>OY987226.1:28118983-28708142 GCA_963920705.1 Odiellus spinosus
ATATAATCCAAAAGCGGGTCATTAGAAATATATATAATGCTGGATGGCTAGCCCATACCAAACCACTCTACCAAATTAGTAAACTGTTAAACATATACCAAATCTGTTCCTATACAAAATTGCTTTTTATCCATAAATATATAGACTATTCCTAAGGATTCTTTCAAAAATGTTCACTAATATCAAAAACTCGAAATCAAAACTTCTTAGAGGTAGAAAAATGTAAAATTACTAAAAAGATGAATTCGTTATTCTATATGGGTGTGAAATTCTATAATTATATATACAAAGAAATATCCAATATCCAGCCTTTTTCAAGGGTAAAAAGTACAATAAAGAGTCTGGTCTTAAACGGAAACTATCCATAGGCTAGCTTGACTGGAATTTTTTTTTTTATAGTTTATTTTTTTATATACACTGTATCATTGTTATTGTTTTTTTTTTCTTTGTTATTATATTTTTGTACTATTATTTTTTATATAATACTGCATTTTGCAAAAATTTGAATTGATAACTGAATTATAACTTTTTTAATATAAAGGGGTAATAAGTCGCTCGATGACTTGAGCCCCTTGATGAAATTTACTTCAACAGACTAATAAATTTAATTTGAATTTGAATTTTGAAGAGTTATTTTCAATTGAAGAGTTATTTTCAATCGAAGAGTTATTTTCAGTTGAAGAGTTATTTTCAATTGAAGAGTTATTTTCGATTGAAGAGTTATTTTCCATTGAAGAGTTATTTTCAATTGAGGAGTTATTTTCAATTAAAGAGTTATTTTCAATTGAAGAGTTATTTTCAATTGAAGAGTTATTTTCAATTGAAAGGTGATTTTCCATTGAAGAGTTATTTTCAATTGAAGAGTTATTTTCAATTGAAAGGTTATTTTCCATTGAAGAGTTATTTTCGATTGAAGAGTTATTTTCAATTGAAGAGTTATTTTACGTTGAAGAGCTATTTTCAGTTGAAGAGTTATTTTCAGTTGAAGAGTTATTTTCAATTAAAGAGTTATTTTCAATTGAAGAGTTATTTTCAATTGAAGAGTTATATTCAATTGAAGAGTTATTTTCAATTGAAGAGTTATTTTCAATTGAAGAGTTATTTTCAATTGAAAGGTTATTTTCCATTGAAGAGTTATTTTCAATTGAAGAGTTATTTTCAATTGAAGAGTTATTTTCAATTGAAAGGTTATTTTCCATTGAAGAGTTATTTTCAATTAAAGAGTTATTTTCAATTGAAAGGTTATTTTCCATTGAAGAGTTATTTTCAATTAAAGAGTTATTTTCAATTGAAGAGTTATTTTCAATTGAAGAGTTATTTTCAATGTAAAGGTGATTTTCCATTGAAGAGTTATTTTCAATTGAAGAGTTATTTTCAATTGAAGAGTTATTTTCAATTGAAAGGTTATTTTCCATTGAAGAGTTATTTTCGATTGAAGAGTTATTTTCAATTGAAAGGTTATTTTCCATTGAAGAGTTATTTTCAATTAAAGAGTTATTTTCAATTGAAAGGTTATTTTCCATTGAAGAGTTATTTTCAATTAAAGAGTTATTTTCAATTGAAGAGTTATTTTCAATTGAAGAGTTATTTTCAATGTAAAGGTGATTTTCCATTGAAGAGTTATTTTCAATTGAAGAGTTATTTTCAATTGAAGAGTTATTTTCAATTGAAAGGTTATTTTCCATTGAAGAGTTATTTTCGATTGAAGAGTTATTTTCAATTGAAGAGTTATTTTCAATTGAAGAGTTATTTTCAATTGAAGAGTTATTTTCAATTGAAGAGTTATTTTCAATTGAAGAGTTATTTTCAATTGAAGAGTTATTTTCAATTGAAGAGTTATTTTCAATTGAAGAGTTATTTTCAATTGAAGAGTTATTTTCAATTGAAGAGTTATTTTCAATTGAAGAGTTATTTTCAATTGAAGAGTTATTTTCAATTGAAGAGTTATTTTCAATTGAAAGGTGATTTTCCATTGAAGAGTTATTTTCAATTGAAGAGTTATTTTCAATTGAAAGGTTATTTTCCATTGAAGAGTTATTTTCGATTGAAGAGTTATTTTCAATTGAAGAGTTATTTTACGTTGAAGAGCTATTTTCAGTTGAAGAGTTATTTTCAGTTGAAGAGTTATTTTCAATTAAAGAGTTATTTTCAATTGAAGAGTTATTTTCAATTGAAGAGTTATATTCAATTGAAGAGTTATTTTCAATTGAAGAGTTATTTTCAATTGAAGAGTTATTTTCAATTGAAAGGTTATTTTCCATTGAAGAGTTATTTTCAATTGAAGAGTTATTTTCAATTGAAGAGTTATTTTCAATTGAAAGGTTATTTTCCATTGAAGAGTTATTTTCAATTAAAGAGTTATTTTCAATTGAAAGGTTATTTTCCATTGAAGAGTTATTTTCAATTAAAGAGTTATTTTCAATTGAAGAGTTATTTTCAATTGAAGAGTTATTTTCAATGTAAAGGTGATTTTCCATTGAAGAGTTATTTTCAATTGAAGAGTTATTTTCAATTGAAGAGTTATTTTCAATTGAAAGGTTATTTTCCATTGAAGAGTTATTTTCGATTGAAGAGTTATTTTCAATTGAAAGGTTATTTTCCATTGAAGAGTTATTTTCAATTAAAGAGTTATTTTCAATTGAAAGGTTATTTTCCATTGAAGAGTTATTTTCAATTAAAGAGTTATTTTCAATTGAAGAGTTATTTTCAATTGAAGAGTTATTTTCAATGTAAAGGTGATTTTCCATTGAAGAGTTATTTTCAATTGAAGAGTTATTTTCAATTGAAGAGTTATTTTCAATTGAAAGGTTATTTTCCATTGAAGAGTTATTTTCGATTGAAGAGTTATTTTCAATTGAAGAGTTATTTTCAATTGAAGAGTTATTTTCAATTGAAGAGTTATTTTCAATTGAAGAGTTATTTTCAATTGAAGAGTTATTTTCAATTGAAGAGTTATTTTCAATTGAAGAGTTATTTTCAATTGAAGAGTTATTTTCAATTGAAGAGTTATTTTCAATTGAAGAGTTATTTTCAATTGAAGAGTTATTTTCAATTGAAGAGTTATTTTCAATTGAAGAGTTATTTTCAATTGAAAGGTGATTTTCCATTGAAGAGTTATTTTCAATTGAAGAGTTATTTTCGGTTGAGAGTTATTTTCAATTGAAGAGTTATTTTCAATCGAAGGGTTATTTTCAATTGAAGAGTTATTTTTCATTGAAGAGTTATTTTCCATTGAAGAGTTATTTTCAATTGAATAGTTATTTTCAATTGAAGAGTTATTTTCAATTGAAGAGCTATTTTCAATTGAGTTATTTTCAATTGAAGAGCTATTTTCAATTGAGTTATTTTCAATTGAAGAGTTATTTGAAGAGTTATTTTCGATTGAGAGTTATTTTCAATTGAAAGGTTATTTTCCATTGAAGAGTTATTTTCAATTAAAGAGTTATTTTCAATTGAAGAGTTATTTTCAATTGAAGAGTTATTTTCAATTGAAGAGTTATTTTCAATTGAAAGGTGATTTTCCATTGAAGAGTTATTTTCGATTGAGAGTTATTTTCAATTGAAGAGTTATTTTCAATCGAAGGGTTATTTTCAATTGAAGAGTTATTTTTCATTGAAGAGTTATTTTCAATTGAATAGTTATTTTCTATTGAAGAGTTATTTTCAATTGAAGAGTTATTTTCGATTGAGAGTTATTTTCAATTGAAGAGCTATTTTCAATTGAGTTATTTTCCATTGAAGAGTTATTTTCAATTGAGGAGTTATTTTCAATTAAAGAGTTATTTTCAATTGAAGAGTTATTTTCAATTGAAGAGTTATTTTCAATTGAAAGGTGATTTTCCATTGAAGAGTTATTTTCAATTGAAGAGTTATTTTCAATTGAAAGGTTATTTTCCATTGAAGAGTTATTTTCGATTGAAGAGTTATTTTCAATTGAAGAGTTATTTTACGTTGAAGAGCTATTTTCAGTTGAAGAGTTATTTTCAGTTGAAGAGTTATTTTCAATTAAAGAGTTATTTTCAATTGAAGAGTTATTTTCAATTGAAGAGTTATATTCAATTGATGAGTTATTTTCAATTGAAGAGTTATTTTCAATTGAAGAGTTATTTTCAATTGAAGAGTTATTTTCAATTGAAGAGTTATTTTCAATTGAAGAGTTATTTTCAATTGAAGAGTTATTTTCAATTGAAAGGTTATTTTCCATTGAAGAGTTATTTTCAATTGAAGAGTTATTTTCAATTGAAGAGTTATTTTCAATTGAAAGGTTATTTTCCATTGAAGAGTTATTTTCAATTAAAGAGTTATTTTCAATTGAAAGGTTATTTTCCATTGAAGAGTTATTTTCAATTGAAAGGTTATTTTCCATTGAAGAGTTATTTTCAATTAAAGAGTTATTTTCAATTGAAGAGTTATTTTCAATTGAAGAGTTATTTTCAATGTAAAGGTGATTTTCCATTGAAGAGTTATTTTCAATTGAAGAGTTATTTTCAATTGAAGAGTTATTTTCAATTGAAAGGTTATTTTCCATTGAAGAGTTATTTTCGATTGAAGAGTTATTTTCAATTGAAGAGTTATTTTCAATTGAAGAGTTATTTTCAATTGAAGAGTTATTTTCAATTGAAGAGTTATTTTCAATTGAAGAGTTATTTTCAATTGAAGAGTTATTTTCAATTGAAGAGTTATTTTCAATTGAAGAGTTATTTTCAATTGAAGAGTTATTTTCAATTGAAGAGTTATTTTCAATTGAAGAGTTATTTTCAATTGAAAGGTGATTTTCCATTGAAGAGTTATTTTCAATTGAAGAGTTATTTTCGATTGAGAGTTATTTTCAATTGAAGAGTTATTTTCAATCGAAGGGTTATTTTCAATTGAAGAGTTATTTTTCATTGAAGAGTTATTTTCCATTGAAGAGTTATTTTCAATTGAATAGTTATTTTCAATTGAAGAGTTATTTTCAATTGAAGAGCTATTTTCAATTGAGTTATTTTCAATTGAAGAGCTATTTTCAATTGAGTTATTTTCAATTGAAGAGTTATTTGAAGAGTTATTTTCGATTGAGAGTTATTTTCAATTGAAAGGTTATTTTCCATTGAAGAGTTATTTTCAATTAAAGAGTTATTTTCAATTGAAGAGTTATTTTCAATTGAAGAGTTATTTTCAATTGAAGAGTTATTTTCAATTGAAAGGTGATTTTCCATTGAAGAGTTATTTTCGATTGAGAGTTATTTTCAATTGAAGAGTTATTTTCAATCGAAGGGTTATTTTCAATTGAAGAGTTATTTTTCATTGAAGAGTTATTTTCAATTGAATAGTTATTTTCTATTGAAGAGTTATTTTCAATTGAAGAGTTATTTTCGATTGAGAGTTATTTTCAATTGAAGAGCTATTTTCAATTGAGTTATTTTCCATTGAAGAGTTATTTTCAATTGAGGAGTTATTTTCAATTAAAGAGTTAATTTCAATTGAAGAGTTATTTTCAATTGAAGAGTTATTTTCAATTGAAAGGTGATTTTCCATTGAAGAGTTATTTTCAATTGAAGAGTTATTTTCAATTGAAAGGTTATTTTCCATTGAAGAGTTATTTTCGATTGAAGAGTTATTTTCAATTGAAGAGTTATTTTACGTTGAAGAGCTATTTTCAGTTGAAGAGTTATTTTCAGTTGAAGAGTTATTTTCAATTAAAGAGTTATTTTCAATTGAAGAGTTATTTTCAATTGAAGAGTTATATTCAATTGATGAGTTATTTTCAATTGAAGAGTTATTTTCAATTGAAGAGTTATTTTCAATTGAAGAGTTATTTTCAATTGAAGAGTTATTTTCAATTGAAGAGTTATTTTCAATTGAAAGGTTATTTTCCATTGAAGAGTTATTTTCAATTGAAGAGTTATTTTCAATTGAAGAGTTATTTTCAATTGAAGAGTTATTTTCAATTGAAGAGTTATTTTCAATTGAAAGGAGATTTTCCATTGAAGAGTTATTTTCAATTGAAGAGTTATTTTCAATTGAAGAGTTATTTTCAATTGAAGAGTTATTTTCAATTGAAGAGTTATTTTCAATTGAAGAGTTATTTTCAATTGAAGAGTTATTTTCAATTGAAAGGAGATTTTCCATTGAAGAGTTATTTTCAATTGAAGAGTTATTTTCGATTGAGAGTTATTTTCAATTGAAGAGTTATTTTCAATCGAAGGGTTATTTTCAATTGAAGAGTTATTTTTCATTGAAGAGTTATTTTCCATTGAAGAGTTATTTTCAATTGAATAGTTATTTTCAATTGAAGAGTTATTTTCAATTGAAGGGCTATTTTCAATTGAGTTATTTTCAATTGAAGAGCTATTTTCAATTGAGTTATTTTCAATTGAGTTATTTTCAATTGAAGAGTTATTTGAAGAGTTATTTTCGATTGAGAGTTATTTTCAATTGAAAGGTTATTTTCCATTGAAGAGTTATTTTCAATTAAAGAGTTATTTTCAATTGAAGAGTTATTTTCAATTGAAGAGTTATTTTCAATTGAAGAGTTATTTTCAATTGAAAGGTGATTTTCCATTGAAGAGTTATTTTCGATTGAGAGTTATTTTCAATTGAAGAGTTATTTTCAATCGAAGGGTTATTTTCAATTGAAGAGTTATTTTTCATTGAAGAGTTATTTTCAATTGAATAGTTATTTTCAATTGAAGAGTTATTTTCAATTGAAGAGTTATTTTCGATTGAGAGTTATTTTCAATTGAAGAGCTATTTTCAATTGAGTTATTTTCCATTGAAGAGTTATTTTCAATTGAGGAGTTATTTTCAATTAAAGAGTTATTTTCAATTGAAGAGTTATTTTCAATTAAAGAGTTATTTTCAATTGAAGAGTTATTTTCAATTGAAGAGTTATTTTCAATTGAAAGGTGATTTTCCATTGAAGAGTTATTTTCAATTGAAGAGATATTTTCAATTGAAAGGTTATTTTCCATTGAAGAGTTATTTTCGATTGAAGAGTTATTTTCAATTGAAGAGTTATTTTACGTTGAAGAGCTATTTTCAGTTGAAGAGTTATTTTCAGTTGAAGAGTTATTTTCAATTAAAGAGTTATTTTCAATTGAAGAGTTATTTTCAATTGAAGAGTTATTTTCAATTGAAGAGTTATATTCAATTGATGAGTTATTTTCAATTGAAGAGTTATTTTCAATTGAAGAGTTATTTTCAATTGAAGAGTTATTTTCAATTGAAGAGTTATTTTCAATTGAAAGGTTATTTTCCATTGAAGAGTTATTTTCAATTGAAGAGTTATTTTCAATTGAAGAGTTATTTTCAATTGAAAGGTTATTTTCCATTGAAGAGTTATTTTCAATTAAAGAGTTATTTTCAATTGAAAGGTTATTTTCCATTGAAGAGTTATTTTCAATTAAAGAGTTATTTTCAATTGAAGAGTTATTTTCAATTGAAGAGTTATTTTCAATGTAAAGGTGATTTTCCATTGAAGAGTTATTTTCAATTGAAGAGTTATTTTCAATTGAAGAGTTATTTTCAATTGAAAGGTTATTTTCCATTGAAGAGTTATTTTCGATTGAAGAGTTATTTTCAATTGAAGAGTTATTTTCAATTGAAGAGTTATTTTCAATTGAAGAGTTATTTTCAATTGAAGAGTTATTTTCAATTGAAGAGTTATTTTCAATTGAAGAGTTATTTTCAATTGAAAAGTTATTTTCAATTGAAGAGTTATTTTCAATTGAAGAGTTATTTTCAATTGAAAGGTGATTTTCCATTGAAGAGTTATTTTCAATTGAAGAGTTATTTTCGATTGAGAGTTATTTTCAATTGAAGAGTTATTTTCGATTGAGAGTTATTTTCGATTGAAGAGTTATTTTCAATCGAAGGGTTATTTTCAATTGAAGAGTTATTTTTCATTGAAGAGTTATTTTCCATTGAAGAGTTATTTTCAATTGAATAGTTATTTTCAATTGAAGAGTTATTTTCAATTGAAGAGCTATTTTCAATTGAGTTATTTTCAATTGAAGAGCTATTTTCAATTGAGTTATTTTCAATTGAAGAGTTATTTGAAGAGTTATTTTCGATTGAGAGTTATTTTCAATTGAAAGGTTATTTTCCATTGAAGAGTTATTTTCAATTAAAGAGTTATTTTCAATTGAAGAGTTATTTTCAATTGAAGAGTTATTTTCAATTGAAAGGTGATTTTCCATTGAAGAGTTATTTTCGATTGAGAGTTATTTTCAATTGAAGAGTTATTTTCAATCGAAGGGTTATTTTCAATTGAAGAGTTATTTTTCATTGAAGAGTTATTTTCAATTGAATAGTTATTTTCTATTGAAGAGTTATTTTCAATTGAAGAGTTATTTTCGATTGAGAGTTATTTTCAATTGAAGAGCTATTTTCAATTGAGTTATTTTCCATTGAAGAGTTATTTTCAATTGAGGAGTTATTTTCAATTAAAGAGTTATTTTCAATTGAAGAGTTATTTTCAATTGAAGAGTTATTTTCAATTGAAAGGTGATTTTCCATTGAAGAGTTATTTTCAATTGAAGAGTTATTTTCAATTGAAAGGTTATTTTCCATTGAAGAGTTATTTTCGATTGAAGAGTTATTTTCAATTGAAGAGTTATTTTACGTTGAAGAGCTATTTTCAGTTGAAGAGTTATTTTCAGTTGAAGAGTTATTTTCAATTAAAGAGTTATTTTCAATTGAAGAGTTATTTTCAATTGAAGAGTTATATTCAATTGATGAGTTATTTTCAATTGAAGAGTTATTTTCAATTGAAGAGTTATTTTCAATTGAAGAGTTATTTTCAATTGAAGAGTTATTTTCAATTGAAGAGTTATTTTCAATTGAAAGGTTATTTTCCATTGAAGAGTTATTTTCAATTGAAGAGTTATTTTCAATTGAAGAGTTATTTTCAATTGAAGAGTTATTTTCAATTGAAGAGTTATTTTCAATTGAAGAGTTATTTTCAATTGAAAGGAGATTTTCCATTGAAGAGTTATTTTCAATTGAAGAGTTATTTTCGATTGAGAGTTATTTTCAATTGAAGAGTTATTTTCAATCGAAGGGTTATTTTCAATTGAAGAGTTATTTTTCATTGAAGAGTTATTTTCCATTGAAGAGTTATTTTCAATTGAATAGTTATTTTCAATTGAAGAGTTATTTTCAATTGAAGAGCTATTTTCAATTGAGTTATTTTCAATTGAAGAGCTATTTTCAATTGAGTTATTTTCAATTGAAGAGTTATTTGAAGAGTTATTTTCGATTGAGAGTTATTTTCAATTGAAAGGTTATTTTCCATTGAAGAGTTATTTTCAATTAAAGAGTTATTTTCAATTGAAGAGTTATTTTCAATTGAAGAGTTATTTTCAATTGAAGAGTTATTTTCAATTGAAAGGTGATTTTCCATTGAAGAGTTATTTTCGATTGAGAGTTATTTTCAATTGAAGAGTTATTTTCAATCGAAAGGTTATTTTCAATTGAAGAGTTATTTTTCATTGAAGAGTTATTTTCAATTGAATAGTTATTTTCAATTGAAGAGTTATTTTCAATTGAAGAGTTATTTTCGATTGAGAGTTATTTTCAATTGAAGAGCTATTTTCAATTGAGTTATTTTCCATTGAAGAGTTATTTTCAATTGAGGAGTTATTTTCAATTAAAGAGTTATTTTCAATTGAAGAGTTATTTTCAATTGAAGAGTTATTTTCAATTGAAAGGTGATTTTCCATTGAAGAGTTATTTTCAATTGAAGAGTTATTTTCAATTGAAAGGTTATTTTCCATTGAAGAGTTATTTTCGATTGAAGAGTTATTTTCAATTGAAGAGTTATTTTACGTTGAAGAGCTATTTTCAGTTGAAGAGTTATTTTCAGTTGAAGAGTTATTTTCAATTGAAGAGTTATTTTCAATTGAAGAGTTATTTTCAATTGAAGAGTTATTTTCAATTGAAGAGTTATTTTCAATTGAAGAGTTATTTTCAATTGAAAGGTTATTTTCCATTGAAGAGTTATTTTCAATTGAAGAGTTATTTTCAATTGAAGAGTTATATTCAATTGATGAGTTATTTTCAATTGAAGAGTTATTTTCAATTGAAGAGTTATTTTCAATTGAAGAGTTATTTTCAATTGAAGAGTTATTTTCAATTGAAGAGTTATTTTCAATTGAAAGGTTATTTTCCATTGAAGAGTTATTTTCAATTGAAGAGTTATTTTCAATTGAAGAGTTATTTTCAATTGAAAGGTTATTTTCCATTGAAGAGTTATTTTCAATTAAAGAGTTATTTTCAATTGAAGAGTTATTTTCAATTGACGAGTTATTTTCAATGTAAAGGTGATTTTCCATTGAAGAGTTATTTTCAATTGAAGAGTTATTTTCCATTGAAGAGTTATTTTCAATTGAGGAGTTATTTTCAATTAAAGAGTTAT
Source organism: Odiellus spinosus (assembly GCA_963920705.1). NCBI lineage: Eukaryota > Metazoa > Arthropoda > Arachnida > Opiliones > Phalangiidae > Odiellus > Odiellus spinosus. The sequence goes on from OY987226.1 coordinate 28,129,383, forward strand.
TTTCAATTGAAGAGTTATTTTCAATTGAAGAGTTATTTTCAATTGAAAGGTGATTTTCCATTGAAGAGTTATTTTCAATTGAAGAGTTATTTTCAATTGAAAGGTTATTTTCCATTGAAGAGTTATTTTCGATTGAAGAGTTATTTTCAATTGAAGAGTTATTTTCAATTGAAGAGTTATTTTCGATTGAGAGTTATTTTCGATTGAAGAGTTATTTTCAATCGAAGGGTTATTTTCAATTGAAGAGTTATTTTTCATTGAAGAGTTATTTTCCATTGAAGAGTTATTTTCAATTGAATAGTTATTTTCAATTGAAGAGTTATTTTCAATTGAAGAGCTATTTTCAATTGAGTTATTTTCAATTGAAGAGCTATTTTCAATTGAGTTATTTTCAATTGAAGAGTTATTTGAAGAGTTATTTTCGATTGAGAGTTATTTTCAATTGAAAGGTTATTTTCCATTGAAGAGTTATTTTCAATTAAAGAGTTATTTTCAATTGAAGAGTTATTTTCAATTGAAGAGTTATTTTCAATTGAAGAGTTATTTTCAATTGAAAGGTGATTTTCCATTGAAGAGTTATTTTCGATTGAGAGTTATTTTCAATTGAAGAGTTATTTTCAATCGAAGGGTTATTTTCAATTGAAGAGTTATTTTTCATTGAAGAGTTATTTTCAATTGAATAGTTATTTTCTATTGAAGAGTTATTTTCAATTGAAGAGTTATTTTCGATTGAGAGTTATTTTCAATTGAAGAGCTATTTTCAATTGAGTTATTTTCCATTGAAGAGTTATTTTCAATTGAGGAGTTATTTTCTATTAAAGAGTTATTTTCAATTGAAGAGTTATTTTCAATTGAAGAGTTATTTTCAATTGAAAGGTGATTTTCCATTGAAGAGTTATTTTCAATTGAAGAGTTATTTTCAATTGAAAGGTTATTTTCCATTGAAGAGTTATTTTCGATTGAAGAGTTATTTTCAATTGAAGAGTTATTTTACGTTGAAGAGCTATTTTCAGTTGAAGAGTTATTTTCAGTTGAAGAGTTATTTTCAATTAAAGAGTTATTTTCAATTGAAGAGTTATTTTCAATTGAAGAGTTATATTCAATTGATGAGTTATTTTCAATTGAAGAGTTATTTTCAATTGAAGAGTTATTTTCAATTGAAGAGTTATTTTCAATTGAAGAGTTATTTTCAATTGAAGAGTTATTTTCAATTGAAAGGTTATTTTCCATTGAAGAGTTATTTTCAATTGAAGAGTTATTTTCAATTGAAGAGTTATTTTCAATTGAAGAGTTATTTTCAATTGAAGAGTTATTTTCAATTGAAGAGTTATTTTCAATTGAAAGGAGATTTTCCATTGAAGAGTTATTTTCAATTGAAGAGTTATTTTCGATTGAGAGTTATTTTCAATTGAAGAGTTATTTTCAATCGAAGGGTTATTTTCAATTGAAGAGTTATTTTTCATTGAAGAGTTATTTTCCATTGAAGAGTTATTTTCAATTGAATAGTTATTTTCAATTGAAGAGTTATTTTCAATTGAAGAGCTATTTTCAATTGAGTTATTTTCAATTGAAGAGCTATTTTCAATTGAGTTATTTTCAATTGAAGAGTTATTTGAAGAGTTATTTTCGATTGAGAGTTATTTTCAATTGAAAGGTTATTTTCCATTGAAGAGTTATTTTCAATTAAAGAGTTATTTTCAATTGAAGAGTTATTTTCAATTGAAGAGTTATTTTCAATTGAAGAGTTATTTTCAATTGAAAGGTGATTTTCCATTGAAGAGTTATTTTCGATTGAGAGTTATTTTCAATTGAAGAGTTATTTTCAATCGAAGGGTTATTTTCAATTGAAGAGTTATTTTTCATTGAAGAGTTATTTTCAATTGAATAGTTATTTTCAATTGAAGAGTTATTTTCAATTGAAGAGTTATTTTCGATTGAGAGTTATTTTCAATTGAAGAGCTATTTTCAATTGAGTTATTTTCCATTGAAGAGTTATTTTCAATTGAGGAGTTATTTTCAATTAAAGAGTTATTTTCAATTGAAGAGTTATTTTCAATTGAAGAGTTATTTTCAATTGAAAGGTGATTTTCCATTGAAGAGTTATTTTCAATTGAAGAGTTATTTTCAATTGAAAGGTTATTTTCCATTGAAGAGTTATTTTCGATTGAAGAGTTATTTTCAATTGAAGAGTTATTTTACGTTGAAGAGCTATTTTCAGTTGAAGAGTTATTTTCAGTTGAAGAGTTATTTTCAATTGAAGAGTTATTTTCAATTGAAGAGTTATTTTCAATTGAAGAGTTATTTTCAATTGAAGAGTTATTTTCAATTGAAGAGTTATTTTCAATTGAAAGGTTATTTTCCATTGAAGAGTTATTTTCAATTGAAGAGTTATTTTCAATTGAAGAGTTATATTCAATTGATGAGTTATTTTCAATTGAAGAGTTATTTTCAATTGAAGAGTTATTTTCAATTGAAGAGTTATTTTCAATTGAAGAGCTATTTTCAATTGAAAGGTTATTTTCCATTGAAGAGTTATTTTCAATTGAAGAGTTATTTTCAATTGAAGAGTTATTTTCAATTGAAAGGTTATTTTCCATTGAAGAGTTATTTTCAATTAAAGAGTTATTTTCAATTGAAAGGTTATTTTCCATTGAAGAGTTATTTTCAATTAAAGAGTTATTTTCAATTGAAGAGTTATTTTCAATTGACGAGTTATTTTCAATGTAAAGGTGATTTTCCATTGAAGAGTTATTTTCAATTGAAGAGTTATTTTCCATTGAAGAGTTATTTTCAATTGAGGAGTTATTTTCAATTAAAGAGTTATTTTCAATTGAAGAGTTATTTTCAATTGAAGAGTTATTTTCAATTGAAAGGTGATTTTCCATTGAAGAGTTATTTTCAATTGAAGAGTTATTTTCAATTGAAAGGTTATTTTCCATTGAAGAGTTATTTTCGATTGAAGAGTTATTTTCAATTGAAGAGTTATTTTACGTTGAAGAGCTATTTTCAGTTGAAGAGTTATTTTCAGTTGAAGAGTTATTTTCAATTAAAGAGTTATTTTCAATTGAAGAGTTATTTTCAATTGAAGAGTTATATTCAATTGATGAGCTATTTTCAATTGAAGAGTTATTTTCAATTGAAGAGTTATTTTCAATTGAAGAGTTATTTTCAATTGAAGAGTTATTTTCAATTGAAGAGTTATTTTCAATTGAAGAGTTATTTTCAATTGAAGAGTTATTTTCAATTGAAGAGTTATTTTCAATTGAAGAGTTATTTTCAATTGAAGAGTTATTTTCAATTGAAGAGTTATTTTCAATTGAAAGGTGATTTTCCATTGAAGAGTTATTTTCAATTGAAGAGTTATTTTCGATTGAGAGTTATTTTCAATTGAAGAGTTATTTTCAATCGAAGGGTTATTTTCAATTGAAGAGTTATTTTTCATTGAAGAGTTATTTTCCATTGAAGAGTTATTTTCAATTGAATAGTTATTTTCAATTGAAGAGTTATTTTCAATTGAAGAGCTATTTTCAATTGAGTTATTTTCAATTGAAGAGCTATTTTCATTTGAGTTATTTTCAATTGAAGAGTTATTTGAAGAGTTATTTTCGATTGAGAGTTATTTTCAATTGAAAGGTTATTTTCCATTGAAGAGTTATTTTCAATTAAAGAGTTATTTTCAATTGAAGAGTTATTTTCAATTGAAGAGTTATTTTCAATTGAAGAGTTATTTTCAATTGAAGAGTTATTTTCAATTGAAAGGTGATTTTCCATTGAAGAGTTATTTTCGATTGAGAGTTATTTTCAATTGAAGCGTTATTTTCAATCGAAGGGTTATTTTCAATTGAAGAGTTATTTTTCATTGAAGAGTTATTTTCAATTGAATAGTTATTTTCCATTGAAGAGTTATTTTCAATTGAAGAGTTATTTTCAATTGAAGAGTTATATTCAATTGATGAGTTATTTTCAATTGAAGAGTTATTTTCAATTGAAGAGTTATTTTCAATTGAAGAGTTATTTTCAATTGTAGAGTTATTTTCAATTGAAGAGTTATTTTCAATTGAAAGGTTATTTTCCATTGAAGAGTTATTTTCAATTGAAGAGTTATTTTCAATTGAAGAGTTATTTTCAATTGAAAGGTTATTTTCCATTGAAGAGTTATTTTCAATTAGAGTTATTTTCAATTGAAAGGTTATTTTCCATTGAAGAGTTATTTTCAATTAAAGAGTTATTTTCAATTGAAGAGTTATTTTCAATTGAAGAGTTATTTTCAATGTAAAGGTGATTTTCCATTGAAGAGTTATTTTCAATTGAAGAGTTATTTTCCATTGAAGAGTTATTTTCAATTGAGGAGTTATTTTCAATTAAAGAGTTATTTTCAATTGAAGAGTTATTTTCAATTGAAGAGTTATTTTCAATTGAAAGGTGATTTTCCATTGAAGAGTTATTTTCAATTGAAGAGTTATTTTCAATTGAAAGGTTATTTTCCATTGAAGAGTTATTTTCGATTGAAGAGTTATTTTCAATTGAAGAGTTATTTTACGTTGAAGAGCTATTTTCAGTTGAAGAGTTATTTTCAGTTGAAGAGTTATTTTCAATTAAAGAGTTATTTTCAATTGAAGAGTTATTTTCAATTGAAGAGTTATATTCAATTGATGAGTTATTTTCAATTGAAGAGTTATTTTCAATTGAAGAGTTATTTTCAATTGAAGAGTTATTTTCAATTGAAGAGTTATTTTCAATTGAAGAGTTATTTTCAATTGAAGAGTTATTTTCAATTGAAGAGTTATTTTCAATTGAAGAGTTATTTTCAATTGAAGAGTTATTTTCAATTGAAGAGTTATTTTCAATTGAAGAGTTATTTTCAATTGAAGAGTTATTTTCAATTGAAGAGTTATTTTCAATTGAAGAGTTATTTTCAATTGAAAGGTGATTTTCCATTGAAGAGTTATTTTCAATTGAAGAGTTATTTTCGATTGAGAGTTATTTTCAATTGAAGAGTTATTTTCAATCGAAGGGTTATTTTCAATTGAAGAGTTATTTTTCATTGAAGAGTTATTTTCCATTGAAGAGTTATTTTCAATTGAATATTTATTTTCAATTGAAGAGTTATTTTCAATTGAAGAGCTATTTTCAATTGAGTTATTTTCAATTGAAGAGCTATTTTCAATTGAGTTATTTTCAATTGAAGAGTTATTTGAAGAGTTATTTTCGATTGAGAGTTATTTTCAATTGAAAGGTTATTTTCCATTGAAGAGTTATTTTCAATTAAAGAGTTATTTTCAATTGAAGAGTTATTTTCAATTGAAGAGTTATTTTCAATTGAAGAGTTATTTTCAATTGAAAGGTGATTTTCCATTGAAGAGTTATTTTCGATTGAGAGTTATTTTCAATTGAAGAGTTATTTTCAATCGAAGGGTTATTTTCAATTGAAGAGTTATTTTTCATTGAAGAGTTATTTTCAATTGAATAGTTATTTTCTATTGAAGAGTTATTTTCAATTGAAGAGTTATTTTCGATTGAGAGTTATTTTCAATTGAAGAGCTATTTTCAATTGAGTTATTTTCCATTGAAGAGTTATTTTCAATTGAGGAGTTATTTTCAATTAAAGAGTTATTTTCAATTGAAGAGTTATTTTCAATTGAAGAGTTATTTTCAATTGAAAGGTGATTTTCCATTGAAGAGTTATTTTCAATTGAAGAGTTATTTTCAATTGAAAGGTTATTTTCCATTGAAGAGTTATTTTCGATTGAAGAGTTATTTTCAATTGAAGAGTTATTTTACGTTGAAGAGCTATTTTCAGTTGAAGAGTTATTTTCAGTTGAAGAGTTATTTTCAATTAAAGAGTTATTTTCAATTGAAGAGTTATTTTCAATTGAAGAGTTATATTCAATTGATGAGTTATTTTCAATTGAAGAGTTATTTTCAATTGAAGAGTTATTTTCAATTGAAGAGTTATTTTCAATTGAAGAGTTATTTTCAATTGAAGAGTTATTTTCAATTGAAAGGTTATTTTCCATTGAAAGGTTATTTTCAATTGAAGAGATATTTTCAATTGAAGAGTTATTTTCAATTGAAGAGTTATTTTCAATTGAAGAGTTATTTTCAATTGAAAGGAGATTTTCCATTGAAGAGTTATTTTCAATTGAAGAGTTATTTTCGATTGAGAGTTATTTTCAATTGAAGAGTTATTTTCAATCGAAGGGTTATTTTCAATTGAAGAGTTATTTTTCATTGAAGAGTTATTTTCCATTGAAGAGTTATTTTCAATTGAATAGTTATTTTCAATTGAAGAGTTATTTTCAATTGAAGAGCTATTTTCAATTGAGTTATTTTCAATTGAAGAGCTATTTTCAATTGAGTTATTTTCAATTGAAGAGTTATTTGAAGAGTTATTTTCGATTGAGAGTTATTTTCAATTGAAAGGTTATTTTCCATTGAAGAGTTATTTTCAATTAAAGAGTTATTTTCAATTGAAGAGTTATTTTCAATTGAAGAGTTATTTTCAATTGAAGAGTTATTTTCAATTGAAAGGTGATTTTCCATTGAAGAGTTATTTTCGATTGAGAGTTATTTTCAATTGAAGAGTTATTTTCAATCGAAGGGTTATTTTCAATTGAAGAGTTATTTTTCATTGAAGAGTTATTTTCAATTGAATAGTTATTTTCAATTGAAGAGTTATTTTCAATTGAAGAGTTATTTTCGATTGAGAGTTATTTTCAATTGAAGAGCTATTTTCAATTGAGTTATTTTCCATTGAAGAGTTATTTTCAATTGAGGAGTTATTTTCAATTAAAGAGTTATTTTCAATTGAAGAGTTATTTTCAATTGAAGAGTTATTTTCAATTGAAAGGTGATTTTCCATTGAAGAGTTATTTTCAATTGAAGAGTTATTTTCAATTGAAAGGTTATTTTCCATTGAAGAGTTATTTTCGATTGAAGAGTTATTTTCAATTGAAGAGTTATTTTACGTTGAAGAGCTATTTTCAGTTGAAGAGTTATTTTCAGTTGAAGAGTTATTTTCAATTAAAGAGTTATTTTCAATTGAAGAGTTATTTTCAATTGAAGAGTTATATTCAATTGATGAGTTATTTTCAATTGAAGAGTTATTTTCAATTGAAGAGTTATTTTCAATTGAAGAGTTATTTTCAATTGAAGAGTTATTTTCAATTGAAGAGTTATTTTCAATTGAAGAGTTATTTTCAATTGAAAGGTTATTTTCCATTGAAGAGATATTTTCAATTGAAGAGTTATTTTCAATTGAAGAGTTATATTCAATTGATGAGTTATTTTCTATTGAAGAGTTATTTTCAATTGAAGAGTTATTTTCAATTGAAGAGTTATTTTCAATTGAAGAGTTATTTTCAATTGAAGAGTTATTTTCAATTGAAAGGTTATTTTCCATTGAAGAGTTATTTTCAATTGAAGAGTTATTTTCAATTGAAGAGTTATTTTCAATTGAAAGGTTATTTTCCATTGAAGAGTTATTTTCAATTAAAGAGTTATTTTCAATTGAAAGGTTATTTTCCATTGAAGAGTTATTTTCAATTAAAGAGTTATTTTCAATTGAAGAGTTATTTTCAATTGAAGAGTTATTTTCAATGTAAAGGTGATTTTCCATTGAAGAGTTATTTTCAATTGAAGAGTTATTTTCCATTGAAGAGTTATTTTCAATTGAGGAGTTATTTTCAATTAAAGAGTTATTTTCAATTGAAGAGTTATTTTCAATTGAAGAGTTATTTTCAATTGAAAGGTGATTTTCCATTGAAGAGTTATTTTCAATTGAAGAGTTATTTTCAATTGAAAGGTTATTTTCCATTGAAGAGTTATTTTCGATTGAAGAGTTATTTTCAATTGAAGAGTTATTTTACGTTGAAGAGCTATTTTCAGTTGAAGAGTTATTTTCAGTTGAAGAGTTATTTTCAATTAAAGAGTTATTTTCAATTGAAGAGTTATTTTCAATTGAAGAGTTATATTCAATTGATGAGTTATTTTCAATTGAAGAGTTATTTTCAATTGAAGAGTTATTTTCAATTGAAGAGTTATTTTCAATTGAAGAGTTATTTTCAATTGAAGAGTTATTTTCAATTGAAGAGTTATTTTCAATTGAAAGGTTATTTTCCATTGAAGAGTTATTTTCAATTGAAGAGTTATTTTCAATTGAAGAGTTATTTTCAATTGAAAGGTTATTTTCCATTGAAGAGTTATATTCAATTAAAGAGTTATTTTCAATTGAAAGGTGATTTTCCATTGAAGAGTTATTTTCAATTAAAGAGTTATTTTCAATTGAAAGGTTATTTTCCATTGAAGAGTTATTTTCAATTAAAGAGTTATTTTCAATTGAAGAGTTATTTTCAATTGAAGAGTTATTTTCAATGTAAAGGTGATTTTCCATTGAAGAGTTATTTTCAATTGAAGAGTTATTTTCCATTGAAGAGTTATTTTCAATTGAGGAGTTATTTTCAATTGAAGAGTTATTTTCAATTGAAGAGTTATTTTCAATTGAAAGGTGATTTTCCATTGAAGAGTTATTTTCAATTGAAGAGTTATTTTCAATTGAAAGGTTATTTTCCATTGAAGAGTTATTTTCGATTGAAGAGTTATTTTCAATTGAAGAGTTATTTTACGTTGAAGAGCTATTTTCAGTTGAAGAGTTATTTTCAGTTGAAGAGTTATTTTCAATTAAAGAGTTATTTTCAATTGAAGAGTTATTTTCAATTGAAGAGTTATATTCAATTGATGAGTTATTTTCAATTGAAGAGTTATTTTCAATTGAAGAGTTATTTTCAATTGAAGAGTTATTTTCAATTGAAGAGTTATTTTCAATTGAAGAGTTATTTTCAATTGAAAGGTTATTTTCCATTGAAGAGTTATTATCAATTGAAGAGTTATTTTCAATTGAAGAGTTATTTTCAATTGAAAGGTTATTTTCCATTGAAGAGTTATTTTCAATTAAAGAGTTATTTTCAATTGAAAGGTGATTTTCCATTGAAGAGTTATTTTCAATTGAAGAGTTATTTTCAATTGAAAGGTTATTTTCCATTGAAGAGTTATTTTCGATTGAAGAGTTATTTTCAATTGAAGAGTTATTTTACGTTGAAGAGCTATTTTCAGTTGAAGAGTTATTTTCAGTTGAAGAGTTATTTTCAATTAAAGAGTTATTTTCAATTGAAGAGTTATTTTCAATTGAAGAGTTATATTCAATTGATGAGTTATTTTCAATTGAAGAGTTATTTTCAATTGAAGAGTTATTTTCAATTGAAGAGTTATTTTCAATTGAAGAGTTATTTTCAATTGAAGAGTTATTTTCAATTGAAAGGTTATTTTCCATTGAAGAGTTATTTTCAATTGAAGAGTTATTTTCAATTGAAGAGTTATTTTCAATTGAAGAGTTATTTTCAATTGAATATTTTCAATTGAAGAGTTATTTTCAATTGAAGAGTTATTTTCAATTGAAGAGTTATTTTCAATTGAAGAGTTATTTTCAATTGAAGAGTTATTTTCAATTGAAGAGTTATTTTCAATTGAAGAGTTATTTTCAATTGAAGAGTTATTTTCAATTGAAGAGTTATTTTCAATTGAAGAGTTATTTTCAATTGAAGAGTTATTTTCAATTGAAGAGTTATTTTCAATTGAAAGGTGATTTTCCATTGAAGAGTTATTTTCAATTGAAGAGTTATTTTCGATTGAGAGTTATTTTCAATTGAAGAGTTATTTTCAATCGAAGGGTTATTTTCAATTGAAGAGTTATTTTTCATTGAAGAGTTATTTTCAATTGAATAGTTATTTTCAATTGAAGAGTTATTTTCAATTGAAGAGTTATTTTCGATTGAGAGTTATTTTCAATTGAAGAGCTATTTTCAATTGAGTTATTTTCAATTGAAGAGCTATTTTCAATTGAGTTATTTTCAATTGAAGAGTTATTTGAAGAGTTATTTTCGATTGAGAGTTATTTTCAATTGAAAGGTTATTTTCATTGAAGAGTTATTTTCAATTAAAGAGTTATTTTCAATTGAAGAGTTATTTTCTATTGAAGAGTTATTTTCAATTGAAGAGTTATTTTCAATTGAAAGGTGATTTTCCATTGAAGAGTTATTTTCGATTGAAGAGTTATTTTCAATTGAAGAGTTATTTTACGTTGAAGAGCTATTTTCAGTTGAAGAGTTATTTTCAGTTGAAGAGTTATTTTCAATTAAAGAGTTATTTTCCATTGAAGAGTTATTTTCAATTAAAGAGTTATTTTCAATTGAAGAGTTATTTTCAATTGAAAGGTGATTTTCCATTGAAGAGTTATTTTCAATTGAAGAGTTATTTTCCATTAAAGAGTTATTTTCAATTGAAGAGTTATTTTCGATTGAGAGTTATTTTCAATTGAAGAGTTATTTTCAATCGAAGGGTTATTTTCAATTGAAAGGTGATTTTCCATTGAAGAGTTATTTTCAATTGAAGAGTTATTTTCCATTAAAGAGTTATTTTCAATTGAAGAGTTATTTTCGATTGAGAGTTATTTTCAATTGAAGAGTTATTTTCAATCGAAGGGTTATTTTCAATTGAAGAGATATTTTTCATTGAAGAGTTATTTTCCATTGAAGAGTTATTTTCAATTGAATAGTTATTTTCAATTGAAGAGTTATTTTCAATTGAAGAGCTATTTTCAATTGAAGAGCTATTTTCAATTGAGTTATTTTCAATTGAAGAGTTATTTGAAGAGTTATTTTCGATTGAGAGTTATTTTCAATTGAAAGGTTATTTTCCATTGAAGAGTTATTTTCAATTAAAGAGTTATTTTCAATTGAAGAGTTATTTTCAATTGAAGAGTTATTTTCAATTGAAGAGTTATTTTCAATTGAAAGGTGATTTTCCATTGAAGAGTTATTTTTAATTGAAGAGTTATTTTCGATTGAGAGTTATTTTCAATTGAAGAGTTATTTTCAATCGAAGGGTTATTTTCAATTGAGGAGTTATTTTCAATTAAAGAGTTATTTTCAATTGAAGAGTTATTTTCAATTGAAGAGTTATTTTCAATTGAAAGGTGATTTTCCATTGAAGAGTTATTTTCAATTGAAGAGTTATTTTCAATTGAAAGGTTATTTTCCATTGAAGAGTTATTTTCGATTGAAGAGTTATTTTCAATTGAAGAGTTATTTTACGTTGAAGAGCTATTTTCAGTTGAAGAGTTATTTTCAGTTGAAGAGTTATTTTCAATTAAAGAGTTATATTCAATTGAAGAGTTATTTTCAATTGAAGAGTTATATTCAATTGATGAGTTATTTTCAATTGAAGCGTTATTTTCAATTGAAGAGTTATTTTCAATTGAAGAGTTATTTTCAATTGAAGAGTTATTTTCAATTGAAGAGTTATTTTCAATTGAAGAGTTATTTTCAATTGAAAGGTTATTTTCCATTGAAGAGTTATTTTCAATTGAAGAGTTATTTTCAATTGAAGAGTTATTTTCAAATGAAAGGTTATTTTCCATTGAAGAGTTATTTTCAATTAAAGAGTTATTTTCAATTGAAAGGTTATTTTCCATTGAAGAGTTATTTTCAATTAAAGAGTTATTTTCAATCGAAGGGTTATTTTCAATTGAAGAGTTATTTTTCATTGAAGAGTTATTTTCCATTGAAGAGTTATTTTCAATTGAATAGTTATTTTCAATTGAAGAGCTATTTTCAATTGAGTTATTTTCAATTGAAGAGCTATTTTCAATTGAGTTATTTTCAATTTGAAGAGTTATTTTCGATTGAGAGTTATTTTCAATTGAAAGGTTATTTTCCATTGAAGAGTTATTTTCAATTAAAGAGTTATTTTCAATTGAAGAGTTATTTTCAATTGAAGAGTTATTTTCAATTGAAGAGTTATTTTCAATTGAAAGGTGATTTTCCATTGAAGAGTTATTTTCAATTGAAGAGTTATTTTAGATTGAGAGTTATTTTCAATTGAAGAGTTATTTTCAATCGAAGGGTTATTTTCAATTGAAGAGTTATTTTTCATTGAAGAGTTATTTTCAATTGAATAGTTATTTTCAATTGAAGAGTTATTTTCAATTGAAGAGTTATTTTCGATTGAGAGTTATTTTCAATTGAAGAGCTATTTTCAATAGAGTTATTTTCAATTGAAGAGCTATTTTCAATTGAGTTATTTTCAATTGAAGAGTTATTTGAAGAGTTATTTTCGATTGAGAGTTATTTTCAATTGAAAGGTTATTTTCATTGAAGAGTTATTTTCAATTAAAGAGTTATTTTCAATTGAAGAGTTATTTTCTATTGAAGAGTTATTTTCAATTGAAGAGTTATTTTCAATTGAAAGGTGATTTTCCATTGAAGAGTTATTTTCGATTGAAGAGTTATTTTCAATTGAAGAGTTATTTTACGTTGAAGAGCTATTTTCAGTTGAAGAGTTATTTTCAGTTGAAGAGTTATTTTCAATTAAAGAGTTATTTTCCATTGAAGAGTTATTTTCAATTAAAGAGTTATTTTCAATTGAAGAGTTATTTTCAATTGAAAGGTGATTTTCCATTGAAGAGTTATTTTCAATTGAAGAGTTATTTTCCATTAAAGAGTTATTTTCAATTGAAGAGTTATTTTCGATTGAGAGTTATTTTCAATTGAAGAGTTATTTTCAATCGAAGGGTTATTTTCAATTGAAAGGTGATTTTCCATTGAAGAGTTATTTTCAATTGAAGAGTTATTTTCCATTAAAGAGTTATTTTCAATTGAAGAGTTATTTTCGATTGAGAGTTATTTTCAATTGAAGAGTTATTTTCAATCGAAGGGTTATTTTCAATTGAAGAGTTATTTTTCATTGAAGAGTTATTTTCCATTGAAGAGTTATTTTCAATTGAATAGTTATTTTCAATTGAAGAGTTATTTTCAATTGAAGAGCTATTTTCAATTGAGTTATTTTCAATTGAAGAGCTATTTTCAATTGAGTTATTTTCAATTGAAGAGTTATTTGAAGAGTTATTTTCGATTGAGAGTTATTTTCAATTGAAAGGTTATTTTCCATTGAAGAGTTATTTTCAATTAAAGAGTTATTTTCCATTGAAGAGTTATTTTCAATTAAAGAGTTATTTTCAATTGAAGAGTTATTTTCAATTGAAGAGTTATTTTCAATTGAAGAGTTATTTTCAATTGAAAGGTGATTTTCCATTGAAGAGTTATTTTCAATTGAAGAGTTATTTTCGATTGAGAGTTATTTTCAATTGAAGAGTTATTTTCAATCGAAGGGTTATTTTCAATTGAGGAGTTATTTTCAATTAAAGAGTTATTTTCAATTGAAGAGTTATTTTCAATTGAAGAGTTATTTTCAATTGAAAGGTGATTTTCCATTGAAGAGTTATTTTCAATTGAAAGGTGATTTTCCATTGAAGAGTTATTTTCAATTGAAGAGTTATTTTCAATTGAAAGGTTATTTTCCATTGAAGAGTTATTTTCGATTGAAGAGTTATTTTCAATTGAAGAGTTATTTTACGTTGAAGAGCTATTTTCAGTTGAAGAGTTATTTTCAGTTGAAGAGTTATTTTCAATTAAAGAGTTATATTCAATTGAAGAGTTATTTTCAATTGAAGAGTTATATTCAATTGATGAGTTATTTTCAATTGAAGAGTTATTTTCAATTGAAGAGTTATTTTCAATTGAAGAGTTATTTTCAATTGAAGAGTTATTTTCAATTGAAGAGTTATTTTCAATTGAAGAGTTATTTTCAATTGAAAGGTTATTTTCCATTGAAGAGTTATTTTCAATTGAAGAGTTATTTTCAATTGAAGAGTTATTTTCAATTGAAAGGTTATTTTCCATTGAAGAGTTATTTTCAATTAAAGAGTTATTTTCAATTGAAAGGTTATTTTCCATTGAAGAGTTATTTTCAATTAAAGAGTTATTTTCAATCGAAGGGTTATTTTCAATTGAAGAGTTATTTTTCATTGAAGAGTTATTTTCCATTGAAGAGTTATTTTCAATTGAATAGTTATTTTCAATTGAAGAGTTATTTTCGATTGAGAGTTATTTTCAATTGAAGAGCTATTTTCAATTGAGTTATTTTCAATTTGAAGAGTTATTTTCGATTGAGAGTTATTTTCAATTGAAAGGTTATTTTCCATTGAAGAGTTATTTTCAATTAAAGAGTTATTTTCAATTGAAGAGTTATTTTCAATTGAAGAGTTATTTTCAATTGAAGAGTTATTTTCAATTGAAAGGTGATTTTCCATTGAAGAGTTATTTTCAATTGAAGAGTTATTTTCGATTGAGAGTTATTTTCAATTGAAGAGTTATTTTCAATCGAAGGGTTATTTTCAATTGAAGAGTTATTTTTCATTGAAGAGTTATTTTCAATTGAATAGTTATTTTCAATTGAAGAGTTATTTTCAATTGAAGAGTTATTTTCGATTGAGAGTTATTTTCAATTGAAGAGCTATTTTCAATAGAGTTATTTTCAATTGAAGAGCTATTTTCAATTGAGTTATTTTCAATTGAAGAGTAATTTGAAGAGTTATTTTCGATTGAGAGTTATTTTCAATTGAAAGGTTATTTTCCATTGAAGAGTTATTTTCGATTGAAGAGTTATTTTCAATTGAAGAGTTATTTTACGTTGAAGAGCTATTTTCAGTTGAAGAGTTATTTTCAGTTGAAGAGTTATTTTCAATTAAAGAGTTATTTTCCATTGAAGAGTTATTTTCAATTGAAGAGTTATTTTCAATTGAAGAGGTATTTTCGATTGAGAGTTATTTTCAATTGAAGAGTTATTTTCAATTGAAGAGTTATTTTCAATCGAAGAGCTATTTTCAATTGAGTTATTTTCAATTGAAGAGTTATTTGAAGAGTTATTTTCGATTGAGAGTTATTTTCAATTGAAAGGTTATTTTCCATTGAAGAGTTATTTTCAATTAAAGAGTTATTTTATATTGAAGAGTTATTTTCAATTGAGGAGTTATTTTCAAATTAAAGAGTTATTTTAAATTGAAGAGTTATTTTCAATTGAAGAGTTATTTTCAATTGAAAGGTTATTTTCCATTGAAGAGTTATTTTCGATTGAAGAGTTATTTTCAATTGAAGAGTTATTTTCAATTGAAAGGTGATTTTCCATTGAAGAGTTATTTTCAATTGAAGAGTTATTTTCGATTGAGAGTTATTTTCAATTGAAGAGTTATTTTCAATCGAAGGGTTATTTTCAATTGAAGAGTTATTTTTCATTGAAGAGTTATTTTCCATTGAAGAGTTATTTTCGATTGAAGAGTTATTTTCAATTGAAGAGTTATTTTACGTTGAAGAGCTATTTTCAATTGAAGAGTTATTTTCAATTGAAGAGTTATTTTCAATTGAAGAGTTATTTTCAATTGAAGAGTTATTTTCAATTGAAGAGTTATTTTCAATTGAAGAGTTATTTTCAATTGAAGAGTAATTTTCAATTGAAGAGTTATTTTCAATTGAAGAGTTATTTTCGATTGAGAGTTATTTTCAATTGAAGAGCTATTTTCGATTGAGAGTTATTTTCAATTGAAGAGCTATTTTCAATTGAGTTATTTTCAATAGAAGAGCTATTTTCAATTGAGTTATTTTCAATAGAAGAGCTATTTTCAATTGAGTTATTTTCAATTGAAGAGTTATTTGAAGAGTTATTTTCGATTGAGAGTTATTTTCAATTGAAAGGTTATTTTCCATTGAAGAGTTATTTTCAATTAAAGAGTTATTTTCAATTGAAGAGTTATTTTCAATTGAAGAGTTATTTTCAATTGAAGAGTTATTTTCAATTGAAAGGTGATTTTCCATTGAAGAGTTATTTTCAATTGAAGAGTTATTTTCGATTGAGAGTTATTTTCAATTGAAGAGTTATTTTCAATCGAAGGGTTATTTTCAATTGAAGAGTTATTTTTCATTGAAGAGTTATTTTCAATTGAATAGTTATTTTCAATTGAAGAGTTATTTTCAATTGAAGAGTTATTTTCGATTGAGAGTTATTTTCAATTGAAGAGCTATTTTCAATTGAGTTATTTTCAATTGAAGAGCTATTTTCAATTGAGTTATTTTCAATTGAAGAGTAATTTGAAGAGTTATTTTCGATTGAGAGTTATTTTCAATTGAAAGGTTATTTTCCATTGAAGAGTTATTTTCGATTGAAGAGTTATTTTCAATTGAAGAGTTATTTTACGTTGAAGAGCTATTTTCAGTTGAAGAGTTATTTTCAGTTGAAGAGTTATTTTCAATTAAAGAGTTATTTTCCATTGAAGAGTTATTTTCAATTGAAGAGTTATTTTCAATTGAAGAGGTATTTTCGATTGAGAGTTATTTTCAATTGAAGAGTTATTTTCAATTGAAGAGTTATTTTCAATCGAAGAGTTATTTTCAGTTGAAGAGTTATTTTCAATTGAAGAGTAATTTTCAATTGAAGAGTTATTTTCAATTGAAGAGTTATTTTCGATTGAGAGTTATTTTCAATTGAAGAGCTATTTTCGATTGAGAGTTATTTTCAATTGAAGAGCTATTTTCAATTGAGTTATTTTCAATAGAAGTGCTATTTTCAATTGAGTTATTTTCAATTGAAGAGTTATTTGAAGAGTTATTTTCGATTGAGAGTTATTTTCAATTGAAAGGTTATTTTCCATTGAAGAGTTATTTTCAATTAAAGAGTTATTTTCAATTGAAGAGTTATTTTCAATTGAGGAGTTATTTTCAAATTAAAGAGTTATTTTAAATTGAAGAGTTATTTTCAATTGAAGAGTTATTTTCAATTGAAAGGTTATTTTCCATTGAAGAGTTATTTTCGATTGAAGAGTTATTTTCAATTGAAGAGTTATTTTCAATTGAAAGGTGATTTTCCATTGAAGAGTTATTTTCAATTGAAGAGTTATTTTCGATTGAGAGTTATTTTCAATTGAAGAGTTATTTTCAATTGAAGAGTTATTTTCAATTGAAGAGTTATTTTCAATTGAAGAGTTATTTTCAATTGAGGAGTTATTTTCAAATTAAAGAGTTATTTTAAATTGAAGAGTTATTTTCAATTGAAGAGTTATTTTCAATTGAAAGGTTATTTTCCATTGAAGAGTTATTTTCGATTGAAGAGTTATTTTCAATTGAAGAGTTATTTTCAATTGAAAGGTGATTTTCCATTGAAGAGTTATTTTCAATTGAAGAGTTATTTTCAATTGAAGAGTTATTTTCAATTGAAGAGTTATTTTCAATTGAAGAGTTATTTTCAATTGAAGAGTTATTTTCAATTGAAGAGTTATTTTCAATTGAAGAGTTATTTTCAATTGAAGAGTTATTTTCAATTGAAGAGTTATTTTCAATCGAAGAGTTATTTTCAGTTGAAGAGTTATTTTCAATTGAAGAGTAATTTTCAATTGAAGAGTTATTTTCAATTGATGAGTTTTTTTCGATTGAGAGTTATTTTCAATTGAAGAGCTATTTTCGATTGAGAGCTATTTTCAATTGAGTTATTTTCAATAGAAGAGCTATTTTCAATTGAGTTATTTTCAATTGAAGAGTTATTTGAAGAGTTATTTTCGATTGAGAGTTATTTTCAATTGAAAGGTTATTTTCCATTGAAGAGTTATTTTCAATTAAAGAGTTATTTTCAATTGAAGAGTTATTTTCAATTGAGGAGTTATTTTCAAATTAAAGAGTTATTTTAAATTGAAGAGTTATTTTCAATTGAAGAGTTATTTTCAATTGAAGAGTTATTTTCAATTGAAAGGTTATTTTCCATTGAAGAGTTATTTTCGATTGAAGAGTTATTTTCAATTGAAGAGTTATTTTCAATTGAAAGGTGATTTTCCATTGAAGAGTTATTTTCAATTGAAGAGTTATTTTCGATTGAGAGTTATTTTCAATTGAAGAGTTATTTTCAATCGAAGGGTTATTTTCAATTGAAGAGTTATTTTTCATTGAAGAGTTATTTTCCATTGAAGAGTTATTTTCGATTGAAGAGTTATTTTCAATTGAAGAGTTATTTTACGTTGAAGAGCTATTTTCAATTGAAGAGTTATTTTCAATTGAAGAGTTATTTTCAATTGAAGAGTTATTTTCAATTGAAGAGTTATTTTCAATTGAAGAGTTATTTTCAATTGAAGAGTTATTTTCAATTGAAGAGTAATTTTCAATTGAAGAGTTATTTTCAATTGAAGAGTTATTTTCGATTGAGAGTTATTTTCAATTGAAGAGCTATTTTCGATTGAGAGTTATTTTCAATTGAAGAGCTATTTTCAATTGAGTTATTTTCAATAGAAGAGCTATTTTCAATTGAGTTATTTTCAATTGAAGAGTTATTTGAAGAGTTATTTTCGATTGAGAGTTATTTTCAATTGAAAGGTTATTTTCCATTGAAGAGTTATTTTCAATTAAAGAGTTATTTTCAATTGAAGAGTTATTTTCAATTGAAGAGTTATTTTCAATTGAAGAGTTATTTTCAATTGAAAGGTGATTTTCCATTGAAGAGTTATTTTCAATTGAAGAGTTATTTTCGATTGAGAGTTATTTTCAATTGAAGAGTTATTTTCAATCGAAGGGTTATTTTCAATTGAAGAGTTATTTTTCATTGAAGAGTTATTTTCAATTGAATAGTTATTTTCAATTGAAGAGTTATTTTCAATTGAAGAGTTATTTTCGATTGAGAGTTATTTTCAATTGAAGAGCTATTTTCAATTGAGTTATTTTCAATTGAAGAGCTATTTTCAATTGAGTTATTTTCAATTGAAGAGTAATTTGAAGAGTTATTTTCGATTGAGAGTTATTTTCAATTGAAAGGTTATTTTCCATTGAAGAGTTATTTTCGATTGAAGAGTTATTTTCAATTGAAGAGTTATTTTACGTTGAAGAGCTATTTTCAGTTGAAGAGTTATTTTCAGTTGAAGAGTTATTTTCAATTAAAGAGTTATTTTCCATTGAAGAGTTATTTTCAATTGAAGAGTTATTTTCAATTGAAGAGGTATTTTCGATTGAGAGTTATTTTCAATTGAAGAGTTATTTTCAATTGAAGAGTTATTTTCAATCGAAGAGTTATTTTCAATCGAAGAGTTATTTTCAGTTGAATAGTTATTTTCAATTGAAGAGTAATTTTCAATTGAAGAGTTATTTTCAATTGAAGAGTTATTTTCGATTGAGAGTTATTTTCAATTGAAGAGCTATTTTCGATTGAGAGTTATTTTCAATTGAAGAGCTATTTTCAATTGAGTTATTTTCAATAGAAGAGCTATTTTCAATTGAGTTATTTTCAATTGAAGAGTTATTTGAAGAGTTATTTTCGATTGAGAGTTATTTTCAATTGAAAGGTTATTTTCCATTGAAGAGTTATTTTCAATTAAAGAGTTATTTTCAATTGAAGAGTTATTTTCAATTGAGGAGTTATTTTCAAATTAAAGAGTTATTTTAAATTGAAGAGTTATTTTCAATTGAAGAGTTATTTTCAATTGAAAGGTTATTTTCCATTGAAGAGTTATTTTCGATTGAAGAGTTATTTTCAATTGAAGAGTTATTTTCAATTGAAAGGTGATTTTCCATTGAAGAGTTATTTTCAATTGAAGAGTTATTTTCGATTGAGAGTTATTTTCAATTGAAGAGTTATTTTCAATCGAAGGGTTATTTTCAATTGAAGAGTTATTTTTCATTGAAGAGTTATTTTCCATTGAAGAGTTATTTTCGATTGAAGAGTTATTTTCAATTGAAGAGTTATTTTACGTTGAAGAGCTATTTTCAGTTGAAGAGTTATTTTCAGTTGAAGAGTTATTTTCAATTAAAGAGTTATTTTCCATTGAAGAGTTATTTTCAATTGAAGAGTTATTTTCAATTGAAGAGTTATTTTCAATTGAAGAGTTATTTTCAATTGAAGAGTTATTTTCAATTGAAGAGTTATTTTCAATTGAAGAGTTATTTTCAATTGAAGAGTTATTTTCAATTGAAGAGTAATTTTCAATTGAAGAGTTATTTTCAATTGAAGAGTTATTTTCGATTGAGAGTTATTTTCAATTGAAGAGCTATTTTCGATTGAGAGTTATTTTCAATTGAAGAGCTATTTTCAATTGAGTTATTTTCGATTGAGAGTTATTTTCAATTGATGAGCTATTTTCAATTGAGTTATTTTCAATAGAAGAGCTATTTTCAATTGAGTTATTTTCAATTGAAGAGTTATTTGAAGAGTTATTTTCGATTGAGAGTTATTTTCAATTGAAAGGTTATTTTCCATTGAAGAGTTATTTTCAATTAAAGAGTTATTTTCAATTGAAGAGTTATTTTCAATTGAGGAGTTATTTTCAAATTAAAGAGTTATTTTAAATTGAAGAGTTATTTTCAATTGAAGAGATATTTTCAATTGAAAGGTTATTTTCCATTGAAGAGTTATTTTCGATTGAAGAGTTATTTTCAATTGAAGAGTTATTTTACGTTGAAGAGCTATTTTCAGTTGAAGAGTTATTTTCAGTTGAAGAGTTATTTTCAATTAAAGAGTTATTTTCCATTGAAGAGTTATTTTCAATTAAAGAGTTATTTTCAATTGAAGAGTTATTTTCAATTGAAGAGTTATATTCAATTGAAGAGTTATTTTCAATTGAAGAGTTATTTTCAATTGAAGAGTTATTTTCAATTGAAGAGTTATTTTCAATTGAAGAGTTATTTTCAATTGAAGAGTTATTTTCAATTGAAGAGTTATTTTCAATTGAAGAGTTATTTTCAATTGAAGAGTTATTTGAAGAGTTATTTTCGATTGAGAGTTATTTTCAATTGAAAGGTTATTTTCCATTGAAGAGTTATTTTCAATTAAAGAGTTATTTTCAATTGAAGAGTTATTTTCAATTGAAGAGTTATTTTCAATTGAAGAGTTATTTTCAATTGAAAGGTGATTTTCCATTGAAGAGTTATTTTCAATTGAAGAGTTATTTTCGATTGAGAGTTATTTTCAATTGAAGAGTTATTTTCAATCGAAGGGTTATTTTCAATTGAAGAGTTATTTTTCATTGAAGAGTTATTTTCAATTGAATAGTTATTTTCAATTGAAGAGTTATTTTCAATTGAAGAGTTATTTTCGATTGAGAGTTATTTTCAATTGAAGAGCTATTTTCAATTGAGTTATTTTCAATTGAAGAGCTATTTTCAATTGAGTTATTTTCAATTGAAGAGTAATTTGAAGAGTTATTTTCGATTGAGAGTTATTTTTAATTGAAAGGTTATTTTCCATTGAAGAGTTATTTTCGATTGAAGAGTTATTTTCAATTGAAGAGTTATTTTACGTTGAAGAGCTATTTTCAGTTGAAGAGTTATTTTCAGTTGAAGAGTTATTTTCAATTAAAGAGTTATTTTCCATTGAAGAGTTATTTTCAATTGAAGAGTTATTTTCAATTGAAGAGGTATTTTCGATTGAGAGTTATTTTCAATTGAAGAGTTATTTTCAATTGAAGAGTTATTTTCAATCGAAGAGTTATTTTCAGTTGAAGAGTTATTTTCAATTGAAGAGTAATTTTCAATTGAAGAGTTATTTTCAATTGAAGAGTTATTTTCGATTGAGAGTTATTTTCAATTGAAGAGCTATTTTCGATTGAGAGTTATTTTCAATTGAAGAGCTATTTTCAATTGAGTTATTTTCAATAGAAGTGCTATTTTCAATTGAGTTATTTTCAATTGAAGAGTTATTTGAAGAGTTATTTTCGATTGATAGTTATTTTCAATTGAAAGGTTATTTTCCATTGAAGAGTTATTTTCAATTAAAGAGTTATTTTCAATTGAAGAGTTATTTTCAATTGAGGAGTTATTTTCAAATTAAAGAGTTATTTTAAATTGAAGAGTTATTTTCAATTGAAGAGTTATTTTCAATTGAAAGGTTATTTTCCATTGAAGAGTTATTTTCGATTGAAGAGTTATTTTCAATTGAAGAGTTATTTTCAATTGAAAGGTGATTTTCCATTGAAGAGTTATTTTCAATTGAAGAGTTATTTTCGATTGAGAGTTATTTTCAATTGAAGAGTTATTTTCAATCGAAGGGTTATTTTCAATTGAAGAGTTATTTTTCATTGAAGAGTTATTTTCCATTGAAGAGTTATTTTCGATTGAAGAGTTATTTTCAATTGAAGAGTTATTTTACGTTGAAGAGCTATTTTCAGTTGAAGAGTTATTTTCAGTTGAAGAGTTATTTTCAATTAAAGAGTTATTTTCCATTGAAGAGTTATTTTCAATTGAAGAGTTATTTTCAATTGAAGAGTTATTTTCAATTGAAGAGTTATTTTCAATTGAAGAGTTATTTTCAATTGAAGAGTTATTTTCAATTGAAGAGTTATTTTCAATCGAAGAGTTATTTTCAGTTGAAGAGTTATTTTCAATTGAAGAGTAATTTTCAATTGAAGAGTTATTTTCAATTGATGAGTTATTTTCGATTGAGAGTTATTTTCAATTGAAGAGCTATTTTCGATTGAGAGTTATTTTCAATTGAAGAGCTATTTTCAATTGAGTTATTTTCAATAGAAGAGCTATTTTCAATTGAGTTATTTTCAATTGAAGAGTTATTTGAAGAGTTATTTTCGATTGAGAGTTATTTTCAATTGAAAGGTTATTTTCCATTGAAGAGTTATTTTCAATTAAAGAGTTATTTTCAATTGAAGAGTTATTTTCAATTGAGGAGTTATTTTCAAATTAAAGAGTTATTTTAAATTGAAGAGTTATTTTCAATTGAAGAGTTATTTTCAATTGAAAGGTTATTTTCCATTGAAGAGTTATTTTCGATTGAAGAGTTATTTTCAATTGAAGAGTTATTTTCAATTGAAAGGTGATTTTCCATTGAAGAGTTATTTTCAATTGAAGAGTTATTTTCGATTGAGAGTTATTTTCAATTGAAGAGTTATTTTCAATCGAAGGGTTATTTTCAATTGAAGAGTTATTTTTCATTGAAGAGTTATTTTCCATTGAAGAGTTATTTTCGATTGAAGAGTTATTTTCAATTGAAGAGTTATTTTACGTTGAAGAGTTATTTTCAATTGAAGAGTTATTTTCAATTGAAGAGTTATTTTCAATTGAAGAGTTATTTTCAATTGAAGAGTTATTTTCAATTGAAGAGTTATTTTCAATTGAAGAGTTATTTTCAATTGAAGAGTAATTTTCAATTGAAGAGTTATTTTCAATTGAAGAGTTATTTTCGATTGAGAGTTATTTTCAATTGAAGAGCTATTTTCGATTGAGAGTTATTTTCAATTGAAGAGCTATTTTCAATTGAGTTATTTTCAATAGAAGAGCTATTTTCAATTGAGTTATTTTCAATTGAAGAGTTATTTGAAGAGTTATTTTCGATTGAGAGTTATTTTCAATTGAAAGGTTATTTTCCATTGAAGAGTTATTTTCAATTAAAGAGTTATTTTCAATTGAAGAGTTATTTTCAATTGAAGAGTTATTTTCAATTGAAGAGTTATTTTCAATTGAAAGGTGATTTTCCATTGAAGAGTTATTTTCAATTGAAGAGTTATTTTCGATTGAGAGTTATTTTCAATTGAAGAGTTATTTTCAATCGAAGGGTTATTTTCAATTGAAGAGTTATTTTTCATTGAAGAGTTATTTTCAATTGAATAGTTATTTTCAATTGAAGAGTTATTTTCAATTGAAGAGTTATTTTCGATTGAGAGTTATTTTCAATTGAAGAGCTATTTTCAATTGAGTTATTTTCAATTGAAGAGCTATTTTCAATTGAGTTATTTTCAATTGAAGAGTAATTTGAAGAGTTATTTTCGATTGAGAGTTATTTTCAATTGAAAGGTTATTTTCCATTGAAGAGTTATTTTCGATTGAAGAGTTATTTTCAATTGAAGAGTTATTTTACGTTGAAGAGCTATTTTCAGTTGAAGAGTTATTTTCAGTTGAAGAGTTATTTTCAATTAAAGAGTTATTTTCCATTGAAGAGTTATTTTCAATTGAAGAGTTATTTTCAATTGAAGAGGTATTTTCGATTGAGAGTTATTTTCAATTGAAGAGTTATTTTCAATTGAAGAGTTATTTTCAATCGAAGAGTTATTTTCAGTTGAATAGTTATTTTCAATTGAAGAGTTATTTTCGATTGAGAGTTATTTTCAATTGAAGAGCTATTTTCGATTGAGAGTTATTTTCAATTGAAGAGCTATTTTCAATTGAGTTATTTTCAATAGAAGAGCTATTTTCAATTGAGTTATTTTCAATTGAAGAGTTATTTGAAGAGTTATTTTCGATTGAGAGTTATTTTCAATTGAAAGGTTATTTTCCATTGAAGAGTTATTTTCAATTAAAGAGTTATTTTCAATTGAAGAGTTATTTTCAATTGAGGAGTTATTTTCAAATTAAAGAGTTATTTTAAATTGAAGAGTTATTTTCAATTGAAGAGTTATTTTCAATTGAAAGGTTATTTTCCATTGAAGAGTTATTTTCGATTGAAGAGTTATTTTCAATTGAAGAGTTATTTTCAATTGAAAGGTGATTTTCCATTGAAGAGTTATTTTCAATTGAAGAGTTATTTTCGATTGAGAGTTATTTTCAATTGAAGAGTTATTTTCAATCGAAGGGTTATTTTCAATTGAAGAGTTATTTTTCATTGAAGAGTTATTTTCCATTGAAGAGTTATTTTCGATTGAAGAGTTATTTTCAATTGAAGAGTTATTTTACGTTGAAGAGCTATTTTCAGTTGAAGAGTTATTTTCAGTTGAAGAGTTATTTTCAATTAAAGAGTTATTTTCCATTGAAGAGTTATTTTCAATTGAAGAGTTATTTTCAATTGAAGAGTTATTTTCAATTGAAGAGTTATTTTCAATTGAAGAGTTATTTTCAATTGAAGAGTTATTTTCAATTGAAGAGTTATTTTCAATTGAAGAGTTATTTTCAATTGAAGAGTAATTTTCAATTGAAGAGTTATTTTCAATTGAAGAGTTATTTTCGATTGAGAGTTATTTTCAATTGAAGAGCTATTTTCGATTGAGAGTTATTTTCAATTGAAGAGCTATTTTCAATTGAGTTATTTTCGATTGAGAGTTATTTTCAATTGATGAGCTATTTTCAATTGAGTTATTTTCAATAGAAGAGCTATTTTCAATTGAGTTATTTTCAATTGAAGAGTTATTTGAAGAGTTATTTTCGATTGAGAGTTATTTTCAATTGAAAGGTTATTTTCCATTGAAGAGTTATTTTCAATTAAAGAGTTATTTTCAATTGAAGAGTTATTTTCAATTGAGGAGTTATTTTCAAATTAAAGAGTTATTTTAAATTGAAGAGTTATTTTCAATTGAAGAGATATTTTCAATTGAAAGGTTATTTTCCATTGAAGAGTTATTTTCGATTGAAGAGTTATTTTCAATTGAAGAGTTATTTTACGTTGAAGAGCTATTTTCAGTTGAAGAGTTATTTTCAGTTGAAGAGTTATTTTCAATTAAAGAGTTATTTTCCATTGAAGAGTTATTTTCAATTAAAGAGTTATTTTCAATTGAAGAGTTATTTTCAATTGAAGAGTTATATTCAATTGAAGAGTTATTTTCAATTGAAGAGTTATTTTCAATTGAAGAGTTATTTTCAATTGAAGAGTTATTTTCAATTGAAGAGTTATTTTCAATTGAAGAGTTATTTTCAATTGAAGAGTTATTTTCAATTGAAGAGTTATTTTCAATTGAAGAGTTATTTTCAATTGAAGAGTTATTTTCAATTGAAGAGTTATTTTCAATTGAAGAGTTATTTGAAGAGTTATTTTCAATTGAAGAGTTATTTGAAGAGTTATTTTCAATTGAAGAGTTATTTGAAGAGTTATTTTCAATTGAAGAGTTATTTTCAATTGAAGAGTTATTTGAAGAGTTATTTTCAATTGAAGAGTTATTTGAAGAGTTATTTTCAATTGAAGAGTTATTTGAAGAGTTTTAAATGACATAGTGTCCACGGTTTAGATATAACTTATAAATTGATCACGGACGGATACTTCGTGGATGAGTTTTTTTAAAAAATGTTTAATACATAATAAAAAAATTTTTCTTAGCGAGCTTTCGGACCGAAGCCCCTTATCAAGCGATACTGATTCTTACAATTAATACATCGTTTAACTTCACCTCGGTGGGCGGTACATAGATAACGTCGTGTTTTTTTATTATACATTTATTTATATACAAAGCTTACCCCAATTTTTTACACAGATAGTGCCCGGTTCTATGTTTAACTTTCCCCGTTTTTTTATATACGCACTTTCTTTATTATAAACGAATATTTAAAGAAAGTGCGTATATAAAAAAACGGGGAAAGTTAAACATAGAACCGGGCACTATCTGTGTAAAAAATTGGGGTAAGCTTTGTATATAAATAAATGAATAATAAAAAAACACGACGTTATCTATGTACCGCCCACCGAGGTGAAGTTAAACGATGTATTAATTGTAAGAATCAGTATCGCTTGATAAGGGGCTTCGGCCCGAAAGCTCGCTAAGAAAAAATTTTTTATTATGTATTAAACATTTTTTAAAAAAACTCATCCACGAAGTATCCGTCCGTGATCAATTTATAAGTTATTTGAAGAGTTATTTTCAATTGAAGAGTTATTTTCAATTGAAGAGTTATTTTCAATTGAAAGGTTATTTTCCATTGAAGAGTTATTTTCGATTGAAGAGTTATTTTCAATTGAAGAGTTATTTTCAATTGAAAGGTGATTTTCCATTGAAGAGTTATTTTCAATTGAAGAGTTATTTTCGATTGAGAGTTATTTTCAATTGAAGAGTTATTTTCAATCGAAGGGTTATTTTCAATTGAAGAGTTATTTTTCATTGAAGAGTTATTTTCCATTGAAGAGTTATTTTCGATTGAAGAGTTATTTTCAATTGAAGAGTTATTTTACGTTGAAGAGCTATTTTCAATTGAAGAGTTATTTTCAATTGAAGAGTTATTTTCAATTGAAGAGTTATTTTCAATTGAAGAGTTATTTTCAATTGAAGAGTTATTTTCAATTGAAGAGTTATTTTCAATTGAAGAGTAATTTTCAATCGAAGGGTTATTTTCAATTGAAGAGTTATTTTTCATTGAAGAGTTATTTTCAATTGAAGAGTTATTTTCAATTGAAAGGTTATTTTCCATTGAAGAGTTATTTTCAATTAAAGAGTTATTTTCAATTGAAGAGTTATTTTCAATTGAAGAGTTATTTTCAATGTAAAGGTGATTTTCCATTGAAGAGTTATTTTCAATTGAAGAGTTATTTTCAATTGAAAGGTTATTTTCCATTGAAGAGTTATTTTCAATTAAAGAGTTATTTTCAATTGAAGAGTTATTTTCAATTGAAGAGTTATTTTCAATTGAAGAGTTATTTTCAATTGAAAGGTGATTTTCCATTGAAGAGTTATTTTCAATTGAAGAGTTATTTTCGATTGAGAGTTATTTTCAATTGAAGAGTTATTTTCAATCGAAGGGTTATTTTCAATTGAAGAGTTATTTTCAATTGAAGAGTTATTTTCGATTGAGAGTTATTTTCAATTGAAGAGCTATTTTCAATTGAGTTATTTTCAATTGAAGAGCTATTTTCAATTGAGTTATTTTCAATTGAAGAGTAATTTGAAGAGTTATTTTCGATTGAGAGTTATTTTCAATTGAAAGGTTATTTTCCATTGAAGAGTTATTTTCGATTGAAGAGTTATTTTCAATTGAAGAGTTATTTTACGTTAAAGAGCTATTTTCAGTTGAAGAGTTATTTTCAGTTGAAGAGTTATTTTCAATTAAAGAGTTATTTTCCATTGAAGAGTTATTTTCAATTGAAGAGTTATTTTCAATTGAAGAGGTATTTTCGATTGAGAGTTATTTTCAATTGAAGAGTTATTTTCAATTGAAGAGTTATTTTCAATCGAAGAGTTATTTTCAGTTGAAGAGTTATTTTCAATTGAAGAGTAATTTTCAATTGAAGAGTTATTTTCAATTGAAGAGTTATTTTCGATTGAGAGTTATTTTCAATTGAAGAGTTATTTTCGATTGAGAGTTATTTTCAATTGAAGAGCTATTTTCGATTGAGAGTTATTTTCAATTGAAGAGCTATTTTCAATTGAGTTATTTTCAATAGAAGAGCTATTTTCAATTGAGTTATTTTCAATTGAAGAGTTATTTGAAGAGTTATTTTCGATTGAGAGTTATTTTCAATTGAAAGGTTATTTTCCATTGAAGAGTTATTTTCAATTAAAGAGTTATTTTCAATTGAAGAGTTATTTTCAATTGAGGAGTTATTTTCAAATTAAAGAGTTATTTTAAATTGAAGAGTTATTTTCAATTGAAGAGTTATTTTCAATTGAAAGGTTATTTTCCATTGAAGAGTTATTTTCGATTGAAGAGTTATTTTCAATTGAAGAGTTATTTTCAATTGAAAGGTGATTTTCCATTGAAGAGTTATTTTCAATTGAAGAGTTATTTTCGATTGAGAGTTATTTTCAATTGAAGAGTTATTTTCAATCGAAGGGTTATTTTCAATTGAAGAGTTATTTTTCATTGAAGAGTTATTTTCAATTGAAGAGTTATTTTCAATTGAAAGGTTATTTTCCATTGAAGAGTTATTTTCAATTAAAGAGTTATTTTCAATTGAAGAGTTATTTTCAATTGAAGAGTTATTTTCAATGTAAAGGTGATTTTCCATTGAAGAGTTATTTTCAATTGAAGAGTTATTTTCAATTGAAAGGTTATTTTCCATTGAAGAGTTATTTTCAATTAAAGAGTTATTTTCAATTGAAAGGTGATTTTCCATTGAAGAGTTATTTTCAATTGAAGAGTTATTTTTCATTGAAGAGTTATTTTCAATTGAAGAGTTATTTTCAATTGAAAGGTTATTTTCCATTGAAGAGTTATTTTCAATTAAAGAGTTATTTTCAATTGAAGAGTTATTTTCAATTGAAGAGTTATTTTCAATGTAAAGGTGATTTTCCATTGAAGAGTTATTTTCAATTGAAGAGTTATTTTCCATTGAAGAGTTATTTTCAATTGAAGAGTTATATTCAATTGATGAGTTATTTTCAATTGAAGAGTTATTTTCAATTGAAGAGTTATTTTCAATTGAAGAGTTATTTTCAATTGAAAGGTTATTTTCCATTGAAGAGTTATTTTCAATTGAAGAGTTATTTTCAATTGAAGAGTTATTTTCAATTGAAAGGTTATTTTCCATTGAAGAGTTATTTTCAATTAAAGAGTTATTTTCAATTGAAGAGTTATTTTCAATTGAAGAGTTATTTTCAATGTAAAGGTGATTTTCCATTGAAGAGTTATTTTCAATTGAAGAGTTATTTTCCATTGAAGAGTTATTTTCAATTGAGGAGTTATTTTCAATTAAAGAGTTATTTTCAATTGAAGAGTTATTTTCAATTGAAGAGTTATTTTCAATTGAAAGGTGATTTTCCATTGAAGAGTTATTTTCAATTGAAGAGTTATTTTCAATTGAAAGGTTATTTTCCATTGAAGAGTTATTTTCGATTGAAGAGTTATTTTCAATTGAAGAGTTATTTTACGTTGACGAGCTATTTTCAGTTGAAGAGTTATTTTCAGTTGAAGAGTTATTTTCAATTAAAGAGTTATTTTCAATTGAAGAGTTATTTTCAATTGAAGAGTTATATTCAATTGATGAGTTATTTTCAATTGAAGAGTTATTTTCAATTGAAGAGTTATTTTCAATTGAAGAGTTATTTTCAATTGAAGAGTTATTTTCAATTGAAAGGTTATTTTCCATTGAAGAGTTATTTTCAATTGAAGAGTTATTTTCAATTGAAGAGTTATTTTCAATTGAAAGGTTATTTTCCATTGAAGAGTTATTTTCAATTAAAGAGTTATTTTCAATTGAAAGGTTATTTTCCATTGAAGAGTTATTTTCAATTAAAGAGTTATTTTCAATTGAAGAGTTATTTTCAATTGAAGAGTTTTTTCAATGTAAAGGTGATTTTCCATTGAAGAGTTATTTTCAATTGAAGAGTTATTTTCAATTGAAGAGTTATTTTCAATTGAAAGGTTATTTTCCATTGAAGAGTTATTTTCGATTGAAGAGTTATTTTCAATTGAAGAGTTATTTTCAATTGAAGAGTTATTTTCAATTGAAGAGTTATTTTCAATTGAAGAGTTATTTTCAATTGAAGAGTTATTTTCAATTGAAGAGTTATTTTCAATTGAAGAGTTATTTTCAATTGAAGAGTTATTTTCAATTGAAGAGTTATTTTCAATTGAAGAGTTATTTTCAATTGAAGAGTTATTTTCAATTGAAGAGTTATTTTCAATTGAAGAGTTATTTTCAATTGAAGAGTTATTTTCAATTGAAGAGTTATTTTCAATTGAAAGGTGATTTTCCATTGAAGAGTTATTTTCAATTGAAGAGTTATTTTCGATTGAGAGTTATTTTCAATTGAAGAGTTATTTTCAATCGAAGGGTTATTTTCAATTGAAGAGTTATTTTTCATTGAAGAGTTATTTTCAATTGAATAGTTATTTTCAATTGAAGAGTTATTTTCAATTGAAGAGTTATTTTCGATTGAGAGTTATTTTCAATTGAAGAGCTATTTTCAATTGAGTTATTTTCAATTGAAGAGCTATTTTCAATTGAGTTATTTTCAATTGAAGAGTTATTTGAAGAGTTATTTTCGATTGAGAGTTATTTTCAATTGAAAGGTTATTTTCCATTGAAGAGTTATTTTCAATTAAAGAGTTATTTTCAATTGAAGAGTTATTTTCTATTGAAGAGTTATTTTCAATTGAAGAGTTATTTTCAATTGAAAGGTGATTTTCCATTGAAGAGTTATTTTCAATTGAAGAGTTATTTTCAATTGAAAGGTTATTTTCAATTGAAGAGTTATTTTACGTTGAAGAGGTATTTTCGATGGAGAGTTATTTTCAATTGAAGAGTTATTTTCAATTGAAGAGTTATTTTCAATCGAAGAGTTATTTTCAGTTGAAGAGTTATTTTCAATTGATGAGTTATTTTCGATTGAAGAGTTATTTTCCATTGAAGAGTTATTTTCAATTGAGGAGTTATTTTCAATTAAAGAGTTATTTTCAATTGAAGAGTTATTTTCAATTGAAGAGTTATTTTCAATTGAAGAGTTATTTTCAATTGAAAGGTGATTTTCCATTGAAGAGTTATTTTCAATTGAAGAGTTATTTTCAATTGAAAGGTTATTTTCCATTGAAGAGTTATTTTCGATTGAAGAGTTATTTTCAATTGAAGAGTTATTTTACGTTGAAGAGCTATTTTCAGTTGAAGAGTTATTTTCAGTTGAAGAGTTATTTTCAATTAAAGAGTTATATTCAATTGAAGAGTTATTTTCAATTGAAGAGTTATATTCAATTGATGAGTTATTTTCAATTGAAGAGTTATTTTCAATTGAAGAGTTATTTTCAATTGAAGAGTTATTTTCAATTGAAGAGTTATTTTCAATTGAAGAGTTATTTTCAATTGAAGAGTTATTTTCAATTGAAAGGTTATTTTCCATTGAAGAGTTATTTTCAATTGAAGAGTTATTTTCAATTGAAGAGTTATTTTCAATTGAAAGGTTATTTTCCATTGAAGAGTTATTTTCAATTAAAGAGTTATTTTCAATTGAAAGGTTATTTTCCATTGAAGAGTTATTTTCAATTAAAGAGTTATTTTCAATTGAAGAGTTATTTTCAATTGAAGAGTTATTTTCAATGTAAAGGTGATTTTCCATTGAAGAGTTATTTTCAATTGAAGAGTTATTTTCAATTGAAGAGTTATTTTCAATTGAAAGGTTATTTTCCATTGAAGAGTTATTTTCGATTGAAGAGTTATTTTCAATTGAAGAGTTATTTTCAATTGAAGAGTTATTTTCAATTGAAGAGTTATTTTCAATTGAAGAGTTATTTTCAATTGAAGAGTTATTTTCAATTGAAGAGTTATTTTCAATTGAAGAGTTATTTTCAATTGAAGAGTTATTTTCAATTGAAGAGTTATTTTCAATTGAAGAGTTATTTTCAATTGAAGAGTTATTTTCAATTGAAGAGTTATTTTCAATTGAAGAGTTATTTTCCATTGAAGAGTTATTTTCAATTGAAGAGTTATTTTCAATTGAAGAGTTATTTTCAATTGAAAGGTTATTTTCCATTGAAGAGTTATTTTCAATTAAAGAGTTATTTTCAATTGAAAGGTTATTTTCCATTGAAGAGTTATTTTCAATTAAAGAGTTATTTTCAATTGAAGAGTTATTTTCAATTGAAGAGTTATTTTCAATGTAAAGGTGATTTTCCATTGAAGAGTTATTTTCAATTGAAGAGTTATTTTCAATTGAAGAGTTATTTTCAATTGAAAGGTTATTTTCCATTGAAGAGTTATTTTCGATTGAAGAGTTATTTTCAATTGAAGAGTTATTTTCAATTGAAGAGTTATTTTCAATTGAAGAGTTATTTTCAATTGAAGAGTTATTTTCAATTGAAGAGTTATTTTCAATTGAAGAGTTATTTTCAATTGAAGAGTTATTTTCAATTGAAGAGTTATTTTCAATTGAAGAGTTATTTTCAATTGAAGAGTTATTTTCAATTGAAGAGTTATTTTCAATTGAAAGGTTATTTTCCATTGAAGAGTTATTTTCAATTGAAGAGTTATTTTCAATTGAAGAGTTATTTTCAATTGAAAGGTTATTTTCCATTGAAGAGTTATTTTCAATTAAAGAGTTATTTTCAATTGAAAGGTTATTTTCCATTGAAGAGTTATTTTCAATTAAAGAGTTATTTTCAATTGAAGAGTTATTTTCAATTGAAGAGTTATTTTCAATGTAAAGGTGATTTTCCATTGAAGAGTTATTTTCAATTGAAGAGTTATTTTCAATTGAAGAGTTATTTTCAATTGAAAGGTTATTTTCCATTGAAGAGTTATTTTCGATTGAAGAGTTATTTTCAATTGAAGAGTTATTTTCAATTGAAGAGTTATTTTCAATTGAAGAGTTATTTTCAATTGAAGAGTTATTTTCAATTGAAGCGTTATTTTCAATTGAAGAGTTATTTTCAATTGAAGAGTTATTTTCAATTGAAGAGTTATTTTCAATTGAAGAGTTATTTTCAATTGAAGAGTTATTTTCAATTGAAGAGTTATTTTCAATTGAAAGGTGATTTTCCATTGAAGAGTTATTTTCAATTGAAGAGTTATTTTCCATTAAAGAGTTATTTTCAATTGAAGAGTTATTTTCGATTGAGAGTTATTTTCAATTGAAGAGTTATTTTCAATCGAAGGGTTATTTTCAATTGAAGAGTTATTTTTCATTGAAGAGTTATTTTCCATTGAAGAGTTATTTTCAATTGAATAGTTATTTTCAATTGAAGAGTTATTTTCAATTGAAGAGTTATTTTCAATTGAAGAGCTATTTTCAATTGAGTTATTTTCAATTGAAGAGCTATTTTCAATTGAGTTATTTTCAATTGAAGAGTTATTTGAAGAGTTATTTTCGATTGAGAGTTATTTTCAATTGAAAGGTTATTTTCCATTGAAGAGTTATTTTCAATTAAAGAGTTATTTTCAATTGAAGAGTTATTTTCAATTGAAGAGTTATTTTCAATTGAAGAGTTATTTTCAATTGAAAGGTGATTTTCAATTGAAGAGTTATTTTCAATTGAAGAGTTATTTTCGATTGAGAGTTATTTTCAATTGAAGAGTTATTTTCAATCGAAGGGTTATTTTCAATTGAAGAGTTATTTTTCATTGAAGAGTTATTTTCAATTGAATAGTTATTTTCAATTGAAGAGTTATTTTCAATTGAAGAGTTATTTTCGATTGAGAGTTATTTTCAATTGAAGAGCTATTTTCAATTGAGTTATTTTCAATTGAAGAGCTATTTTCAATTGAGTTATTTTCAATTGAAGAGTAATTTGAAGAGTTATTTTCGATTGAGAGTTATTTTCAATTGAAAGGTTATTTTCCATTGAAGAGTTATTTTCGATTGAAGAGTTATTTTCAATTGAAGAGTTATTTTACGTTGAAGAGCTATTTTCAGTTGAAGAGTTATTTTCAGTTGAAGAGTTATTTTCAATTAAAGAGTTATTTTCCATTGAAGAGTTATTTTCAATTGAAGAGTTATTTTCAATTGAAGAGTTATTTTCAATTGAAGAGTTATTTTCAATTGAAGAGTTATTTTCAATTGAAGAGTTATTTTCAATTGAAGAGTAATTTTCAATTGAAGAGTTATTTTCAATTGAAGAGTTATTTTCGATTGAGAGTTATTTTCAATTGAAGAGCTATTTTCGATTGAGAGTTATTTTCAATTGAAGAGCTATTTTCAATTGAGTTATTTTCAATAGAAGAGCTATTTTCGATTGAGAGTTATTTTCAATTGAAGAGCTATTTTCAATTGAGTCATTTTCAATAGAAGAGCTATTTTCAATTGAGTTATTTTCAATTGAAGAGTTATTTGAAGAGTTATTTTCGATTGAGAGTTATTTTCAATTGAAAGGTTATTTTCCATTGAAGAGTTATTTTCAATTAAAGAGTTATTTTCAATTGAAGAGTTATTTTCAATTGAGGAGTTATTTTCAAATTAAAGAGTTATTTTAAATTGAAGAGTTATTTTCAATTGAAGAGTTATTTTCAATTGAAAGGTTATTTTCCATTGAAGAGTTATTTTCGATTGAAGAGTTATTTTCAATTGAAGAGTTATTTTACGTTGAAGAGCTATTTTCAGTTGAAGAGTTATTTTCAGTTGAAGAGTTATTTTCAATTGAAGAGTTATTTTCCATTGAAGAGTTATTTTCAATTAAAGAGTTATTTTCAATTGAAGAGTTATTTTCAATTGAAAGGTGATTTTCCATTGAAGAGTTATTTTCAATTGAAGAGTTATTTTCCATTAAAGAGTTATTTTCAATTGAAGAGTTATTTTCAATTGAAAGGTGATTTTCCATTGAAGAGTTATTTTCAATTGAAGAGTTATTTTCCATTAAAGAGTTATTTTCAATTGAAGAGTTATTTTCGATTGAGAGTTATTTTCAATTGAAGAGTTATTTTCGATTGAGAGTTATTTTCAATTGAAGAGCTATTTTCAATTGAGTTATTTTCAATTGAAGAGCTATTTTCAATTGAGTTATTTTCAATTGAAGAGTTATTTGAAGAGTTATTTTCGATTGAGAGTTATTTTCAATTGAAAGGTTATTTTCCATTGAAGAGTTATTTTCAATTAAAGAGTTATTTTCAATTGAAGAGTTATTTTCTATTGAAGAGTTATTTTCAATTGAAGAGTTATTTTCAATTGAAAGGTGATTTTCCATTGAAGAGTTATTTTCAATTGAAGAGTTATTTTCAATTGAAAGGTTATTTTCAATTGAAGAGTTATTTTACGTTGAAGAGGTATTTTCGATGGAGAGTTATTTTCAATTGAAGAGTTATTTTCAATTGAAGAGTTATTTTCAATCGAAGAGTTATTTTCAGTTGAAGAGTTATTTTCAATTGAAGAGTTATTTTCGATTGAAGAGTTATTTTCCATTGAAGAGTTATTTTCAATTGAGGAGTTATTTTCAATTAAAGAGTTATTTTCAATTGAAGAGTTATTTTCAATTGAAGAGTTATTTTCAATTGAAGAGTTATTTTCAATTGAAAGGTGATTTTCCATTGAAGAGTTATTTTCAATTGAAGAGTTATTTTCAATTGAAAGGTTATTTTCCATTGAAGAGTTATTTTCGATTGAAGAGTTATTTTCAATTGAAGAGTTATTTTACGTTGAAGAGCTATTTTCAGTTGAAGAGTTATTTTCAGTTGAAGAGTTATTTTCAATTAAAGAGTTATATTCAATTGAAGAGTTATTTTCAATTGAAGAGTTATATTCAATTGATGAGTTATTTTCAATTGAAGAGTTATTTTCAATTGAAGAGTTATTTTCAATTGAAGAGTTATTTTCAATTGAAGAGTTATTTTCAATTGAAGAGTTATTTTCAATTGAAGAGTTATTTTCAATTGAAAGGTTATTTTCCATTGAAGAGTTATTTTCAATTGAAGAGTTATTTTCAATTGAAGAGTTATTTTCAATTGAAAGGTTATTTTCCATTGAAGAGTTATTTTCAATTAAAGAGTTATTTTCAATTGAAGAGTTATTTTCAATTGAAGAGTTATTTTCAATGTAAAGGTGATTTTCCATTGAAGAGTTATTTTCAATTGAAGAGTTATTTTCAATTGAAGAGTTATTTTCAATTGAAAGGTTATTTTCCATTGAAGAGTTATTTTCGATTGAAGAGTTATTTTCAATTGAAGAGTTATTTTCAATTGAAGAGTTATTTTCAATTGAAGAGTTATTTTCAATTGAAGAGTTATTTTCAATTGAAGAGTTATTTTCAATTGAAGAGTTATTTTCAATTGAAGAGTTATTTTCAATTGAAGAGTTATTTTCAATTGAAGAGTTATTTTCAATTGAAGAGTTATTTTCAATTGAAGAGTTATTTTCAATTGAAGAGTTATTTTCAATTGAAGAGTTATTTTCAATTGAAAGGTTATTTTCCATTGAAGAGTTATTTTCAATTGAAGAGTTATTTTCAATTGAAGAGTTATTTTCAATTGAAAGGTTATTTTCCATTGAAGAGTTATTTTCAATTAAAGAGTTATTTTCAATTGAAAGGTTATTTTCCATTGAAGAGTTATTTTCAATTAAAGAGTTATTTTCAATTGAAGAGTTATTTTCAATGTAAAGGTGATTTTCCATTGAAGAGTTATTTTCAATTGAAGAGTTATTTTCAATTGAAGAGTTATTTTCAATTGAAAGGTTATTTTCCATTGAAGAGTTATTTTCGATTGAAGAGTTATTTTCAATTGAAGAGTTATTTTCAATTGAAGAGTTATTTTCAATTGAAGAGTTATTTTCAATTGAAGAGTTATTTTCAATTGAAGAGTTATTTTCAATTGAAGAGTTATTTTCAATTGAAGAGTTATTTTCAATTGAAGAGTTATTTTCAATTGAAGAGTTATTTTCAATTGAAGAGTTATTTTCAATTGAAGAGTTATTTTCAATTGAAGAGTTATTTTCAATTGAAGAGTTATTTTCAATTGAAAGGTTATTTTCCATTGAAGAGTTATTTTCAATTGAAGAGTTATTTTCAATTGAAGAGTTATTTTCAATTGAAAGGTTATTTTCCATTGAAGAGTTATTTTCAATTAAAGAGTTATTTTCAATTGAAAGGTTATTTTCCATTGAAGAGTTATTTTCAATTAAAGAGTTATTTTCAATTGAAGAGTTATTTTCAATTGAAGAGTTATTTTCAATGTAAAGGTGATTTTCCATTGAAGAGTTATTTTCAATTGAAGAGTTATTTTCAATTGAAGAGTTATTTTCAATTGAAAGGTTATTTTCCATTGAAGAGTTATTTTCGATTGAAGAGTTATTTTCAATTGAAGAGTTATTTTCAATTGAAGAGTTATTTTCAATTGAAGAGTTATTTTCAATTGAAGAGTTATTTTCAATTGAAGAGTTATTTTCAATTGAAGAGTTATTTTCAATTGAAGAGTTATTTTCAATTGAAGAGTTATTTTCAATTGAAGAGTTATTTTCAATTGAAGAGTTATTTTCAATTGAAGAGTTATTTTCAATTGAAAGGTGATTTTCCATTGAAGAGTTATTTTCAATTGAAGAGTTATTTTCCATTAAAGAGTTATTTTCAATTGTAGAGTTATTTTTCATTGAAGAGTTATTTTCCATTGAAGAGTTATTTTCAATTGAAGAGTTATTTTCAATTGAAGAGTTATTTTCAATTGAAGAGTTATTTGAAGAGTTATTTTCAATTAAAGAGTTATTTTCAATTGAGGAGTTATTTTCAATTAAAGAGTTATTTTCAATTGAAGAGTTATTTTCAATTGAAGAGTTATTATCAATTGAAAGGTGATTTTCCATTGTAGAGTTATTTTCAATTGAAGAGTTATTTTCAGTTGAAGAGTTATTTTCGATTGAGAGTTATTTTCAATTGAAGAGCTATTTTCAATTGAGTTATTTTCAATTGAAGAGCTATTTTCAATTGAGTTATTTTCAATTGAAGAGTTATTTGAAGAGTTATTTTCGATTGAGAGTTATTGTCAATTGAAAGGTTATTTTCCATTGAAGAGTTATTTTCAATTGAAGAGTTATTTTCAATTGAAGAGTTATTTTCAATTGAAGAGTTATTTTCAATTGAAGAGTTATTTTCAATTGAAGAGTTATTTTCAATTGAAGAGTTATTTTCAATTGAAGAGTTATTTTTAATTGAAGAGGTATTTTCGATTGAGAGTTATTTTCGATAGAAGAGTTATTTTCCATTGAAGAGTTATTTTCAATCGAAGAGTTATTTTCAATCGAAGGGTTATTTTCAATTGAAGAGTTATTTTTCATTGAAGAGTTATTTTCCATTGAAGAGTTATTTTCAATTGAAGAGTTATTTTCAATTGAAGAGTTATTTTCAAATGAAGAGTTATTTTCGATTGAGTTATTTTCAATTGAAGAGTTATTTGAAGAGTTATTTTCAATTAAAGAGTTATTTTCAATTGAGGAGTTATTTTCAATTAAAGAGTTATTTTCAATTGAAGAGTTATTTTCAATTGAAGAGTTATTATCAATTGAAAGGTGATTTTCCATTGTAGAGTTATTTTCAATTGAAGAGTTATTTTCAATTGAAAGGTTATTTTTCATTGAAGAGTTATTTTACGTTGAAGAGCTATTTTCAGTTGAAGAGTTATTTTCAGTTGAAGTGTTATTTTCAATTGAAGAGTTATTTTCCATTGAAGAGTTATTTTCAATTAAAGAGTTATTTTCAATTGAAGAGTTATTTTCAATTGAAGAGTTATATTCAATTGATGAGTTATTTTCAATTGAAGAACTATTTTCAATTGAAGAGTCATTTTCAATTGAAGAGTTATTTTCAATTGAAGAGTTATTTTCAATTGAAAGGTTATTTTCCATTGAAGAGTTATTTTCAATTGAAGAGTTATTTTCAATTGAAGAGTTATTTTCCATTGAAGAGTTATTTTCAATTGAATAATTATTTTCAATTGAAGAGTTATTTTCAATTGAAGAGTTATTTTCGATTGAGAGTTATTTTTCATTGAAGAGTTATTTTCCATTGAAGAGTTATTTTCAATTGAAGAGTTATTTTCAATTGAAGAGTTATTTTCAATTGAGTTATTTTCAATTGAAGAGTTATTTGAAGAGTTATTTTCAATTAAAGAGTTATTTTCAATTGAGGAGTTATTTTCAATTAAAGAGTTATTTTCAATTGAAGAGTTATTTTCAATTGAAGAGTTATTATCAATTGAAAGGTGATTTTCCATTGTAGAGTTATTTTCAATTGAAGAGTTATTTTCAATTGAAGAGTTATTTTCGATTGAGAGTTATTTTCAATTGAAGAGCTATTTTCAATTGAGTTATTTTCAATTGAAGAGCTATTTTCAATTGAGTTATTTTCAATTGAAGAGTTATTTGAAGAGTTATTTTCGATTGAGAGTTATTGTCAATTGAAAGGTTATTTTCCATCGAAGAGTTATTTTCAATTGAAGAGTTATTTTCAATTGAAGAGTTATTTTCAATTGAAGAGTTATTTTCGATTGAGAGTTATTTTCAATTGAAGAGCTATTTTCAATTGAGTTATTTTCAATTGAAGAGCTATTTTCAATTGAGTTATTTTCAATTGAAGAGTTATTTGAAGAGTTATTTTCGATTGAGAGTTATTGTCAATTGAAAGGTTATTTTCCATTGAAGAGTTATTTTCAATTGAAGAGTTATTTTCAATTGAAGAGTTATTTTCAATTGAAGAGTTATTTTCAATTGAAGAGTTATTTTCAATTGAAGAGTTATTTTCAATTGAAGAGTTATTTTCAATTGAAGAGTTATTTTCAATTGAAGAGTTATTTTTAATTGAAGAGGTATTTTCGATTGAGAGTTATTTTCGATAGAAGAGTTATTTTCCATTGAAGAGTTATTTTCAATCGAAGAGTTATTTTCAATCGAAGGGTTATTTTCAATTGTAGAGTTATTTTTCATTGAAGAGTTATTTTCCATTGAAGAGTTATTTTCAATTGAAGAGTTATTTTCAATTGAAGAGTTATTTTCAATTGAAGAGTTATTTGAAGAGTTATTTTCAATTAAAGAGTTATTTTCAATTGAGGAGTTATTTTCAATTAAAGAGTTATTTTCAATTGAAGAGTTATTTTCAATTGAAGAGTTATTATCAATTGAAAGGTGATTTTCCATTGTAGAGTTATTTTCAATTGAAGAGTTATTTTCAGTTGAAGAGTTATTTTCGATTGAGAGTTATTTTCAATTGAAGAGCTATTTTCAATTGAGT
The DNA here is from genome assembly GCA_963920705.1 of Odiellus spinosus. Taxonomy (NCBI): domain Eukaryota; kingdom Metazoa; phylum Arthropoda; class Arachnida; order Opiliones; family Phalangiidae; genus Odiellus; species Odiellus spinosus. The sequence continues at coordinate 28,169,558 of OY987226.1, forward strand.
TATTTTCAATTGAAGAGCTATTTTCAATTGAGTTATTTTCAATTGAAGAGTTATTTGAAGAGTTATTTTCGATTGAGAGTTATTGTCAATTGAAAGGTTATTTTCCATTGAAGAGTTATTTTCAATTGAAGAGTTATTTTCAATTGAAGAGTTATTTTCAATTGAAGAGTTATTTTCAATTGAAGAGTTATTTTCAATTGAAGAGTTATTTTCAATTGAAGAGTTATTTTTAATTGAAGAGGTATTTTCGATTGAGAGTTATTTTCGATAGAAGAGTTATTTTCCATTGAAGAGTTATTTTCAATCGAAGAGTTATTTTCAATCGAAGGGTTATTTTCAATTGAAGAGTTATTTTTCATTGAAGAGTTATTTTCCATTGAAGAGTTATTTTCAATTGAAGAGTTATTTTCAATTGAAGAGTTATTTTCAATTGAAGAGTTATTTTCGATTGAGTTATTTTCAATTGAAGAGTTATTTGAAGAGTTATTTTCAATTAAAGAGTTATTTTCAATTGAGGAGTTATTTTCAATTAAAGAGTTATTTTCAATTGAAGAGTTATTTTCAATTGAAGAGTTATTATCAATTGAAAGGTGATTTTCCATTGTAGAGTTATTTTCAATTGAAGAGTTATTTTCAATTGAAAGGTTATTTTTCATTGAAGAGTTATTTTACGTTGAAGAGCTATTTTCAGTTGAAGAGTTATTTTCAGTTGAAGTGTTATTTTCAATTGAAGAGTTATTTTCCATTGAAGAGTTATTTTCAATTAAAGAGTTATTTTCAATTGAAGAGTTATTTTCAATTGAAGAGTTATATTCAATTGATGAGTTATTTTCAATTGAAGAACTATTTTCAATTGAAGAGTCATTTTCAATTGAAGAGTTATTTTCAATTGAAGAGTTATTTTCAATTGAAAGGTTATTTTCCATTGAAGAGTTATTTTCAATTGAAGAGTTATTTTCAATTGAAGAGTTATTTTCCATTGAAGAGTTATTTTCAATTGAATAATTATTTTCAATTGAAGAGTTATTTTCAATTGAAGAGTTATTTTCGATTGAGAGTTATTTTTCATTGAAGAGTTATTTTCCATTGAAGAGTTATTTTCAATTGAAGAGTTATTTTCAATTGAAGAGTTATTTTCAATTGAAGAGTTATTTTCAATTGAAGAGTTATTTTCAATTGAAGAGTTATTTTCAATTGAAGAGTTATTTTCAATTGAAGAGTTATTTTCGATTGAGTTATTTTCAATTGAAGAGTTATTTGAAGAGTTATTTTCAATTAAAGAGTTATTTTCAATTGAGGAGTTATTTTCAATTAAAGAGTTATTTTCAATTGAAGAGTTATTTTCAATTGAAGAGTTATTATCAATTGAAAGGTGATTTTCCATTGTAGAGTTATTTTCAATTGAAGAGTTATTTTCAATTGAAAGGTTATTTTTCATTGAAGAGTTATTTTACGTTGAAGAGCTATTTTCAGTTGAAGAGTTATTTTCAGTTGAAGTGTTATTTTCAATTGAAGAGTTATTTTCCATTGAAGAGTTATTTTCAATTAAAGAGTTATTTTCAATTGAAGAGTTATTTTCAATTGAAGAGTTATATTCAATTGATGAGTTATTTTCAATTGAAGAACTATTTTCAATTGAAGAGTCATTTTCAATTGAAGAGTTATTTTCAATTGAAGAGTTATTTTCAATTGAAAGGTTATTTTCCATTGAAGAGTTATTTTCAATTGAAGAGTTATTTTCAATTGAAGAGTTATTTTCAATTGAAGAGTTATTTTCAATTGAAGAGTTATTTTCAATTGAAGAGTTATTTTCAATTGAAGAGTTATTTTCAATTGAAGAGTTATTTTCAATTGAAGAGTTATTTTCAATTGAAGAGTTATTTTCAATTGAAGAGTTATTTTCAATCGAAGGGTTATTTTCAATTGAAGAGTTATTTTTCATTGAAGAGTTATTTTCCATTGAAGAGTTATTTTCAATTGAATAATTATTTTCAATTGAAGAGTTATTTTCAATTGAAGAGTTATTTTCGATTGAGAGTTATTTTTCATTGAAGAGTTATTTTCCATTGAAGAGTTATTTTCAATTGAAGAGTTATTTTCAATTGAAGAGTTATTTTCAATTGAAGAGTTATTTTCAATTGAAGAGTTATTTTCAATTGAAGAGTTATTTTCAATTGAAGAGTTATTTTCAATTGAAGAGTTATTTTCAATTGAAGAGTTATTTTCAATTGAAGAGTTATTTTCAATCGAAGGGTTATTTTCAATTGAAGAGTTATTTTTCAATGAATAGTTATTTTCCATTGAAGAGTTATTTTCAATTGAATAGTTATTTTCAATTGAAGAGTTATTTTCAATTGAAGAGTTATTTTCGATTGAGAGTTATTTTCAATTGAAGAGTTATTTTCAATTGAAGAGTTATTTGAAGAGTTATTTTCGATTGAGAGTTATTGTCAATTGAAAGGTTATTTTCCATTGAAGAGTTATTTTCAATTGAAGAGTTATTTTCAATTGAAGAGTTATTTTGAATTGAAGAGTTATTTTCAATTGAAGAGTTATTTTCAATTGAAGAGTTATTTGAAGAGTTATTTTCGATTGAGAGTTATTGTCAATTGAAAGGTTATTTTCCATTGAAGAGTTATTTTCAATTGAAGAGTTATTTTCAATTGAAGAGTTATTTTCAATTGAAGAGTTATTTTCAATTGAAGAGTTATTTTCAATTGAAGAGTTATTTTCAATTGAAGAGTTATTTTCAATTGAAAGGTTATTTTCCATTGAAGAGTTATTTTCAATTGAAGAGTTATTTTCAATTGAAGAGTTATTTTCAATTGAAAGGTTATTTTCCATTGAAGAGTTATTTTCAATTAAAGAGTTATTTTCAATTGAAAGGTTATTTTCCATTGAAGAGTTATTTTCAATTAAAGAGTTATTTTCAATTGAAGAGTTATTTTCAATTGAAGAGTTATTTTCAATGTAAAGGTGATTTTCCATTGAAGAGTTATTTTCAATTGAAGAGTTATTTTCAATTGAAGAGTTATTTTCAATTGAAAGGTTATTTTCCATTGAAGAGTTATTTTCGATTGAAGAGTTATTTTCAATTGAAGAGTTATTTTCAATTGAAGAGTTATTTTCAATTGAAGAGTTATTTTCAATTGAAGAGTTATTTTCAATTGAAGAGTTATTTTCAATTGAAGAGTTATTTTCAATTGAAGAGTTATTTTCAATTGAAGAGTTATTTTCAATTGAAGAGTTATTTTCAATTGAAGAGTTATTTTCAATTGAAGAGTTATTTTCAATTGAAAGGTGATTTTCCATTGAAGAGTTATTTTCAATTGAAGAGTTATTTTCCATTAAAGAGTTATTTTCAATTGTAGAGTTATTTTTCATTGAAGAGTTATTTTCCATTGAAGAGTTATTTTCAATTGAAGAGTTATTTTCAATTGAAGAGTTATTTTCAATTGAAGAGTTATTTGAAGAGTTATTTTCAATTAAAGAGTTATTTTCAATTGAGGAGTTATTTTCAATTAAAGAGTTATTTTCAATTGAAGAGTTATTTTCAATTGAAGAGTTATTATCAATTGAAAGGTGATTTTCCATTGTAGAGTTATTTTCAATTGAAGAGTTATTTTCAGTTGAAGAGTTATTTTCGATTGAGAGTTATTTTCAATTGAAGAGCTATTTTCAATTGAGTTATTTTCAATTGAAGAGCTATTTTCAATTGAGTTATTTTCAATTGAAGAGTTATTTGAAGAGTTATTTTCGATTGAGAGTTATTGTCAATTGAAAGGTTATTTTCCATTGAAGAGTTATTTTCAATTGAAGAGTTATTTTCAATTGAAGAGTTATTTTCAATTGAAGAGTTATTTTCAATTGAAGAGTTATTTTCAATTGAAGAGTTATTTTCAATTGAAGAGTTATTTTCAATTGAAGAGTTATTTTTAATTGAAGAGGTATTTTCGATTGAGAGTTATTTTCGATAGAAGAGTTATTTTCCATTGAAGAGTTATTTTCAATCGAAGAGTTATTTTCAATCGAAGGGTTATTTTCAATTGAAGAGTTATTTTTCATTGAAGAGTTATTTTCCATTGAAGAGTTATTTTCAATTGAAGAGTTATTTTCAATTGAAGAGTTATTTTCAAATGAAGAGTTATTTTCGATTGAGTTATTTTCAATTGAAGAGTTATTTGAAGAGTTATTTTCAATTAAAGAGTTATTTTCAATTGAGGAGTTATTTTCAATTAAAGAGTTATTTTCAATTGAAGAGTTATTTTCAATTGAAGAGTTATTATCAATTGAAAGGTGATTTTCCATTGTAGAGTTATTTTCAATTGAAGAGTTATTTTCAATTGAAAGGTTATTTTTCATTGAAGAGTTATTTTACGTTGAAGAGCTATTTTCAGTTGAAGAGTTATTTTCAGTTGAAGTGTTATTTTCAATTGAAGAGTTATTTTCCATTGAAGAGTTATTTTCAATTAAAGAGTTATTTTCAATTGAAGAGTTATTTTCAATTGAAGAGTTATATTCAATTGATGAGTTATTTTCAATTGAAGAACTATTTTCAATTGAAGAGTCATTTTCAATTGAAGAGTTATTTTCAATTGAAGAGTTATTTTCAATTGAAAGGTTATTTTCCATTGAAGAGTTATTTTCAATTGAAGAGTTATTTTCAATTGAAGAGTTATTTTCCATTGAAGAGTTATTTTCAATTGAATAATTATTTTCAATTGAAGAGTTATTTTCAATTGAAGAGTTATTTTCGATTGAGAGTTATTTTTCATTGAAGAGTTATTTTCCATTGAAGAGTTATTTTCAATTGAAGAGTTATTTTCAATTGAAGAGTTATTTTCAATTGAGTTATTTTCAATTGAAGAGTTATTTGAAGAGTTATTTTCAATTAAAGAGTTATTTTCAATTGAGGAGTTATTTTCAATTAAAGAGTTATTTTCAATTGAAGAGTTATTTTCAATTGAAGAGTTATTATCAATTGAAAGGTGATTTTCCATTGTAGAGTTATTTTCAATTGAAGAGTTATTTTCAATTGAAGAGTTATTTTCGATTGAGAGTTATTTTCAATTGAAGAGCTATTTTCAATTGAGTTATTTTCAATTGAAGAGCTATTTTCAATTGAGTTATTTTCAATTGAAGAGTTATTTGAAGAGTTATTTTCGATTGAGAGTTATTGTCAATTGAAAGGTTATTTTCCATCGAAGAGTTATTTTCAATTGAAGAGTTATTTTCAATTGAAGAGTTATTTTCAATTGAAGAGTTATTTTCGATTGAGAGTTATTTTCAATTGAAGAGCTATTTTCAATTGAGTTATTTTCAATTGAAGAGCTATTTTCAATTGAGTTATTTTCAATTGAAGAGTTATTTGAAGAGTTATTTTCGATTGAGAGTTATTGTCAATTGAAAGGTTATTTTCCATTGAAGAGTTATTTTCAATTGAAGAGTTATTTTCAATTGAAGAGTTATTTTCAATTGAAGAGTTATTTTCAATTGAAGAGTTATTTTCAATTGAAGAGTTATTTTCAATTGAAGAGTTATTTTCAATTGAAGAGTTATTTTCAATTGAAGAGTTATTTTTAATTGAAGAGGTATTTTCGATTGAGAGTTATTTTCGATAGAAGAGTTATTTTCCATTGAAGAGTTATTTTCAATCGAAGAGTTATTTTCAATCGAAGGGTTATTTTCAATTGTAGAGTTATTTTTCATTGAAGAGTTATTTTCCATTGAAGAGTTATTTTCAATTGAAGAGTTATTTTCAATTGAAGAGTTATTTTCAATTGAAGAGTTATTTGAAGAGTTATTTTCAATTAAAGAGTTATTTTCAATTGAGGAGTTATTTTCAATTAAAGAGTTATTTTCAATTGAAGAGTTATTTTCAATTGAAGAGTTATTATCAATTGAAAGGTGATTTTCCATTGTAGAGTTATTTTCAATTGAAGAGTTATTTTCAGTTGAAGAGTTATTTTCGATTGAGAGTTATTTTCAATTGAAGAGCTATTTTCAATTGAGTTATTTTCAATTGAAGAGCTATTTTCAATTGAGTTATTTTCAATTGAAGAGTTATTTGAAGAGTTATTTTCGATTGAGAGTTATTGTCAATTGAAAGGTTATTTTCCATTGAAGAGTTATTTTCAATTGAAGAGTTATTTTCAATTGAAGAGTTATTTTCAATTGAAGAGTTATTTTCAATTGAAGAGTTATTTTCAATTGAAGAGTTATTTTCAATTGAAGAGTTATTTTCAATTGAAGAGTTATTTTTAATTGAAGAGGTATTTTCGATTGAGAGTTATTTTCGATAGAAGAGTTATTTTCCATTGAAGAGTTATTTTCAATCGAAGAGTTATTTTCAATCGAAGGGTTATTTTCAATTGAAGAGTTATTTTTCATTGAAGAGTTATTTTCCATTGAAGAGTTATTTTCAATTGAAGAGTTATTTTCAATTGAAGAGTTATTTTCAATTGAAGAGTTATTTTCGATTGAGTTATTTTCAATTGAAGAGTTATTTGAAGAGTTATTTTCAATTAAAGAGTTATTTTCAATTGAGGAGTTATTTTCAATTAAAGAGTTATTTTCAATTGAAGAGTTATTTTCAATTGAAGAGTTATTATCAATTGAAAGGTGATTTTCCATTGTAGAGTTATTTTCAATTGAAGAGTTATTTTCAATTGAAAGGTTATTTTTCATTGAAGAGTTATTTTACGTTGAAGAGCTATTTTCAGTTGAAGAGTTATTTTCAGTTGAAGTGTTATTTTCAATTGAAGAGTTATTTTCCATTGAAGAGTTATTTTCAATTAAAGAGTTATTTTCAATTGAAGAGTTATTTTCAATTGAAGAGTTATATTCAATTGATGAGTTATTTTCAATTGAAGAACTATTTTCAATTGAAGAGTCATTTTCAATTGAAGAGTTATTTTCAATTGAAGAGTTATTTTCAATTGAAAGGTTATTTTCCATTGAAGAGTTATTTTCAATTGAAGAGTTATTTTCAATTGAAGAGTTATTTTCCATTGAAGAGTTATTTTCAATTGAATAATTATTTTCAATTGAAGAGTTATTTTCAATTGAAGAGTTATTTTCGATTGAGAGTTATTTTTCATTGAAGAGTTATTTTCCATTGAAGAGTTATTTTCAATTGAAGAGTTATTTTCAATTGAAGAGTTATTTTCAATTGAAGAGTTATTTTCAATTGAAGAGTTATTTTCAATTGAAGAGTTATTTTCAATTGAAGAGTTATTTTCAATTGAAGAGTTATTTTCAATTGAAGAGTTATTTTCAATTGAAGAGTTATTTTCGATTGAGTTATTTTCAATTGAAGAGTTATTTGAAGAGTTATTTTCAATTAAAGAGTTATTTTCAATTGAGGAGTTATTTTCAATTAAAGAGTTATTTTCAATTGAAGAGTTATTTTCAATTGAAGAGTTATTATCAATTGAAAGGTGATTTTCCATTGTAGAGTTATTTTCAATTGAAGAGTTATTTTCAATTGAAAGGTTATTTTTCATTGAAGAGTTATTTTACGTTGAAGAGCTATTTTCAGTTGAAGAGTTATTTTCAGTTGAAGTGTTATTTTCAATTGAAGAGTTATTTTCCATTGAAGAGTTATTTTCAATTAAAGAGTTATTTTCAATTGAAGAGTTATTTTCAATTGAAGAGTTATATTCAATTGATGAGTTATTTTCAATTGAAGAACTATTTTCAATTGAAGAGTCATTTTCAATTGAAGAGTTATTTTCAATTGAAGAGTTATTTTCAATTGAAAGGTTATTTTCCATTGAAGAGTTATTTTCAATTGAAGAGTTATTTTCAATTGAAGAGTTATTTTCAATTGAAGAGTTATTTTCAATTGAAGAGTTATTTTCAATTGAAGAGTTATTTTCAATTGAAGAGTTATTTTCAATTGAAGAGTTATTTTCAATTGAAGAGTTATTTTCAATTGAAGAGTTATTTTCAATTGAAGAGTTATTTTCAATCGAAGGGTTATTTTCAATTGAAGAGTTATTTTTCATTGAAGAGTTATTTTCCATTGAAGAGTTATTTTCAATTGAATAATTATTTTCAATTGAAGAGTTATTTTCAATTGAAGAGTTATTTTCGATTGAGAGTTATTTTTCATTGAAGAGTTATTTTCCATTGAAGAGTTATTTTCAATTGAAGAGTTATTTTCAATTGAAGAGTTATTTTCAATTGAAGAGTTATTTTCAATTGAAGAGTTATTTTCAATTGAAGAGTTATTTTCAATTGAAGAGTTATTTTCAATTGAAGAGTTATTTTCAATTGAAGAGTTATTTTCAATTGAAGAGTTATTTTCAATCGAAGGGTTATTTTCAATTGAAGAGTTATTTTTCAATGAATAGTTATTTTCCATTGAAGAGTTATTTTCAATTGAATAGTTATTTTCAATTGAAGAGTTATTTTCAATTGAAGAGTTATTTTCGATTGAGAGTTATTTTCAATTGAAGAGTTATTTTCAATTGAAGAGTTATTTGAAGAGTTATTTTCGATTGAGAGTTATTGTCAATTGAAAGGTTATTTTCCATTGAAGAGTTATTTTCAATTGAAGAGTTATTTTCAATTGAAGAGTTATTTTGAATTGAAGAGTTATTTTCAATTGAAGAGTTATTTTCAATTGAAGAGTTATTTGAAGAGTTATTTTCGATTGAGAGTTATTGTCAATTGAAAGGTTATTTTCCATTGAAGAGTTATTTTCAATTGAAGAGTTATTTTCAATTGAAGAGTTATTTTCAATTGAAGAGTTATTTTCAATTGAAGAGTTATTTTCAATTGAAGAGTTATTTTCAATTGAAGAGTTATTTTCAATTGAAGAGTTATTTTCAATTGAAGAGTTATTTTTAATTGAAGAGGTATTTTCGATTGAGAGTTATTTTCGATAGAAGAGTTATTTTCCATTGAAGAGTTATTTTCAATCGAAGAGTTATTTTCAATCGAAGGGTTATTTTCAATTGAAGAGTTATTTTTCATTGAAGAGTTATTTTCCATTGAAGAGTTATTTTCAATTGAAGAGTTATTTTCAATTGAAGAGTTATTTTCAATTGAGTTATTTTCAATTGAAGAGTTATTTGAAGAGTCATTTTCAATTAAAGAGTTATTTTCAATTGAGGAGTTATTTTCAATTAAAGAGTTATTTTCAATTGAAGAGTTATTTTCAATTGAAGAGTTATTATCAATTGAAAGGTGATTTTCCATTGTAGAGTTATTTTCAATTGAAGAGTTATTTTCAATTGAAAGGTTATTTTCCATTGAAGAGTTATTTTCAATTGAAGAGTTATTTTCAATTGAAGAGTTATTTTCAATTGAAAGGTTATTTTCCATTGAAGAGTTATTTTCGATTGAAGAGTTATTTTCAATTGAAGAGTTATTTTTCATTGAAGAGTTATTTTCCATTGAAGAGTTATTTTCAATTGAAGAGTTATTTTCAATTGAAGAGTTATTTTCAATTGAAGAGTTATTTTCAATTGAAGAGTTATTTTCAATTGAAGAGTTATTTTCAATTGAAGAGTTATTTTCAATTGAAGAGTTATTTTCAATCGAAGGGTTATTTTCAATTGAAGAGTTATTTTTCAATGAAGAGTTATTTTCCATTGAAGAGTTATTTTCAATTGAATAGTTATTTTCAATTGAAGAGTTATTTTCAATTGAAGAGTTATTTTCGATTGAGAGTTATTTTCAATTGAAGAGCTATTTTCAATTGAGTTATTTTCAATTGAAGAGCTATTTTCAATTGAGTTATTTTCAATTGAAGAGTTATTTGAAGAGTTATTTTCGATTGAGAGTTATTGTCAATTGAAAGGTTATTTTCCATTGAAGAGTTATTTTCAATTGAAGAGTTATTTTCAATTGAAGAGTTATTTTCAATTGAAGAGTTATTTTCAATTGAAGAGTTATTTTCAATTGAAGAGTTATTTTCAATTGAAGAGTTATTTTCAATTGAAGAGTTATTTTCAATTGAAGAGTTATTTTCAATTGAAGAGTTATTTTTAATTGAAGAGGTATTTTCGATTGAGAGTTATTTTCGATAGAAGAGTTATTTTCCATTGAAGAGTTATTTTCAATAGAAGAGTTATTTTCAATCGAAGGGTTATTTTCAATTGAAGAGTTATTTTTCATTGAAGAGTTATTTTCCATTGAAGAGTTATTTTCAATTGAAGAGTTATTTTCAATTGAGTTATTTTCAATTGAAGAGTTATTTGAAGAGTTATTTTCAATTAAAGAGTTATTTTCAATTGAGGAGTTATTTTCAATTAAAGAGTTATTTTCAATTGAAGAGTTATTTTCAATTGAAGAGTTATTATCAATTGAAAGGTGATTTTCCATTGTAGAGTTATTTTCAATTGAAGAGTTATTTTCAATTGAAGAGTTATTTTCGATTGAGAGTTATTTTCAATTGAAGAGCTATTTTCAATTGAGTTATTTTCAATTGAAGAGCTATTTTCAATTGAGTTATTTTCAATTGAAGAGTTATTTGAAGAGTTATTTTCGATTGAGAGTTATTGTCAATTGAAAGGTTATTTTCCATTGAAGAGTTATTTTCAATTGAAGAGTTATTTTCAATTGAAGAGTTATTTTCAATTGAAGAGTTATTTTCAATTGAAGAGTTATTTTCAATTGAAGAGTTATTTTCAATTGAAGAGTTATTTTTAATTGAAGAGGTATTTTCGATTGAGAGTTATTTTCGATAGAAGAGTTATTTTCCATTGAAGAGTTATTTTCAATCGAAGAGTTATTTTCAATCGAAGGGTTATTTTCAATTGAAGAGTTATTTTTCATTGAAGAGTTATTTTCCATTGAAGAGTTATTTTCAATTGAAGAGTTATTTTCAATTGAATAGTTATTTTCAATTGAAGAGTTATTTTCAATTGAAGAGTTATTTTCAATTGAAGAGTTATTTTCAATTGAAGAGTTATTTTCAATCGAAGGGTTATTTTCAATTGAAGAGTTATTTTTCAATGAAGAGTTATTTTCCATTGAAGAGTTATTTTCAATTGAAGAGTTATTTTCAATTGAATAGTTATTTTCAATTGAAGAGTTATTTTCAATTGAAGAGTTATTTTCAATTGAAGAGTTATTTTCAATTGAAGAGTTATTTTCAATTGAAGAGTTATTTTCAATCGAAGGGTTATTTTCAATTGAAGAGTTATTTTTCATTGAAGAGTTATTTTCCATTGAAGAGTTATTTTCAATTGAATAATTATTTTCAATTGAAGAGTTATTTTCAATTGAAGAGTTATTTTCGATTGAGAGTTATTTTCAATTGAAGAGCTATTTTCAATTGAGTTATTTTCAATTGAAGAGCTATTTTCAATTGAGTTATTTTCAATTGAAGAGTTATTTGAAGAGTTATTTTCGATTGAGAGTTATTGTCAATTGAAAGGTTATTTTCAATTGAAGAGTTATTTTCAATGTAAAGGTGATTTTCCATTGAAGAGTTATTTTCAATTAAAGAGTTATTTTCAATTGAAGAGTTATTTTCAATTGAGGAGTTATTTTCAATTAAAGAGTTATTTTCAATTGAAGAGTTATTTTCGATTGAGAGTTATTTTCAATTGAAAGGTTATTTTCCATTGAAGAGTTATTTTCAATTAAAGAGTTATTTTCAATTGAAGAGTTATATTCAATTGAGGAGTTATTTTCAATTAAAGAGTTATTTTCAATTGAAGAGTTATTTTCAATTGAAGAGTTATTTTCAATTGAAGAGTTATTTTCAATTGAAAGGTTATTTTCAATTGAAGAGTTATTTTACTTTGAAGAGCTATTTTCAGTTGAAGAGTTATTTTCAGTTGAAGAGTTATTTTCAATTGAAGAGTTATTTTCCATTGAAGAGTTATTTTCAATTAAAGAGTTATTTTCAATTGAAGAGTTATTTTCAATTGAAGAGTTATATTCAATTGAAGAGTTATTTTCAATTGAAGAGTTATTTTCAATTGAAGAGTTATTTTCAATTGAAGAGTTATTTTCAATTGAAGAGTTATTTTCAATTGAAGAGTTATTTTCAATTGAAGAGTTATTTTCAATTGAAGAGTTATTTTCAATTGAAGAGTTATTTTCAATTGAAGAGTTATTTTCAATTGAAGAGTTATTTTCAATTGAAGAGTTATTTTCAATTGAAGAGTTATTTTCAATTGAAGAGTTATTTTCAATTGAAGAGTTATTTTCAATTGAAGAGTTATTTTCAATTGAAGAGTTATTTTCCATTAAAGAGTTATTTTCAATTGAAGAGGTATTTTCGATTGAGAGTTATTTTCAATTGAAGAGTTATTTTCCATTGAAGAGTTATTTTCAATTAAAGAGTTATTTTCAATTGAAGAGTTATTATCAATTGAAGAGTTATATTCAATTGAAGATTTATTTTCAATTGAAGAGTTATTTTCAATTGAAGAGTTATTTTCAATTGAAGAGTTATTTTCGATTGAGAGTTATTTTACGTTGAAGAGCTATTTTCAGTTGAAGAGTTGAAGAGTTATTTTCAATTGAAGAGTTATTTTCCATTGAAGAGTTATTTTCAATTGAAGAGATATTTTCAATTGAAGAGTTATTTGAAGAGTTATTTTCAATTGAAGAGTTATTTGAAGAGTTATTTTCAATTGAAGAGTTATTTGAAGAGTTATTTTCAATTGAAGAGTTATTTGAAGAGTTATTTTCAATTGAGAGTTATTTTACGTTGAAGAGCTATTTTCAGTTGAAGAGTTATTTTCAGTTGAAGAGTTATTTTCAATTGAAGAGTTATTTTCAGTTGAAGAGTTATTTTCAATTGAAGAGTTATTTTCCATTGAAGAGTTATTTTCAATTAAAGAGTTATTTTCAATTGAAGAGATATTTTCAATTGAAGAGTTATTTGAAGAGTTATTTTCAATTGAAGAGTTATTTGAAGAGTTATTTTCAATTGAAGAGTTAATTGAAGAGTTATTTTCGATTGAGAGTTATTTTACGTTGAAGAGCTATTTTCAGTTGAAGAGTTATTTTCAGTTGAAGAGTTATTTTCAATTGAAGAGTTATTTTCAATTGAAGAGTTATTTTCAATTGAAAGGTGATTTTCAATTGAAGAGTTATTTTCAATTGAAGAGTTATATTCAATTGAAGAGTTATTTTCAATTGAAGAGTTATTTTCAATTGAAGAGTTATTTTCAATTGAAGAGTTATTTTCAATTGAAGAGTTATTTTCAATTGAAGAGTTATTTTCAATTGAAGAGTTATTTTCAATTGAAGAGTTATTTTCAATTGAAGAGTTATTTTCAATTGAAGAGTTATTTTCAATTGAAGAGTTATTTTCAATTGAAGAGTTATTTTCAATTGAAGAGTTATGTTCAATTGAAGAGTTATTTTCCATTAAAGAGTTATTTTCAATTGAAGAGGTATTTTCGATTGAGAGTTATTTTCAATTGAAGAGTTATTTTCCATTGAAGAGTTATTTTCAATTAAAGAGTTATTTTCAATTGAAGAGTTATTATCAATTGAAGAGTTATATTCAATTGAAGAGTTATTTTCAATTGAAGAGTTATTTTCAATTGAAGAGTTATTTTCAATTGAAGAGTTATTTTCAATTGAAGAGTTATTTTCGATTGAGAGTTATTTTACGTTGAAGATCTATTTTCAGTTGAAGAGTTGAAGAGTTATTTTCAATTGAAGAGTTATTTTCCATTGAAGAGTTATTTTCAATTGAAGAGATATTTTCAATTGAAGAGTTATTTGAAGAGTTATTTTCAATTGAAGAGTTTTTTGAAGAGTTATTTTCAATTGAAGAGTTATTTGAAGAGTTATTTTCAATTGAAGAGTTATTTGAAGAGTTATTTTCGATTGAGAGTTATTTTACGTTGAAGAGCTATTTTCAGTTGAAGAGTTATTTTCAGTTGAAGAGTTATTTTCAATTGAAGAGTTATATTCAATTGAAGAGTTATTTTCAATTGAAGAGTTATTTTCAATTGAAGAGTTATTTTCAATTGAAGAGTTATTTTCAATTGAAGAGTTATTTTCAATTGAAGAGTTATTTTCAATTGAAGAGTTATTTTCCATTAAAGAGTTATTTTCAATTGAAGAGGTATTTTCGATTGAGAGTTATTTTCAATTGAAGAGTTATTTTCCATTGAAGAGTTATTTTCAATTAAAGAGTTATTTTCAATTGAAGAGTTATTATCAATTGAAGAGTTATATTCAATTGAAGAGTTATTTTCAATTGAAGAGTTATTTTCAATTGAAGAGTTATTTTCAATTGAAGAGTTATTTTCGATTGAGAGTTATTTTACGTTGAAGAGCTATTTTCAGTTGAAGAGTTGAAGAGTTATTTTCAATTGAAGAGTTATTTTCCATTGAAGAGTTATTTTCAATTGAAGAGATATTTTCAATTGAAGAGTTATTTGAAGAGTTATTTTCAATTGAAGAGTTATTTGAAGAGTTATTTTCAATTGAAGAGTTATTTGAAGAGTTATTTTCAATTGAAGAGTTATTTGAAGAGTTATTTTCAATTGAGAGTTATTTTACGTTGAAGAGCTATTTTCAGTTGAAGAGTTATTTTCAGTTGAAGAGTTATTTTCAATTGAAGAGTTATTTTCAGTTGAAGAGTTATTTTCAATTGAAGAGTTATTTTCCATTGAAGAGTTATTTTCAATTAAAGAGTTATTTTCAATTGAAGAGATATTTTCAATTGAAGAGTTATTTGAAGAGTTATTTTCAATTGAAGAGTTATTTGAAGAGTTATTTTCAATTGAAGAGTTAATTGAAGAGTTATTTTCGATTGAGAGTTATTTTACGTTGAAGAGCTATTTTCAGTTGAAGAGTTATTTTCAGTTGAAGAGTTATTTTCAATTGAAGAGTTATTTTCAATTGAAGAGTTATTTTCAATTGAAAGGTGATTTTCAATTGAAGAGTTATTTTCAATTGAAGAGTTATATTCAATTGAAGAGTTATTTTCAATTGAAGAGTTATTTTCAATTGAAGAGTTATTTTCAATTGAAGAGTTATTTTCAATTGAAGAGTTATTTTCAATTGAAGAGTTATTTTCAATTGAAGAGTTATTTTCAATTGAAGAGTTATTTTCAATTGAAGAGTTATTTTCAATTGAAGAGTTATTTTCAATTGAAGAGTTATTTTCAATTGAAGAGTTATTTTCAATTGAAGAGTTATTTTCAATTGAAGAGTTATGTTCAATTGAAGAGTTATTTTCCATTAAAGAGTTATTTTCAATTGAAGAGGTATTTTCGATTGAGAGTTATTTTCAATTGAAGAGTTATTTTCCATTGAAGAGTTATTTTCAATTAAAGAGTTATTTTCAATTGAAGAGTTATATTCAATTGAAGAGTTATTTTCAATTGAAGAGTTATTTTCAATTGAAGAGTTATTTTCAATTGAAGAGTTATTTTCAATTGAAGAGTTATTTTCGATTGAGAGTTATTTTACGTTGAAGATCTATTTTCAGTTGAAGAGTTGAAGAGTTATTTTCAATTGAAGAGTTATTTTCAATTGAAGAGTTATTTTCCATTGAAGAGTTATTTTCAATTGAAGAGATATTTTCAATTGAAGAGTTATTTGAAGAGTTATTTTCAATTGAAGAGTTTTTTGAAGAGTTATTTTCAATTGAAGAGTTATTTGAAGAGTTATTTTCAATTGAAAGGTTATTTGAAGAGTTATTTTCGATTGAGAGTTATTTTACGTTGAAGAGCTATTTTCAGTTGAAGAGTTATTTTCAGTTGAAGAGTTATTTTCAATTGAAGAGTTATATTCAATTGAAGAGTTATTTTCAATTGAAGAGTTATTTTCAATTGAAGAGTTATTTTCAATTGAAGAGTTATTTTCAATTGAAGAGTTATTTTCAATTGAAGAGTTATTTTCAATTGAAGAGTTATTTTCAATTGAAGAGTTATTTTCAATTGAAGAGTTATTTTCAATTGAAGAGTTATTTTCAATTGAAGAGTTATTTTCAATTGAAGAGTTATTTTCAATTGAAGAGTTATTTTCAATTGAAGAGTTATTTTCAATTGAAGAGTTATTTTCAATTGAAGAGTTATTTTCAATTGAAGAGTTATTTTCCATTAAAGAGTTATTTTCAATTGAAGAGGTATTTTCGATTGAGAGTTATTTTCAATTGAAGAGTTATTTTCCATTGAAGAGTTATTTTCAATTAAAGAGTTATTTTCAATTGAAGAGTTATTATCAATTGAAGAGTTATATTCAATTGAAGAGTTATTTTCAATTGAAGAGTTATTTTCAATTGAAGAGTTATTTTCAATTGAAGAGTTATTTTCGATTGAGAGTTATTTTACGTTGAAGAGCTATTTTCAGTTGAAGAGTTGAAGAGTTATTTTCAATTGAAGAGTTATTTTCCATTGAAGAGTTATTTTCAATTGAAGAGATATTTTCAATTGAAGAGTTATTTGAAGAGTTATTTTCAATTGAAGAGTTATTTGAAGAGTTATTTTCAATTGAAGAGTTATTTGAAGAGTTATTTTCAATTGAAGAGTTATTTGAAGAGTTATTTTCAATTGAAGAGTTATTTGAAGAGTTATTTTCAATTGAAGAGTTATTTGAAGAGTTATTTTCAATTGAGAGTTATTTTACGTTGAAGAGCTATTTTCAGTTGAAGAGTTATTTTCAGTTGAAGAGTTATTTTCAATTGAAGAGTTATTTTCAATTGAAGAGTTATTTTCAATTGAAGAGTTATTTTCAATTGAAGAGTTATTTTCCATTAAAGAGTTATTTTCAATTGAAGAGGTATTTTCGATTGAGAGTTATTTTCAATTGAAGAGTTATTTTCCATTGAAGAGTTATTTTCAATTAAAGAGTTATTTTCAATTGAAGAGTTATTATCAATTGAAGAGTTATATTCAATTGAAGAGTTATTTTCAATTGAAGAGTTATTTTCAATTGAAGAGTTATTTTCAATTGAAGAGTTATTTTCGATTGAGAGTTATTTTACGTTGAAGAGCTATTTTCAGTTGAAGAGTTGAAGAGTTATTTTCAATTGAAGAGTTATTTTCCATTGAAGAGTTATTTTCAATTGAAGAGATATTTTCAATTGAAGAGTTATTTGAAGAGTTATTTTCAATTGAAGAGTTATTTGAAGAGTTATTTTCAATTGAAGAGTTATTTGAAGAGTTATTTTCAATTGAAGAGTTATTTGAAGAGTTATTTTCAATTGAGAGTTATTTTACGTTGAAGAGCTATTTTCAGTTGAAGAGTTATTTTCAGTTGAAGAGTTATTTTCAATTGAAGAGTTATTTTCAGTTGAAGAGATATTTTCAATTGAAGAGTTATTTGAAGAGTTATTTTCAATTGAAGAGTTATTTGAAGAGTTATTTTCAATTGAAGAGTTAATTTAAGAGTTATTTTCGATTGAGAGTTATTTTACGTTGAAGAGCTATTTTCAGTTGAAGAGTTATTTTCAGTTGAAGAGTTATTTTCAATTGAAGAGTTATTTTCAATTGAAGAGTTATTTTCAATTGAAAGGTGATTTTCAATTGAAGAGTTATTTTCAATTGAAGAGTTATTTTCGATTGAGAGTTATTTTACGTTGAAGAGCTATTTTCAGTTGAAGAGTTATTTTCAGTTGAAGAGTTATTTTCAATTGAAGAGTTATTTTCAATTGAAGAGTTATTTTCAATTGAAAGGTGAATTTCAATTGAAGAGTTATTTTCAATTGAAGAGTTATATTCAATTGAAGAGTTATTTTCAATTGAAGAGTTATTTTCAATTGAAGAGTTATTTTCAATTGAAGAGTTATTTTCAATTGAAGAGTTATTTTCAATTGAAGAGTTATTTTCAATTGAAGAGTTATTTTCAATTGAAGAGTTATTTTCAATTGAAGAGTTATTATCAATTGAAGAGTTATATTCAATTGAAGAGTTATTTTCAATTGAAGAGTTATTTTCAATTGAAGAGTTATTTTCAATTGAAGAGTTATTTTCAATTGAAGAGTTATTTTCGATTGAGAGTTATTTTACGTTGAAGATCTATTTTCAGTTGAAGAGTTGAAGAGTTATTTTCAATTGAAGAGTTATTTTCCATTGAAGAGTTATTTTCAATTGAAGAGATATTTTCAATTGAAGAGTTATTTGAAGAGTTATTTTCAATTGAAGAGTTATTTGAAGAGTTATTTTCAATTGAAGAGTTATTTGAAGAGTTATTTTCGATTGAGAGTTATTTTACGTTGAAGAGCTATTTTCAGTTGAAGAGTTATTTTCAGTTGAAGAGTTATTTTCAATTGAAGAGTTATATTCAATTGAAGAGTTATTTTCAATTGAAGAGTTATTTTCAATTGAAGAGTTATTTTCAATTGAAGAGTTATTTTCAATTGAAGAGTTATTTTCAATTGAAGAGTTATATTCAATTGAAGAGTTATTTTCAATTGAAGAGTTATTTTCAATTGAAGAGTTATTTTCAATTGAAGAGTTATTTTCAATTGAAGAGTTATTTTCAATTGAAGAGTTATTTTCAATTGAAGAGTTATTTTCAATTGAAGAGTTATTTTCCATTAAAGAGTTATTTTCAATTGAAGAGGTATTTTCGATTGAGAGTTATTTTCAATTGAAGAGTTATTTTCCATTGAAGAGTTATTTTCAATTAAAGAGTTATTTTCAATTGAAGAGTTATTATCAATTGAAGAGTTATATTCAATTGAAGAGTTATTTTCAATTGAAGAGTTATTTTCAATTGAAGAGTTATTTTCAATTGAAGAGTTATTTTCGATTGAGAGTTATTTTACGTTGAAGAGCTATTTTCAGTTGAAGAGTTGAAGAGTTATTTTCAATTGAAGAGTTATTTTCCATTGAAGAGTTATTTTCAATTGAAGAGATATTTTCAATTGAAGAGTTATTTGAAGAGTTATTTTCAATTGAAGAGTTATTTGAAGAGTTATTTTCAATTGAAGAGTTATTTGAAGAGTTATTTTCAATTGAAGAGTTATTTGAAGAGTTATTTTCAATTGAGAGTTATTTTACGTTGAAGAGCTATTTTCAGTTGAAGAGTTATTTTCAGTTGAAGAGTTATTTTCAATTGAAGAGTTATTTTCAGTTGAAGAGTTATTTTCAATTGAAGAGTTATTTTCCATTGAAGAGTTATTTTCAATTAAAGAGTTATTTTCAATTGAAGAGATATTTTCAATTGAAGAGTTATTTGAAGAGTTATTTTCAATTGAAGAGTTATTTGAAGAGTTATTTTCAATTGAAGAGTTAATTGAAGAGTTATTTTCGATTGAGAGTTATTTTACGTTGAAGAGCTATTTTCAGTTGAAGAGTTATTTTCAGTTGAAGAGTTATTTTCAATTGAAGAGTTATTTTCAATTGAAGAGTTATTTTCAATTGAAAGGTGATTTTCAATTGAAGAGTTATTTTCAATTGAAGAGTTATTTTCCATTGAAGAGTTATTTTCAATTGAAGAGATATTTTCAATTGAAGAGTTATTTGAAGAGTTATTTTCAATTGAAGAGTTATTTGAAGAGTTATTTTCAATTGAAGAGTTATTTGAAGAGTTATTTTCAATTGAAGAGTTATTTGAAGAGTTATTTTCAATTGAGAGTTATTTTACGTTGAAGAGCTATTTTCAGTTGAAGAGTTATTTTCAGTTGAAGAGTTATTTTCAATTGAAGAGTTATTTTCAGTTGAAGAGTTATTTTCAATTGAAGAGATATTTTCAATTGAAGAGTTATTTGAAGAGTTATTTTCAATTGAAGAGTTATTTGAAGAGTTATTTTCAATTGAAGAGTTATTTGAAGAGTTATTTTCAATTGAAGAGTTATTTGAAGAGTTATTTTCAATTGAGAGTTATTTTACGTTGAAGAGCTATTTTCAGTTGAAGAGTTATTTTCAGTTGAAGAGTTATTTTCAATTGAAGAGTTATTTTCAGTTGAAGAGTTATTTTCAATTGAAGAGTTATTTTCCATTGAAGAGTTATTTTCAATTAAAGAGTTATTTTCAATTGAAGAGATATTTTCAATTGAAGAGTTATTTGAAGAGTTATTTTCAATTGAAGAGTTATTTGAAGAGTTATTTTCAATTGAAGAGTTAATTGAAGAGTTATTTTCGATTGAGAGTTATTTTACGTTGAAGAGCTATTTTCAGTTGAAGAGTTATTTTCAGTTGAAGAGTTATTTTCAATTGAAGAGTTATTTTCAATTGAAGAGTTATTTTCAATTGAAAGGTGATTTTCAATTGAAGAGTTATTTTCAATTGAAGAGTTATATTCAATTGAAGAGTTATTTTCAATTGAAGAGTTATTTTCAATTGAAGAGTTATTTTCAATTGAAGAGTTATTTTCAATTGAAGAGTTATTTTCAATTGAAGAGTTATTTTCAATTGAAGAGTTATTTTCAATTGAAGAGTTATTTTCAATTGAAGAGTTATTTTCAATTGAAGAGTTATTTTCAATTGAAGAGTTATTTTCAATTGAAGAGTTATTTTCAATTGAAGAGTTATTTTCAATTGAAGAGTTATGTTCAATTGAAGAGTTATTTTCCATTAAAGAGTTATTTTCAATTGAAGAGGTATTTTCGATTGAGAGTTATTTTCAATTGAAGAGTTATTTTCCATTGAAGAGTTATTTTCAATTAAAGAGTTATTTTCAATTGAAGAGTTATTATCAATTGAAGAGTTATATTCAATTGAAGAGTTATTTTCAATTGAAGAGTTATTTTCAATTGAAGAGTTATTTTCAATTGAAGAGTTATTTTCAATTGAAGAGTTATTTTCGATTGAGAGTTATTTTACGTTGAAGATCTATTTTCAGTTGAAGAGTTGAAGAGTTATTTTCAATTGAAGAGTTATTTTCCATTGAAGAGTTATTTTCAATTGAAGAGATATTTTCAATTGAAGAGTTATTTGAAGAGTTATTTTCAATTGAAGAGTTTTTTGAAGAGTTATTTTCAATTGAAGAGTTATTTGAAGAGTTATTTTCAATTGAAGAGTTATTTGAAGAGTTATTTTCGATTGAGAGTTATTTTACGTTGAAGAGCTATTTTCAGTTGAAGAGTTATTTTCAGTTGAAGAGTTATTTTCAATTGAAGAGTTATATTCAATTGAAGAGTTATTTTCAATTGAAGAGTTATTTTCAATTGAAGAGTTATTTTCAATTGAAGAGTTATTTTCAATTGAAGAGTTATTTTCAATTGAAGAGTTATTTTCAATTGAAGAGTTATTTTCAATTGAAGAGTTATTTTCAATTGAAGAGTTATTTTCAATTGAAGAGTTATTTTCAATTGAAGAGTTATTTTCAATTGAAGAGTTATTTTCCATTAAAGAGTTATTTTCAATTGAAGAGGTATTTTCGATTGAGAGTTATTTTCAATTGAAGAGTTATTTTCCATTGAAGAGTTATTTTCAATTAAAGAGTTATTTTCAATTGAAGAGTTATTATCAATTGAAGAGTTATATTCAATTGAAGAGTTATTTTCAATTGAAGAGTTATTTTCAATTGAAGAGTTATTTTCAATTGAAGAGTTATTTTCGATTGAGAGTTATTTTACGTTGAAGAGCTATTTTCAGTTGAAGAGTTGAAGAGTTATTTTCAATTGAAGAGTTATTTTCCATTGAAGAGTTATTTTCAATTGAAGAGATATTTTCAATTGAAGAGTTATTTGAAGAGTTATTTTCAATTGAAGAGTTATTTGAAGAGTTATTTTCAATTGAAGAGTTATTTGAAGAGTTATTTTCAATTGAAGAGTTATTTGAAGAGTTATTTTCAACTGAGAGTTATTTTACGTTGAAGAGCTATTTTCAGTTGAAGAGTTATTTTCAGTTGAAGAGTTATTTTCAATTGAAGAGTTATTTTCAGTTGAAGAGATATTTTCAATTGAAGAGTTATTTGAAGAGTTATTTTCAATTGAAGAGTTATTTGAAGAGTTATTTTCAATTGAAGAGTTAATTGAAGAGTTATTTTCGATTGAGAGTTATTTTACGTTGAAGAGCTATTTTCAGTTGAAGAGTTATTTTCAGTTGAAGAGTTATTTTCAATTGAAGAGTTATTTTCAATTGAAGAGTTATTTTCAATTGAAAGGTGATTTTCAATTGAAGAGTTATTTTCAATTGAAGAGTTATATTCAATTGAAGAGTTATTTTCAATTGAAGAGTTATTTTCAATTGAAGAGTTATTTTCAATTGAAGAGTTATTTTCAATTGAAGAGTTATTTTCAATTGAAGAGTTATTTTCAATTGAAGAGTTATTTTCCATTAAAGAGTTATTTTCAATTGAAGAGGTATTTTCGATTGAGAGTTATTTTCAATTGAAGAGTTATTTTCCATTGAAGAGTTATTTTCAATTAAAGAGTTATTTTCAATTGAAGAGTTATTATCAATTGAAGAGTTATATTCAATTGAAGAGTTATTTTCAATTGAAGAGTTATTTTCAATTGAAGAGTTATTTTCAATTGAAGAGTTATTTTCGATTGAGAGTTATTTTACGTTGAAGAGCTATTTTCAGTTGAAGAGTTGAAGAGTTATTTTCAATTGAAGAGTTATTTTCCATTGAAGAGTTATTTTCAATTGAAGAGATATTTTCAATTGAAGAGTTATTTGAAGAGTTATTTTCAATTGAAGAGTTATTTGAAGAGTTATTTTCAATTGAAGAGTTATTTGAAGAGTTATTTTCAATTGAAGAGTTATTTGAAGAGTTATTTTCGATTGAGAGTTATTTTACGTTGAAGAGCTATTTTCAGTTGAAGAGTTATTTTCAGTTGAAGAGTTATTTTCAATTGAAGAGTTATTTTCAATTGAAGAGTTATTTTCAATTGAAAGGTGATTTTCAATTGAAGAGTTATTTTCAATTGAAGAGTTATATTCAATTGAAGAGTTATTTTCAATTGAAGAGTTATTTTCAATTGAAGAGTTATTTTCAATTGAAGAGTTATTTTCAATTGAAGAGTTATTTTCAATTGAAGAGTTATTTTCAATTGAAGAGTTATTTTCAATTGAAGAGTTATTTTCAATTGAAGAGTTATTTTCAATTGAAGAGTTATTTTCAATTGAAGAGTTATTTTCAATTGAAGAGTTATTTTCAATTGAAGAGTTATTTTCAATTGAAGAGTTATTTTCAATTGAAGAGTTATTTTCAATTGAAGAGTTATTTTCAATTGAAGAGTTATTTTCAATTGAAGAGTTATTTTCCATTAAAGAGTTATTTTCAATTGAAGAGGTATTTTCGATTGAGAGTTATTTTCAATTGAAGAGTTATTTTCCATTGAAGAGTTATTTTCAATTAAAGAGTTATTTTCAATTGAAGAGTTATTATCAATTGAAGAGTTATATTCAATTGAAGAGTTATTTTCAATTGAAGAGTTATTTTCAATTGAAGAGTTATTTTCAATTGAAGAGTTATTTTCGATTGAGAGTTATTTTACGTTGAAGAGCTATTTTCAGTTGAAGAGTTGAAGAGTTATTTTCAATTGAAGAGTTATTTTCCATTGAAGAGTTATTTTCAATTGAAGAGATATTTTCAATTGAAGAGTTATTTGAAGAGTTATTTTCAATTGAAGAGTTATTTGAAGAGTTATTTTCAATTGAAGAGTTATTTGAAGAGTTATTTTCAATTGAAGAGTTATTTGAAGAGTTATTTTCGATTGAGAGTTATTTTACGTTGAAGAGCTATTTTCAGTTGAAGAGTTATTTTCAGTTGAAGAGTTATTTTCAATTGAAGAGTTATTTTCAATTGAAGAGTTATTTTCAATTGAAAGGTGATTTTCAATTGAAGAGTTATTTTCAATTGAAGAGTTATATTCAATTGAAGAGTTATTTTCAATTGAAGAGTTATTTTCAATTGAAGAGTTATTTTCAATTGAAGAGTTATTTTCAATTGAAGAGTTATTTTCAATTGAAGAGTTATTTTCAATTGAAGAGTTATTTTCAATTGAAGAGTTATTTTCAATTGAAGAGTTATTTTCAATTGAAGAGTTATTTTCGATTGAGAGTTATTTTACGTTGAAGATCTATTTTCAGTTGAAGAGTTGAAGAGTTATTTTCCATTGAAGAGTTATTTTCAATTGAAGAGATATTTTCCATTGAAGAGTTATTTGAAGAGTTATTTTCAATTGAAGAGTTATTTGAAGAGTTATTTTCAATTGAAGAGTTATTTGAAGAGTTATTTTCAATTGAAGAGTTATTTGAAGAGTTATTTTCGATTGAGAGTTATTTTACGTTGAAGAGCTATTTTCAGTTGAAGAGTTATTTTCAGTTGAAGAGTTATTTTCAATTGAAGAGTTATATTCAATTGAAGAGTTATTTTCAATTGAAGAGTTATTTTCAATTGAAGAGTTATTTTCAATTGAAGAGTTATTTTCAATTGAAGAGTTATTTTCAATTGAAGAGTTATTTTCAATTGAAGAGTTATTTTCAATTGAAGAGTTATTTTCAATTGAAGAGTTATTTTCAATTGAAGAGTTATTTTCAATTGAAGAGTTATTTTCAATTGAAGAGTTATTTTCAATTGAAGAGTTATTTTCAATTGAAGAGTTATTTTCAATTGAAGAGTTATTTTCAATTGAAGAGTTATTTTCAATTGAAGAGTTATTTTCAATTGAAGAGTTATTTTCAATTGAAGAGTTATTTTCAATTGAAGAGTTATTTTCAATTGAAGAGTTATTTTCCATTAAAGAGTTATTTTCAATTGAAGAGGTATTTTCGATTGAGAGTTATTTTCAATTGAAGAGTTATTTTCCATTGAAGAGTTATTTTCAATTAAAGAGTTATTTTCAATTGAAGAGTTATTATCAATTGAAGAGTTATATTCAATTGAAGAGTTATTTTCAATTGAAGAGTTATTTTCAATTGAAGAGTTATTTTCAATTGAAGAGTTATTTTCGATTGAGAGTTATTTTACGTTGAAGAGCTATTTTCAGTTGAAGAGTTGAAGAGTTATTTTCAATTGAAGAGTTATTTTCCATTGAAGAGTTATTTTCAATTGAAGAGATATTTTCAATTGAAGAGTTATTTGAAGAGTTATTTTCAATTGAAGAGTTATTTGAAGAGTTATTTTCAATTGAAGAGTTATTTGAAGAGTTATTTTCAATTGAAGAGTTATTTGAAGAGTTATTTTCAATTGAAGAGTTATTTGAAGAGTTATTTTCAATTGAGAGTTATTTTACGTTGAAGAGCTATTTTCAGTTGAAGAGTTATTTTCAGTTGAAGAGTTATTTTCAATTGAAGAGTTATTTTCAGTTGAAGAGTTATTTTCAATTGAAGAGTTATTTTCCATTGAAGAGTTATTTTCAATTAAAGAGTTATTTTCAATTGAAGAGATATTTTCAATTGAAGAGTTATTTGAAGAGTTATTTTCAATTGAAGAGTTATTTGAAGAGTTATTTTCAATTGAAGAGTTAATTGAAGAGTTATTTTCGATTGAGAGTTATTTTACGTTGAAGAGCTATTTTCAGTTGAAGAGTTATTTTCAGTTGAAGAGTTATTTTCAATTGAAGAGTTATTTTCAATTGAAGAGTTATTTTCAATTGAAAGGTGATTTTCAATTGAAGAGTTATTTTCAATTGAAGAGTTATATTCAATTGAAGAGTTATTTTCAATTGAAGAGTTATTTTCAATTGAAGAGTTATTTTCAATTGAAGAGTTATTTTCAATTGAAGAGTTATTTTCAATTGAAGAGTTATTTTCAATTGAAGAGTTATTTTCAATTGAAGAGTTATTTTCAATTGAAGAGTTATTTTCAATTGAAGAGTTATTTTCAATTGAAGAGTTATTTTCAATTGAAGAGTTATTTTCAATTGAAGAGTTATTTTCAATTGAAGAGTTATTTTCCATTAAAGAGTTATTTTCAATTGAAGAGGTATTTTCGATTGAGAGTTATTTTCAATTGAAGAGTTATTTTCCATTGAAGAGTTATTTTCAATTAAAGAGTTATTTTCAATTGAAGAGTTATTATCAATTGAAGAGTTATATTCAATTGAAGAGTTATTTTCAATTGAAGAGTTATTTTCAATTGAAGAGTTATTTTCAATTGAAGAGTTATTTTCAATTGAAGAGTTATTTTCGATTGAGAGTTATTTTACGTTGAAGATCTATTTTCAGTTGAAGAGTTGAAGAGTTATTTTCAATTGAAGAGTTATTTTCCATTGAAGAGTTATTTTCAATTGAAGAGATATTTTCAATTGAAGAGTTATTTGAAGAGTTATTTTCAATTGAAGAGTTATTTGAAGAGTTATTTTCAATTGAAGAGTTATTTGAAGAGTTATTTTCAATTGAAGAGTTATTTGAAGAGTTATTTTCGATTGAGAGTTATTTTACGTTGAAGAGCTATTTTCAGTTGAAGAGTTATTTTCAGTTGAAGAGTTATTTTCAATTGAAGAGTTATTTTCAGTTGAAGAGTTATTTTCAATTGAAGAGTTATTTTCCATTGAAGAGTTATTTTCAATTAAAGAGTTATTTTCAATTGAAGAGTTATTTTCAATTGAAGAGATATTTTCAATTGAAGAGTTATTTGAAGAGTTATTTTCAATTGAAGAGTTATTTGAAGAGTTATTTTCAATTGAAGAGTTATTTGAAGAGTTATTTTCAATTGAAGAGTTATTTGAAGAGTTATTTTCAATTGAAGAGTTATTTTCGATTGAGAGTTATTTTACGTTGAAGAGCTATTTTCAGTTGAAGAGTTATTTTCAGTTGAAGAGTTATTTTCAATTGAAGAGTTATTTTCCATTGAAGAGTTATTTTCAATTGAAAGGTTATTTTCCATTGAAGAGTTATTTTCAATTAAAGAGTTATTTTTAATTGAAGAGTTATATTCAATTGAAGAGTTATTTTCAATTGAAGAGTTATTTTCAATTGAAGAGTTATTTTCAATTGAAGAGTTATTTTCAATTGAAGAGTTATTTTCGATTGAGAGTTATTTTACGTTGAAGATCTATTTTCAGTTGAAGAGTTGAAGAGTTATTTTCAATTGAAGAGTTATTTTCCATTGAAGAGTTATTTTCAATTGAAGAGATATTTTCAATTGAAGAGTTATTTGAAGAGTTATTTTCAATTGAAGAGTTATTTGAAGAGTTATTTTCAATTGAAGAGTTATTTGAAGAGTTATTTTCAATTGAAGAGTTATTTGAAGAGTTATTTTCGATTGAGAGTTATTTAACGTTGAAGAGCTATTTTCAGTTGAAGAGTTATTTTCAGTTGAAGAGTTATTTTCAATTGAAGAGTTATATTCAATTGAAGAGTTATTTTCAATTGAAGAGTTATTTTCAATTGAAGAGTTATTTTCAATTGAAGAGTTATTTTCAATTGAAGAGTTATTTTCAATTGAAGAGTTATTTTCAATTGAAGAGTTATTTTCAATTGAAGAGTTATTTTCAATTGAAGAGTTATTTTCAATTGAAGAGTTATTTTCAATTGAAGAGTTATTTTCAATTGAAGAGTTATTTTCAATTGAAGAGTTATTTTCAATTGAAGAGTTATTTTCAATTGAAGAGTTATTTTCAATTGAAGAGTTATTTTCCATTAAAGAGTTATTTTCAATTGAAGAGGTATTTTCGATTGAGAGTTATTTTCAATTGAAGAGTTATTTTCCATTGAAGAGTTATTTTCAATTAAAGAGTTATTTTCAATTGAAGAGTTATTATCAATTGAAGAGTTATATTCAATTGAAGAGTTATTTTCAATTGAAGAGTTATTTTCAATTGAAGAGTTATTTTCAATTGAAGAGTTATTTTCGATTGAGAGTTATTTTACGTTGAAGAGCTATTTTCAGTTGAAGAGTTGAAGAGTTATTTTCAATTGAAGAGTTATTTTCCATTGAAGAGTTATTTTCAATTGAAGAGATATTTTCAATTGAAGAGTTATTTGAAGAGTTATTTTCAATTGAAGAGTTATTTGAAGAGTTATTTTCAATTGAAGAGTTATTTGAAGAGTTATTTTCAATTGAAGAGTTATTTGAAGAGTTATTTTCAATTGAGAGTTATTTTACGTTGAAGAGCTATTTTCAGTTGAAGAGTTATTTTCAGTTGAAGAGTTATTTTCAATTGAAGAGTTATTTTCAGTTGAAGAGTTATTTTCAATTGAAGAGTTATTTTCCATTGAAGAGTTATTTTCAATTAAAGAGTTATTTTCAATTGAAGAGATATTTTCAATTGAAGAGTTATTTGAAGAGTTATTTTCAATTGAAGAGTTATTTGAAGAGTTATTTTCAATTGAAGAGTTATTTGAAGAGTTATTTTCAATTGAAGAGTTAATTGAAGAGTTATTTTCGATTGAGAGTTATTTTACGTTGAAGAGCTATTTTCAGTTGAAGAGTTATTTTCAGTTGAAGAGTTATTTTCAATTGAAGAGTTATTTTCAATTGAAGAGTTATTTTCAATTGAAAGGTGATTTTCAATTGAAGAGTTATTTTCAATTGAAGAGTTATATTCAATTGAAGAGTTATTTTCAATTGAAGAGTTATTTTCAATTGAAGAGTTATTTTCAATTGAAGAGTTATTTTCAATTGAAGAGTTATTTTCAATTGAAGAGTTATTTTCAATTGAAGAGTTATTTTCAATTGAAGAGTTATTTTCAATTGAAGAGTTATTTTCAATTGAAGAGTTATTTTCAATTGAAGAGTTATTTTCAATTGAAGAGTTATTTTCAATTGAAGAGTTATTTTCAATTGAAGAGTTATTTTCAATTGAAGAGTTATTTTCAATTGAAGAGTTATTTTCCATTAAAGAGTTATTTTCAATTGAAGAGGTATTTTCGATTGAGAGTTATTTTCAATTGAAGAGTTATTTTCCATTGAAGAGTTATTTTCAATTAAAGAGTTATTTTCAATTGAAGAGTTATTATCAATTGAAGAGTTATATTCAATTGAAGAGTTATTTTCAATTGAAGAGTTATTTTCAATTGAAGAGTTATTTTCAATTGAAGAGTTATTTTCAATTGAAGAGTTATTTACGATTGAGAGTTATTTTACGTTGAAGATCTATTTTCAGTTGAAGAGTTTAAGAGTTATTTTCAATTGAAGAGTTATTTTCCATTGAAGAGTTATTTTCAATTGAAGAGATATTTTCAATTGAAGAGTTATTTGAAGAGTTATTTTCAATTGAAGAGTTATTTGAAGAGTTATTTTCAATTGAAGAGTTATTTGAAGAGTTATTTTCAATTGAAGAGTTATTTGAAGAGTTATTTTCGATTGAGAGTTATTTTACGTTGAAGAGCTATTTTCAGTTGAAGAGTTATTTTCAGTTGAAGAGTTATTTTCAATTGAAGAGTTATTTTCAGTTGAAGAGTTATTTTCAATTGAAGAGTTATTTTCCATTGAAGAGTTATTTTCAATTAAAGAGTTATTTTCAATTGAAGAGTTATTTTCAATTGAAGAGATATTTTCAATTGAAGAGTTATTTGAAGAGTTATTTTCAATTGAAGAGTTATTTGAAGAGTTATTTTCAATTGAAGAGTTATTTGAAGAGTTATTTTCAATTGAAGAGTTATTTTCGATTGAGAGTTATTTTACGTTGAAGAGCTATTTTCAGTTGAAGAGTTATTTTCAGTTGAAGAGTTATTTTCAATTGAAGAGTTATTTTCCATTGAAGAGTTATTTTCAATTGAAAGGTTATTTTCCATTGAAGAGTTATTTTCAATTAAAGAGTTATTTTTAATTGAAGAGTTATTTTCAATTGAAGAGTTATTTTCAATTGAAAGGTGATTTTCCATTGAAGAGTTATTTTCAATTGAAGAGTAAATTTTCAATTGAAGAGTTATTTTCCATTAAAGAGTTATTTTCAATTGAAGAGTTATTTTCGATTGAGAGTTATTTTCAATTGAAGAGTTATTTTCAATTGAAGAGTTATTTTCAATCGAAGAGTTATTTTCAGTTGAAGAGTTATTTTCAATTGAAGATTTATTTTCGATTGAAGAGTTATTTTCCATTGAAGAGTTATTTTCAATCGAAGAGTTATTTTCAATCGAAGGGTTATTTTAAATTGAAGAGTTATTTTCAATTGAAGAGTTATTTTCAATTGAATAGTTATTTTCAATTGAAGAGTTATTTTCCATTAAAGAGTTATTTTCAATTGAAGAGTTATTTTCGATTGAGAGTTATTTTCAATTGAAGAGTTATTTTCAATTGAAGAGTTATTTTCAGTTGAAGAGTTATTTTCGATTGAGAGTTATTTTCAATTGAAGAGTTATTTTCAATTGAAGAGTTATTTTCAGTTGAAGAGTTATTTTCGATTGAAGAGTTATTTTCCATTGAAGAGTTATTTTCCATTGAAGAGTTATTTTCAATCGAAGAGTTATTTTCAATCGAAGGGTTATTTTCAATTGAAGAGTTATTTTTCATTGAAGAGTTATTTTCCATTGAAGAGTTATTTTCAATTGAAGAGTTATTTTCAATTGAAGAGTTATTTTCGATTGAGAGTTATTTTCAATTGAAGAGCTATTTTCAATTGAGTTATTTTCAATTGAAGAGCTATTTTCAATTGAGTTATTTTCAATTGAAGAGTTATTTTCAATTGAAGAGTTATTTTCAATTGAAGAGTTATTTTCAATTGAAGAGTTATTTTCCATTAAAGAGTTATTTTCAATTGAAGAGTTATTTTCGATTGAGAGTTATTTTCGATTGAAGAGTTATTTTCAATTGAAGAGTTATTTTCCATTAAAGAGTTATTTTCAATTGAAGAGATATTTTCGATTGAGAGTTATTTTCAATTGAAGAGTTATTTGAAGAGTTATTTTCAATTGAAGAGTTTCTTTCAATTGAAGAGTTATTTTCAATTGAAAGGTTATTTTCGATTGAAGAGTTATTTTCCATTGAAGAGTTATTTTCCATTGAAGAGTTATTTTCAATCGAAGAGTTAATTTCAATCGAAGAGTTATTTTCAATTGAAGAGTTATTTTTCATTGAAGAGTTATTTTCCATTGAAGAGTTATTTTCAATTGAAGAGTTATTTTCAATTGAAGAGTTATTTTCAATCCAAGGGTTATTTTCAATTGAAGAGTTATTTTCGATTGAGAGTTATTTTCGATTGAGAGTTATTTTCAATTGAAGAGCTATTTTCAATTGAGTTATTTTCAATTGAAGAGCTATTTTCAATTGAGTTATTTTCAATTGAAGAGTTATTTGAAGAGTTATTTTCAATTGAAGAGTTATTTGAAGAGTTATTTTCAATTGAAGAGTTATTTGAAGAGTTATTTTCAATTGAAGAGTTATTTTCAATTGAAGAGTTATTTTCAATCCAAGGGTTATTTTCAATTGAAGAGTTATTTTCGATTGAGAGTTATTTTCGATTGAGAGTTATTTTCAATTGAAGAGCTATTTTCAATTGAGTTATTTTCAATTGAAGAGCTATTTTCAATTGAGTTATTTTCAATTGAAGAGTTATTTGAAGAGTTATTTTCAATTGAAGAGTTATTTGAAGAGTTATTTTCAATTGAAGAGTTATTTGAAGAGTTATTTTCAATTGAAGAGTTATGTTCAATTGAAGAGTTATTTTCCATTAAAGAGTTATTTTCAATTGAAGAGGTATTTTCGATTGAGAGTTATTTTCAATTGAAGAGTTATTTTCCATTGAAGAGTTATTTTCAATTAAAGAGTTATTTTCAATTGAAGAGTTATTATCAATTGAAGAGTTATATTCAATTGAAGAGTTATTTTCAATTGAAGAGTTATTTTCAATTGAAGAGTTATTTTCAATTGAAGAGTTATTTTCAATTGAAGAGTTATTTTACGTTGAAGATCTATTTTCAGTTGAAGAGTTGAAGAGTTATTTTCAATTGAAGAGTTATTTTCCATTGAAGAGTTATTTTCAATTGAAGAGATATTTTCAATTGAAGAGTTATTTGAAGAGTTATTTTCAATTGAAGAGTTATTTGAAGAGTTATTTTCAATTGAAGAGTTATTTGAAGAGTTATTTTCAATTGAAGAGTTATTTGAAGAGTTATTTTCGATTGAGAGTTATTTTACGTTGAAGAGCTATTTTCAGTTGAAGAGTTATTTTCAGTTGAAGAGTTATTTTCAATTGAAGAGTTATATTCAATTGAAGAGTTATTTTCAATTGAAGAGTTATTTTCAATTGAAGAGTTATTTTCAATTGAAGAGTTATTTTCAATTGAAGAGTTATTTTCAATTGAAGAGTTATTTTCAATTGAAGAGTTATTTTCAATTGAAGAGTTATTTTCAATTGAAGAGTTATTTTCAATTGAAGAGTTATTTTCAATTGAAGAGTTATTTTCAATTGAAGAGTTATTTTCAATTGAAGAGTTATTTTCAATTGAAGAGTTATTTTCAATTGAAGAGTTATTTTCAATTGAAGAGTTATTTTCAATTGAAGAGTTATTTTCCATTAAAGAGTTATTTTCAATTGAAGAGGTATTTTCGATTGAGAGTTATTTTCAATTGAAGAGTTATTTTCCATTGAAGAGTTATTTTCAATTAAAGAGTTATTTTCAATTGAAGAGTTATTATCAATTGAAGAGTTATATTCAATTGAAGAGTTATTTTCAATTGAAGAGTTATTTTCAATTGAAGAGTTATTTTCAATTGAAGAGTTATTTTCGATTGAGAGTTATTTTACGTTGAAGAGCTATTTTCAGTTGAAGAGTTGAAGAGTTATTTTCAATTGAAGAGTTATTTTCCATTGAAGAGTTATTTTCAATTGAAGAGATATTTTCAATTGAAGAGTTATTTGAAGAGTTATTTTCAATTGAAGAGTTATTTGAAGAGTTATTTTCAATTGAAGAGTTATTTGAAGAGTTATTTTCATTTGAAGAGTTATTTGAAGAGTTATTTTCAATTGAGAGTTATTTTACGTTGAAGAGCTATTTTCAGTTGAAGAGTTATTTTCAGTTGAAGAGTTATTTTCAATTGAAGAGTTATTTTCAGTTGAAGAGTTATTTTCAATTGAAGAGTTATTTTCCATTGAAGAGTTATTTTCAATTAAAGAGTTATTTTCAATTGAAGAGATATTTTCAATTGAAGAGTTATTTGAAGAGTTATTTTCAATTGAAGAGTTATTTGAAGAGTTATTTTCAATTGAAGAGTTAATTGAAGAGTTATTTTCGATTGAGAGTTATTTTACGTTGAAGAGCTATTTTCAGTTGAAGAGTTATTTTCAGTTGAAGAGTTATTTTCAATTGAAGAGTTATTTTCAATTGAAGAGTTATTTTCAATTGAAAGGTGATTTTCAATTGAAGAGTTATTTTCAATTGAAGAGTTATATTCAATTGAAGAGTTATTTTCAATTGAAGAGTTATTTTCAATTGAAGAGTTATTTTCAATTGAAGAGTTATTTTCAATTGAAGAGTTATTTTCAATTGAAGAGTTATTTTCAATTGAAGAGTTATTTTCAATTGAAGAGTTATTTTCAATTGAAGAGTTATTTTCAATTGAAGAGTTATTTTCAATTGAAGTGTTATTTTCAATTGAAGAGTTATTTTCAATTGAAGAGTTATTTTCAATTGAAGAGTTATTTTCAATTGAAGAGTTATTTTCCATTAAAGAGTTATTTTCAATTGAAGAGGTATTTTCGATTGAGAGTTATTTTCAATTGAAGAGTTATTTTCCATTGAAGAGTTATTTTCAATTAAAGAGTTATTTTCAATTGAAGAGTTATTATCAATTGAAGAGTTATATTCAATTGAAGAGTTATTTTCAATTGAAGAGTTATTTTCAATTGAAGAGTTATTTTCAATTGAAGAGTTATTTTCAATTGAAGAGTTAGTTTCGATTGAGAGTTATTTTACGTTGAAGATCTATTTTCAGTTGAAGAGTTGAAGAGTTATTTTCAATTGAAGAGTTATTTTCCATTGAAGAGTTATTTTCAATTGAAGAGATATTTTCAATTGAAGAGTTATTTGAAGAGTTATTTTCAATTGAAGAGTTATTTGAAGAGTTATTTTCAATTGAAGAGTTATTTGAAGAGTTATTTTCAATTGAAGAGTTATTTTCAATTGAAGAGTTATTTGAAGAGTTATTTTCGATTGAGAGTTATTTTACGTTGAAGAGCTATTTTCAGTTGAAGAGTTATTTTCAGTTGAAGAGTTATTTTCAATTGAAGAGTTATATTCAATTGAAGAGTTATTTTCAATTGAAGAGTTATTTTCAATTGAAGAGTTATTTTCAATTGAAGAGTTATTTTCAATTGAAGAGTTATTTTCAATTGAAGAGTTATTTTCAATTGAAGAGTTATTTTCAATTGAAGAGTTATTTTCAATTGAAGAGTTATTTTCAATTGAAGAGTTATTTTCAATTGAAGAGTTATTTTCAATTGAAGAGTTATTTTCAATTGAAGAGTTATTTTCAATTGAAGAGTTATTTTCAATTGAAGAGTTATTTTCAATTGAAGAGTTATTTTCCATTAAAGGAATGGTTCACCCATAAAGTTTTTTTGCCTCTAAGGGTCAATAGCACTCTTGGCAACAGAAATTTATAACTCAAAATTAATTTTTAATAATAATAATAATTTTATAGTTAAAAATAAATTTAGTATTGACGTGGCCCTTTTGCCCCTAATTCTAAACTTCTCTGTCGTGCTTGGCCAGGCTAGCAATCTGATAGGCCAATAGAAATAACTTATAAACCAATGAAATGAGACTCCGAGGGGAGAGAGTCTGAGACAGTAAAGTCTAGAATCCTTCGTTTTTTTAATCGGTGTTGTTTTAAAGAAAGTTCAAAATGCCAAGTTGTATTATAAAAGAATGCAAAAATTTTAGTTCTCGGTTTGGACTAAGTTTTTATACGGTTCCTGATCATTTAAAGTACCCCGAACTCGCGTCAAAATGGCTAAAATATGCTAAAGAAACAGTGAAAGCCGCGTATTATACTAAGCCTTTGCCTACGAAGAAGTTGGATTACAGAGTTTGTCAGGTGCAATTTTCGATACCGTCATTATTATTCCGCTCTTCCTGTAGTCTATCTCTAATTAAAAGTTCTTCTTCCGTGTACACTGGTTCAACTTCAAACGGATCTATTCGCGGCATGACGATACTCTCCGAGAGTCCGAATCGCCGACGGAGTTAGGCCTAGGCTACAGCTTACCGGGGTTAGATGCTCCTTCAGTCGGCGTCCCGTTCGTTAGACTGGCGAGCACTGCCGTTATAAACTGTCGTCGATTTAACGTTCAAGCGCGTAGTAGTCAACTTTACCATTGAGTAAAAGCTGAGCCAAGTTACTTTGGCCAATCAGATTATTGCCGAAATAAAAACCTTGAAGTGACGTATCGAATGCGCTCTTGCTTTACAGGAAAGCTTCATACGGGCGCCTATGTGCCCTCAATGTAATTTGTTTTAATTGTTTATTTAAAAATATACTTAATTTAAAATTTTTTTAACACTTGAAAAATTGGTTTTGAGTTTAACTAAAGGGTTTGCAGCAAAAATATTTTAACACCGCACCATTCCTTTAAAGAGTTATTTTCAATTGAAGAGGTATTTTCGATTGAGAGTTATTTTCAATTGAAGAGTTATTTTCCATTGAAGAGTTATTTTCAATTAAAGAGTTATTTTCAATTGAAGAGTTATTATCAATTGAAGAGTTATATTCAATTGAAGAGTTATTTTCAATTGAAGAGTTATTTTCAATTGAAGAGTTATTTTCAATTGAAGAGTTATTTTCGATTGAGAGTTATTTTACGTTGAAGAGCTATTTTCAGTTGAAGAGTTGAAGAGTTATTTTCAATTGAAGAGTTATTTTCCATTGAAGAGTTATTTTCAATTGAAGAGATATTTTCAATTGAAGAGTTATTTGAAGAGTTATTTTCAATTGAAGAGTTATTTGAAGAGTTATTTTCAATTGAAGAGTTATTTGAAGAGTTATTTTCAATTGAAGAGTTATTTGAAGAGTTATTTTCAATTGAGAGTTATTTTACGTTGAAGAGCTATTTTCAGTTGAAGAGTTATTTTCAGTTGAAGAGTTATTTTCAATTGAAGAGTTATTTTCAGTTGAAGAGTTATTTTC
Organism: Odiellus spinosus; assembly: GCA_963920705.1. Classification (NCBI taxonomy): domain Eukaryota; kingdom Metazoa; phylum Arthropoda; class Arachnida; order Opiliones; family Phalangiidae; genus Odiellus; species Odiellus spinosus. The sequence goes on from OY987226.1 coordinate 28,205,408, forward strand.
CATTGAAGAGTTATTTTCAATTAAAGAGTTATTTGAAGAGTTATTTTCAATTGAAGAGTTATTTGAAGAGTTATTTTCAATTGAAGAGTTAATTGAAGAGTTATTTTCGATTGAGAGTTATTTTACGTTGAAGAGCTATTTTCAGTTGAAGAGTTATTTTCAGTTGAAGAGTTATTTTCAATTGAAGAGTTATTTTCAATTGAAGAGTTATTTTCAATTGAAAGGTGATTTTCAATTGAAGAGTTATTTTCAATTGAAGAGTTATATTCAATTGAAGAGTTATTTTCAATTGAAGAGTTATTTTCAATTGAAGAGTTATTTTCAATTGAAGAGTTATTTTCAATTGAAGAGTTATTTTCAATTGAAGAGTTATTTTCAATTGAAGAGTTATTTTCAATTGAAGAGTTATTTTCAATTGAAGAGTTATTTTCAATTGAAGAGTTATTTTCAATTGAAGAGTTATTTTCAATTGAAGAGTTATTTTCAATTGAAGAGTTATTTTCAATTGCAGAGTTATTTTCCATTAAAGAGTTATTTTCAATTGAAGAGGTATTTTCGATTGAGAGTTATTTTCAATTGAAGAGTTATTTTCCATTGAAGAGTTATTTTCAATTAAAGAGTTATTTTCAATTGAAGAGTTATTATCAATTGAAGAGTTATATTCAATTGAAGAGTTATTTTCAATTGAAGAGTTATTTTCAATTGAAGAGTTATTTTCAATTGAAGAGTTATTTTCAATTGAAGAGTTATTTTCGATTGAGAGTTATTTTACGTTGAAGATCTATTTTCAGTTGAAGAGTTGAAGAGTTATTTTCAATTGAAGAGTTATTTTCCATTGAAGAGTTATTTTCAATTGAAGAGATATTTTCAATTGAAGAGTTATTTGAAGAGTTATTTTCAATTGAAGAGTTATTTGAAGAGTTATTTTCAATTGAAGAGTTATTTGAAGAGTTATTTTCAATTGAAGAGTTATTTGAAGAGTTATTTTCAATTGAAGAGTTATTTGAAGAGTTATTTTCGATTGAGAGTTATTTTACGTTGAAGAGCTATTTTCAGTTGAAGAGTTATTTTCAGTTGAAGAGTTATTTTCAATTGAAGAGTTATTTTCAGTTGAAGAGTTATTTTCAATTGAAGAGTTATTTTCCATTGAAGAGTTATTTTCAATTAAAGAGTTATTTTCAATTGAAGAGTTATTTTCAATTGAAGAGATATTTTCAATTGAAGAGTTATTTGAAGAGTTATTTTCAATTGAAGAGTTATTTGAAGAGTTATTTTCAATTGAAGAGTTATTTGAAGAGTTATTTTCAATTGAAGAGTTATTTTCGATTGAGAGTTATTTTACGTTGAAGAGCTATTTTCAGTTGAAGAGTTATTTTCAGTTGAAGAGTTATTTTCAATTGAAGAGTTATTTTCCATTGAAGAGTTATTTTCAATTGAAAGGTTATTTTCCATTGAAGAGTTATTTTCAATTAAAGAGTTATTTTTAATTGAAGAGTTATTTTCAATTGAAGAGTTATTTTCAATTGAAAGGTGATTTTCCATTGAAGAGTTATTTTCAATTGAAGAGTAAATTTTCAATTGAAGAGTTATTTTCCATTAAAGAGTTATTTTCAATTGAAGAGTTATTTTCGATTGAGAGTTATTTTCAATTGAAGAGTTATTTTCAATTGAAGAGTTATTTTCAATCGAAGAGTTATTTTCAGTTGAAGAGTTATTTTCAATTGAAGATTTATTTTCGATTGAAGAGTTATTTTCCATTGAAGAGTTATTTTCAATCGAAGAGTTATTTTCAATCGAAGGGTTATTTTAAATTGAAGAGTTATTTTCAATTGAAGAGTTATTTTCAATTGAATAGTTATTTTCAATTGAAGAGTTATTTTCCATTAAAGAGTTATTTTCAATTGAAGAGTTATTTTCGATTGAGAGTTATTTTCAATTGAAGAGTTATTTTCAATTGAAGAGTTATTTTCAATCGAAGAGTTATTTTCAGTTGAAGAGTTATTTTCGATTGAAGAGTTATTTTCCATTGAAGAGTTATTTTCCATTGAAGAGTTATTTTCAATCGAAGAGTTATTTTCAATCGAAGGGTTATTTTCAATTGAAGAGTTATTTTTCATTGAAGAGTTATTTTCCATTGAAGAGTTATTTTCAATTGAAGAGTTATTTTCAATTGAAGAGTTATTTTCGATTGAGAGTTATTTTCAATTGAAGAGCTATTTTCAATTGAGTTATTTTCAATTGAAGAGCTATTTTCAATTGAGTTATTTTCAATTGAAGAGTTATTTTCAATTGAAGAGTTATTTTCAATTGAAGAGTTATTTTCAATTGAAGAGTTATTTTCCATTAAAGAGTTATTTTCAATTGAAGAGTTATTTTCGATTGAGAGTTATTTTCGATTGAAGAGTTATTTTCAATTGAAGAGTTATTTGAAGAGTTATTTTCAATTGAAGAGTTATTTGAAGAGTTATTTTCAATTGAAGATTTATTTGAAGAGTTATTTTCAATTGAAGAGTTATTTTCGATTGAGAGTTATTTTAGGTTGAAGAGCTATTTTCAGTTGAAGAGTTATTTTCAGTTGAAGAGTTATTTTCAATTGAAGAGTTATTTTCCATTGAAGAGTTATTTTCAATTGAAAGGTTATTTTCCATTGAAGAGTTATTTTCAATTAAAGAGTTATTTTTAATTGAAGAGTTATTTTCAATTGAAGAGTTATTTTCAATTGAAAGGTGATTTTCCATTGAAGAGTTATTTTCAATTGAAGAGTAAATTTTCAATTGAAGAGTTATTTTCCATTAAAGAGTTATTTTCAATTGAAGAGTTATTTTCAATTGAAGAGTTATTTTCAATTGAAGAGTTATTTTCAATTGAAGAGTTATTTTCAATTGAAGAGTTATTTTCAATTGAAGAGTTATTTTCAATTGAAGAGTTATTTTCCATTAAAGAGTTATTTTCAATTGAAGAGGTATTTTCGATTGAGAGTTATTTTCAATTGAAGAGTTATTTTCCATTGAAGAGTTATTTTCAATTAAAGAGTTATTTTCAATTGAAGAGTTATTTTCAATTGAAGAGTTATTATCAATTGAAGAGTTATATTCAATTGAAGAGTTATTTTCAATTGAAGAGTTATTTTCAATTGAAGAGTTATTTTCCATTAAAGAGTTATTTTCAATTGAAGAGGTATTTTCGATTGAGAGTTATTTTCAATTGAAGAGTTATTTTCCATTGAAGAGTTATTTTCAATTAAAGAGTTATTTTCAATTGAAGAGTTATTATCAATTGAAGAGTTATATTCAATTGAAGAGTTATTTTCAATTGAAGAGTTATTTTCAATTGAAGAGTTATTTTCAATTGAAGAGTTATTTTCAATTGAAGAGTTATTTTCGATTGAGAGTTATTTTACGTTGAAGATCTATTTTCAGTTGAAGAGTTGAAGAGTTATTTTCAATTGAAGAGTTATTTTCCATTGAAGAGTTATTTTCAATTGAAGAGATATTTTCAATTGAAGAGTTATTTGAAGAGTTATTTTCAATTGAAGAGTTATTTGAAGAGTTATTTTCAATTGAAGAGTTATTTGAAGAGTTATTTTCAATTGAAGAGTTATTTTCAATTGAAGAGTTATTTGAAGAGTTATTTTCGATTGAGAGTTATTTTACGTTGAAGAGCTATTTTCAGTTGAAGAGTTATTTTCAATTGAAGAGTTATTTTCAATTGAAGAGTTATATTCAATTGAAGAGTTATTTTCAATTGAAGAGTTATTTTCAATTGAAGAGTTATTTTCAATTGAAGAGTTATTTTCAATTGAAGAGTTATTTTCAATTGAAGAGTTATTTTCAATTGAAGAGTTATTTTCAATTGAAGAGTTATTTTCAATTGAAGAGTTATTTTCAATTGAAGAGTTATTTTCAATTGAAGAGTTATTTTCAATTGAAGAGTTATTTTCAATTGAAGAGTTATTTTCAATTGAAGAGTTATTTTCAATTGAAGAGTTATTTTCAATTGAAGAGTTATTTTCAATTGAAGAGTTATTTTCCATTAAAGGAATGGTTCACCCATAAAGTTTTTTTGCCTCTAAGGGTCAATAGCACTCTTGGCAACAGAAATTTATAACTCAAAATTAATTTTTAATAATAATAATAATTTTATAGTTAAAAATAAATTTAGTATTGACGTGGCCCTTTTGCCCCTAATTCTAAACTTCTCTGTCGTGCTTGGCCAGGCTAGCAATCTGATAGGCCAATAGAAATAACTTATAAACCAATGAAATGAGACTCCGAGGGGAGAGAGTCTGAGACAGTAAAGTCTAGAATCCTTCGTTTTTTTAATCGGTGTTGTTTTAAAGAAAGTTCAAAATGCCAAGTTGTATTATAAAAGAATGCAAAAATTTTAGTTCTCGGTTTGGACTAAGTTTTTATACGGTTCCTGATCATTTAAAGTACCCCGAACTCGCGTCAAAATGGCTAAAATATGCTAAAGAAACAGTGAAAGCCGCGTATTATACTAAGCCTTTGCCTACGAAGAAGTTGGATTACAGAGTTTGTCAGGTGCAATTTTCGATACCGTCATTATTATTCCGCTCTTCCTGTAGTCTATCTCTAATTAAAAGTTCTTCTTCCGTGTACACTGGTTCAACTTCAAACGGATCTATTCGCGGCATGACGATACTCTCCGAGAGTCCGAATCGCCGACGGAGTTAGGCCTAGGCTACAGCTTACCGGGGTTAGATGCTCCTTCAGTCGGCGTCCCGTTCGTTAGACTGGCGAGCACTGCCGTTATAAACTGTCGTCGATTTAACGTTCAAGCGCGTAGTAGTCAACTTTACCATTGAGTAAAAGCTGAGCCAAGTTACTTTGGCCAATCAGATTATTGCCGAAATAAAAACCTTGAAGTGACGTATCGAATGCGCTCTTGCTTTACAGGAAAGCTTCATACGGGCGCCTATGTGCCCTCAATGTAATTTGTTTTAATTGTTTATTTAAAAATATACTTAATTTAAAATTTTTTTAACACTTGAAAAATTGGTTTTGAGTTTAACTAAAGGGTTTGCAGCAAAAATATTTTAACACCGCACCATTCCTTTAAAGAGTTATTTTCAATTGAAGAGGTATTTTCGATTGAGAGTTATTTTCAATTGAAGAGTTATTTTCCATTGAAGAGTTATTTTCAATTAAAGAGTTATTTTCAATTGAAGAGTTATTATCAATTGAAGAGTTATATTCAATTGAAGAGTTATTTTCAATTGAAGAGTTATTTTCAATTGAAGAGTTATTTTCAATTGAAGAGTTATTTTCGATTGAGAGTTATTTTACGTTGAAGAGCTATTTTCAGTTGAAGAGTTGAAGAGTTATTTTCAATTGAAGAGTTATTTTCCATTGAAGAGTTATTTTCAATTGAAGAGATATTTTCAATTGAAGAGTTATTTGAAGAGTTATTTTCAATTGAAGAGTTATTTGAAGAGTTATTTTCAATTGAAGAGTTATTTGAAGAGTTATTTTCAATTGAAGAGTTATTTGAAGAGTTATTTTCAATTGAGAGTTATTTTACGTTGAAGAGCTATTTTCAGTTGAAGAGTTATTTTCAGTTGAAGAGTTATTTTCAATTGAAGAGTTATTTTCAGTTGAAGAGTTATTTTCAATTGAAGAGTTATTTTCCATTGAAGAGTTATTTTCAATTAAAGAGTTATTTGAAGAGTTATTTTCAATTGAAGAGTTATTTGAAGAGTTATTTTCAATTGAAGAGTTAATTGAAGAGTTATTTTCGATTGAGAGTTATTTTACGTTGAAGAGCTATTTTCAGTTGAAGAGTTATTTTCAGTTGAAGAGTTATTTTCAATTGAAGAGTTATTTTCAATTGAAGAGTTATTTTCAATTGAAAGGTGATTTTCAATTGAAGAGTTATTTTCAATTGAAGAGTTATATTCAATTGAAGAGTTATTTTCAATTGAAGAGTTATTTTCAATTGAAGAGTTATTTTCAATTGAAGAGTTATTTTCAATTGAAGAGTTATTTTCAATTGAAGAGTTATTTTCAATTGAAGAGTTATTTTCAATTGAAGAGTTATTTTCAATTGAAGAGTTATTTTCAATTGAAGAGTTATTTTCAATTGAAGAGTTATTTTCAATTGAAGAGTTATTTTCAATTGAAGAGTTATTTTCAATTGAAGAGTTATTTTCCATTAAAGAGTTATTTTCAATTGAAGAGGTATTTTCGATTGAGAGTTATTTTCAATTGAAGAGTTATTTTCCATTGAAGAGTTATTTTCAATTAAAGAGTTATTTTCAATTGAAGAGTTATTATCAATTGAAGAGTTATATTCAATTGAAGAGTTATTTTCAATTGAAGAGTTATTTTCAATTGAAGAGTTATTTTCAATTGAAGAGTTATTTTCAATTGAAGAGTTATTTTCGATTGAGAGTTATTTTACGTTGAAGATCTATTTTCAGTTGAAGAGTTGAAGAGTTATTTTCAATTGAAGAGTTATTTTCCATTGAAGAGTTATTTTCAATTGAAGAGATATTTTCAATTGAAGAGTTATTTGAAGAGTTATTTTCAATTGAAGAGTTATTTGAAGAGTTATTTTCAATTGAAGAGTTATTTGAAGAGTTATTTTCAATTGAAGAGTTATTTGAAGAGTTATTTTCAATTGAAGAGTTATTTGAAGAGTTATTTTCGATTGAGAGTTATTTTACGTTGAAGAGCTATTTTCAGTTGAAGAGTTATTTTCAGTTGAAGAGTTATTTTCAATTGAAGAGTTATTTTCAGTTGAAGAGTTATTTTCAATTGAAGAGTTATTTTCCATTGAAGAGTTATTTTCAATTAAAGAGTTATTTTCAATTGAAGAGTTATTTTCAATTGAAGAGATATTTTCAATTGAAGAGTTATTTGAAGAGTTATTTTCAATTGAAGAGTTATTTGAAGAGTTATTTTCAATTGAAGAGTTATTTGAAGAGTTATTTTCAATTGAAGAGTTATTTTCGATTGAGAGTTATTTTACGTTGAAGAGCTATTTTCAGTTGAAGAGTTATTTTCAATTGAAGAGTTATTTTCCATTGAAGAGTTATTTTCAATTGAAAGGTTATTTTCCATTGAAGAGTTATTTTCAATTAAAGAGTTATTTTTAATTGAAGAGTTATTTTCAATTGAAGAGTTATTTTCAATTGAAAGGTGATTTTCCATTGAAGAGTTATTTTCAATTGAAGAGTAAATTTTCAATTGAAGAGTTATTTTCCATTAAAGAGTTATTTTCAATTGAAGAGTTATTTTCGATTGAGAGTTATTTTCAATTGAAGAGTTATTTTCAATTGAAGAGTTATTTTCAATCGAAGAGTTATTTTCAGTTGAAGAGTTATTTTCAATTGAAGATTTATTTTCGATTGAAGAGTTATTTTCCATTGAAGAGTTATTTTCAATCGAAGAGTTATTTTCAATCGAAGGGTTATTTTAAATTGAAGAGTTATTTTCAATTGAAGAGTTATTTTCAATTGAATAGTTATTTTCAATTGAAGAGTTATTTTCCATTAAAGAGTTATTTTCAATTGAAGAGTTATTTTCGATTGAGAGTTATTTTCAATTGAAGAGTTATTTTCAATTGAAGAGTTATTTTCAATCGAAGAGTTATTTTCAGTTGAAGAGTTATTTTCGATTGAAGAGTTATTTTCCATTGAAGAGTTATTTTCCATTGAAGAGTTATTTTCAATCGAAGAGTTATTTTCAATCGAAGGGTTATTTTCAATTGAAGAGTTATTTTTCATTGAAGAGTTATTTTCCATTGAAGAGTTATTTTCAATTGAAGAGTTATTTTCAATTGAAGAGTTATTTTCGATTGAGAGTTATTTTCAATTGAAGAGCTATTTTCAATTGAGTTATTTTCAATTGAAGAGCTATTTTCAATTGAGTTATTTTCAATTGAAGAGTTATTTTCAATTGAAGAGTTATTTTCAATTGAAGAGTTATTTTCAATTGAAGAGTTATTTTCCATTAAAGAGTTATTTTCAATTGAAGAGTTATTTTCGATTGAGAGTTATTTTCGATTGAAGAGTTATTTTCAATTGAAGAGTTATTTGAAGAGTTATTTTCAATTGAAGAGTTATTTGAAGAGTTATTTTCAATTGAAGATTTATTTGAAGAGTTATTTTCAATTGAAGAGTTATTTTCGATTGAGAGTTATTTTACGTTGAAGAGCTATTTTCAGTTGAAGAGTTATTTTCAATTGAAGAGTTATTTTCCATTGAAGAGTTATTTTCAATTGAAAGGTTATTTTCCATTGAAGAGTTATTTTCAATTAAAGAGTTATTTTTAATTGAAGAGTTATTTTCAATTGAAGAGTTATTTTCAATTGAAAGGTGATTTTCCATTGAAGAGTTATTTTCAATTGAAGAGTAAATTTTCAATTGAAGAGTTATTTTCCATTAAAGAGTTATTTTCAATTGAAGAGTTATTTTCAATTGAAGAGTTATTTTCAATTGAAGAGTTATTTTCAATTGAAGAGTTATTTTCAATTGAAGAGTTATTTTCAATTGAAGAGTTATTTTCAATTGAAGAGTTATTTTCCATTAAAGAGTTATTTTCAATTGAAGAGGTATTTTCGATTGAGAGTTATTTTCAATTGAAGAGTTATTTTCCATTGAAGAGTTATTTTCAATTAAAGAGTTATTTTCAATTGAAGAGTTATTTTCAATTGAAGAGTTATTATCAATTGAAGAGTTATATTCAATTGAAGAGTTATTTTCAATTGAAGAGTTATTTTCAATTGAAGAGTTATTTTCAATTGAAGAGTTATTTTCAATTGAAGAGTTATTTTCGATTGAGAGTTATTTTACGTTGAAGATCTATTTTCAGTTGAAGAGTTGAAGAGTTATTTTCAATTGAAGAGTTATTTTCCATTGAAGAGTTATTTTCAATTGAAGAGATATTTTCAATTGAAGAGTTATTTGAAGAGTTATTTTCAATTGAAGAGTTATTTGAAGAGTTATTTTCAATTGAAGAGTTATTTGAAGAGTTATTTTCAATTGAAGAGTTATTTGAAGAGTTATTTTCAATTGAAGAGTTATTTGAAGAGTTATTTTCGATTGAGAGTTATTTTACGTTGAAGAGCTATTTTCAGTTGAAGAGTTATTTTCAGTTGAAGAGTTATTTTCAATTGAAGAGTTATTTTCAGTTGAAGAGTTATTTTCAATTGAAGAGTTATTTTCCATTGAAGAGTTATTTTCAATTAAAGAGTTATTTTCAATTGAAGAGTTATTTTCAATTGAAGAGATATTTTCAATTGAAGAGTTATTTGAAGAGTTATTTTCAATTGAAGAGTTATTTGAAGAGTTATTTTCAATTGAAGAGTTATTTGAAGAGTTATTTTCAATTGAAGAGTTATTTTCGATTGAGAGTTATTTTACGTTGAAGAGCTATTTTCAGTTGAAGAGTTATTTTCAGTTGAAGAGTTATTTTCAATTGAAGAGTTATTTTCCATTGAAGAGTTATTTTCAATTGAAAGGTTATTTTCCATTGAAGAGTTATTTTCAATTAAAGAGTTATTTTTAATTGAAGAGTTATTTTCAATTGAAGAGTTATTTTCAATTGAAAGGTGATTTTCCATTGAAGAGTTATTTTCAATTGAAGAGTAAATTTTCAATTGAAGAGTTATTTTCCATTAAAGAGTTATTTTCAATTGAAGAGTTATTTTCGATTGAGAGTTATTTTCAATTGAAGAGTTATTTTCAATTGAAGAGTTATTTTCAATCGAAGAGTTATTTTCAGTTGAAGAGTTATTTTCAATTGAAGATTTATTTTCGATTGAAGAGTTATTTTCCATTGAAGAGTTATTTTCAATCGAAGAGTTATTTTCAATCGAAGGGTTATTTTAAATTGAAGAGTTATTTTCAATTGAAGAGTTATTTTCAATTGAATAGTTATTTTCAATTGAAGAGTTATTTTCCATTAAAGAGTTATTTTCAATTGAAGAGTTATTTTCGATTGAGAGTTATTTTCAATTGAAGAGTTATTTTCAATTGAAGAGTTATTTTCAATCGAAGAGTTATTTTCAGTTGAAGAGTTATTTTCGATTGAAGAGTTATTTTCCATTGAAGAGTTATTTTCCATTGAAGAGTTATTTTCAATCGAAGAGTTATTTTCAATCGAAGGGTTATTTTCAATTGAAGAGTTATTTTTCATTGAAGAGTTATTTTCCATTGAAGAGTTATTTTCAATTGAAGAGTTATTTTCAATTGAAGAGTTATTTTCGATTGAGAGTTATTTTCAATTGAAGAGCTATTTTCAATTGAGTTATTTTCAATTGAAGAGCTATTTTCAATTGAGTTATTTTCAATTGAAGAGTTATTTTCAATTGAAGAGTTATTTTCAATTGAAGAGTTATTTTCAATTGAAGAGTTATTTTCCATTAAAGAGTTATTTTCAATTGAAGAGTTATTTTCGATTGAGAGTTATTTTCGATTGAAGAGTTATTTTCAATTGAAGAGTTATTTGAAGAGTTATTTTCAATTGAAGAGTTATTTGAAGAGTTATTTTCAATTGAAGATTTATTTGAAGAGTTATTTTCAATTGAAGAGTTATTTTCGATTGAGAGTTATTTTACGTTGAAGAGCTATTTTCAGTTGAAGAGTTATTTTCAGTTGAAGAGTTATTTTCAATTGAAGAGTTATTTTCCATTGAAGAGTTATTTTCAATTGAAAGGTTATTTTCCATCGAAGAGTTATTTTCAATTAAAGAGTTATTTTTAATTGAAGAGTTATTTTCAATTGAAGAGTTATTTTCAATTGAAAGGTGATTTTCCATTGAAGAGTTATTTTCAATTGAAGAGTAAATTTTCAATTGAAGAGTTATTTTCCATTAAAGAGTTATTTTCAATTGAAGAGTTATTTTCAATTGAAGAGTTATTTTCAATTGAAGAGTTATTTTCAATTGAAGAGTTATTTTCAATTGAAGAGTTATTTTCAATTGAAGAGTTATTTTCAATTGAAGAGTTATTTTCCATTAAAGAGTTATTTTCAATTGAAGAGGTATTTTCGATTGAGAGTTATTTTCAATTGAAGAGTTATTTTCCATTGAAGAGTTATTTTCAATTAAAGAGTTATTTTCAATTGAAGAGTTATTATCAATTGAAGAGTTATATTCAATTGAAGAGTTATTTTCAATTGAAGAGTTATTTTCAATTGAAGAGTTATTTTCAATTGAAGAGTTATTTTCAATTGAAGAGTTATTTTCGATTGAGAGTTATTTTACGTTGAAGATCTATTTTCAGTTGAAGAGTTGAAGAGTTATTTTCAATTGAAGAGTTATTTTCCATTGAAGAGTTATTTTCAATTGAAGAGATATTTTCAATTGAAGAGTTATTTGAAGAGTTATTTTCAATTGAAGAGTTATTTGAAGAGTTATTTTCAATTGAAGAGTTATTTGAAGAGTTATTTTCAATTGAAGAGTTATTTGAAGAGTTATTTTCAATTGAAGAGTTATTTGAAGAGTTATTTTCGATTGAGAGTTATTTTACGTTGAAGAGCTATTTTCAGTTGAAGAGTTATTTTCAGTTGAAGAGTTATTTTCAATTGAAGAGTTATTTTCAGTTGAAGAGTTATTTTCAATTGAAGAGTTATTTTCCATTGAAGAGTTATTTTCAATTAAAGAGTTATTTTCAATTGAAGAGTTATTTTCAATTGAAGAGATATTTTCAATTGAAGAGTTATTTGAAGAGTTATTTTCAATTGAAGAGTTATTTGAAGAGTTATTTTCAATTGAAGAGTTATTTGAAGAGTTATTTTCAATTGAAGAGTTATTTTCGATTGAGAGTTATTTTACGTTGAAGAGCTATTTTCAGTTGAAGAGTTATTTTCAGTTGAAGAGTTATTTTCAATTGAAGAGTTATTTTCCATTGAAGAGTTATTTTCAATTGAAAGGTTATTTTCCATTGAAGAGTTATTTTCAATTAAAGAGTTATTTTTAATTGAAGAGTTATTTTCAATTGAAGAGTTATTTTCAATTGAAAGGTGATTTTCCATTGAAGAGTTATTTTCAATTGAAGAGTAAATTTTCAATTGAAGAGTTATTTTCCATTAAAGAGTTATTTTCAATTGAAGAGTTATTTTCGATTGAGAGTTATTTTCAATTGAAGAGTTATTTTCAATTGAAGAGTTATTTTCAATCGAAGAGTTATTTTCAGTTGAAGAGTTATTTTCAATTGAAGATTTATTTTCGATTGAAGAGTTATTTTCCATTGAAGAGTTATTTTCAATCGAAGAGTTATTTTCAATCGAAGGGTTATTTTAAATTGAAGAGTTATTTTCAATTGAAGAGTTATTTTCAATTGAATAGTTATTTTCAATTGAAGAGTTATTTTCCATTAAAGAGTTATTTTCAATTGAAGAGTTATTTTCGATTGAGAGTTATTTTCAATTGAAGAGTTATTTTCAATTGAAGAGTTATTTTCAATCGAAGAGTTATTTTCAGTTGAAGAGTTATTTTCGATTGAAGAGTTATTTTCCATTAAAGAGTTATTTTCAATTGAAGAGTTATTTTCGATTGAGAGTTATTTTCCATTGAAGAGTTATTTTCAATCGAAGAGTTATTTTCAATCGAAGGGTTATTTTCAATTGAAGAGTTATTTTTCATTGAAGAGTTATTTTCCATTGAAGAGTTATTTTCAATTGAAGAGTTATTTTCAATTGAAGAGTTATTTTCGATTGAGAGTTATTTTCAATTGAAGAGCTATTTTCAATTGAGTTATTTTCAATTGAAGAGCTATTTTCAATTGAGTTATTTTAAATTGAAGAGTTATTTTCAATTGAAGAGTTATTTTCAATTGAAGAGTTATTTTCAATTGAAGAGTTATTTTCAATTGAAGAGTTATTTTCCATTAAAGAGTTATTTTCAATTGAAGAGTTATTTTCGATTGAGAGTTATTTTCGATTGAAGAGTTATTTTCAATTGAAGAGTTATTTTCCATTAAAGAGTTATTTTCAATTGAAGAGATATTTTCGATTGAGAGTTATTTTCAATTGAAGAGTTATTTGAAGAGTTATTTTCAATTGAAGAGTTTCTTTCAATTGAAGAGTTATTTTCAATTGAAAGGTTATTTTCGATTGAAGAGTTATTTTCCATTGAAGAGTTATTTTCCATTGAAGAGTTATTTTCAATCGAAGAGTTAATTTCAATCGAAGAGTTATTTTCAATTGAAGAGTTATTTTTCATTGAAGAGTTATTTTCCATTGAAGAGTTATTTTCAATTGAAGAGTTATTTTCAATTGAAGAGTTATTTTCAATCCAAGGGTTATTTTCAATTGAAGAGTTATTTTCGATTGAGAGTTATTTTCGATTGAGAGTTATTTTCAATTGAAGAGCTATTTTCAATTGAGTTATTTTAAATTGAAGAGCTATTTTCAATTGAAGAGCTATTTTCAATTGAGTTATTTTAAATTGAAGAGCTATTTTCAATTGAGTTATTTTCAATTGAAGAGCTATTTTCAATTGAGTTATTTTCAATTGAAGAGTTATTTGAAGAGTTATTTTCAATTGAAGAGTTATTTGAAGAGTTATTTTCAATTGAAGAGTTATTTGAAGAGTTATTTTCAATTGAAGAGTTATTTGAAGAGTTATTTTCAATTGAAGAGTTATTTGAAGAGTTATTTTCAATTGAAGAGTTATTTGAAGAGTTATTTGAAGAGTTATTTTCAATTGAAGAGTTATTTGAAGAGTTATTTTCAATTGAAGAGTTATTTTCAATTGAAGAGTTATTTTCGATTGAGAGTTATTTTCAATTGAAAGGTTATTTTCCATTGAAGAGTTATTTTCAATTAAAGAGTTATTTTCAATTGAAGAGTTATTTTCAATTGAAGAGTTATTTTCAATTGAAGAGTTATTTTCAATTGAAGGGTGATTTTCCATTGAAGAGTTATTTTCAATTAAAGAGTTATTTTCAATTGAAGAGTTATTTTCAATTGAAGAGTTACTTTCACTTGAAGAGTTATTTTCAATTGAAAGGTTATTTTCCATTGAAGAGTTATTTTCAATTGAAAGGTTATTTTCCATTGAAGAGTTATTTTCAATTAAAGAGTTATTTTCAATTGAAGAGTTATTTTCAATTGAAGAGTTACTTTCACTTGAAGAGTTATTTTCAATTGAAAGGTTATTTTCCATTGAAGAGTTATTTTCAATTGAAAGGTTATTTTCCATTGAAGAGTTATTTTTAATTGAAGAGTTATTTTCAATTGAAGAGTTATTTTCAATTGAAAGGTGATTTTCCATTGAAGAGTTAAATTCAATTGAAGAGTTAAATTCAATTGAAGAGTAAATTTTCAATTGAAGAGTTATTTTCGATTGAGAGTTATTTTCAATTGAAGAGTTATTTTCAATTGAAGAGTTATTTTCAATCGAAGAGTTATTTTCAGTTGAAGAGTTATTTTCAATTGAAGATTTATTTTCGATTGAAGAGTTATTTTCCATTGAAGAGTTATTTTCAATCGAAGAGTTATTTTCAATCGAAGGGTTATTTTCCATTAAAGAGTTATTTTCAATTGAAGAGTTATTTTCGATTGAGAGTTATTTTCAATTGAAGAGTTATTTTCAATCGAAGAGTTATTTTCAGTTGAAGAGTTATTTTCGATTGAAGAGTTATTTTCCATTGAAGAGTTATTTTCCATTGAAGATTTATTTTCCATTGAAGAGTTATTTTCAATTGAAGAGTTATTTTCAATTGAAGAGTTATTTTCAATCGAAGAGTTATTTTCAATCGAAGGGTTATTTTCAATTGAAGAGTTATTTTCAATTGAAGAGTTATTTTCAATGTAAAGGTGATTTTCCATTGAAGAGTTATTTTCAATCGAAGAGTTATTTTCAATTGAAAGGTTATTTTCCATTGAAGAGTTTTTTTCGATTGAAGAGTTATTTTCAATTGAAGAGTTATTTTCAATTGAAGAGTTATTTTCAATTGAAGAGTTATTTTCAATTGAAGAGTTATTTTCAATTGAAGAGTTATTTTCAATTGAAGAGTTATTTTCAATTGAAGAGTTATTTTCAATTGAAGAGTTATTTTCAATTGAAGAGTTATTTTCAATTGAAGAGTTATTTTCAATCGAAGGGTTATTTTCAATTGAAGAGTTATTTTTCAATGAAGAGTTATTTTCCATTGAAGAGTTATTTTCCATTGAAGAGTTATTTTCAATTGAAGAGTTATTTTCAATTGAAGAGTTATTTTCAATTGAAGAGTTATTTTCAATTGAAGAGTTATTTTCAATTGAAGAGTTATTTTCAATTGAAGAGTTATTTTTAATTGAAGAGGTATTTTCGATTGAGAGTTATTTTCGATAGAAGAGTTATTTTCCATTGAAGAGTTATTTTCAATCGAAGAGTTATTTTCAATCGAAGGGTTATTTTCAATTGAAGAGTTATTTTTCATTGAAGAGTTATTTTCCATTGAAGAGTTATTTTCAATTGAAGAGTTATTTTCAATTGAAGAGTTATTTTCAATTGAAGAGTTATTTTCGATTGAGTTATTTTCAATTGAGTTATTTTCAATTGAAGAGTTATTTGAAGAGTTATTTTCAATTAAAGAGTTATTTTCAATTGAGGAGTTATTTTCAATTAAAGAGTTATTTTCAATTGAAGAGTTATTTTCAATTGAAGAGTTATTATCAATTGAAAGGTGATTTTCCATTGTAGAGTTATTTTCAATTGAAGAGTTATTTTCAATTGAAAGGTTATTTTTCATTGAAGAGTTATTTTACGTTGAAGAGCTATTTTCAGTTGAAGAGTTATTTTCAGTTGAAGTGTTATTTTCAATTGAAGAGTTATTTTCCATTGAAGAGTTATTTTCAATTAAAGAGTTATTTTCAATTGAAGAGTTATTTTCAATTGAAGAGTTATATTCAATTGATGAGTTATTTTCAATTGAAGAGTTATTTTCAATTGAAGAGTTATTTTCAATTGAAGAGTTATTTTCAATTGAAGAGTTATTTTCAATTGAAAGGTTATTTTCCATTGAAGAGATATTTTCAATTGAAGAGTTATTTTCAATTGAAGAGTTATTTTCAATTGAAAGGTTATTTTCCATTGAAGAGTTATTTTCGATTGAAGAGTTATTTTCGATTGAAGAGTTATTTTCAATTGAAGAGTTATTTTCAATTGAAGAGTTATTTTCAATTGAAGAGTTATTTTCAATTGAAGAGTTATTTTCAATTGAAGAGTTATTTTCAATTGAAGAGTTATTTTCAATTGAAGAGTTATTTTCAATTGAAGAGTTATTTTCAATCGAAGGGTTATTTTCAATTGAAGAGTTATTTTTCATTGAAGAGTTATTTTCCATTGAAGAGTTATTTTCAATTGAATAATTATTTTCAATTGAAGAGTTATTTTCAATTGAAGAGTTATTTTCGATTGAGAGTTATTTTTCATTGAAGAGTTATTTTCCATTGAAGAGTTATTTTCAATTGAAGAGTTATTTTCAATTGAAGAGTTATTTTCAATTGAAGAGTTATTTTCAATTGAAGAGTTATTTTCAATTGAAGAGTTATTTTCAATTGAAGAGTTATTTTCAATTGAAAGGTTATTTTTCATTGAAGAGTTATTTTACGTTGAAGAGCTATTTTCAGTTGAAGAGTTATTTTCAGTTGAAGTGTTATTTTCAATTGAAGAGTTATTTTCCATTGAAGAGTTATTTTCAATTAAAGAGTTATTTTCAATTGAAGAGTTATTTTCAATTGAAGAGTTATATTCAATTGATGAGTTATTTTCAATTGAAGAGTTATTTTCAATTGAAGAGTTATTTTCAATTGAAGAGTTATTTTCAATTGAAGAGTTATTTTCAATTGAAAGGTTATTTTCCATTGAAGAGATATTTTCAATTGAAGAGTTATTTTCAATTGAAGAGTTATTTTCAATTGAAAGGTTATTTTCCATTGAAGAGTTATTTTCGATTGAAGAGTTATTTTCGATTGAAGAGTTATTTTCAATTGAAGAGTTATTTTCAATTGAAGAGTTATTTTCAATTGAAGAGTTATTTTCAATTGAAGAGTTATTTTCAATTGAAGAGTTATTTTCAATTGAAGAGTTATTTTCAATTGAAGAGTTATTTTCAATTGAAGAGTTATTTTCAATTGAAGAGTTATTTTCAATCGAAGGGTTATTTTCAATTGAAGAGTTATTTTTCATTGAAGAGTTATTTTCCATTGAAGAGTTATTTTCAATTGAATAATTATTTTCAATTGAAGAGTTATTTTCAATTGAAGAGTTATTTTCGATTGAGAGTTATTTTTCATTGAAGAGTTATTTTCCATTGAAGAGTTATTTTCAATTGAAGAGTTATTTTCAATTGAAGAGTTATTTTCAATTGAAGAGTTATTTTCAATCGAAGGGTTATTTTCAATTGAAGAGTTATTTTTCAATGAAGAGTTATTTTCCATTGAAGAGTTATTTTCAATTGAATAGTTATTTTCAATTGAAGAGTTATTTTCAATTGAAGAGTTATTTTCGATTGAGAGTTATTTTCAATTGAAGAGCTATTTTCAATTGAGTTATTTTCAATTGAAGAGCTATTTTCAATTGAGTTATTTTAAATTGAAGAGTTATTTGAAGAGTTATTTTCGATTGAGAGTTATTGTCAATTGAAAGGTTATTTTCCATTGAAGAGTTATTTTCAATTGAAGAGTTATTTTCAATTGAAGAGTTATTTTCAATTGAAGAGTTATTTTCAATTGAAGAGTTATTTTCAATTGAAGAGTTATTTTCAATTGAAGAGTTATTTTTAATTGAAGAGGTATTTTCGATTGAGAGTTATTTTCGATAGAAGAGTTATTTTCCATTGAAGAGTTATTTTCAATCGAAGAGTTATTTTCAATCGAAGGGTTATTTTCAATTGAAGAGTTATTTTTCATTGAAGAGTTATTTTCCATTGAAGAGTTATTTTCAATTGAAGAGTTATTTTCAATTGAAGAGTTATTTTCAATTGAGTTATTTTCAATTGAAGAGTTATTTGAAGAGTTATTTTCAATTAAAGAGTTATTTTCAATTGAGGAGTTATTTTCAATTAAAGAGTTATTTTCAATTGAAGAGTTATTTTCAATTGAAGAGTTATTATCAATTGAAAGGTGATTTTCCATTGTAGAGTTATTTTCAATTGAAGAGTTATTTTCAATTGAAGAGTTATTTTCAATTGAAGAGTTATTTTCAATTGAAGAGTTATTTTCAATTGAAGAGTTATTTTCAATTGAAGAGTTATTTTCAATCGAAGGGTTATTTTCAATTGAAGAGTTATTTTTCAATGAAGAGTTATTTTCCATTGAAGAGTTATTTTCAATTGAATAGTTATTTTCAATTGAAGAGTTATTTTCAATTGAAGAGTTATTTTCGATTGAGAGTTATTTTCAATTGAAGAGCTATTTTCAATTGAGTTATTTTCAATTGAAGAGCTATTTTCAATTGAGTTATTTTCAATTGAAGAGTTATTTGAAGAGTTATTTTCGATTGAGAGTTATTGTCAATTGAAAGGTTATTTTCCATTGAAGAGTTATTTTCAATTGAAGAGTTATTTTCAATTGAAGAGTTATTTTCAATTGAAGAGTTATTTTCAATTGAAGAGTTATTTTCAATTGAAGAGTTATTTTCAATTGAAGAGTTATTTTTAATTGAAGAGGTATTTTCGATTGAGAGTTATTTTCGATAGAAGAGTTATTTTCCATTGAAGAGTTATTTTCAATCGAAGGGTTATTTTCAATTGAAGAGTTATTTTTCATTGAAGAGTTATTTTCCATTGAAGAGTTATTTTCAATTGAAGAGTTATTTTCAATTGAAGAGTTATTTTCAATTGAAGAGTTATTTTCGATTGAGTTATTTTCAATTGAAGAGTTATTTGAAGAGTTATTTTCAATTAAAGAGTTATTTTCAATTGAGGAGTTATTTTCAATTAAAGAGTTATTTTCAATTGAAGAGTTATTTTCAATTGAAGAGTTATTATCAATTGAAAGGTGATTTTCCATTGTAGAGTTATTTTCAATTGAAGAGTTATTTTCAATTGAAAGGTTATTTTTCATTGAAGAGTTATTTTACGTTGAAGAGCTATTTTCAGTTGAAGAGTTATTTTCAGTTGAAGTGTTATTTTCAATTGAAGAGTTATTTTCCATTGAAGAGTTATTTTCAATTGAAGAGTTATTTTCAATTGAAGAGTTATTTTCAATTGAAGAGTTATTTTCAATTGAAGAGTTATTTTCAATTGAAGAGTTATTTTCAATTGAAGAGTTATTTTTAATTGAAGAGGTATTTTCGATTGAGAGTTATTTTCGATAGAAGAGTTATTTTCCATTGAAGAGTTATTTTCAATCGAAGAGTTATTTTCAATCGAAGGGTTATTTTCAATTGAAGAGTTATTTTTCATTGAAGAGTTATTTTCCATTGAAGAGTTATTTTCAATTGAAGAGTTATTTTCAATTGAAGAGTTATTTTCAATTGAAGAGTTATTTTCGATTGAGTTATTTTCAATTGAAGAGTTATTTGAAGAGTTATTTTCAATTAAAGAGTTATTTTCAATTGAGGAGTTATTTTCAATTAAAGAGTTATTTTCAATTGAAGAGTTATTTTCAATTGAAGAGTTATTATCAATTGAAAGGTGATTTTCCATTGTAGAGTTATTTTCAATTGAAGAGTTATTTTCAATTGAAAGGTTATTTTTCATTGAAGAGTTATTTTACGTTGAAGAGCTATTTTCAGTTGAAGAGTTATTTTCAGTTGAAGTGTTATTTTCAATTGAAGAGTTATTTTCCATTGAAGAGTTATTTTCAATTGAAGAGTTATTTTCGATTGAGAGTTATTTTTCATTGAAAAGTTATTTTCCATTGAAGAGTTATTTTCAATTGAAGAGTTATTTTCAATTGAAGAGTTATTTTCAATTGAAGAGCTATTTTCAATTGAGTTATTTTCAATTGAAGAGTTATTTGAAGAGTTATTTTCGATTGAGAGTTATTGTCAATTGAAAGGTTATTTTCCATTGAAGAGTTATTTTCAATTGAAGAGTTATTTTCAATTGAAGAGTTATTTTCAATTGAAGAGTTATTTTCAATTGAAGAGTTATTTTCAATTGAAGAGTTATTTTCAATTGAAGAGTTATTTTTAATTGAAGAGGTATTTTCGATTGAGAGTTATTTTCGATAGAAGAGTTATTTTCCATTGAAGAGTTATTTTCAATCGAAGAGTTATTTTCAATCGAAGGGTTATTTTCAATTGAAGAGTTATTTTTCATTGAAGAGTTATTTTCCATTGAAGAGTTATTTTCAATTGAAGAGTTATTTTCAATTGAAGAGTTATTTTCAATTGAGTTATTTTCAATTGAAGAGTTATTTGAAGAGTTATTTTCAATTAAAGAGTTATTTTCAATTGAGGAGTTATTTTCAATTAAAGAGTTATTTTCAATTGAAGAGTTATTTTCAATTGAAGAGTTATTATCAATTGAAAGGTGATTTTCCATTGTAGAGTTATTTTCAATTGAAGAGTTATTTTCAATTGAAGAGTTATTTTCGATTGAGAGTTATTTTCAATTGAAGAGCTATTTTCAATTGAGTTATTTTCAATTGAAGAGCTATTTTCAATTGAGTTATTTTCAATTGAAGAGTTATTTGAAGAGTTATTTTCGATTGAGAGTTATTGTCAATTGAAAGGTTATTTTCCATTGAAGAGTTATTTTCAATTGAAGAGTTATTTTCAATTGAAGAGTTATTTTCAATTGAAGAGTTATTTTCAATTGAAGAGTTATTTTCAATTGAAGAGTTATTTTCAATTGAAGAGTTATTTTCAATTGAAGAGTTATTTTCAATTGAAGAGTTATTTTCAATTGAAGAGTTATTTTTAATTGAAGAGGTATTTTCGATTGAGAGTTATTTTCGATAGAAGAGTTATTTTCCATTGAAGAGTTATTTTCAATCGAAGAGTTATTTTCAATCGAAGGGTTATTTTCAATTGAAGAGTTATTTTTCATTGAAGAGTTATTTTCCATTGAAGAGTTATTTTCAATTGAAGAGTTATTTTCAATTGAAGAGTTATTTTCAATTGAAGAGTTATTTTCGATTGAGTTATTTTCAATTGAAGAGTTATTTGAAGAGTTATTTTCAATTAAAGAGTTATTTTCAATTGAGGAGTTATTTTCAATTAAAGAGTTATTTTCAATTGAAGAGTTATTTTCAATTGAAGAGTTATTATCAATTGAAAGGTGATTTTCCATTGTAGAGTTATTTTCAATTGAAGAGTTATTTTCAATTGAAAGGTTATTTTTCATTGAAGAGTTATTTTACGTTGAAGAGCTATTTTCAGTTGAAGAGTTATTTTCAGTTGAAGTGTTATTTTCAATTGAAGAGTTATTTTCCATTGAAGAGTTATTTTCAATTGAAGAGTTATTTTCAATTGAAGAGTTATTTTCAATTGAAGAGTTATTTTCAATTGAAGAGTTATTTTCAATTAAAGAGTTATTTTCAATTGAGGAGTTATTTTCAATTAAAGAGTTATTTTCAATTGAAGAGTTATTTTCAATTGAAGAGTTATTATCAATTGAAAGGTGATTTTCCATTGTAGAGTTATTTTCAATTGAAGAGTTATTTTCAATTGAAAGGTTATTTTTCATTGAAGAGTTATTTTACGTTGAAGAGTTATTTTTCATTGAAGAGTTATTTTCCATTGAAGAGTTATTTTCAATTGAATAATTATTTTCAATTGAAGAGTTATTTTCAATTGAAGAGTTATTTTCGATTGAGAGTTATTTTTATTGAAGAGTTATTTTCCATTGAAGAGTTATTTTCAATTGAAGAGTTATTTTCAATTGAAGAGTTATTTTCAATTGAACAGTTATTTTCGATTGAGTTATTTTCAATTGAAGAGTTATTTTCAATTGAGGAGTTATTTTCAATTAAAGAGTTATTTTCAATTGAAGAGTTATTTTCAATTGAAGAGTTATTATCAATTGAAAGGTGATTTTCCATTGTAGAGTTATTTTCAATTGAAGAGTTATTTTCAATTGAAAGGTTATTTTTCATTGAAGAGTTATTTTACGTTGAAGAGCTATTTTCAGTTGAAGAGTTATTTTCAGTTGAAGAGTTATTTTCAATTGAAGAGTTATTTTCCATTGAAGAGTTATTTTCAATTAAAGAGTTATTTTCAATTGAAGAGTTATTTTCAATTGAAGAGTTATATTCAATTGATGAGTTATTTTCAATTGAAGAGTTATTTTCTATTGAAGAGTTATTTTCAATTGAAGAGTTATTTTCAATTGAAGAGTTATTTTCAATTGAAAGGTTATTTTCCATTGAAGAGTTATTTTCAATTGAAGAGTTATTTTCAATTGAAGAGTTATTTTCAATTGAAAGGTTATTTTCCATTGAAGAGTTATTTTCGATTGAAGAGTTGTTTTCAATTGAAGAGTTATTTTCAATTGAAGAGTTATTTTCAATTGAAGAGTTATTTTCAATTGAAGAGTTATTTTCGATTGAGAGTTATTTTCAATTGAAGAGCTATTTTCAATTGAGTTATTTTCAATTGAAGAGCTATTTTCAATTGAGTTATTTTCAATTGAAGAGTTATTTGAAGAGTTATTTTCGATTGAGAGTTATTGTCAATTGAAAGGTTATTTTCCATTGAAGAGTTATTTTCAATTGAAGAGTTATTTTCAATTGAAGAGTTATTTTCAATTGAAGAGTTATTTTCAATTGAAGAGTTATTTTCAATTGAAGAGTTATTTTCAATTGAAGAGTTATTTTCAATTGAAGAGTTATTTTTAATTGAAGAGGTATTTTCGATTGAGAGTTATTTTCGATAGAAGAGTTATTTTCCATTGAAGAGTTATTTTCAATCGAAGAGTTATTTTCAATCGAAGGGTTATTTTCAATTGAAGAGTTATTTTTCATTGAAGAGTTATTTTCCATTGAAGAGTTATTTTCAATTGAAGAGTTATTTTCAATTGAGTTATTTTCAATTGAAGAGTTATTTGAAGAGTTATTTTCAATTAAAGAGTTATTTTCAATTGAGGAGTTATTTTCAATTAAAGAGTTATTTTCAATTGAAGAGTTATTTTCAATTGAAGAGTTATTATCAATTGAAAGGTGATTTTCCATTGTAGAGTTATTTTCAATTGAAGAGTTATTTTCAATTGAAGAGTTATTTTCGATTGAGAGTTATTTTCAATTGAAGAGCTATTTTCAATTGAGTTATTTTCAATTGAAGAGCTATTTTCAATTGAGTTATTTTCAATTGAAGAGTTATTTGAAGAGTTATTTTCGATTGAGAGTTATTGTCAATTGAAAGGTTATTTTCCATTGAAGAGTTATTTTCAATTGAAGAGTTATTTTCAATTGAAGAGTTATTTTCAATTGAAGAGTTATTTTCAATTGAAGAGTTATTTTCAATTGAAGAGTTATTTTCAATTGAAGAGTTATTTTCAATTGAAGAGTTATTTTCAATTGAAGAGTTATTTTTAATTGAAGAGGTATTTTCGATTGAGAGTTATTTTCGATAGAAGAGTTATTTTCCATTGAAGAGTTATTTTCAATCGAAGAGTTATTTTCAATCGAAGGGTTATTTTCAATTGAAGAGTTATTTTTCATTGAAGAGTTATTTTCCATTGAAGAGTTATTTTCAATTGAAGAGTTATTTTCAATTGAAGAGTTATTTTCAATTGAAGAGTTATTTTCGATTGAGTTATTTTCAATTGAAGAGTTATTTGAAGAGTTATTTTCAATTAAAGAGTTATTTTCAATTGAGGAGTTATTTTCAATTAAAGAGTTATTTTCAATTGAAGAGTTATTTTCAATTGAAGAGTTATTTTCAATTGAAAGGTTATTTTTCATTGAAGAGTTATTTTACGTTGAAGAGCTATTTTCAGTTGAAGAGTTATTTTCAGTTGAAGTGTTATTTTCAATTGAAGAGTTATTTTCCATTGAAGAGTTATTTTCAATTAAAGAGTTATTTTCAATTGAAGAGTTATTTTCAATTGAAGAGTTATTTTCAATTGAAGAGTTATATTCAATTGATGAGTTATTTTCAATTGAAGAGTTATTTTCAATTGAAGAGTTATTTTCAATTGAAGAGTTATTTTCAATTGAAGAGTTATTTTCAATTGAAGAGTTATTTTCAATTGAAGAGTTATTTTCAATTGAAGAGTTATTTTCAATTGAAGAGTTATTTTCAATCGAAGGGTTATTTTCAATTGAAGAGTTATTTTTCATTGAAGAGTTATTTTCCATTGAAGAGTTATTTTCAATTGAATAATTATTTTCAATTGAAGAGTTATTTTCAATTGAAGAGTTATTTTCGATTGAGAGTTATTTTTATTGAAGAGTTATTTTCCATTGAAGAGTTATTTTCAATTGAAGAGTTATTTTCAATTGAAGAGTTATTTTCAATTGAACAGTTATTTTCGATTGAGTTATTTTCAATTGAAGAGTTATTTTCAATTGAGGAGTTATTTTCAATTAAAGAGTTATTTTCAATTGAAGAGTTATTTTCAATTGAAGAGTTATTATCAATTGAAAGGTGATTTTCCATTGTAGAGTTATTTTCAATTGAAGAGTTATTTTCAATTGAAAGGTTATTTTTCATTGAAGAGTTATTTTACGTTGAAGAGCTATTTTCAGTTGAAGAGTTATTTTCAGTTGAAGAGTTATTTTCAATTGAAGAGTTATTTTCCATTGAAGAGTTATTTTCAATTAAAGAGTTATTTTCAATTGAAGAGTTATTTTCAATTGAAGAGTTATATTCAATTGATGAGTTATTTTCAATTGAAGAGTTATTTTCTATTGAAGAGTTATTTTCAATTGAAGAGTTATTTTCAATTGAAGAGTTATTTTCAATTGAAAGGTTATTTTCCATTGAAGAGTTATTTTCAATTGAAGAGTTATTTTCAATTGAAGAGTTATTTTCAATTGAAAGGTTATTTTCCATTGAAGAGTTATTTTCGATTGAAGAGTTGTTTTCAATTGAAGAGTTATTTTCAATTGAAGAGTTATTTTCAATTGAAGAGTTATTTTCAATTGAAGAGTTATTTTCAATTGAAGAGTTATTTTCAATTGAAGAGTTATTTTCAATTGAAGAGTTATTTTCAATTGAAGAGTTATTTTCAATCGAAGGGTTATTTTCAATTGAAGAGTTATTTTTCATTGAAGAGTTATTTTCCATTGAAGAGTTATTTTCAATTGAATAATTATTTTCAATTGAAGAGTTATTTTCAATTGAAGAGTTATTTTCGATTGAGAGTTATTTTCAATTGAAGAGCTATTTTCAATTGAGTTATTTTCAATTGAAGAGCTATTTTCAATTGAGTTATTTTCAATTGAAGAGTTATTTGAAGAGTTATTTTCGATTGAGAGTTATTGTCAATTGAAAGGTTATTTTCAATTGAAGAGTTATTTTCAATGTAAAGGTGATTTTCCATTGAAGAGTTATTTTCAATTGAAGAGTTATTTTCAATTGAGGAGTTATTTTCAATTAAAGAGTTATTTTCAATTGAAGAGTTATTTTCGATTGAGAGTTATTTTCAATTGAAAGGTTATTTTCCATTGAAGAGTTATTTTCAATTAAAGAGTTATTTTCAATTGAAGAGTTATATTCAATTGAGGAGTTATTTTCAATTAAAGAGTTATTTTCAATTGAAGAGTTATTTTCAATTGAAGAGTTATTTTCAATTGAAGAGTTATTTTCAATTGAAAGGTTATTTTCAATTGAAGAGTTATTTTACGTTGAAGAGCTATTTTCAGTTGAAGAGTTATTTTCAGTTGAAGAGTTATTTTCAATTGAAGAGTTATTTTCCATTGAAGAGTTATTTTCAATTAAAGAGTTATTTTCAATTGAAGAGTTATTTTCAATTGAAGAGTTATATTCAATTGAAGAGTTATTTTCAATTGAAGAGTTATTTTCAATTGAAGAGTTATTTTCAATTGAAGAGTTATTTTCAATTGAAGAGTTATTTTCAATTGAAGAGTTATTTTCAATTGAAGAGTTATTTTCAATTGAAGAGTTATTTTCAATTGAAGAGTTATTTTCAATTGAAGAGTTATTTTCAATTGAAGAGTTATTTTCAATTGAAGAGTTATTTTCAATTGAAGAGTTATTTTCAATTGAAGAGTTATTTTCAATTGAAGAGTTATTTTCAATTGAAGAGTTATTTTCCATTAAAGAGTTATTTTCAATTGAAGAGGTATTTTCGATTGAGAGTTATTTTCAATTGAAGAGTTATTTTCCATTGAAGAGTTATTTTCAATTAAAGAGTTATTTTCAATTGAAGAGTTATTATCAATTGAAGAGTTATATTCAATTGAAGAGTTATTTTCAATTGAAGAGTTATTTTCAATTGAAGAGTTATTTTCAATTGAAGAGTTATTTTCAATTGAAGAGTTATTTTCGATTGAGAGTTATTTTACGTTGAAGAGCTATTTTCAGTTGAAGAGTTGAAGAGTTATTTTCAATTGAAGAGTTATTTTCCATTGAAGAGTTATTTTCAATTGAAGAGATATTTTCAATTGAAGAGTTATTTGAAGAGTTATTTTCAATTGAAGAGTTATTTGAAGAGTTATTTTCAATTGAAGAGTTATTTGAAGAGTTATTTTCAATTGAAGAGTTATTTGAAGAGTTATTTTCGATTGAGAGTTATTTTACGTTGAAGAGCTATTTTCAGTTGAAGAGTTATTTTCAGTTGAAGAGTTATTTTCAATTGAAGAGTTATTTTCAGTTGAAGAGTTATTTTCAATTGAAGAGTTATTTTCCATTGAAGAGTTATTTTCAATTAAAGAGTTATTTTCAATTGAAGAGATATTTTCAATTGAAGAGTTATTTGAAGAGTTATTTTCAATTGAAGAGTTATTTTCAATTGAAGAGTTATTTTCAATTGAAGAGTTATTTTCAATTGAAGAGTTATTTTCAATTGAAGAGTTATTTTCAATTGAAGAGTTATTTTCAATTGAAGAGTTATTTTCAATTGAAGAGTTATTTTCAATTGAAGAGTTATTTTCAATTGAAGAGTTATTTTCAATTGAAGAGTTATTTTCCATTAAAGAGTTATTTTCAATTGAAGAGGTATTTTCGATTGAGAGTTATTTTCAATTGAAGAGTTATTTTCCATTGAAGAGTTATTTTCAATTAAAGAGTTATTTTCAATTGAAGAGTTATTATCAATTGAAGAGTTATATTCAATTGAAGAGTTATTTTCAATTGAAGAGTTATTTTCAATTGAAGAGTTATTTTCAATTGAAGAGTTATTTTCAATTGAAGAGTTATTTTCGATTGAGAGTTATTTTACGTTGAAGAGCTATTTTCAGTTGAAGAGTTGAAGAGTTATTTTCAATTGAAGAGTTATTTTCCATTGAAGAGTTATTTTCAATTGAAGAGATATTTTCAATTGAAGAGTTATTTGAAGAGTTATTTTCAATTGAAGAGTTATTTGAAGAGTTATTTTCAATTGAAGAGTTATTTGAAGAGTTATTTTCGATTGAGAGTTATTTTACGTTGAAGAGCTATTTTCAGTTGAAGAGTTATTTTCAGTTGAAGAGTTATTTTCAATTGAAGAGTTATTTTCAGTTGAAGAGTTATTTTCAATTGAAGAGTTATTTTCCATTGAAGAGTTATTTTCAATTAAAGAGTTATTTTCAATTGAAGAGATATTTTCAATTGAAGAGTTATTTGAAGAGTTATTTTCAATTGAAGAGTTATTTTCAATTGAAGAGTTATTTTCAATTGAAGAGTTATTTTCAATTGAAGAGTTATTTTCAATTGAAGAGTTATTTTCAATTGAAGAGTTATTTTCAATTGAAGAGTTATTTTCAATTGAAGAGTTATTTTCAATTGAAGAGTTATTTTCAATTGAAGAGTTATTTTCAATTGAAGAGTTATTTTCAATTGAAGAGTTATTTTCAATTGAAGAGTTATTTTCCATTAAAGAGTTATTTTCAATTGAAGAGGTATTTTCGATTGAGAGTTATTTTACGTTGAAGAGCTATTTTCAGTTGAAGAGTTGAAGAGTTATTTTCAATTGAAGAGTTATTTTCCATTGAAGAGTTATTTTCAATTAAAGAGTTATTTTCAATTGAAGAGTTATTATCAATTGAAGAGTTATATTCAATTGAAGAGTTATTTTCAATTGAAGAGTTATTTTCAATTGAAGAGTTATTTTCAATTGAAGAGTTATTTTCAATTGAAGAGTTATTTTCGATTGAGAGTTATTTTACGTTGAAGAGCTATTTTCAGTTGAAGAGTTGAAGAGTTATTTTCAATTGAAGAGTTATTTTCCATTGAAGAGTTATTTTCAATTGAAGAGATATTTTCAATTGAAGAGTTATTTGAAGAGTTATTTTCAATTGAAGAGTTATTTGAAGAGTTATTTTCAATTGAAGAGTTATTTGAAGAGTTATTTTCAATTGAAGAGTTATTTGAAGAGTTATTTTCGATTGAGAGTTATTTTACGTTGAAGAGCTATTTTCAGTTGAAGAGTTATTTTCAGTTGAAGAGTTATTTTCAATTGAAGAGTTATTTTCAGTTGAAGAGTTATTTTCAATTGAAGAGTTATTTTCCATTGAAGAGTTATTTTCAATTAAAGAGTTATTTTCAATTGAAGAGTTATTTTCAATTGAAGAGATATTTTCAATTGAAGAGTTATTTGAAGAGTTATTTTCAATTGAAGAGTTATTTGAAGAGTTATTTTCAATTGAAGAGTTATTTGAAGAGTTATTTTCAATTGAAGAGTTCTTTTCGATTGAGAGTTATTTTACGTTGAAGAGCTATTTTCAGTTGAAGAGTTATTTTCAGTTGAAGAGTTATTTTCCATTGAAGAGTTATTTTCAATTGAAAGGTTATTTTCCATTGAAGAGTTATTTTCAATTAAAGAGTTATTTTTAATTGAAGAGTTATTTTCAATTGAAGAGTTATTTTCAATTGAAAGGTGATTTTCCATTGAAGAGTTATTTTCAATTGAAGAGTAAATTTTCAATTGAAGAGTTATTTTCCATTAAAGAGTTATTTTCAATTGAAGAGTTATTTTCGATTGAGAGTTATTTTCAATTGAAGAGTTATTTTCAATTGAAGAGTTATTTTCAATTGAAGAGTTATTTTCAATTGAAGAGTTATTTTCAATCGAAGAGTTATTTTCAGTTGAAGAGTTATTTTCAATTGAAGATTTATTTTCGATTGAAGAGTTATTTTCCATTGAAGAGTTATTTTCAATCGAAGAGTTATTTTCAATCGAAGGGTTATTTTAAATTGAAGAGTTATTTTCAGTTGAAGAGTTATTTTCAGTTGAAGAGTTATTTTCAATTGAAGAGTTATTTTCCATTGAAGAGTTATTTTCAATTAAAGAGTTATTTTCAATTGAAGAGTTATTTTCAATTGAAGAGTTATATTCAATTGAAGAGTTATTTTCAATTGAAGAGTTATTTTCAATTGAAGAGTTATTTTCAATTGAAGAGTTATTTTCAATTGAAGAGTTATTTTCAATTGAAGAGTTATTTTCAATTGAAGAGTTATTTTCAATTGAAGAGTTATTTTCAATTGAAGAGTTATTTTCAATTGAAGAGTTATTTTCAATTGAAGAGTTATTTTCAATTGAAGAGTTATTTTCAATTGAAGAGTTATTTTCAATTGAAGAGTTATTTTCAATTGAAGAGTTATTTTCAATTGAAGAGTTATTTTCGATTGAGAGTTATTTTCAATTGAAGAGCTATTTTCAATTGAGTTATTTTCAATTGAAGAGCTATTTTCAATTGAGTTATTTTCAATTGAAGAGTTATTTTCAATTGAAGAGTTATTTTCAATTGAAGAGTTATTTTCAATTGAAGAGTTATTTTCCATTAAAGAGTTATTTTCAATTGAAGAGTTATTTTCAATTGAAGAGTTATTTTCCATTAAAGAGTTATTTTCAATTGAAGAGTTATTTTCCATTAAAGAGTTATTTTCAATTGAAGAGATATTTTCGATTGAGAGTTATTTTCAATTGAAGAGTTATTTGAAGAGTTATTTTCAATTGAAGAGTTTCTTTCAATTGAAGAGTTATTTTCAATTGAAAGGTTATTTTCGATTGAAGAGTTATTTTCCATTGAAGAGTTATTTTCCATTGAAGAGTTATTTTCAATCGAAGAGTTATTTTCAATCGAAGAGTTATTTTCAATTGAAGAGTTATTTTTCATTGAAGAGTTATTTTCCATTGAAGAGTTATTTTCAATTGAAGAGTTATTTTCAATTGAAGAGTTATTTTCAATCCAAGGGTTATTTTCAATTGAAGAGTTATTTTCGATTGAGAGTTATTTTCGATTGAGAGTTATTTTCAATTGAAGAGCTATTTTCAATTGAGTTATTTTCAATTGAAGAGCTATTTTCAATTGAGTTATTTTCAATTGAAGAGTTATTTGAAGAGTTATTTTCAATTGAAGAGTTATTTGAAGAGTTATTTTCAATTGAAGAGTTATTTGAAAAGTTATTTTCAATTGAAGAGTTATTTGAAGAGTTATTTTCAATTGAAGAGTTATTTGAAGAGTTATTTTCAATTGAAGAGTTATTTGAAGAGTTATTTTCAATTGAAGAGTTATTTGAAGAGTTATTTTCAATTGAAGAGTTATTTGAAGAGTTATTTTCAATTGAAGAGTTATTTGAAGAGTTATTTTCAATTGAAGAGTTATTTGAAGAGTTATTTTCAATTGAAGAGTTATTTGAAGAGTTATTTTCAATTGAAGAGTTATTTGAAGAGTTATTTTCAATTGAAGAGTTATTTTCAATTGAAGAGTTATTTTCGATTGAGAGTTATTTTCAATTGAAAGGTTATTTTCCATTGAAGAGTTATTTTCAATTAAAGAGTTATTTTCAATTGAAGAGTTATTTTCAATTGAAGAGTTATTTTCAATTGAAGAGTTATTTTCAATTGAAGGGTGATTTTCCATTGAAGAGTTATTTTCAATTAAAGAGTTATTTTCAATTGAAGAGTTATTTTCAATTGAAGAGTTACTTTCACTTGAAGAGTTATTTTCAATTGAAAGGTTATTTTCCATTGAAGAGTTATTTTCAATTAAAGAGTTATTTTCAATTGAAGAGTTATTTTCAATTGAAAAGTTACTTTCACTTGAAGAGTTATTTTCAATTGAAAGGTTATTTTCCATTGAAGAGTTATTTGAAGAGTTATTTTCAATTGAAGAGTTATTTGAAGAGTTATTTTCAATTGAAGAGTTATTTGAAGAGTTATTTTCAATTGAAGAGTTATTTGAAGAGTTATTTTCAATTGAAGAGTTATTTTCAATTGAAGAGTTATTTTCGATTGAGAGTTATTTTCAATTGAAAGGTTATTTTCCATTGAAGAGTTATTTTCAATTAAAGAGTTATTTTCAATTGAAGAGTTATTTTCAATTGAAGAGTTATTTTCAATTGAAGAGTTATTTTCAATTGAAGGGTGATTTTCCATTGAAGAGTTATTTTCAATTAAAGAGTTATTTTCAATTGAAGAGTTATTTTCAATTGAAGAGTTACTTTCACTTGAAGAGTTATTTTCAATTGAAAGGTTATTTTCCATTGAAGAGTTATTTTCAATTAAAGAGTTATTTTCAATTGAAGAGTTATTTTCAATTGAAGAGTTACTTTCACTTGAAGAGTTATTTTCAATTGAAAGGTTATTTTCCATTGAAGAGTTATTTTCAATTGAAAGGTTATTTTCCATTGAAGAGTTATTTTTAATTAAAGAGTTATTTTCAATTGAAGAGTTATTTTCAATTGAAGAGTTACTTTCACTTGAAGAGTTATTTTCAATTGAAAGGTTATTTTCCATTGAAGAGTTATTTTCAATTGAAAGGTTATTTTCCATTGAAGAGTTATTTTCAATTAAAGAGTTATTTTTAATTGAAGAGTTATTTTCAATTGAAGAGTTATTTTCAATTGAAAGGTGATTTTCCATTGAAGAGTTAAATTCAATTGAAGAGTTAAATTCAATTGAAGAGTAAATTTTCAATTGAAGAGTTATTTTCCATTAAAGAGTTATTTTCAATTGAAGAGTTATTTTCGATTGAGAGTTATTTTCAATTGAAGAGTTATTTTCAATTGAAGAGTTATTTTCAATCGAAGAGTTATTTTCAGTTGAAGAGTTATTTTCAATTGAAGATTTATTTTCGATTGAAGAGTTATTTTCCATTGAAGAGTTATTTTCAATCGAAGAGTTATTTTCAATCGAAGGGTTATTTTCCATTAAAGAGTTATTTTCAATTGAAGAGTTATTTTCGATTGTGAGTTATTTTCAATTGAAGAGTTATTTTCAATTGAAGAGTTATTTTCAGTTGAAGAGTTATTTTCGATTGAAGAGTTATTTTCCATTGAAGAGTTATTTTCCATTGAAGATTTATTTTCAATTGAAGAGTTATTTTCAATTGAAGAGTTATTTTCAATCGAAGAGTTATTTTCAATCGAAGGGTTATTTTCAATTGAAGAGTTATTTTCAATTGAAGAGTTATTTTCAATTGAAGAGTTATTTTCCATTAAAGAGTTATTTTCAATTGAAGAGTTATTTTCGATTGAGAGTTATTTTCCATTAAAGAGTTATTTTCAATTGAAGAGATATTTTCGATTGAGAGTTATTTTCAATTGAAGAGTTATTTGAAGAGTTATTTTCAATTGAAGAGTTTCTTTCAATTGAAGAGTTATTTTCAATTGAAAGGTTATTTTCGATTGAAGAGTTATTTTCCATTGAAGAGTTATTTTCCATTGAAGAGTTATTTTCAATCGAAGAGTTAATTTCAATCGAAGAGTTATTTTCAATTGAAGAGTTATTTTTCATTGAAGAGTTATTTTCCATTGAAGAGTTATTTTCAATTGAAGAGTTATTTTCAATTGAAGAGTTATTTTCAATTGAAGAGTTATTTTCAATCGAAGAGTTATTTTCAATTGAAGAGTTATTTTCCATTAAAGAGTTATTTTCAATTGAAGAATTATTTTCCATTAAAGAGTTATTTTCAATTGAAGAGTTATTTTCGATTGAGAGTTATTTTCAATTGAAGAGCTATTTTCAATTGAGCTATTTTCAATTGAAGAGCTATTTTCAATTGAGTTATTTTCAATTGAAGAGTTATTTGAAGAGTTATTTTCAATTGAAGAGTTATTTGAAGAGTTATTTTCAATTGAAGAGTTATTTTCAATTGAAGAGTTATTTTCGATTGAGAGATATTTTCAATTGAAAGTTTATTTTCCATTGAAGAGTTATTTTCAATTAAAGAGTTATTTTCAATTGAAGAGTTATTTTCAATTGAAGAGTTATTTTCAATCGAAGAGTTATTTTCAATCGAAGGGTTATTTTCAATTGAAGAGTTATTTTCAATTGAAGAGTTATTTTCAATTGAAGAGTTATTTTCCATTAAAGAGTTATTTTCAATTGAAGAGTTATTTTCGATTGAGAGTTATTTTCGATTGAAGAGTTATTTTCAATTGAAGAGTTATTTTCCATTAAAGAGTTATTTTCAATTGAAGAGATATTTTAGATTGAGAGTTATTTTCAATTGAAGAGTTATTTTCAATTGAAGAGTTTCTTTCAATTGAAGAGTTATTTTCAATTGAAAGGTTATTTTCGATTGAAGAGTTATTTTCCATTGAAGAGTTATTTTCCATTGAAGAGTTATTTTCAATTGAAGAGTTTTTTTCAATTGAAGAGTTATTTTCAATCGAAGAGTTATTTTCAATCGAAGGGTTATTTTAAATTGAAGAGTTATTTTCAATTGAAGAGTTATTTTCAATTGAATAGTTATTTTCAATTGAAGAGTTATTTTCCATTAAAGAGTTATTTTCAATTGAAGAGTTATTTTCGATTGAGAGTTATTTTCAATTGAAGAGTTATTTTCAATTGAAGAGTTATTTTCAATCGAAGAGTTATTTTCAGTTGAAGAGTTATTTTCGATTGAAGAGTTATTTTCCATTGAAGAGTTATTTTCCATTGAAGAGTTATTTTCAATTGAAGAGTTATTTTCAATTGAAGAGTTATTTTCAATCGAAGAGTTATTTTCAATCGAAGGGTTATTTTCAATTGAAGAGTTATTTTCAATTGAAGAGTTATTTTCAATTGAAAGGTTATTTTCCATTGAAGAGTTATTTTCAATTAAAGAGTTATTTTCAATTGAAGAGTTATTTTCAATTGAAGAGTTATTTTCAATTGAAGAGTTATTTTCAATTGAAGGGTGATTTTCCATTGAAGAGTTATTTTCAATTAAAGAGTTATTTTCAATTGAAGAGTTATTTTCAATTGAAGAGTTACTTTCACTTGAAGAGTTATTTTCAATTGAAAGGTTATTTTCCATTGAAGAGTTATTTTCAATTGAAAGGTTATTTTCCATTGAAGAGTTATTTTCAATTAAAGAGTTATTTTCAATTGAAGAGTTATTTTCAATTGAAGAGTTACTTTCACTTGAAGAGTTATTTTCAATTGAAAGGTTATTTTCCATTGAAGAGTTATTTTCAATTGAAAGGTTATTTTCCATTGAAGAGTTATTTTCAATTAAAGAGTTATTTTTAATTGAAGAGTTATTTTCAATTGAAGAGTTATTTTCAATTGAAAGGTGATTTTCCATTGAAGAGTTAAATTCAATTGAAGAGTTAAATTCAATTGAAGAGTAAATTTTCAATTGAAGAGTTATTTTCCATTAAAGAGTTATTTTCAATTGAAGAGTTATTTTCGATTGAGAGTTATTTTCAATTGAAGAGTTATTTTCAATTGAAGAGTTATTTTCAATCGAAGAGTTATTTTCAGTTGAAGAGTTATTTTCAATTGAAGATTTATTTTCGATTGAAGAGTTATTTTCAATTGAAGAGTTATTTTCAATCGAAGAGTTATTTTCAATCGAAGGGTTATTTTCCATTAAAGAGTTATTTTCAATTGAAGAGTTATTTTCGATTGAGAGTTATTTTCAATTGAAGAGTTATTTTCAGTTGAAGAGTTATTTTCAATTGAAGATTTATTTTCGATTGAAGAGTTATTTTCCATTGAAGAGTTATTTTCAATCGAAGAGTTATTTTCAATTGAAGAGTTATTTTCAATTGAAGAGTTATTTTCAATTGAAGAGTTATTTTCCATTAAAGAGTTATTTTCAATTGAAGAGTTATTTTCGATTGAGAGTTATTTTCCATTAAAGAGTTATTTTCAATTGAAGAGATATTTTCGATTGAGAGTTATTTTCAATTGAAGAGTTATTTGAAGAGTTATTTTCGATTGAAAATAACTCTTCAATTGAAAATAACTCTTCAATTGAAGAGTTATTTTCAATCGAAGAGTTATTTTCAGTTGAAGAGTTATTTTCGATTGAAGAGTTATTTTCCATTGAAGAGTTATTTTCCATTGAAGATTTATTTTCAATTGGAGAGTTATTTTCAATTGAAGAGTTATTTTCAATCGAAGAGTTATTTTCAATCGAAGGGTTATTTTCAATTGAAGAGTTATTTTCAATTGAAAAGTTATTTTCCATTAAAGAGTTATTTTCAATTGAAGAGTTATTTTCGATTGAGAGTTATTTTCCATTAAAGAGTTATTTTCAATTGAAGAGATATTTTCGATTGAGAGTTATTTTCAATTGAAGAGTTATTTGAAGAGTTATTTTCAATTGAAGAGTTTCTTTCAATTGAAGAGTTATTTTCAATTGAAAGGTTATTTTCGATTGAAGAGTTATTTTCCATTGAAGAGTTATTTTCCATTGAAGAGTTATTTTCAATCGAAGAGTTACTTTCACTTGAAGAGTTATTTTCAATTGAAAGGTTATTTTCCATTGAAGAGTTATTTTCAATTATAGAGTTATTTTCAATTGAAGAGTTATTTTCAATTGAAGAGTTACTTTCACTTGAAGAGTTATTTTCAATTGAAAGGTTATTTTCCATTGAAGAGTTATTTTCAATTGAAAGGTTATTTTCCATTGAAGAGTTATTTTTAATTAAAGAGTTATTTTCAATTGAAGAGTTATTTTCAATTGAAGAGTTACTTTCACTTGAAGAGTTATTTTCAATTGAAAGGTTATTTTCCATTGAAGAGTTATTTTCAATTGAAAGGTTATTTTCCATTGAAGAGTTATTTTCAATTAAAGAGTTATTTTTAATTGAAGAGTTATTTTCAATTGAAGAGTTATTTTCAATTGAAAGGTGATTTTCCATTGAAGAGTTAAATTCAATTGAAGAGTTAAATTCAATTGAAGAGTTAAATTCAATTGAAGAGTAAATTTTCAATTGAAGAGTTATTTTCCATTAAAGAGTTATTTTCAATTGAAGAGTTATTTTCGATTGAGAGTTATTTTCAATTGAAGAGTTATTTTCAATTGAAGAGTTATTTTCAATCGAAGAGTTATTTTCAGTTGAAGAGTTATTTTCAATTGAAGATTTATTTTCGATTGAAGAGTTATTTTCCATTGAAGAGTTATTTTCAATCGAAGAGTTATTTTCAATCGAAGGGTTATTTTCCATTAAAGAGTTATTTTCAATTGAAGAGTTATTTTCGATTGAGAGTTATTTTCAATTGAAGAGTTATTTTCAATTGAAGAGTTATTTTCAATTGAAGAGTTATTTTCAATCGAAGAGTTATTTTCAGTTGAAGAGTTATTTTCGATTGAAGAGTTATTTTCCATTGAAGAGTTATTTTCCATTGAAGATTTATTTTCAATTGAAGAGTTATTTTCAATTGAAGAGTTATTTTCAATCGAAGAGTTATTTTCAATCGAAGGGTTATTTTCAATTGAAGAGTTATTTTCAATTGAAGAGTTATTTTCAATTGAAGAGTTATTTTCCATTAAAGAGTTATTTTCAATTGAAGAGTTATTTTCGATTGAGAGTTATTTTCCATTAAAGAGTTATTTTCAATTGAAGAGATATTTTCGATTGAGAGTTATTTTCAATTGAAGAGTTATTTGAAGAGTTATTTTCAATTGAAGAGTTTCTTTCAATTGAAGAGTTATTTTCAATTGAAAGGTTATTTTCGATTGAAGAGTTATTTTCCATTGAAGAGTTATTTTCCATTGAAGAGTTATTTTCAATCGAAGAGTTAATTTCAATCGAAGAGTTATTTTCAATTGAAGAGTTATTTTTCATTGAAGAGTTATTTTCCATTGAAGAGTTATTTTCAATTGAAGAGTTATTTTCAATTGAAGAGTTATTTTCAATTGAAGAGTTATTTTCAATCGAAGAGTTATTTTCAATTGAAGAGTTATTTTCCATTAAAGAGTTATTTTCAATTGAAGAGTTATTTTCCATTAAAGAGTAATTTCAATTGAAGAGTTATTTTCGATTGAGAGTTATTTTCAATTGAAGAGCTATTTTCAATTGAGCTATTTTCAATTGAAGAGCTATTTTCAATTGAGTTATTTTCAATTGAAGAGTTATTTGAAGAGTTATTTTCAATTGAAGAGTTATTTGAAGAGTTATTTTCAATTGAAGAGTTATTTTCAATTGAAGAGTTATTTTCGATTGAGAGATATTTTCAATTGAAAGTTTATTTTCCATTGAAGAGTTATTTTCAATTAAAGAGTTATTTTCAATTGAAGAGTTATTTTCAATTGAAGAGTTATTTTCAATCGAAGAGTTATTTTCAATCGAAGGGTTATTTTCAATTGAAGAGTTATTTTCAATTGAAGAGTTATTTTCAATTGAAGAGTTATTTTCCATTAAAGAGTTATTTTCAATTGAAGAGTTATTTTCGATTGAGAGTTATTTTCGATTGAAGAGTTATTTTCAATTGAAGAGTTATTTGAAGAGTTATTTTCAATTGAAGAGTTATTTTCAATTGAAGAGTTATTTTCGATTGAGAGATATTTTCAATTGAAAGTTTATTTTCCATTGAAGAGTTATTTTCAATCGAAGAGTTATTTTCAATCGAAGGGTTATTTTCAATTGAAGAGTTATTTTCAATTGAAGAGTTATTTTCAATTGAAGAGTTATTTTCCATTAAAGAGTTATTTTCAATTGAAGAGATATTTTAGATTGAGAGTTATTTTCAATTGAAGAGTTATTTGAAGAGTTATTTTCAATTGAAGAGTTTCTTTCAATTGAAGAGTTATTTTCAATTGAAAGGTTATTTTCGATTGAAGAGTTATTTTCCATTGAAGAGTTATTTTCCATTGAAGAGTTATTTTCAATTGAAGAGTTTTTTTCAATTGAAGAGTTTTTTTCAATTGAAGAGTTATTTTCAATCGAAGAGTTATTTTCAATCGAAGGGTTATTTTAAATTGAAGAGTTATTTTCAATTGAAGAGTTATTTTCAATTGAATAGTTATTTTCAATTGAAGAGTTATTTTCCATTAAAGAGTTATTTTCAATTGAAGAGTTATTTTCGATTGAGAGTTATTTTCAATTGAAGAGTTATTTTCAATTGAAGAGTTATTTTCAATCGAAGAGTTATTTTCAGTTGAAGAGTTATTTTCGATTGAAGAGTTATTTTCCATTGAAGAGTTATTTTCCATTGAAGAGTTATTTTCAATTGAAGAGTTATTTTCAATTGAAGAGTTATTTTCAATCGAAGAGTTATTTTCAATTGAAGAGTTATTTTCAATTGAAGAGTTATTTTCGATTGAGAGATATTTTCAATTGAAAGTTTATTTTCCATTGAAGAGTTATTTTCAATTAAAGAGTTATTTTCAATTGAAGAGTTATTTTCAATTGAAGAGTTATTTTCAATCGAAGAGTTATTTTCAATCGAAGGGTTATTTTCAATTGAAGAGTTATTTTCAATTGAAGAGTTATTTTCAATTGAAGAGTTATTTTCCATTAAAGAGTTATTTTCAATTGAAGAGTTATTTTCGATTGAGAGTTATTTTCGATTGAAGAGTTATTTTCAATTGAAGAGTTATTTGAAGAGTTATTTTCAATTGAAGAGTTATTTTCAATTGAAGAGTTATTTTCGATTGAGAGATATTTTCAATTGAAAGTTTATTTTCCATTGAAGAGTTATTTTCAATCGAAGAGTTATTTTCAATCGAAGGGTTATTTTCAATTGAAGAGTTATTTTCAATTGAAGAGTTATTTTCAATTGAAGAGTTATTTTCCATTAAAGAGTTATTTTCAATTGAAGAGATATTTTAGATTGAGAGTTATTTTCAATTGAAGAGTTATTTGAAGAGTTATTTTCAATTGAAGAGTTTCTTTCAATTGAAGAGTTATTTTCAATTGAAAGGTTATTTTCGATTGAAGAGTTATTTTCCATTGAAGAGTTATTTTCCATTGAAGAGTTATTTTCAATTGAAGAGTTTTTTTCAATTGAAGAGTTATTTTCAATCGAAGAGTTATTTTCAATCGAAGGGTTATTTTAAATTGAAGAGTTATTTTCAATTGAAGAGTTATTTTCAATTGAATAGTTATTTTCAATTGAAGAGTTATTTTCCATTAAAGAGTTATTTTCAATTGAAGAGTTATTTTCGATTGAGAGTTATTTTCAATTGAAGAGTTATTTTCAATTGAAGAGTTATTTTCAATCGAAGAGTTATTTTCAGTTGAAGAGTTATTTTCGATTGAAGAGTTATTTTCCATTGAAGAGTTATTTTCCATTGAAGAGTTATTTTCAATTGAAGAGTTATTTTCAATTGAAGAGTTATTTTCAATCGAAGAGTTATTTTCAATCGAAGGGTTATTTTCAATTGAAGAGTTATTTTCAATTGAAGAGTTATTTTCAATTGAAAGGTTATTTTCCATTGAAGAGTTATTTTCAATTAAAGAGTTATTTTCAATTGAAGAGTTATTTTCAATTGAAGAGTTATTTTCAATTGAAGAGTTATTTTCAATTGAAGGGTGATTTTCCATTGAAGAGTTATTTTCAATTAAAGAGTTATTTTCAATTGAAGAGTTATTTTCAATTGAAGAGTTACTTTCACTTGAAGAGTTATTTTCAATTGAAAGGTTATTTTCCATTGAAGAGTTATTTTCAATTGAAAGGTTATTTTCCATTGAAGAGTTATTTTCAATTAAAGAGTTATTTTCAATTGAAGAGTTATTTTCAATTGAAGAGTTACTTTCACTTGAAGAGTTATTTTCAATTGAAAGGTTATTTTCCATTGAAGAGTTATTTTCAATTGAAAGGTTATTTTCCATTGAAGAGTTATTTTCAATTAAAGAGTTATTTTCAATTGAAGAGTTATTTTCAATTGAAGAGTTACTTTCACTTGAAGAGTTATTTTCAATTGAAAGGTTATTTTCCATTGAAGAGTTATTTTCAATTGAAAGTTTATTTTCCATTGAAGAGTTATTTTCAATTAAAGAGTTATTTTTAATTGAAGAGTTATTTTCAATTGAAGAGTTATTTTCAATTGAAAGGTGATTTTCCATTGAAGAGTTAAATTCAATTGAAGAGTTAAATTCAATTGAAGAGTAAATTTTCAATTGAAGAGTTATTTTCCATTAAAGAGTTATTTTCAATTGAAGAGTTATTTTCGATTGAGAGTTATTTTCAATTGAAGAGTTATTTTCAATTGAAGAGTTATTTTCAATCGAAGAGTTATTTTCAGTTGAAGAGTTATTTTCAATTGAAGATTTATTTTCGATTGAAGAGTTATTTTCAATTGAAGAGTTATTTTCAATCGAAGAGTTATTTTCAATCGAAGGGTTATTTTCCATTAAAGAGTTATTTTCAATTGAAGAGTTATTTTCGATTGAGAGTTATTTTCAATTGAAGAGTTATTTTCAGTTGAAGAGTTATTTTCAATTGAAGATTTATTTTCGATTGAAGAGTTATTTTCCATTGAAGAGTTATTTTCAATCGAAGAGTTATTTTCAATTGAAGAGTTATTTTCAATTGAAGAGTTATTTTCAATTGAAGAGTTATTTTCCATTAAAGAGTTATTTTCAATTGAAGAGTTATTTTCGATTGAGAGTTATTTTCCATTAAAGAGTTATTTTCAATTGAAGAGATATTTTCGATTGAGAGTTATTTTCAATTGAAGAGTTATTTGAAGAGTTATTTTCGATTGAAAATAACTCTTCAATTGAAAATAACTCTTCAATTGAAGAGTTATTTTCAATTGAAGAGTTATTTTCAATCGAAGAGTTATTTTCAGTTGAAGAGTTATTTTCGATTGAAGAGTTATTTTCCATTGAAGAGTTATTTTCCATTGAAGATTTATTTTCAATTGGAGAGTTATTTTCAATTGAAGAGTTATTTTCAATCGAAGAGTTATTTTCAATCGAAGGGTTATTTTCAATTGAAGAGTTATTTTCAATTGAAGAGTTATTTTCAATTGAAAAGTTATTTTCCATTAAAGAGTTATTTTCAATTGAAGAGTTATTTTCGATTGAGAGTTATTTTCCATTAAAGAGTTATTTTCAATTGAAGAGATATTTTCGATTGAGAGTTATTTTCAATTGAAGAGTTATTTGAAGAGTTATTTTCAATTGAAGAGTTTCTTTCAATTGAAGAGTTATTTTCAATTGAAAGGTTATTTTCGATTGAAGAGTTATTTTCCATTGAAGAGTTATTTTCAATTGAAGAGTTATTTTCAATTGAAAAGTTATTTTCCATTAAAGAGTTATTTTCAATTGAAGAGTTATTTTCGATTGAGAGTTATTTTCCATTAAAGAGTTATTTTCAATTGAAGAGATATTTTCGATTGAGAGTTATTTTCAATTGAAGAGTTATTTGAAGAGTTATTTTCAATTGAAGAGTTTCTTTCAATTGAAGAGTTATTTTCAATTGAAAGGTTATTTTCGATTGAAGAGTTATTTTCCATTGAAGAGTTATTTTCCATTGAAGAGTTATTTTCAATCGAAGAGTTAATTTCAATCGAAGAGTTATTTTCAATTGAAGAGTTATTTTTCATTGAAGAGTTATTTTCCATTGAAGAGTTATTTTCAATTGAAGAGTTATTTTCAATTGAAGAGTTATTTTCAATTGAAGAGTTATTTTCAATCGAAGAGTTATTTTCAATTGAAGAGTTATTTTCCATTAAAGAGTTATTTTCAATTGAAGAGTTATTTTCGATTGAGAGTTATTTTCAATT
Source organism: Odiellus spinosus (assembly GCA_963920705.1). Classification (NCBI taxonomy): domain Eukaryota; kingdom Metazoa; phylum Arthropoda; class Arachnida; order Opiliones; family Phalangiidae; genus Odiellus; species Odiellus spinosus. The sequence continues at coordinate 28,247,313 of OY987226.1, forward strand.
GAAGAGCTATTTTCAATTGAGCTATTTTTAATTGAAGAGCTATTTTCAATTGAGTTATTTTCAATTGAAGAGTTATTTGAAGAGTTATTTTCAATTGAAGAGTTATTTGAAGAGTTATTTTCAATTGAAGAGTTATTTTCAATTGAAGAGTTATTTTCGATTGAGAGATATTTTCAATTGAAAGTTTATTTTCCATTGAAGAGTTATTTTCGATTGAGAGATATTTTCAATTGAAAGTTTATTTTCCATTGAAGAGTTATTTTCAATTAAAGAGTTATTTTCAATTGAAGAGTTATTTTCAATTGAAGAGTTATTTTCAATCGAAGAGTTATTTTCAATCGAAGGGTTATTTTCAATTGAAGAGTTATTTTCAATTGAAGAGTTATTTTCAATTGAAGAGTTATTTTCCATTAAAGAGTTATTTTCAATTGAAGAGTTATTTTCGATTGAGAGTTATTTTCGATTGAAGAGTTATTTTCAGTTGAAGAGTTATTTTCAATTGAAGATTTATTTTCGATTGAAGAGTTATTTTCCATTGAAGAGTTATTTTCAATCGAAGAGTTATTTTCAATCGAAGGGTTATTTTCCATTAAAGAGTTATTTTCAATTGAAGAGTTATTTTCGATTGAGAGTTATTTTCAATTGAAGAGTTATTTTCAATTGAAGAGTTATTTTCAATCGAAGAGTTATTTTCAGTTGAAGAGTTATTTTCGATTGAAGAGTTATTTTCCATTGAAGAGTTATTTTCCATTGAAGATTTATTTTCAATTGAAGAGTTATTTTCAATTGAAGAGTTATTTTCAATCGAAGAGTTATTTTCAATCGAAGGGTTATTTTCAATTGAAGAGTTATTTTCAATTGAAGAGTTATTTTCAATTGAAGAGTTATTTTCCATTAAAGAGTTATTTTCAATTGAAGAGTTATTTTCGATTGAGAGTTATTTTCCATTAAAGAGTTATTTTCAATTGAAGAGATATTTTCGATTGAGAGTTATTTTCAATTGAAGAGTTATTTGAAGAGTTATTTTCAATTGAAGAGTTATTTTCAATTGAAAGGTTATTTTCGATTGAAGAGTTATTTTCCATTGAAGAGTTATTTTCCATTGAAGAGTTATTTTCAATCGAAGAGTTAATTTCAATCGAAGAGTTATTTTCAATTGAAGAGTTATTTTTCATTGAAGAGTTATTTTCCATTGAAGAGTTATTTTCAATTGAAGAGTTATTTTCAATTGAAGAGTTATTTTCAATTGAAGAGTTATTTTCAATCGAAGAGTTATTTTCAATTGAAGAGTTATTTTCCATTAAAGAGTTATTTTCAATTGAAGAGTTATTTTCCATTAAAGAGTTATTTTCAATTGAAGAGTTATTTTCGATTGAGAGTTATTTTCAATTGAAGAGCTATTTTCAATTGAGCTATTTTCAATTGAAGAGCTATTTTCAATTGAGTTATTTTCAATTGAAGAGTTATTTGAAGAGTTATTTTCAATTGAAGAGTTATTTGAAGAGTTATTTTCAATTGAAGAGTTATTTGAAGAGTTATTTTCAATTGAAGAGTTATTTTCGATTGAGAGATATTTTCAATTGAAAGTTTATTTTCCATTGAAGAGTTATTTTCAATTAAAGAGTTATTTTCAATTGAAGAGTTATTTTCAATTGAAGAGTTATTTTCAATCGAAGAGTTATTTTCAATCGAAGGGTTATTTTCAATTGAAGAGTTATTTTCAATTGAAGAGTTATTTTCAATTGAAGAGTTATTTTCCATTAAAGAGTTATTTTCAATTGAAGAGTTATTTTCGATTGAGAGTTATTTTCGATTGAAGAGTTATTTTCAATTGAAGAGTTATTTGAAGAGTTATTTTCAATTGAAGAGTTATTTTCAATTGAAGAGTTATTTTCGATTGAGAGATATTTTCAATTGAAAGTTTATTTTCCATTGAAGAGTTATTTTCAATTAAAGAGTTATTTTCAATTGAAGAGTTATTTTCAATTGAAGAGTTATTTTCAATCGAAGAGTTATTTTCAATCGAAGGGTTATTTTCAATTGAAGAGTTATTTTCAATTGAAGAGTTATTTTCAATTGAAGAGTTATTTTCCATTAAAGAGTTATTTTCAATTGAAGAGTTATTTTCGATTGAGAGTTATTTTCGATTGAAGAGTTATTTTCAATTGAAGAGTTATTTGAAGAGTTATTTTCAATTGAAGAGTTATTTTCAATTGAAGAGTTATTTTCGATTGAGAGATATTTTCAATTGAAAGTTTATTTTCCATTGAAGAGTTATTTTCAATTAAAGAGTTATTTTCAATTGAAGAGTTATTTTCAATTGAAGAGTTATTTTCAATCGAAGAGTTATTTTCAATCGAAGGGTTATTTTCAATTGAAGAGTTATTTTCAATTGAAGAGTTATTTTCAATTGAAGAGTTATTTTCCATTAAAGAGTTATTTTCAATTGAAGAGTTATTTTCGATTGAGAGTTATTTTCGATTGAAGAGTTATTTTCAATTGAAGAGTTATTTTCCATTAAAGAGTTATTTTCAATTGAAGAGATATTTTCGATTGAGAGTTATTTTCAATTGAAGAGTTATTTGAAGAGTTATTTTCAATTGAAGAGTTTCTTTCAATTGAAGAGTTATTTTCAATTGAAAGGTTATTTTCGATTGAAGAGTTATTTTCCATTGAAGAGTTATTTTCCATTGAAGAGTTATTTTCAATTGAAGAGTTATTTTCAATTGAAGAGTTATTTTCAATCGAAGAGTTCTTTTCAATCGAAGGGTTATTTTAAATTGAAGAGTTATTTTCAATTGAAGAGTTATTTTCAATTGAATAGTTATTTTCAATTGAAGAGTTATTTTCCATTAAAGAGTTATTTTCAATTGAAGAGTTATTTTCGATTGAGAGTTATTTTCAATTGAAGAGTTATTTTCAATTGAAGAGTTATTTTCAATCGAAGAGTTATTTTCAGTTGAAGAGTTATTTTCGATTGAAGAGTTATTTTCCATTGAAGAGTTATTTTCCATTGAAGAGTTATTTTCAATTGAAGAGTTATTTTCAATTGAAGAGTTATTTTCAATCGAAGAGTTATTTTCAATCGAAGGGTTATTTTCAATTGAAGAGTTATTTTCAATTGAAGAGTTATTTTCAATTGAAGAGTTATTTTCCATTAAAGAGTTATTTTCAATTGAAGAGCTATTTTCAATTGAGTTATTTTCAATTGAAGAGTTATTTGAAGAGTTATTTTCAATTGAAGAGTTATTTGAAGAGTTATTTTCAATTGAAGAGTTATTTGAAGAGTTATTTTCAATTGAAGAGTTATTTGAAGAGTTATTTTCAATTGAAGAGTTATTTTCAATTGAAGAGTTATTTTCGATTGAGAGATATTTTCAATTGAAAGTTTATTTTCCATTGAAGAGTTATTTTCGATTGAGAGATATTTTCAATTGAAAGTTTATTTTCCATTGAAGAGTTATTTTCAATTAAAGAGTTATTTTCAATTGAAGAGTTATTTTCAATTGAAGAGTTATTTTCAATCGAAGAGTTATTTTCAATCGAAGGGTTATTTTCAATTGAAGAGTTATTTTCAATTGAAGAGTTATTTTCAATTGAAGAGTTATTTTCCATTAAAGAGTTATTTTCAATTGAAGAGTTATTTTCGATTGAGAGTTATTTTCGATTGAAGAGTTATTTTCAATTGAAGAGTTATTTTCCATTAAAGAGTTATTTTCAATTGAAGAGATATTTTCGATTGAGAGTTATTTTCAATTGAAGAGTTATTTGAAGAGTTATTTTCAATTGAAGAGTTTCTTTCAATTGAAGAGTTATTTTCAATTGAAAGGTTATTTTCGATTGAAGAGTTATTTTCCATTGAAGAGTTATTTTCCATTGAAGAGTTATTTTCAATCGAAGAGTTAATTTCAATCGAAGAGTTATTTTCAATTGAAGAGTTATTTTTCATTAAAGAGTTATTTTCCATTGAAGAGTTATTTTCAATTAAAGAGTTATTTTTAATTGAAGAGTTAATTTCAATTGAAGAGTTATTTTCAATTGAAAGGTGATTTTCCATTGAAGAGTTATTTTCAATTGAAGAGTAAATTTAAAATTGAAGAGTTATTTTTCATTAAAGAGTTATTTTCAATTGAAGAGTTATTTTCGATTGAGAGTTATTTTCAATTGAAGAGTTATTTTCAATTGAAGAGTTATTTTCAATCGAAGAGTTATTTTCAGTTGAAGAGTTATTTTCAAAAGAAGATTTATTTTCGATTGAAGAGTTATTTTCCATTGAAGAGTTATTTTCAATCGAAGAGTTATTTTCAATCGAAGGGTTATTTTAAATTGAAGAGTTATTTTCAATTGAAGAGTTATTTTCAATTGAATAGTTATTTTCAATTGAAGAGTTATTTTCCATTAAAGAGTTATTTTCAATTGAAGAGTTATTTTCGATTGAGAGTTATTTTCAATTGAAGAGTTATTTTCAATTGAAGAGTTATTTTCAATCGAAGAGTTATTTTCAGTTGAAGAGTTATTTTCGATTGAAGAGTTATTTTCCATTGAAGAGTTATTTTCCATTGAAGAGTTATTTTCAATCGAAGAGTTATTTTCAATCGAAGGGTTATTTTCAATTGAAGAGTTATTTTCAATTGAAGAGTTATTTTTCATTGAAGAGTTATTTTCCATTGAAGAGTTATTTTCAATTGAAGAGTTATTTTCAATTGAAGAGTTATTTTCAATTGAAGAGTTATTTTCAATCGAAGAGTTATTTTCAATTGAAGAGCTATTTTCAATTGAGTTATTTTCAATTGAGTTATTTTCAATTGAAGAGTTATTTGAAGAGTTATTTTCAATTGAAGAGTTATTTTCAATTGAAGAGTTATTTGAAGAGTTATTTTCAATTGAAGAGTTATTTGAAGAGTTATTTTCAATTGAAGAGTTATTTGAAGAGTTATTTTCAATTGAAGAGTTATTTTCGATTGAGAGATATTTTCAATTGAAAGTTTATTTTCCATTGAAGAGTTATTTTCAATTAAAGAGTTATTTTCAATTGAAGAGTTATTTTCAATTGAAGAGTTATTTTCAATCGAAGAGTTATTTTCAATCGAAGGGTTATTTTCAATCGAAGAGTTAATTTCAATTGAAGAGTTATTTTCAATTGAAGAGTTATTTTTCATTGAAGAGTTATTTTCCATTGAAGAGTTATTTTCAATTGAAGAGTTATTTTCAATTGAAGAGTTATTTTCAATTGAAGAGTTATTTTCAATCGAAGAGTTATTTTCAATTGAAGAGTTATTTTCAATTGAAGAGTTATTTTCAATTGAAGAGTTATTTTCAATTGAAGAGTTATTTTCAATTGAAGAGTTATTTTCAATTGAAAGGTGATTTTCCATTGAAGAGTTATTTTCAATTGAAGAGTTATTTTCAATTGAAAGGTTATTTTCCATTGAAGAGTTATTTTCAATTGAAAGGTTATTTTCCATTGACGAGTTATTTTCAATTAAAGAGTTATTTTTAATTGAAGAGTTATTTTCAATTGAAGAGTTATTTTCAATTGAAAGGTGATTTTCCATTGAAGAGTTATTTTCAATTGAAGAGTAAATTTTCAATTGAAGAGTTATTTTCCATTAAAGAGTTGTTTTCAATTGAAGAGTTATTTTCAATTGAAGAGTTATTTTCAATTGAAGAGTTATTTTCAATTGAAGAGTTATTTTCAATCGAAGAGTTATTTTCAATCGAAGAGTTATTTTCAATTGAAGAGTTATTTTCAATTGAAGAGTTATTTTCAATTGAAGAGTTATTTTCAATTGAAGAGTTATTTTCAATTGAAAGGTGATTTTCCATTGAAGAGTTATTTTCAATTGAAGAGTTATTTTCAATTGAAAGGTTATTTTCCATTGAAGAGTTATTTTCAATTGAAAGGTTATTTTCCATTGAAGAGTTATTTTCAATTAAAGTGTTATTTTTAATTGAAGAGTTAATTTCAATTGAAGAGTTATTTTCAATTGAAAGGTGATTTTCCATTGAAGAGTTATTTTCAATTGAAGAGTAAATTTTCAATTGAAGAGTTATTTTTCATTAAAGAGTTATTTTCAATTGAAGAGTTATTTTCGATTGAGAGTTATTTTCAATTGAAGAGTTATTTTCAATTGAAGAGTTATTTTCAATCGAAGAGTTATTTTCAGTTGAAGAGTTATTTTCAAAAGAAGATTTATTTTCGATTGAAGAGTTATTTTCCATTGAAGAGTTATTTTCAATCGAAGAGTTATTTTCAATCGAAGGGTTATTTTAAATTGAAGAGTTATTTTCAATTGAAGAGTTATTTTCAATTGAATAGTTATTTTCAATTGAAGAGTTATTTTCCATTAAAGAGTTATTTTCAATTGAAGAGTTATTTTCGATTGAGAGTTATTTTCAATTGAAGAGTTATTTTCAATTGAAGAGTTATTTTCAATCGAAGAGTTATTTTCAGTTGAAGAGTTATTTTCGATTGAAGAGTTATTTTCCATTGAAGAGTTATTTTCCATTGAAGAGTTATTTTCAATCGAAGAGTTATTTTCAATCGAAGGGTTATTTTCAATTGAAGAGTTATTTTTCATTGAAGAGTTATTTTCCATTGAAGAGTTATTTTCAATTGAAGAGTTATTTTCAATTGAAGAGTTATTTTCAATTGAAGAGTTATTTTCAATTGAAGAGTTATTTTCAATTGAAGAGTTATTTTCGATTGAGAGTTATTTTCAATTGAAGAGCTATTTTCAATTGAGTTATTTTCAATTGAAGAGCTATTTTCAATTGAGTAATTTTCAATTGAGTTATTTTCAATTGAAGAGTTATTTTCAATTGAGTTATTTTCAATTGAAGAGTTATTTGAAGAGTTATTTTCAATTGAAGAGTTATTTTCAATTGAAGAGTTATTTGAAGAGTTATTTTCAATTGAAGAGTTATTTGAAGAGTTATTTTCAGTTGAAGAGTTATTTTCAATTGAAGAGTTATTTGAAGAGTTATTTTCAATTGAAGAGTTATTTTCAATCGAAGAGTTATTTTCAATTGAAGAGTTATTTTCAATTGAAGAGTTATTTTCAATTGAAGAGTTATTTTCAATTGAAGAGTTATTTTCAATTAAAGAGTTATTTTCAATTGAAAGGTGATTTTCCATTGAAGAGTTATTTTCAATTGAAGAGTTATTTTCAATTGAAAGGTTATTTTCCATTGAAGAGTTATTTTCAATTGAAAGGTTATTTTCCATTGACGAGTTATTTTCAATTAAAGAGTTATTTTTAATTGAAGAGTTATTTTCAATTGAAGAGTTATTTTCAATTGAAAGGTTATTTTCCATTGAAGAGTTATTTTCAATTGAAAGGTTATTTTCCATTGACGAGTTATTTTCAATTAAAGAGTTATTTTTAATTGAAGAGTTAATTTCAATTGAAGAGTTATTTTCAATTGAAAGGTGATTTTCCATTGAAGAGTTATTTTCAATTGAAGAGTAAATTTTCAATTGAAGAGTTATTTTTCATTAAAGAGTTATTTTCAATTGAAGAGTTATTTTCGATTGAGAGTTATTTTCAATTGAAGAGTTATTTTCAATTGAAGAGTTATTTTCAATTGAAGAGTTATTTTCAATTGAAAGGTGATTTTCCATTGAAGAGTTATTTTCAATTGAAGAGTTATTTTCAATTGAAAGGTTATTTTCCATTGAAGAGTTATTTTCAATTGAAAGGTTATTTTCCATTGAAGAGTTATTTTCAATTAAAGTGTTATTTTTAATTGAAGAGTTAATTTCAATTGAAGAGTTATTTTCAATTGAAAGGTGATTTTCCATTGAAGAGTTATTTTCAATTGAAGAGTAAATTTTCAATTGAAGAGTTAATTTTCATTAAAGAGTTATTTTCAATTGAAGAGTTATTTTCGATTGAGAGTTATTTTCAATTGAAGAGTTATTTTCAATTGAAGAGTTATTTTCAATCGAAGAGTTATTTTCAGTTGAAGAGTTATTTTCAAAAGAAGATTTATTTTCGATTGAAGAGTTATTTTCCATTGAAGAGTTATTTTCAATCGAAGAGTTATTTTCAATCGAAGGGTTATTTTAAATTGAAGAGTTATTTTCAATTGAAGAGTTATTTTCAATTGAATAGTTATTTTCAATTGAAGAGTTATTTTCCATTAAAGAGTTATTTTCAATTGAAGAGTTATTTTCGATTGAGAGTTATTTTCAATTGAAGAGTTATTTTCAATTGAAGAGTTATTTTCAATCGAAGAGTTATTTTCAGTTGAAGAGTTATTTTCGATTGAAGAGTTATTTTCCATTGAAGAGTTATTTTCAATCGAAGAGTTATTTTCAATCGAAGGGTTATTTTCAATTGAAGAGTTATTTTTCATTGAAGAGTTATTTTCCATTGAAGAGTTATTTTCAATTGAAGAGTTATTTTCAATTGAAGAGTTATTTTCAATTGAAGAGTTATTTTCGATTGAGAGTTATTTTCAATTGAAGAGCTATTTTCAATTGAGTTATTTTCAATTGAAGAGCTATTTTCAATTGAGTTATTTTCAATTGAAGAGCTATTTTCAATTGAGTTATTTTCAATTGAGTTATTTTCAATTGAAGAGTTATTTGAAGAGTTATTTTCAATTGAAGAGTTATTTGAAGAGTTATTTTCAATTGAAGAGTTATTTTCCATTGAAGAGTTATTTTCAATTAAAGAGTTATTTTCAATTGAAGAGTTATTTTCAATTGAAGAGTTATTTTCAATCGAAGAGTTATTTTCAATCGAAGGGTTATTTTCAATCGAAGAGTTAATTTCAATCGAAGAGTTATTTTCAATTGAAGAGTTATTTTTCATTGAAGAGTTATTTTCCATTGAAGAGTTATTTTCAATTGAAGAGTTATTTTCAATTGAAGAGTTATTTTCAATTGAAGAGTTATTTTCAATCGAAGAGTTATTTTCAATTGAAGAGTTATTTTCAATTGAAGAGTTATTTTCAATTGAAGAGTTATTTTCAATTGAAGAGTTATTTTCAATTAAAGAGTTATTTTCAATTGAAAGGTGATTTTCCATTGAAGAGTTATTTTCAATTGAAGAGTTATTTTCCATTTAAAGGTTATTTTCCATTGAAGAGTTATTTTCAATTGAAAGGTTATTTTCCATTGACGAGTTATTTTCAATTAAAGAGTTATTTTTAATTGAAGAGTTATTTTCAATTGAAGAGTTATTTTCAATTGAAAGGTTATTTTCCATTGAAGAGTTATTTTCAATTGAAAGGTTATTTTCCATTGACGAGTTATTTTCAATTAAAGAGTTATTTTTAATTGAAGAGTTAATTTCAATTGAAGAGTTATTTTCAATTGAAAGGTGATTTTCCATTGAAGAGTTATTTTCAATTGAAGAGTAAATTTAAAATTGAAGAGTTATTTTTCATTAAAGAGTTATTTTCAATTGAAGAGTTATTTTCGATTGAGAGTTATTTTCAATTGAAGAGTTATTTTCAATTGAAGAGTTATTTTCAATCGAAGAGTTATTTTCAGTTGAAGAGTTATTTTCAAAAGAAGATTTATTTTCGATTGAAGAGTTATTTTCCATTGAAGAGTTATTTTCAATCGAAGAGTTATTTTCAATCGAAGGGTTATTTTAAATTGAAGAGTTATTTTCAATTGAAGAGTTATTTTCAATTGAATAGTTATTTTCAATTGAAGAGTTATTTTCCATTAAAGAGTTATTTTCAATTGAAGAGTTATTTTCGATTGAGAGTTATTTTCAATTGAAGAGTTATTTTCAATTGAAGAGTTATTTTCAATCGAAGAGTTATTTTCAGTTGAAGAGTTATTTTCGATTGAAGAGTTATTTTCCATTGAAGAGTTATTTTCCATTGAAGAGTTATTTTCAATCGAAGAGTTATTTTCAATCGAAGGGTTATTTTCAATTGAAGAGTTATTTTCAATTGAAGAGTTATTTTTCATTGAAGAGTTATTTTCCATTGAAGAGTTATTTTCAATTGAAGAGTTATTTTCAATTGAAGAGTTATTTTCAATTGAAGAGTTATTTTCAATCGAAGAGTTATTTTCAATTGAAGAGCTATTTTCAATTGAGTTATTTTCAATTGAGTTATTTTCAATTGAAGAGTTATTTGAAGAGTTATTTTCAATTGAAGAGTTATTTTCAATTGAAGAGTTATTTGAAGAGTTATTTTCAATTGAAGAGTTATTTGAAGAGTTATTTTCAATTGAAGAGTTATTTGAAGAGTTATTTTCAATTGAAGAGTTATTTTCGATTGAGAGATATTTTCAATTGAAAGTTTATTTTCCATTGAAGAGTTATTTTCAATTAAAGAGTTATTTTCAATTGAAGAGTTATTTTCAATTGAAGAGTTATTTTCAATCGAAGAGTTATTTTCAATCGAAGGGTTATTTTCAATCGAAGAGTTAATTTCAATTGAAGAGTTATTTTCAATTGAAGAGTTATTTTTCATTGAAGAGTTATTTTCCATTGAAGAGTTATTTTCAATTGAAGAGTTATTTTCAATTGAAGAGTTATTTTCAATTGAAGAGTTATTTTCAATCGAAGAGTTATTTTCAATTGAAGAGTTATTTTCAATTGAAGAGTTATTTTCAATTGAAGAGTTATTTTCAATTGAAGAGTTATTTTCAATTAAAGAGTTATTTTCAATTGAAAGGTGATTTTCCATTGAAGAGTTATTTTCAATTGAAGAGTTATTTTCAATTGAAAGGTTATTTTCCATTGAAGAGTTATTTTCAATTGAAAGGTTATTTTCCATTGACGAGTTATTTTCAATTAAAGAGTTATTTTTAATTGAAGAGTTATTTTCAATTGAAGAGTTATTTTCAATTGAAAGGTGATTTTCCATTGAAGAGTTATTTTCAATTGAAGAGTAAATTTTCAATTGAAGAGTTATTTTCCATTAAAGAGTTGTTTTCAATTGAAGAGTTATTTTCGATTGAGAGTTATTTTCAATTGAAGAGTTATTTTCAATTGAAGAGTTATTTTCAATCGAAGAGTTATTTTCAGTTGAAGAGTTATTTTCAATTGAAGAGTTATTTTCAATTGAAGAGTTATTTTCAATTGAAGAGTTATTTTCAATTAAAGAGTTATTTTCAATTGAAAGGTGATTTTCCATTGAAGAGTTATTTTCAATTGAAGAGTTATTTTCAATTGAAAGGTTATTTTCCATTGAAGAGTTATTTTCAATTGAAAGGTTATTTTCCATTGACGAGTCATTTTCAATTAAAGAGTTATTTTTAATTGAAGAGTTATTTTCAATTGAAGAGTTATTTTCAATTGAAAGGTGATTTTCCATTGAAGAGTTATTTTCAATTGAAGAGTAAATTTTCAATTGAAGAGTTATTTTCCATTAAAGAGTTGTTTTCAATTGAAGAGTTATTTTCGATTGAGAGTTATTTTCAATTGAAGAGTTATTTTCAATTGAAGAGTTATTTTCAATCGAAGAGTTATTTTCAATTGAAGAGTTATTTTCAATTGAAGAGTTATTTTCAATCGAAGAGTTATTTTCAGTTGAAGAGTTATTTTCAATTAAAGATTTATTTTCGATTGAAGAGTTATTTTCCATTGAGAGTTATTTTCAATCGAAGAGTTATTTTCAATCGAAAGGTTATTTTAAATTGAAGAGTTATTTTCAATTGAAGAGTTATTTTCAATTGAATAGTTATTTTCAATTGAAGAGTTATTTTCCATTAAAGAGTTATTTTCAATTGAAGAGTTATTTTCGAGTGAGAGTTATTTTCAAATGAAGAGTTATTTTCAATCGAAGAGTTATTTTCAATCGAAGAGTTATTTTCAATTGAAGAGTTATTTTCAATTGAAGAGTTATTTTCAATTGAAGAGTTATTTTCAATTGAAGAGTTATTTTCAATTGAAGAGTTATTTTCAATTGAAGAGTTATTTTCAATTGAAGAGTTATTTTCGATTGAGAGTTATTTTCAATTGAAGAGCTATTTTCAATTGAGTTATTTTCAATTGAAGAGCTATTTTCAATTGAGTTATTTTCAATTGAGTTATTTTCAATTGAAGAGTTATTTGAAGAGTTATTTGAAGAGTTATTTTCAATTGAAGAGTTATTTTCGATTGAGAGATATTTTCAATTGAAAGTTTATTTTCAATTGAAAGTTTATTTTCCATTGAAGAGTTATTTTCAATTAAAGAGTTATTTTCAATTGAAGAGTTATTTTCAATTGAAGAGTTATTTTCAATCGAAGAGTTATTTTCCATTAAAGAGTTATTTTCAATTGAAGAGTTATTTTCGATTGCGAGTTATTTTCAATTGAAGAGTTATTTTCAATTGAAGAGTTATTTTCAATCGAAGAGTTATTTTCAGTTGAAGAGTTATTTTCGATTGAAGAGTTATTTTCCATTGAAGAGTTATTTTCCATTGAAGAGTTATTTTCAATTGAAGAGTTATTTTCAATTGAAGAGTTATTTTCAATCGAAGAGTTATTTTCAATCGAAGGGTTATTTTCAATTGAAGAGTTATTTTCAATTGAAGAGTTATTTTCAATTGAAGAGTTATTTTCCATTAAAGAGTTATTTTCAATTGAAGAGCTATTTTCAATTGAGTTATTTTCAATTGAAGAGCTATTTTCAATTGAGTTATTTTCAATTGAAGAGTTATTTGAAGAGTTATTTTCAATTGAAGAGTTATTTGAAGAGTTATTTTCAATTGAAGAGTTATTTTCAATCGAAGAGTTATTTTCAATCGAAGGGTTATTTTCAATTGAAGAGTTATTTTCAATTGAAGAGTTATTTTCAATTGAAGAGTTATTTTCCATTAAAGAGTTATTTTCAATTGAAGAGTTATTTTCGATTGAGAGTTATTTTCGATTGAAGAGTTATTTTCAATTGAAGAGTTATTTTCCATTAAAGAGTTATTTTCAATTGAAGAGATATTTTCGATTGAGAGTTATTTTCAATTGAAGAGTTATTTGAAGAGTTATTTTCAATTGAAGAGTTTCTTTCAATTGAAGAGTTATTTTCAATTGAAAGGTTATTTTCGATTGAAGAGTTATTTTCCATTGAAGAGTTATTTTCCATTGAAGAGTTATTTTCAATCGAAGAGTTAATTTCAATCGAAGAGTTATTTTCAATTGAAGAGTTATTTTTCATTAAAGAGTTATTTTCCATTGAAGAGTTATTTTCAATTGAAGAGTTATTTTCAATTGAAGAGTTATTTTCAATTGAAGAGTTATTTTCAATCGAAGAGTTATTTTCAATCGAAGAGTTATTTTCAATTGAAGAGTTATTTTCAATTGAAGAGTTATTTTCAATTGAAGAGTTATTTTCAATTGAAGAGTTATTTTCAATTGAAAGGTGATTTTCCATTGAAGAGTTATTTTCAATTGAAGAGTTATTTTCAATTGAAAGGTTATTTTCCATTGAAGAGTTATTTTCAATTGAAAGGTTATTTTCCATTGAAGAGTTATTTTCAATTAAAGTGTTATTTTTAATTGAAGAGTTAATTTCAATTGAAGAGTTATTTTCAATCGAAGAGTTATTTTCAGTTGAAGAGTTATTTTTCATTAAAGAGTTATTTTCAATTGAAGAGTTATTTTCGATTGAGAGTTATTTTCAATTGAAGAGTTATTTTCAATTGAAGAGTTATTTTCAATCGAAGAGTTATTTTCAGTTGAAGAGTTATTTTCAAAAGAAGATTTATTTTCGATTGAAGAGTTATTTTCCATTGAAGAGTTATTTTCAATCGAAGAGTTATTTTCAATCGAAGGGTTATTTTAAATTGAAGAGTTATTTTCAATTGAAGAGTTATTTTCAATTGAATAGTTATTTTCAATTGAAGAGTTATTTTCCATTGAAGAGTTATTTTCAATCGAAGAGTTATTTTCAATCGAAGGGTTATTTTCAATTGAAGAGTTATTTTTCATTGAAGAGTTATTTTCCATTGAAGAGTTATTTTCAATTGAAGAGTTATTTTCAATTGAAGAGTTATTTTCAATTGAAGAGTTATTTTCGATTGAAAGTTATTTTCAATTGAAGAGCTATTTTCAATTGAGTTATTTTCAATTGAAGAGCTATTTTCAATTGAGTTATTTTCAATTGAAGAGCTATTTTCAATTGAGTTATATTCAATTGAGTTATTTTCAATTGAAGAGTTATTTGAAGAGTTATTTTCAATTGAAGAGTTATTTGAAGAGTTATTTTCAATTGAAGAGTTATTTGAAGAGTTATTTTCAATTGAAGAGTTATTTTCGATTGAGAGATATTTTCAATTGAAAGTTTATTTTCCATTGAAGAGTTATTTTCAATTAAAGAGTTATTTTCAATTGAAGAGTTATTTTCAATTGAAGAGTTATTTTCAATCGAAGAGTTATTTTCAATCGAAGGGTTATTTTCAATTGAAGAGTTATTTTCAATTGAAGAGTTATTTTCAATTGAAGAGTTATTTTCCATTAAAGAGTTATTTTCAATTGAAGAGTTATTTTCGATTGAGAGTTATTTTCGATTGAAGAGTTATTTTCAATTGAAGAGTTATTTTCCATTAAAGAGTTATTTTCAATTGAAGAGATATTTTCGATTGAGAGTTATTTTCAATTGAAGAGTTATTTTCAATCGAAGAGTTATTTTCAGTCGAAGAGTTATTTTCAATCGAAGAGTTATTTTCGATTGAAGAGTTATTTTCCATTGAAGAGTTATTTTCGATCGAAGAGTTATTTTCAGTTGAAGAGTTATTTTCGATTGAAGAGTTATTTTCCATTGAAGAGTTATTTTCCATTGAAGAGTTATTTTCAATTGAAGAGTTATTTTCAATTGAAGAGTTATTTTCAATCGAAGAGTTATTTTCAATCGAAGGGTTATTTTCAATTGAAGAGTTATTTTCAATTGAAGAGTTATTTTCAATTGAAGAGTTATTTTCCATTAAAGAGTTATTTTCAATTGAAGAGCTATTTTCAATTGAGTTATTTTCAATTGAAGAGTTATTTGAAGAGTTATTTTCAATTGAAGAGTTATTTTCGATTGAGAGATATTTTCAATTGAAAGTTTATTTTCCATTGAAGAGTTATTTTCGATTGAGAGATATTTTCAATTGAAAGTTTATTTTCCATTGAAGAGTTATTTTCAATTAAAGAGTTATTTTCAATTGAAGAGTTATTTTCAATTGAAGAGTTATTTTCAATCGAAGAGTTATTTTCAATCGAAGGGTTATTTTCAATTGAAGAGTTATTTTCAATTGAAGAGTTATTTTCCATTAAAGAGTTATTTTCAATTGAAGAGTTATTTTCGATTGAGAGTTATTTTCGATTGAAGAGTTATTTTCAATTGAAGAGTTATTTTCAATTGAAGAGTTATTTTCGATTGAGAGATATTTTCAATTGAAAGTTTATTTTCCATTGAAGAGTTATTTTCGATTGAGAGATATTTTCAATTGAAAGTTTATTTTCCATTGAAGAGTTATTTTCAATTAAAGAGTTATTTTCAATTGAAGAGTTATTTTCAATTGAAGAGTTATTTTCAATCGAAGAGTTATTTTCAATCGAAGGGTTATTTTCAATTGAAGAGTTATTTTCAATTGAAGAGTTATTTTCCATTAAAGAGTTATTTTCAATTGAAGAGTTATTTTCGATTGAGAGTTATTTTCGATTGAAGAGTTGTTTTCAATTGAAGAGTTATTTTCCATTAAAGAGTTATTTTCAATTGAAGAGATATTTTCGATTGAGAGTTATTTTCAATTGAAGAGTTATTTGAAGAGTTATTTTCAATTGAAGAGTTTCTTTCAATTGAAGAGTTATTTTCAATTGAAAGGTTATTTTCGATTGAAGAGTTATTTTCCATTGAAGAGTTATTTTCAATCGAAGAGTTAATTTCAATCGAAGAGTTATTTTCAATTGAAGAGTTATTTTTCATTAAAGAGTTATTTTCCATTGAAGAGTTATTTTCAATTGAAGAGTTATTTTCAATTGAAGAGTTATTTTCAATTGAAGAGTTATTTTCAATCGAAGAGTTATTTTCAATCGAAGAGTTATTTTCAATTGAAGAGTTATTTTCAATTGAAGAGTTATTTTCAATTGAAGAGTTATTTTCAATTGAAGAGTTATTTTCAATTGAAAGGTGATTTTCCATTGAAGAGTTATTTTCAATTGAAGAGTTATTTTCAATTGAAAGGTTATTTTCCATTGAAGAGTTATTTTCAATTGAAAGGTTATTTTCCATTGAAGAGTTATTTTCAATTAAAGTGTTATTTTTAATTGAAGAGTTAATTTCAATTGAAGAGTTATTTTCAATTGAAAGGTGATTTTCCATTGAAGAGTTATTTTCAATTGAAGAGTAAATTTTCAATTGAAGAGTTATTTTTCATTAAAGAGTTATTTTCAATTGAAGAGTTATTTTCGATTGAGAGTTATTTTCAATTGAAGAGTTATTTTCAATTGAAGAGTTATTTTCAATCGAAGAGTTATTTTCAGTTGAAGAGTTATTTTCAAAAGAAGATTTATTTTCGATTGAAGAGTTATTTTCCATTGAAGAGTTATTTTCAATCGAAGAGTTATTTTCAATCGAAGGGTTATTTTAAATTGAAGAGTTATTTTCAATTGAAGAGTTATTTTCAATTGAATAGTTATTTTCAATTGAAGAGTTATTTTCCATTAAAGAGTTATTTTCAATTGAAGAGTTATTTTCGATTGAGAGTTATTTTCAATTGAAGAGTTATTTTCAATTGAAGAGTTATTTTCCATTGAAGAGTTATTTTCCATTGAAGAGTTATTTTCAATCGAAGGGTTATTTTCAATTGAAGAGTTATTTTTCATTGAAGAGTTATTTTCCATTGAAGAGTTATTTTCAATTGAAGAGTTATTTTCAATTGAAGAGTTATTTTCAATTGAAGAGTTATTTTCGATTGAGAGTTATTTTCAATTGAAGAGCTATTTTCAATTGAGTTATTTTCAATTGAAGAGCTATTTTCAATTGAGTTATTTTCAATTGAGTTATTTTCAATTGAAGAGTTATTTGAAGAGTTATTTTCAATTGAAGAGTTATTTTCAATTGAAGAGTTATTTGAAGAGTTATTTTCAATTGAAGAGTTATTTGAAGAGTTATTTTCAATTGAAGAGTTATTTTCGATTGAGAGATATTTTCAATTGAAAGTTTATTTTCCATTGAAGAGTTATTTTCAATTAAAGAGTTATTTTCAATTGAAGAGTTATTTTCAATTGAAGAGTTATTTTCAATCGAAGAGTTATTTTCAATCGAAGGGTTATTTTCAATCGAAGAGTTAATTTCAATCGAAGAGTTATTTTCAATTGAAGAGTTATTTTTCATTGAAGAGTTATTTTCCATTGAAGAGTTATTTTCAATTGAAGAGTTATTTTCAATTGAAGAGTTATTTTCAATTGAAGAGTTATTTTCAATCGAAGAGTTATTTTCAATTGAAGAGTTATTTTCAATTGAAGAGTTATTTTCAATTGAAGAGTTATTTTCAATTGAAGAGTTATTTTCAATTAAAGAGTTATTTTCAATTGAAAGGTGATTTTCCATTGAAGAGTTATTTTCAATTGAAGAGTTATTTTCAATTGAAAGGTTATTTTCCATTGAAGAGTTATTTTCAATTGAAAGGTTATTTTCCATTGACGAGTTATTTTCAATTAAAGAGTTATTTTTAATTGAAGAGTTATTTTCAATTGAAGAGTTATTTTCAATTGAAAGGTGATTTTCCATTGAAGAGTTATTTTCAATTGAAGAGTAAATTTTCAATTGAAGAGTTATTTTCCATTAAAGAGTTGTTTTCAATTGAAGAGTTATTTTCGATTGAGAGTTATTTTCAATTGAAGAGTTATTTTCAATTGAAGAGTTATTTTCAATCGAAGAGTTATTTTCAGTTGAAGAGTTATTTTCAATTGAAGAGTTATTTTCAATTGAAGAGTTATTTTCAATTGAAGAGTTATTTTCAATTAAAGAGTTATTTTCAATTGAATAGTTATTTTCAATTGAAGAGTTATTTTCCATTAAAGAGTTATTTTCAATTGAAGAGTTATTTTCGATTGAGAGTTATTTTCAATTGAAGAGTTATTTTCAATTGAAGAGTTATTTTCCATTGAAGAGTTATTTTCCATTGAAGAGTTATTTTCAATCGAAGAGTTATTTTCAATCGAAGGGTTATTTTCAATTGAAGAGTTATTTTTCATTGAAGAGTTATTTTCCATTGAAGAGTTATTTTCAATTGAAGAGTTATTTTCAATTGAAGAGTTATTTTCAATTGAAGAGTTATTTTCGATTGAGAGTTATTTTCAATTGAAGAGCTATTTTCAATTGAGTTATTTTCAATTGAAGAGCTATTTTCAATTGAGTTATTTTCAATTGAGTTATTTTCAATTGAAGAGTTATTTGAAGAGTTATTTTCAATTGAAGAGTTATTTTCAATTGAAGAGTTATTTGAAGAGTTATTTTCAATTGAAGAGTTATTTGAAGAGTTATTTTCAATTGAAGAGTTATTTTCGATTGAGAGATATTTTCAATTGAAAGTTTATTTTCCATTGAAGAGTTATTTTCAATTAAAGAGTTATTTTCAATTGAAGAGTTATTTTCAATTGAAGAGTTATTTTCAATCGAAGAGTTATTTTCAATCGAAGGGTTATTTTCAATCGAAGAGTTAATTTCAATCGAAGAGTTATTTTCAATTGAAGAGTTATTTTTCATTGAAGAGTTATTTTCCATTGAAGAGTTATTTTCAATTGAAGAGTTATTTTCGATTGAGAGTTATTTTCAATTGAAGAGTTATTTTCAATTGAAGAGTTATTTTCAATCGAAGAGTTATTTTCAGTTGAAGAGTTATTTTCAATTGAAGAGTTATTTTCAATTGAAGAGTTATTTTCAATTGAAGAGTTATTTTCAATTAAAGAGTTATTTTCAATTGAATAGTTATTTTCAATTGAAGAGTTATTTTCCATTAAAGAGTTATTTTCAATTGAAGAGTTATTTTCGATTGAGAGTTATTTTCAATTGAAGAGTTATTTTCAATTGAAGAGTTATTTTCCATTGAAGAGTTATTTTCCATTGAAGAGTTATTTTCAATCGAAGAGTTATTTTCAATCGAAGGGTTATTTTCAATTGAAGAGTTATTTTTCATTGAAGAGTTATTTTCCATTGAAGAGTTATTTTCAATTGAAGAGTTATTTTCAATTGAAGAGTTATTTTCAATTGAAGAGTTATTTTCGATTGAGAGTTATTTTCAATTGAAGAGCTATTTTCAATTGAGTTATTTTCAATTGAAGAGCTATTTTCAATTGAGTTATTTTCAATTGAGTTATTTTCAATTGAAGAGTTATTTGAAGAGTTATTTTCAATTGAAGAGTTATTTTCAATTGAAGAGTTATTTGAAGAGTTATTTTCAATTGAAGAGTTATTTGAAGAGTTATTTTCAATTGAAGAGTTATTTTCGATTGAGAGATATTTTCAATTGAAAGTTTATTTTCCATTGAAGAGTTATTTTCAATTAAAGAGTTATTTTCAATTGAAGAGTTATTTTCAATTGAAGAGTTATTTTCAATCGAAGAGTTATTTTCAATCGAAGGGTTATTTTCAATCGAAGAGTTAATTTCAATCGAAGAGTTATTTTCAATTGAAGAGTTATTTTTCATTGAAGAGTTATTTTCCATTGAAGAGTTATTTTCAATTGAAGAGTTATTTTCAATTGAAGAGTTATTTTCAATTGAAGAGTTATTTTCAATCGAAGAGTTATTTTCAATTGAAGAGTTATTTTCAATTGAAGAGTTATTTTCAATTGAAGAGTTATTTTCAATTGAAGAGTTATTTTCAATTAAAGAGTTATTTTCAATTGAAAGGTGATTTTCCATTGAAGAGTTATTTTCAATTGAAGAGTTATTTTCAATTGAAAGGTTATTTTCCATTGAAGAGTTATTTTCAATTGAAAGGTTATTTTCCATTGACGAGTTATTTTCAATTAAAGAGTTATTTTTAATTGAAGAGTTATTTTCAATTGAAGAGTTATTTTCAATTGAAAGGTGATTTTCCATTGAAGAGTTATTTTCAATTGAAGAGTAAATTTTCAATTGAAGAGTTATTTTCCATTAAAGAGTTGTTTTCAATTGAAGAGTTATTTTCGATTGAGAGTTATTTTCAATTGAAGAGTTATTTTCAATTGAAGAGTTATTTTCAATCGAAGAGTTATTTTCAGTTGAAGAGTTATTTTCAATTGAAGAGTTATTTTCAATTGAAGAGTTATTTTCAATTGAAGAGTTATTTTCAATTAAAGAGTTATTTTCAATTGAAAGGTGATTTTCCATTGAAGAGTTATTTTCAATTGAAGAGTTATTTTCAATTGAAAGGTTATTTTCCATTGAAGAGTTATTTTCAATTGAAAGGTTATTTTCCATTGACGAGTTATTTTCAATTAAAGAGTTATTTTTAATTGAAGAGTTATTTTCAATTGAAGAGTTATTTTCAATTGAAAGGTGATTTTCCATTGAAGAGTTATTTTCAATTGAAGAGTAAATTTTCAATTGAAGAGTTATTTTCCATTAAAGAGTTGTTTTCAATTGAAGAGTTATTTTCGATTGAGAGTTATTTTCAATTGAAGAGTTATTTTCAATTGAAGAGTTATTTTCAATCGAAGAGTTATTTTCAATTGAAGAGTTATTTTCAATTGAAGAGTTATTTTCAATCGAAGAGTTATTTTCAGTTGAAGAGTTATTTTCAATTTAAGATTTATTTTCGATTGAAGAGTTATTTTCCATTGAGAGTTATTTTCAATCGAAGAGTTATTTTCAATCGAAAGGTTATTTTAAATTGAAGAGTTATTTTCAATTGAAGAGTTATTTTCAATTGAATTGTTATTTTCAATTGAAGAGTTATTTTCCATTAAAGAGTTATTTTCAATTGAAGAGTTATTTTCGAGTGAGAGTTATTTTCAATTGAAGAGTTATTTTCAATCGAAGAGTTATTTTCAATCGAAGAGTTATTTTCAATCGAAGAGTTATTTTCAATTGAAGAGTTATTTTCAATTGAAGAGTTATTTTCAATTGAAGAGTTATTTTCAATTGAAGAGTTATTTTCAATTGAAGAGTTATTTTCGATTGAGAGTTATTTTCAATTGAAGAGCTATTTTCAATTGAGTTATTTTCAATTGAAGAGCTATTTTCAATTGAGTTATTTTATTGAGTTATTTTCAATTGAAGAGTTATTTGAAGAGTTATTTGAAGAGTTATTTTCAATTGAAGAGTTATTTTCGATTGAGAGATATTTTCAATTGAAAGTTTATTTTCAATTGAAAGTTTATTTTCCATTGAAGAGTTATTTTCAATCGAAGAGTTATTTTCAATCGAAGGGTTATTTTCAATTGAAGAGTTATTTTCAATTGAAGAGTTATTTTCAATTGAAGAGTTATTTTCCATTGAAGAGTTATTTTCCATTGAAGAGTTATTTTCCATTGAAGAGTTATTTTCAATCGAAGAGTTATTTTCAATCGAAGAGTTATTTTCAATCGAAAGGTGATTTTCCATTGAAGAGTTATTTTCAATTGAAAGGTTATTTTCCAGTGAAGAGTTATTTTCGATTGAAGAGTTATTTTCAATTGAAGAGTTATTTTCGATTGAAGAGTTATTTTCAATTGAAGAGTTATTTTCCATTAAAGAGTTATTTTCAATTGAAGAGATATTTTCGATTGAGAGTTATTTTCAATTGAAGAGTTATTTTCAATCGAAGAGTTATTTTCAGTCGAAGAGTTATTTTCAATCGAAGAGTTATTTTCGATTGAAGAGTTATTTTCCATTGAAGAGTTATTTTCGATTGAAGAGTTATTTTCCATTGAAGAGTTATTTTCCATTGAAGAGTTATTTTCCATTGAAGAGTTATTTTCAATCGAAGAGTTATTTTCAATCGAAAGGTGATTTTCCATTGAAGAGTTATTTTCAATTGAAAGGTTATTTTCCAGTGAAGAGTTATTTTCGATTGAAGAGTTATTTTCAATTGAAGAGTTATTTTACGTTGAAGAGCTATTTTCAGTTGAAGAGATTTTCAGTTGAAGAGTAATTTTCGATTGAGAGTTATTTTCAATTGAAGAGTTATTTTCAATTGAAGAGTTATTTTCAATCGAAGAGTTATTTTCAGTTGAAGAGTTATTTTCAATTCAAGAGTTATTTTCGATTGAAGAGTTATTTTCCATTGAAGAGTTATTTTCCATTGAAGAGTTATTTTCAATTGAAGAGTAATTTTCAATTGAAGAGTTATTTTCGATTGAGAGTTATTTTCAATTGAAGAGCTATTTTCAATTGATTTATTTTCAATTGAAGAGCTATTTTCAATTGAGTTATTTTCAATTGAAGAGTTATTTGAAGAGTTATTTTCAATTGAAGAGTTATTTTCGATTGAGAGTTATTTTCAATTGAAAGGTTATTTTCCATTGAAGAGTTATTTTCAATTAAAGAGTTATTTTCAATTGAAGAGTTATTTTCCATTGAAGAGTTATTTTCGATTGAAGAGTTATTTTCCATTGAAGAGTTATTTTCCATTGAAGAGTTATTTTCCATTGAAGAGTTATTTTCAATCGAAGGGTTATTTTCAATTGAAGAGTTATTTTCAATTGAAGAGTTATTTTCAATTGAAGAGTTATTTTCAATTGAAGAGTTATTTTCCATTAAAGAGTTATTTTCATTTGATGAGTTATTTTCGATTGAGAGTTATTTTCAATTGAAGAGTTATTTTCAATTGAAGAGTTATTTTCAATTGAAGAGTTATTTTCAATCGAAGAGTTATTTTCAGTTGAAGAGTTATTTTCAATTGAAGAGTTATTTTCAATTGAAGAGTTATTTTCAATTAAAGAGTTATTTTCAATTGAAGAGTTATTTTCAATTGAAGAGTTATTTTCAATTGAAAGGTGATTTTCCATTGAAGAGTTATTTTCAATTGAAGAGTTATTATCAATTGAAGAGTTATTTTCCAGTGAAGAGTTATTTTCGATTGAAGAGTTATTTTCATTTGAAGTGTTATTTTACGTTGAAGAGCTATTTTCAGTTGAAGAGATTTTCAGTCGAAGAGTTATTTTCAATTGAAGAGTTATTTTCAATTGAAGAGTTATTTTCCATTAAAGAATTATTTTCAATTGAAGAGTTATTTTCAATTGAAGAGTTATTTTCAATTGAAAGGTGATTTTCCATTGAAGAGTTATTTTCAATTGAAAGGTTATTTTCGATTGAAGAGTTATTTTCCATTGAAGAGTTATTTTCAATTGAAGAGTTATTTTCAATCGAAGAGTTATTTTCAGTTGAAGAGTTATTTTCAATTCAAGAGTTATTTTCGATTGAAGAGTTATTTTCCATTGAAGAGTTATTTTCCATTGAAGAGTTATTTTCAATCGAAGAGTTATTTTCAATCGAAGGGTTATTTTCAATTGAAGAGTTATTTTTCATTGAAGAGTTATTTTCCATTGAAGAGTTATTTTCAATTGAAGAGTTATTTTCAATTGAAGAGTTATTTTCAATTGAAGAGCTATTTTCAATTGATTTATTTTCAATTGAAGAGCTATTTTCAATTGAGTTATTTTCAATTGAAGAGTTATTTGAAGAGTTATTTTCAATTGAAGAGTTATTTTCGATTGAGAGTTATTTTCAATTGAAAGGTTATTTTCCAATGAAGAGTTATTTTCAATTAAAGAGTTATTTTCAATTGAAGAGTTATTTTCCATTGAAGAGTTATTTTCGATTGAAGAGTTATTTTCCATTGAAGAGTTATTTTCCATTGAAGAGTTATTTTCCATTGAAGAGTTATTTTCAATCGAAGAGTTATTTTCAATCGAAGGGTTATTTTCAATTGAAGAGTTATTTTCAATTGAAGAGTTATTTTCAATTGAAGAGTTATTTTCAATTGAAGAGTTATTTTCCATTAAAGAGTTATTTTCATTTGATGAGTTATTTTCGATTGAGAGTTATTTTCAATTGAAGAGTTATTTTCAATTGAAGAGTTATTTTCAATCGAAGAGTTATTTTCAGTTGAAGAGTTATTTTCAATTGAAGAGTTATTTTCAGTTGAAGAGTTATTTTCAATTGAAGAGTTATTTTCAATTGAAGAGTTATTTTCAATTAAAGAGTTATTTTCAATTGAAGAGTTATTTTCAATTGAAGAGTTATTTTCAATTGAAAGGTGATTTTCCATTGAAGAGTTATTTTCAATTGAAGAGTTATTATCAATTGAAGAGTTATTTTCCAGTGAAGAGTTATTTTCGATTGAAGAGTTATTTTCATTTGAAGTGTTATTTTACGTTGAAGAGCTATTTTCAGTTGAAGAGATTTTCAGTCGAAGAGTTATTTTCAATTGAAGAGTTATTTTCAATTGAAGAGTTATTTTCCATTAAAGAATTATTTTCAATTGAAGAGTTATTTTCGATTGAGAGTTATTTTCAATTGAAGAGTTATTTTCAATTGAAGAGTTATTTTCAATTGAAAGGTGATTTTCCATTGAAGAGTTATTTTCAATTGAAAGGTTATTTTCCAGTGAAGAGTTATTTTCGATTGAAGAGTTATTTTCAATTGAAGAGTTATTTTACGTTGAAGAGCTATTTTCAGTTGAAGAGATTTTCAGTTGAAGAGTAATTTTCGATTGAGAGTTATTTTCAATTGAAGAGTTATTTTCAATTGAAGAGTTATTTTCAATCGAAGAGTTATTTTCAGTTGAAGAGTTATTTTCAATTGAAGAGTTATTTTCGATTGAAGAGTTATTTTCCATTGAAGAGTTATTTTCCATTGAAGAGTTATTTTCAATCGAAGAGTTATTTTCAATCGAAGGGTTATTTTCAATTGAAGAGTTATTTTTCATTGAAGAGTTATTTTCCATTGAAGAGTTATTTTCAATTGAAGAGTTATTTTCAATTGAAGAGTAATTTTCAATTGAAGAGTTATTTTCGATTGAGAGTTATTTTCAATTGAAGAGCTATTTTCAATTGATTTATTTTCAATTGAAGAGCTATTTTCAATTGAGTTATTTTCAATTGAAGAGTTATTTGAAGAGTTATTTTCAATTGAAGAGTTATTTTCGATTGAGAGTTATTTTCAATTGAAAGGTTATTTTCCATTGAAGAGTTATTTTCAATTAAAGAGTTATTTTCAATTGAAGAGTTATTTTCAATTGAAAGGTGATTTTCCATTGAAGAGTTATTTTCAATTGAAGAGTTATTTTCAATTGAAAGGTGATTTTCCATTGAAGAGTTATTTTCAATTGAAGAGTTATTTTCAATTGAAAGGTTATTTTCCAGTGAAGAGTTATTTTCGATTGAAGAGTTATTTTCAATTGAAGAGTTATTTTACGTTGAAGAGATTTTCAGTTGAAGAGATTTTCAGTTGAAGAGTTATTTTCGATTGAGAGTTATTTTCAATTGAAGAGTTATTTTCAATCGAAGAGTTATTTTCAATCGAAGAGTTATTTTCAGTTGAAGAGTTATTTTCAATTGAAGAGTTATTTTCGATTGAAGAGTTATTTTCCATTGAAGAGTTATTTTCCATTGAAGAGTTATTTTCAATCGAAGAGTTATTTTCAATCGAAGGGTTATTTTCAATTGAAGAGTTATTTTTCATTGAAGAGTTATTTTCCATTGAAGAGTTATTTTCAATTGAAGAGTTATTTTCCATTGAAGAGTTATTTTCAATTGAAGAGTTATTTGAAGAGTTATGGTTATTTTCCATTGAAGAGTTATTTTCAATTAAAGAGTTATTTTCAATTTAAGAGTTATTTTCAATTGAAGAGTTATTTTCAATTAAAGAGTTATTTTCAATTGAAGAGTTATTTTCAATTGAAGAGTTATTTTCAATTGAAAGGTGATTTTCCATTGAAGAGTTATTTTCAATTGAAGAGTTATTTTCAATTGAAAGGTGATTTTCCATTGAAGAGTTATTTTCAATTGAAGAGTTATTTTCAATTGAAAGGTTATTTTCCAGTGAAGAGTTATTTTCGATTGAAGAGTTATTTTCAATTGAAGAGTTATTTTACGTTGAAGAGCTATTTTCAGATGAAGAGATTTTCAGTTGAAGAGTTATTTTCAATTGAAGAGTTATTTTCAATCGAAGGGTTATTTTCAATTGAAGAGTTATTTTCGATTGAGAGTTATTTTCGATTGAGAGTTATTTTCAATTGAAGAGCTATTTTCAATTGAGTTATTTTCAATTGAAGAGCTATTTTCAATTGAAGAGCTATTTTCAATTGAAAGGTGATTTTCCATTGAAGAGTTATTTTCAATTGAAGAGTTATTTTCAATTGAAAGGTTATTTTCCAGTGAAGAGTTATTTTCGATTGAAGAGTTATTTTCAATTGAAGAGTTATTTTACGTTGAAGAGATTTTCAGTTGAAGAGATTTTCAGTTGAAGAGTTATTTTCGATTGAGAGTTATTTTCAATTGAAGAGTTATTTTCAATCGAAGAGTTATTTTCAATCGAAGAGTTATTTTCAGTTGAAGAGTTATTTTCAATTGAAGAGTTATTTTCGATTGAAGAGTTATTTTCCATTGAAGAGTTATTTTCCATTGAAGAGTTATTTTCAATCGAAGAGTTATTTTCAATCGAAGGGTTATTTTCAATTGAAGAGTTATTTTTCATTGAAGAGTTATTTTCCATTGAAGAGTTATTTTCAATTGAAGAGTTATTTTCCATTGAAGAGTTATTTTCAATTGAAGAGTTATTTGAAGAGTTATGGTTATTTTCCATTGAAGAGTTATTTTCAATTAAAGAGTTATTTTCAATTTAAGAGTTATTTTCAATTGAAGAGTTATTTTCAATTAAAGAGTTATTTTCAATTGAAGAGTTATTTTCAATTGAAGAGTTATTTTCAATTGAAAGGTGATTTTCCATTGAAGAGTTATTTTCAATTGAAGAGTTATTTTCAATTGAAAGGTGATTTTCCATTGAAGAGTTATTTTCAATTGAAGAGTTATTTTCAATTGAAAGGTTATTTTCCAGTGAAGAGTTATTTTCGATTGAAGAGTTATTTTCAATTGAAGAGTTATTTTACGTTGAAGAGCTATTTTCAGATGAAGAGATTTTCAGTTGAAGAGTTATTTTCAATTGAAGAGTTATTTTCAATCGAAGGGTTATTTTCAATTGAAGAGTTATTTTCGATTGAGAGTTATTTTCGATTGAGAGTTATTTTCAATTGAAGAGCTATTTTCAATTGAGTTATTTTCAATTGAAGAGCTATTTTCAATTGAAGAGCTATTTTCAATTGAGTTATTTTCAATTGAAGAGTTATTTGAAGAGTTATTTTCAATTGAAGAGTTATTTGAAGAGTTATTTTCAATTGAAGAGTTATTTGAAGAGTTATTTTCAATTGAAGAGTTATTTGAAGAGTTATTTTCAATTGAAGAGTTATTTGAAGAGTTATTTTCAATTGAAGAGTTATTTGAAGAGTTATTTTCAATTGAAGAGTTATTTGAAGAGTTATTTTCAATTGAAGAGTTATTTTCAATTGAAGAGTTATTTTCGATTGAGAGTTATTTTCAATTGAAAGGTTATTTTCCATTGAAGAGTTATTTTCAATTAAAGAGTTATTTTCAATTGAAGAGTTATTTTCAATTGAAGAGTTATTTTCAATTGAAAAGTTATTTTCAATTGAAAGGTGATTTTCCATTGAAGAGTTATTTTCAATTAAAGAGTTATTTTCAATTGAAGAGTTATTTTCAATTGAAGAGTTACTTTCACTTGAAGAGTTATTTTCAATTGAAAGGTTATTTTCCATTGAAGAGTTATTTTCAATTAAAGAGTTATTTTTAATTGAAGAGTTATTTTCAATTGAAGAGTTATTTTCAATTGAAAGGTGATTTTCCATTGAAGAATTATTTTCAATTGAAGAGTAAATTTTCAATTGAAGAGTTATTTTCCATTAAAGAGTTATTTTCAATTAAAGAGTTATTTTCAATTGAAGAGTTATTTTCAATTGAAAGGTGATTTTCCATTGAAGAGTTATTTTCAATTAAAGAGTTATTTTCAATTGAAGAGTTATTTTCAATTGAAGAGTTACTTTCACTTGAAGAGTTATTTTCAATTGAAAGGTTATTTTCCATTGAAGAGTTATTTTCAATTGAAAGGTTATTTTCCATTGAAGAGTTATTTTCAATTAAAGAGTTATTTTCAATTGAAGAGTTATTTTCAATTGAAAGGTGATTTTCCATTGAAGAGTTATTTTCAATTGAAGAGTAAATTTTCAATTGAAGAGTTATTTTCCATTAAAGAGTTATTTTCAATTGAAGAGTTATTTTCGATTGAGAGTTATTTTCAATTGAAGAGTTATTTTCAATTGAAGAGTTATTTTCAATCGAAGAGTTATTTTCAGTTGAAGAGTTATTTTCAATTGAAGAGTTATTTTCGATTGAAGAGTTATTTTCCATTGAAGAGTTATTTTCCATTGAAGAGTTATTTTCAATCGAAGAGTTATTTTCAATCGAAGGGTTATTTTCAATTGAAGAGTAATTTTCAATTGAAGAGTTATTTTCGATTGAGAGTTATTTTCAATTGAAGAGCTATTTTCAATGGAAAATAACTCTTCAATCGAAAATAAATCTTCAATTGAAAATAACTCTTCAACTGAAAATAACTCTTCGATTGAAAATAACTCTTCAAATAACTCTTCAATTGAAAATAACTCAATTGAAAATAGCTCTTCAATTGAAAATAACTCAATTGAAAATAGCTCTTCAATTGAAAATAACTCTCAATCGAAAATAACTCTTCAATTGAAAATAACTCTTCAATTGAAAATAACTATTCAATTGAAAATAACTCTTCAATGGAAAATAACTCTTCAATGAAAAATAACTCTTCAATTGAAAATAACCCTTCGATTGAAAATAACTCTTCGATTGAAAATAACTCTTCAATGGAAATTAACTCTTCAATGGAAAATAACTCTTCAATCGAAAATAACTCTTCAACTGAAAATAACTCTTCGATTGAAAATAACTCTTCAATTGAAATTAACTCAATTGAAATTAACTCAATTGAAAAGAGCTCTTCAATTGAAAATAACTCTCAATCGAAAATAACTCTTCAATTGAAAATAACTCTTCAATTGAAAATAACTCTTCAATTGAAAATAACTCTTCAATGGAAAATAACTCTTCAATGAAAAATAACTCTTCAATTGAAAATAACCCTTCGATTGAAAATAACTCTTCGATTGAAAATAACTCTTCAATGGAAAATAACTCTTCAATGGAAAATAACTCTTCAATCGAAAATAACTCTTCAACTGAAAATAACTCTTCGATTGAAAATAACTCTTCAATTGAAAATAACTCTTCAATTGAAAATAACTCTCAATCGAAAATAACTCTTCAATTGAAAATAACTCTTTAATGGAAAATAACTCTTCAATTGAAAATAACTATTCAATTGAAAATAACTCTTCAATTGAAAATAACTCTTCAATTGAAAATAACTCTTCAATTTAAAATAACCCTTCGATTGACAATAACTCTTCGATTGAAAATAACTCTTCAATGGAAAATAACTCTTCAATCGAAAATAAATCTTCAATTGAAAATAACTCTTCAACTGAAAATAACTCTTCGATTGAAAATAACTCTTCAATTGAAAATAGCTCTTCAATTGAAAATAACTCTCAATCGAAAATAACTCTTCAATTGAAAATAACTCTTCAATTGAAAATAACTATTCAATTGAAAATAACTCTTCAATGGAAAATAACTCTTCAATGAAAAATAACTCTTCAATTGAAAATAACCCTTCGATTGAAAATAACTCTTCGATTGAAAATAACTCTTCAATGGAAATTAACTCTTCAATGGAAAATAACTCTTCAATCGAAAATAACTCTTCAACTGAAAATAACTCTTCGATTGAAAATAACTCTTCAATTGAAATTAACTCAATTGAAATTAACTCAATTGAAAAGAGCTCTTCAATTGAAAATAACTCTCAATCGAAAATAACTCTTCAATTGAAAATAACTCTTCAATTGAAAATAACTCTTCAATTGAAAATAACTCTTCAATGGAAAATAACTCTTCAATGAAAAATAACTCTTCAATTGAAAATAACCCTTCGATTGAAAATAACTCTTCGATTGAAAATAACTCTTCAATGGAAAATAACTCTTCAATGGAAAATAACTCTTCAATCGAAAATAACTCTTCAACTGAAAATAACTCTTCGATTGAAAATAACTCTTCAATTGAAAATAACTCTTCAATTGAAAATAACTCTCAATCGAAAATAACTCTTCAATTGAAAATAACTCTTTAATGGAAAATAACTCTTCAATTGAAAATAACTATTCAATTGAAAATAACTCTTCAATTGAAAATAACTCTTCAATTGAAAATAACTCTTCAATTTAAAATAACCCTTCGATTGACAATAACTCTTCGATTGAAAATAACTCTTCAATGGAAAATAACTCTTCAATCGAAAATAAATCTTCAATTGAAAATAACTCTTCAACTGAAAATAACTCTTCGATTGAAAATAACTCTTCAATTGAAAATAACTCTTCAATTGAAAATAACTCTCAATCGAAAATAACTCTTCAATTGAAAATAACTCTTTAATGGAAAATAACTCTTCAATTGAAAATTTACTCTTCAATTGAAAATAACTCTTCAATGGAAAATCACCTTTCAATTGAAAATAACTCTTCAATTGAAAATAACTCTTTAATTGAAAATAACTCTTCAATGGAAAATCACCTTTCAATTGAAAATAACTTTTCAATTGAAAATAACTCTTCAATTGAAAATAACTCTTCAATTGAAAATAACTCTTTAATTGAAAATAACTCTTCAATGGAAAATAACCTTTCAATTGAAAATAACTCTTCAATGGAAAATAACCTTTCAATTGAAAATAACTCTCAATCGAAAATAACTCTTCAATTGAAAATAACTCTTCAATTGAAAATAACTCTTCAAATAACTCTTCAATTGAAAATAACTCTTCAAATAACTCTTCAATTGAAAATAACTCTTCAAATAACTCTTCAATTGAAAATAACTCTTCAAATAACTCTTCAATTGAAAATAACTCTTCAAATAACTCTTCAATTGAAAATAACTCAATTGAAAATAGCTCTTCAATTGAAAATAACTCAATTGAAAATAGCTCTTCAATTGAAAATAACTCTCAATCGAAAATAACTCTCAATCGAAAATAACTCTTCAATTGAAAATAACCCTTCGATTGAAAATAACTCTTCAATTGAAAATAACTCTTCAACTGAAAATCTCTTCATCTGAAAATAGCTCTTCAACGTAAAATAACTCTTCAATTGAAAATAACTCTTCAATCGAAAATAACTCTTCACTGGAAAATAACCTTTCAATTGAAAATAACTCTTCAATTGAAAATAACTCTTCAATGGAAAATCACCTTTCAATTGAAAATAACTCTTCAATTGAAAATAACTCTTCAATGGAAAATCACCTTTCAATTGAAAATAACTCTTCAATTGAAAATAACTCTTCAATTGAAAATAATTCTTTAATTGAAAATAACTCTTCAATTGAAAATAACTCTTAAATTGAAAATAACTCTTTAATTGAAAATAACTCTTCAATGGAAAATAACCATAACTCTTCAAATAACTCTTCAATTGAAAATAACTCTTCAATGGAAAATAACTCTTCAATTGAAAATAACTCTTCAATGGAAAATAACTCTTCAATGAAAAATAACTCTTCAATTGAAAATAACCCTTCGATTGAAAATAACTCTTCGATTGAAAATAACTCTTCAATGGAAAATAACTCTTCAATGGAAAATAACTCTTCAATCGAAAATAACTCTTCAATTGAAAATAACTCTTCAACTGAAAATAACTCTTCGATTGAAAATAACTCTTCGATTGAAAATAACTCTTCAATTGAAAATAACTCTCAATCGAAAATAACTCTTCAACTGAAAATCTCTTCAACGTAAAATAACTCTTCAATTGAAAATAACTCTTCAATCGAAAATAACTCTTCACTGGAAAATAACCTTTCAATTGAAAATCACCTTTCAATTGCAAATAAGTCTTCAATTGAAAATAACTCTTCAATGGAAAATCACCTTTCAATTGAAAATAACTCTTCAATTGAAAATAACTCTTTAATTGAAAATAACTCTTCAATGGAAAATAACCTTTCAATTGAAAATAACTCTTCAAATAACTCTTCAATTGAAAATAGCTCTTCAATTGAAAATAAATCAATTGAAAATAGCTCTTCAATTGAAAATAACTCTTCAATTGAAAATAACTCTTCAATGGAAAATAACTCTTCAATGAAAAATAACTCTTCAATTGAAAATAACCCTTCGATTGAAAATAACTCTTCGATTGAAAATAACTCTTCAATGGAAAATAACTCTTCAATGGAAAATAACTCTTCAATCGAAAATAACTCTTCAATTGAAAATAACTCTTCAACTGAAAATAACTCTTCGATTGAAAATAACTCTTCAATTGAAAATAACTCTTCAATTGAAAATAACTCTCAATCGAAAATTACTCTTCAACTGAAAATCTCTTCAACTGAAAATAGCTCTTCAACGTAAAATAACTCTTCAATTGAAAATAACTCTTCAATCGAAAATAACTCTTCACTGGAAAATAACCTTTCAATTGAAAATGACTCTTCAATGGAAAATCACCTTTCAATTGAAAATAACTCTTCAATTGAAAATAACTCTTCAATTGAAAATAACTCTCAATCGAAAATAACTCTTCAATTGAAAATAATTCTTTAATGGAAAATAACTCTTCAATTGAAAATAACTCTTCAATTGAAAATAACTCTTCGACTGAAAATCTCTTCAACTGAAAATAGCTCTTCAACGTAAAATAACACTTCAAATGAAAATAACTCTTCAATCGAAAATAACTCTTCACTGGAAAATAACTCTTCAATTGATAATAACTCTTCAATTGAAAATAACTCTTCAATGGAAAATCACCTTTCAATTGAAAATAACTCTTCAATTGAAAATAACTCTTCAATTGAAAATAACTCTTTAATTGAAAATAACTCTTCAATTGAAAATAACTCTTCAATTGAAAATAACTCTTCAACTGAAAATAACTCTTCGATTGAAAATAACTCTTCAATTGAAAATAACTCTTCAATTGAAAATAACTCTCAATCGAAAATAACTCATCAAATGAAAATAACTCTTTAATGGAAAATAACTCTTCGATTGAAAATAACTCTTCAATTGAAAATAACTCTTCAATTGAAAATAACTCTCAATCGAAAATAACTCATCAAATGAAAATAACTCTTTAATGGAAAATAACTCTTCAATTGAAAATAACTCTTCAACTGAAAATAACTCTTCGATTGAAAATAACTCTTCAATTGAAAATAACTCTTCAATTGAAAATAACTCTCAATCGAAAATAACTCTTCAATTGAAAATAACTCTTTAATGGAAAATAACTCTTCAATTGAAAATAACTATTCAATTGAAAATAACTCTTCAATTGAAAATAACTCTTCAATTGAAAATAACTCTTCAATTTAAAATAACCCTTCGATTGACAATAACTCTTCGATTGAAAATAACTCTTCAATGGAAAATAACTCTTCAATCGAAAATAAATCTTCAATTGAAAATAACTCTTCAACTGAAAATAACTCTTCGATTGAAAATAACTCTTCAATTGAAAATAACTCTTCAATTGAAAATAACTCTCAATCGAAAATAACTCTTCAATTGAAAATAACTCTTTAATGGAAAATAACTCTTCAATTGAAAATTTACTCTTCAATTGAAAATAACTCTTCAATGGAAAATCACCTTTCAATTGAAAATAACTCTTCAATTGAAAATAACTCTTTAATTGAAAATAACTCTTCAATGGAAAATCACCTTTCAATTGAAAATAACTTTTCAATTGAAAATAACTCTTCAATTGAAAATAACTCTTCAATTGAAAATAACTCTTTAATTGAAAATAACTCTTCAATGGAAAATAACCTTTCAATTGAAAATAACTCTTCAATGGAAAATAACCTTTCAATTGAAAATAACTCTCAATCGAAAATAACTCTTCAATTGAAAATAACTCTTCAATTGAAAGTAACTCTTCAAATAACTCTTCAATTGAAAATAACTCTTCAAATAACTCTTCAATTGAAAATAACTCTTCAAATAACTCTTCAATTGAAAATAACTCTTCAAATAACTCTTCAATTGAAAATAACTCTTCAATTGAAAATAACTCTTCAATGGAAAATCACCTTTCAATTGAAAATAACTCTTCAATTGAAAATAACTCTTCAATTGAAAATAACTCTTCAATTGAAAATAACTCTTCAATTGAAAATAACTCTTCGATTGAAAATAACTCTTCGATTGAAAATAACTCTCAATCGAAAATAACTCTTCAACTGAAAATCTCTTCAACGTAAAATAACTCTTCAATTGAAAATAACTCTTCAATCGAAAATAACTCTTCACTGGAAAATAACCTTTCAATTGAAAATCACCTTTCAATTGCAAATAAGTCTTCAATTGAAAATAACTCTTCAATGGAAAATCACCTTTCAATTGAAAATAACTCTTCAATTGAAAATAACTCTTTAATTGAAAATAACTCTTCAATGGAAAATAACCTTTCAATTGAAAATAACTCTTCAAATAACTCTTCAATTGAAAATAGCTCTTCAATTGAAAATAAATTAATTGAAAATAGCTCTTCAATTGAAAATAACTCTTCAATTGAAAATAACTCTTCAATGGAAAATAACTCTTCAATGAAAAATAACTCTTCAATTGAAAATAACCCTTCGATTGAAAATAACTCTTCGATTGAAAATAACTCTTCAATGGAAAATAACTCTTCAATGGAAAATAACTCTTCAATCGAAAATAACTCTTCAATTGAAAATAACTCTTCAACTGAAAATAACTCTTCGATTGAAAATAACTCTTCAATTGAAAATAACTCTTCAATTGAAAATAACTCTCAATCGAAAATTACTCTTCAACTGAAAATCTCTTCAACTGAAAATAGCTCTTCAACGTAAAATAACTCTTCAATTGAAAATAACTCTTCAATCGAAAATAACTCTTCACTGGAAAATAACCTTTCAATTGAAAATGACTCTTCAATGGAAAATCACCTTTCAATTGAAAATAACTCTTCAATTGAAAATAACTCTTCAATTGAAAATAACTCTCAATCGAAAATAACTCTTCAATTGAAAATAATTCTTTAATGGAAAATAACTCTTCAATTGAAAATAACTCTTCAATTGAAAATAACTCTTCGACTGAAAATCTCTTCAACTGAAAATAGCTCTTCAACGTAAAATAACACTTCAAATGAAAATAACTCTTCAATCGAAAATAACTCTTCACTGGAAAATAACTCTTCAATTGATAATAACTCTTCAATTGAAAATAACTCTTCAATGGAAAATCACCTTTCAATTGAAAATAACTCTTCAATTGAAAATAACTCTTCAATTGAAAATAACTCTTTAATTGAAAATAACTCTTCAATTGAAAATAACTCTTCAATTGAAAATAACTCTTCAACTGAAAATAACTCTTCGATTGAAAATAACTCTTCAATTGAAAATAACTCTTCAATTGAAAATAACTCTCAATCGAAAATAACTCATCAAATGAAAATAACTCTTTAATGGAAAATAACTCTTCAATTGAAAATAACTCTTCAATTGAAAATAACTCTTCAATTGAAAATAACTCTTCAATTGAAAATAACCCTTCGATTGAAAATAACTCTTCGATTGAAAATAACTCTTCAATGGAAAATAACTCTTCAATGGAAAATAACTCTTCAATGGAAAATAACTCTTCAATCGAAAATAACTCTTCAATGGAAAATAACTCTTCAATTGAAAATAACTCTTTAATTGAAAATAACTCTTCAATGGAAAATAACCTTTCAATTGAAAATAACTCTCAATCGAAAATAACTCTTCAATTGAAAATAACTCTTCAAATAACTCTTCAATTGAAAATAACTCAATTGAAAATAGCTCTTCAATTGAAAATAAATCAATTGAAAATAGCTCTTCAATTGAAAATAACTCTCAATCGAAAATAACTCTTCAATTGAAAATTACTCTTCAATTGAAAATAACTCTTCAATTGAAAATAACTCTTCAATGGAAAATAACTCTTCAATGAAAAATAACTCTTCAATTGAAAATAACCCTTCGATTGAAAATAACTCTTCGATTGAAAATAACTCTTCAATGGAAAATAACTCTTCAATGGAAAATAACTCTTCAATCGAAAATAACTCTTCAATTGAAAATAACTCTTCAACTGAAAATAACTCTTCGATTGAAAATAACTCTTCAATTGAAAATAACTCTTCAATTGAAAATAACTCTCAATCGAAAATAACTCTTCAATTGAAAATAACTCTTTAATGGAAAATAACTCTTCAATTGAAAATTTACTCTTCAATTGAAAATAACTCTTCAATGGAAAATCACCTTTCAATTGAAAATAACTCTTCAATTGAAAATAACTCTTTAATTGAAAATAACTCTTCAATGGAAAATAACCTTTCAATTGAAAATAACTCTTCAATGGAAAATAACCTTTCAATTGAAAATAACTCTTCAAGTGAAAGTAACTCTTCAATTGAAAATAACTCTTCAATTGAAAATAACTCTTTAATTGAAAATAACTCTTCAATGGAAAATCACCTTTCAATTGAAAATAACTCTTCAATTGAAAATAACTCTTTAATTGAAAATAACTCTTTAATGGAAAATAACTCTCAATCGAAAATAACTCTTCAACTGAAAATCTCTTCAACGTAAAATAACTCTTCAATTGAAAATAACTCTTCAATCGAAAATAACTCTTCACTGGAAAATAACCTTTCAATTGAAAATAACTCTTCAATTGAAAATAACTCTTCAATGGAAAATCACCTTTCAATTGAAAATAAGTCTTCAATTGAAAATAACTCTTCAATGGAAAATCACCTTTCAATTGAAAATAAGTCTTCAATTGAAAATTTACTCTTCAATTGAAAATAATTCTTCAATGGAAAATCACCTTTCAATTGAAAATAACTCTTCAATTGAAAATAACTCTTCAAT
This sequence comes from Odiellus spinosus, assembly GCA_963920705.1. Taxonomy (NCBI): domain Eukaryota; kingdom Metazoa; phylum Arthropoda; class Arachnida; order Opiliones; family Phalangiidae; genus Odiellus; species Odiellus spinosus. The sequence goes on from OY987226.1 coordinate 28,284,345, forward strand.
TAAAAATAACTCTTTAATTGAAAATAACTCTTCAATGGAAAATAACCTTTCAATTGAAAATAACTCTTCAAGTGAAAGTAACTCTTCAATTGAAAATAACTCTTCAATTGAAAATAACTCTTTAATTGAAAATAACTCTTCAATGGAAAATCACCTTTCAATTGAAAATAACTTTTCAATTGAAAATAACTCTTCAATTGAAAATAACTCTTCAATTGAAAATAACTCTTTAATTGAAAATAACTCTTCAATGGAAAATAACCTTTCAATTGAAAATAACTCTCAATTGAAAATAACTCTTCGATTGAAAATAACTCTTCAATGGAAAATAACTCTTCAATGGAAAATAACTCTTCAATCGAAAATAACTCTTCAATTGAAAATAACTCTTCAACTGAAAATAACTCTTCGATTGAAAATAACTCTTCGATTGAAAATAACTCTTCAATTGAAAATAACTCTCAATCGAAAATAACTCTTCAACTGAAAATCTCTTCAACGTAAAATAACTCTTCAATTGAAAATAACTCTTCAATCGAAAATAACTCTTCACTGGAAAATAACCTTTCAATTGAAAATAACTCTTCAATTGAAAATAACTCTTCAATTGAAAATAACTCTTCAATGGAAAATCACCTTTCAATTGAAAATAAGTCTTCAATTGAAAATAACTCTTCAATGGAAAATCACCTTTCAATTGAAAATAACTCTTCAATTGAAAATAACTCTTTAATTGAAAATAACTCTTCAATGGAAAATAACCTTTCAATTGAAAATAACTCTTCAAATAACTCTTCAATTGAAAATAGCTATTCAATTGAAAATAAATCAATTGAAAATAGCTCTTCAATTGAAAATAACTCTTCAATTGAAAATAACTCTTCAATGGAAAATAACTCTTCAATGAAAAATAACTCTTCAATTGAAAATAACCCTTCGATTGAAAATAACTCTTCGATTGAAAATAACTCTTCAATGGAAAATAACTCTTCAATGGAAAATAACTCTTCAATCGAAAATAACTCTTCAATTGAAAATAACTCTTCAACTGAAAATAACTCTTCGATTGAAAATAACTCTTCAATTGAAAATAACTCTTCAATTGAAAATAACTCTCAATCGAAAATTACTCTTCAACTGAAAATCTCTTCAACTGAAAATAGCTCTTCAACGTAAAATAACTCTTCAATTGAAAATAACTCTTCAATCGAAAATAACTCTTCACTGGAAAATAACCTTTCAATTGAAAATAACTCTTCAATGGAAAATCACCTTTCAATTGAAAATAACTCTTCAATTGAAAATAACTCTTCAATTGAAAATAACTCTCAATCGAAAATAACTCTTCAATTGAAAATAATTCTTTAATGGAAAATAACTCTTCAATTGAAAATAACTCTTCAATTGAAAATAACTCTTCAATTGAAAATAACTCTTCGACTGAAAATCTCTTCAACTGAAAATAGCTCTTCAACGTAAAATAACACTTCAAATGAAAATAACTCTTCAATCGAAAATAACTCTTCACTGGAAAATAACTCTTCAATTGATAATAACTCTTCAATTGAAAATAACTCTTCAATTGAAAATAACTCTTTAATTGAAAATAACTCTTCAATGGAAAATAACCTTTCAATTGAAAATAACTCTTCAAATAACTCTTCAATTGAAAATAGCTATTCAATTGAAAATAAATCAATTGAAAATAGCTCTTCAATTGAAAATAACTCTTCAATTGAAAATAACTCTTCAATGGAAAATAACTCTTCAATGAAAAATAACTCTTCAATTGAAAATAACCCTTCGATTGAAAATAACTCTTCGATTGAAAATAACTCTTCAATGGAAAATAACTCTTCAATGGAAAATAACTCTTCAATCGAAAATAACTCTTCAATTGAAAATAACTCTTCAACTGAAAATAACTCTTCGATTGAAAATAACTCTTCAATTGAAAATAACTCTTCAATTGAAAATAACTCTCAATCGAAAATTACTCTTCAACTGAAAATCTCTTCAACTGAAAATAGCTCTTCAACGTAAAATAACTCTTCAATTGAAAATAACTCTTCAATCGAAAATAACTCTTCACTGGAAAATAACCTTTCAATTGAAAATAACTCTTCAATGGAAAATCACCTTTCAATTGAAAATAACTCTTCAATTGAAAATAACTCTTCAATTGAAAATAACTCTCAATCGAAAATAACTCTTCAATTGAAAATAATTCTTTAATGGAAAATAACTCTTCAATTGAAAATAACTCTTCAATTGAAAATAACTCTTCGACTGAAAATCTCTTCAACTGAAAATAGCTCTTCAACGTAAAATAACACTTCAAATGAAAATAACTCTTCAATCGAAAATAACTCTTCACTGGAAAATAACTCTTCAATTGATAATAACTCTTCAATTGAAAATAACTCTTCAATGGAAAATCACCTTTCAATTGAAAATAACTCTTCAATTGAAAATAACTCTTCAATTGAAAATAACTCTTTAATTGAAAATAACTCTTCAATTGAAAATAACTCTTCAATTGAAAATAACTCTTCAACTGAAATAACTCTTCGATTGAAAATAACTCTTCAATTGAAAATAACTCTTCAATTGAAAATAACTCTCAATCGAAAATAACTCATCAAATGAAAATAACTCTTTAATGGAAAATAACTCTTCAATTGAAAATAACTCTTCAATTGAAAATAACTCTTCAATTGAAAATAACTCTTCAATTGAAAATAACCCTTCGATTGAAAATAACTCTTCGATTGAAAATAACTCTTCAATGGAAAATAACTCTTCAATGGAAAATAACTCTTCAATGGAAAATAACTCTTCAATCGAAAATAACTCTTCAATGGAAAATAACTCTTCAATTGAAAATAACTCTTTAATTGAAAATAACTCTTCAATGGAAAATAACCTTTCAATTGAAAATAACTCTCAATCGAAAATAACTCTTCAATTGAAAATAACTCTTCAAATAACTCTTCAATTGAAAATAACTCAATTGAAAATAGCTCTTCAATTGAAAATGAATCAATTGAAAATAGCTCTTCAATTGAAAATAACTCTCAATCGAAAATAACTCTTCAATTGAAAATTACTCTTCAATTGAAAATAACTCTTCAATTGAAAATAACTCTTCAATGGAAAATAACTCTTCAATGAAAAATAACTCTTCAATTGAAAATAACCCTTCGATTGAAAATAACTCTTCGATTGAAAATAACTCTTCAATGGAAAATAACTCTTCAATGGAAAATAACTCTTCAATCGAAAATAACTCTTCAATTGAAAATAACTCTTCAACTGAAAATAACTCTTCGATTGAAAATAACTCTTCAATTGAAAATAACTCTTCAATTGAAAATAACTCTCAATCGAAAATAACTCTTCAATTGAAAATAACTCTTTAATGGAAAATAACTCTTCAATTGAAAATTTACTCTTCAATTGAAAATAACTCTTCAATGGAAAATCACCTTTCAATTGAAAATAACTCTTCAATTGAAAATAACTCTTTAATTGAAAATAACTCTTCAATGGAAAATAACCTTTCAATTGAAAATAACTCTTCAATGGAAAATAACCTTTCAATTGAAAATAACTCTTCAAGTGAAAGTAACTCTTCAATTGAAAATAACTCTTCAATTGAAAATAACTCTTTAATTGAAAATAACTCTTCAATGGAAAATCACCTTTCAATTGAAAATAACTCTTCAATTGAAAATAACTCTTTAATTGAAAATAACTCTTTAATGGAAAATAACTCTTCAATTGAAAATTTACTCTTCAATTGAAAATAATTCTTCAATGGAAAATCACCTTTCAATTGAAAATAACTCTTCAATTGAAAATAACTCTTCAATTAAAAATAACTCTTTAATTGAAAATAACTCTTCAATGGAAAATAACCTTTCAATTGAAAATAACTCTTCAAGTGAAAGTAACTCTTCAATTGAAAATAACTCTTCAATTGAAAATAACTCTTTAATTGAAAATAACTCTTCAATGGAAAATCACCTTTCAATTGAAAATAACTTTTCAATTGAAAATAACTCTTCAATTGAAAATAACTCTTCAATTGAAAATAACTCTTTAATTGAAAATAACTCTTCAATGGAAAATAACCTTTCAATTGAAAATAACTCTCAATCGAAAATAACTCTTCAATTGAAAATAACTCTTCAATTGAAAATAACTCTTCAAATAACTCTTCAATTGAAAATAACTCTTCAAATAACTCTTCAATTGAAAATAACTCTTCAAATAACTCTTCAATTGAAAATAACTCTTCAAATAACTCTTCAATTGAAAATAACTCTTCAAATAACTCTTCAATTGAAAATAACTCTTCAAATAACTCTTCAATTGAAAATAACTCTTCAAATAACTCTTCAATTGAAAATAACTCAATTGAAAATAGCTCTTCAATTGAAAATAGCTCTTCAATTGAAAATAACTCAATTGAAAATAGCTCTTAATTGAAAATAACTCTCAATCGAAAATAACTCTCAATCGAAAATAACTCTTCAATTGAAAATAACCCTTCGATTGAAAATAACTCTTCAATTGAAAATAACTCTTCAACTGAAAATCTCTTCATCTGAAAATAGCTCTTCAACGTAAAATAACTCTTCAATTGAAAATAACTCTTCAATCGAAAATAACTCTTCACTGGAAAATAACCTTTCAATTGAAAATAACTCTTCAATTGAAAATAACTCTTCAATGGAAAATCACCTTTCAATTGAAAATAACTCTTCAATTGAAAATAACTCTTCAATGGAAAATCACCTTTCAATTGAAAATAACTCTTCAATTGAAAATAACTCTTCAATTGAAAATAACTCTTTAATTGAAAATAACTCTTCAATTGAAAATAACTCTTAAATTGAAAATAACTCTTTAATTGAAAATAACTCTTCAATGGAAAATAACCATAACTCTTCAAATAACTCTTCAATTGAAAATAACTCTTCAATGGAAAATAACTCTTCAATTGAAAATAATTCTTCAATGGAAAATAACTCTTCAATGAAAAATAACTCTTCAATTGAAAATAACCCTTCGATTGAAAATAACTCTTCGATTGAAAATAACTCTTCAATGGAAAATAACTCTTCAATGGAAAATAACTCTTCAATCGAAAATAACTCTTCAATTGAAAATAACTCTTCAACTGAAAATAACTCTTCGATTGAAAATAACTCTTCGATTGAAAATAACTCTTCAATTGAAAATAACTCTTCAATCGAAAATAACTCTTCACTGGAAAATAACCTTTCAATTGAAAATAACTCTTCAATTGAAAATAACTCTTCAATGGAAAATCACCTTTCAATTGAAAATAACTCTTCAATTGAAAATAACTCTTCAATGGAAAATCACCTTTCAATTGAAAATAACTCTTCAATTGAAAATAACTCTTTAATTGAAAATAACTCTTCAATGGAAAATAACCTTTCAATTGAAAATAACTCTCAATCGAAAATAACTCTTCAATTGAAAATAACTCTTCAAATAACTCTTCAATTGAAAATAACTCAATTGAAAATAGCTCTTCAATTGAAAATAAATCAATTGAAAATAGCTCTTCAATTGAAAATAACTCTCAATCGAAAATAACTCTTCAATTGAAAATTACTCTTCAATTGAAAATAACTCTTCAATTGAAAATAACTCTTCAATGGAAAATAACTCTTCAATGAAAAATAACTCTTCAATTGAAAATAACCCTTCGATTGAAAATAACTCTTCGATTGAAAATAACTCTTCAATGGAAAATAACTCTTCAATGGAAAATAACTCTTCAATCGAAAATAACTCTTCAATTGAAAATAACTCTTCAACTGAAAATAACTCTTCGATTGAAAATAACTCTTCAATTGAAAATAACTCTTCAATTGAAAATAACTCTTCAATTGAAAATAACTCTCAATCGAAAATTACTCTTCAACTGAAAATCTCTTCAACTGAAAATAGCTCTTCAACGTAAAATAACTCTTCAATTGAAAATAACTCTTCAATTGAAAATAACTCTTCAATTGAAAATAACTCTTCGACTGAAGATCTCTTCAACTGAAAATAGCTCTTCAACGTAAAATAACACTTCAAATGAAAATAACTCTTCAATCGAAAATAACTCTTCACTGGAAAATAACTCTTCAATTGATAATAACTCTTCAATTGAAAATAACTCTTCAATGGAAAATCACCTTTCAATTGAAAATAACTCTTCAATTGAAAATAACTCTTCAATTGAAAATAACTCTTTAATTGAAAATAACTCTTCAATTGAAAATAACTCTTCAATTGAAAATAACTCTTCAACTGAAATTAACTCTTCGATTGAAAATAACTCTTCAATTGAAAATAACTCTTCAATTGAAAATAACTCTCAATCGAAAATAACTCATCAAATGAAAATAACTCTTTAATGGAAAATAACTCTTCAATTGAAAATAACTCTTCAATTGAAAATAACTCTTCAATTGAAAATAACTCTTCAATTGAAAATAACCCTTCGATTGAAAATAACTCTTCGATTGAAAATAACTCTTCAATGGAAAATAACTCTTCAATGGAAAATAACTCTTCAATGGAAAATAACTCTTCAATCGAAAATAACTCTTCAATGGAAAATAACTCTTCAATTGAAAATAACTCTTTAATTGAAAATAACTCTTCAATGGAAAATAACCTTTCAATTGAAAATAACTCTCAATCGAAAATAACTCTTCAATTGAAAATAACTCTTCAAATAACTCTTCAATTGAAAATAACTCAATTGAAAATAGCTCTTCAATTGAAAATAAATCAATTGAAAATAGCTCTTCAATTGAAAATAACTCTCAATCGAAAATAACTTTTCAATTGAAAATTACTCTTCAATTGAAAATAACTCTTCAATTGAAAATAACTCTTCAATGGAAAATAACTCTTCAATGAAAAATAACTCTTCGATTGAAAATAACTCTTCGATTGAAAATAACTCTTCAATGGAAAATAACTCTTCAATGGAAAATAACTCTTCAATCGAAAATAACTCTTGAATTGAAAATAACTCTTCAACTGAAAATAACTCTTCGATTGAAAATAACTCTTCAATCGAAAATAACCTTTCAATTGAAAATAACTCTTCAATGGAAAATCACCTTTCAATTGAAAATAACTCTTCAATTGAAAATAACTCTTCAATTGAAAATAACTCTCAATCGAAAATAACTCTTCAATTGAAAATAATTCTTTAATGGAAAATAACTCTTCAATTGAAAATAACTCTTCAATTGAAAATAACTCTTCAATTGAAAATAACTCTTCGACTGAAAATCTCTTCAACTGAAAATAGCTCTTCAACGTAAAATAACACTTCAAATGAAAATAACTCTTCACTGGAAAATAACTCTTCAATTGATAATAACTCTTCAATTGAAAATAACTCTTCAATGGAAAATCACCTTTCAATTGAAAATAACTCTTCAATTGAAAATAACTCTTCAATTGAAAATAACTCTTTAATTGAAAATAACTCTTCAATTGAAAATAACTCTTCAATTGAAAATAACTCTTCAACTGAAAATAACTCTTCGATTGAAAATAACTCTTCAATTGAAAATAACTCTTCAATTGAAAATAACTCTCAATCGAAAATAACTCATCAAATGAAAATAACTCTTTAATGGAAAATAACTCTTCAATTGAAAATAACTCTTCAATTGAAAATAACTCTTCAACTGAAAATAACTCTTCAATTGAAAATAACTCTTCAATTGAAAATAACTCTTCAACTGAAAATAACTCTTCAATTGAAAATAACCCTTCGATTGAAAATAACTCTTCAATGGAAAATAACTCTTCAATGGAAAATAACTCTGCAATGGAAAATAACTCTTCAATCGAAAATAACTCTTCAATGGAAAATAACTCTTCAATTGAAAATAACTCTTTAATTGAAAATAACTCTTCAATGGAAAATAACCTTTCAATTGAAAATAACTCTCAATCGAAAATAACTCTTCAATTGAAAATAACTCTTCAAATAACTCTTCAATTGAAAATAACTCAATTGAAAATAGCTCTTCAATTGAAAATAAATCAATTGAAAATAGCTCTTCAATTGAAAATAACTCTCAATCGAAAATAACTCTTCAATTGAAAATTACTCTTCAATTGAAAATAACTCTTCAATTGAAAATAACTCTTCAATGGAAAATAACTCTTCAATGAAAAATAACTCTTCAATTGAAAATAACCCTTCGATTGAAAATAACTCTTCGATTGAAAATAACTCTTCAATGGAAAATAACTCTTCAATGGAAAATAACTCTTCAATCGAAAATAACTCTTGAATTGAAAATAACTCTTCAACTGAAAATAACTCTTCGATTGAAAATAACTCTTCAATTGAAAATAACTCTTCAATTGAAAATAACTCTCAATCGAAAATTACTCTTCAACTGAAAATCTCTTCAACTGAAAATAGATCTTCGACGTAAAATAACTCTTCAATTAAAAATAACTCTTCAATCGAAAATAACTCTTCACTGGAAAATAACCTTTCAATTGAAAATAACTCTTCAATGGAAAATCACCTTTCGATTGAAAATAACTCTTCGATTGAAAATAACTCTTCAATGGAAAATAACTCTTCAATGGAAAATAACTCTTCAATGGAAAATAACTCTTCAATCGAAAATAACTCTTCAATGGAAAATAACTCTTCAATCGAAAATAACTCTTCGATTGAAAATAACTCTTCGACTGAAAATAACTCTTCGATTGAAAATAACTCTTCAATTGAAAATAACTCTTCAATTGAAAATAACTCTTCAATTGAAAATAACTCTTTAATGGAAAATAACTCTTCAATGGAAAATAACTCTTCAATGGAAAATAACTCTTCAATCGAAAATAACTCTTCAATGGAAAATAACTCTTCAATCGAAAATAACTCTTCGATTGAAAATAACTCTTCGACTGAAAATAACTCTTCGATTGAAAATAACTCTTCAATTGAAAATAACTCTTCAATTGAAAATAACTCTTCAATTGAAAATAACTCTTTAATGGAAAATAACTCTTCAATTGAAAATAACTCTTCAATCGAAAATAACTCTCAATCGAAAATAACTCTTCAATTGAAAATAACTCTTTAATGGAAAATAACTCTTCAATTGAAAATAACTCTTCAATTGAAAATAACTCTTCAATTGAAAATAACCCTTCGATTGAAAATAACTCTTCGATTGAAAATAACTCTTCAATTGAAAATAACTCTTCAATTGAAAATAACTCTTTAATTGAAAATAACTCTTCAATGGAAAATAAACTTTCAATTGAAAATAAACTTTCAATTGAAAATAAATCTTCAATTGAAAATAACTCTTCAATGGAAAATAACTCTTCAATCGAAAATAACCTTTCAATTGAAAATAACTCTTCAATGGAAAATCACCTTTCAATTGAAAATAACTCTTCAATTGAAAATAACTCTTCAATTGAAAATAACTCTCAATCGAAAATAACTCTTCAATTGAAAATAATTCTTTAATGGAAAATAACTCTTCAATTGAAAATAACTCTTCAATTGAAAATAACTCTTCGACTGAAAATCTCTTCAACTGAAAATAGCTCTTCAACGTAAAATAACACTTCAAATGAAAATAACTCTTCAATCGAAAATAACTCTTCACTGGAAAATAACTCTTCAATTGATAATAACTCTTCAATTGAAAATAACTCTTCAATGGAAAATCACCTTTCAATTGAAAATAACTCTTCAATTGAAAATAACTCTTCAATTGAAAATAACTCTTTAATTGAAAATAACTCTTCAATTGAAAATAACTCTTTAATTGAAAATAACTCTTCAATGGAAAATAAACTTTCAATTGAAAATAAACTTTCAATTGAAAATAACTCTTCAATTGAAAATAACTCTTCAATTGAAAATAACTCTTCAATGGAAAATAACCTTTCAATTGAAAATAACTCTCAATCGAAAATAACCTTTCAATTGAAAATAACTCTTCAATTGATAGTAACTCTTCAATTGAAAATAACTCTTCAATTGAAAATAACTCTTCAATGGAAAATAACCTTTCAATTGAAAATAACTCTTCAATGGAAAATAACCTTTCAATTGAAAATAACTCTTCAATTGATAGTAACTCTTCAATTGAAAATAACTCTTCAATTGAAAATAATTCTTCAATTGAAAATAACTCTTCAATTGAAAATAACTCTTCAATTGAAAATAACTCTTCAATGGAAAATAACCTTTCAATTGAAAATAACTCTTCAATTGAAAATAACTCTTCAATCGAAAATAACTCTTCAATTGAAAATAACTCTTTAATTGAAAATAACTCTTCAATGGAAAATAACCTTTCAATTGAAAATAACTCTTCAATTGATAGTAACTCTTCAATTGAAAATAACTCTTCAATAGAAAATAACTCTTCAATTGAAAATAACTCTTCAATGGAAAATAACCTTTCAATTGAAAATAACTCTTCAATTGAAAATAACTCTTCAATAGAAAATCACCTTTCAATAGAAAATAACTCTTCAATTGAAAATAACTCTACAATTGAAAATAACTCTTCAATTGAAAATAACTCTTCAATTGAAAATAACTCTTCAATTGAATATAACTCTTCAATTGAAAATAACTCTTCAATTGAAAATAACCATGAATTGAAAATAACTCTTCAATGGAAAATTACTCTTCAACTGAAAATCTCTTCAACTGAAAATAGCTCTTCAACGTAAAATAACTCTTCAATTGAAAATAACTCTTCAAACGAAAATAACTCTTCACTGGAAAATAACCTTTCAATTGAAAATAACTCTTCAATTGAAAATAACTCTTCAATGGAAAATCACCTTTCAATTGAAAATAACTCGTCAATTGAAAATAACTCTTCAATGGAAAATCACCTTTCAATTGAAAATAACTCTTTAATTGAAAATAACTCTTCAATTGAAAATAACTCTTCAATTGAAAATAACTCTTTAATTGAAAATAACTCTTCAATGGAAAATAACCATAACTCTTCAATTGAAAATAACTCTTCAATTGAAAATAACTCTTTAATTGAAAATAACTCTTCAATGGAAAATAACCATAACTCTTCAATTGAAAATAACTCTTCAATTGAAAATAACTCTTTAATTGAAAATAACTCTTCAATGGAAAATAACCATAACTCTTCAAATAACTCTTCAATTGAAAATAACTCAATTGAAAATAGCTCTTCAATTGAAAATAACTCAATTGAAAATAACTCAATTGAAAATATCTCTTCAATTGTAAATATCTCTTCAATTGTAAATATCTCTTCAATTGTAAATAACTCTCAATCGAAAATAACTCTTCAATTGAAAATTACTCTTCAATTGAAAATAACTCTTCAATTGAAAATAACTCTTCAATGGAAAATAACTCTTCAATGAAAAATAACTCTTCAATTGAAAATAACCCTTCGATTGAAAATAACTCTTCGATTGAAAATAACTCTTCAATGGAAAATAACTCTTCAATTGAATATAACCTTTCAATTGAAAATAACTCTTCAATTGAAAATAACTCTTCAATGGAAAATAACCTTTCAATTGAAAATAACTCTCAATCGAAAATAACCTTTCAATTGAAAATAACTCTTCAATTGATAGTAACTCTTCAATTGAAAATAACTCTTCAATTGAAAATAACTCTTCAATGGAAAATAACCTTTCAATTGAAAATAACTCTTCAATGGAAAATAACCTTTCAATTGAAAATAACTCTTCAATTGATAGTAACTCTTCAATTGAAAATAACTCTTCAATTGAAAATAACTCTTCAATTGAAAATAACTCTTCAATTGAAAATAACTCTTCAATTGAAAATAACTCTTCAATGGAAAATAACCTTTCAATTGAAAATAACTCTTCAATTGAAAATAACTCTTCAATCGAAAATAACTCTTCAATTGAAAATAACTCTTTAATTGAAAATAACTCTTCAATGGAAAATAACCTTTCAATTGAAAATAACTCTTCAATTGATAGTAACTCTTCAATTGAAAATAACTCTTCAATAGAAAATAACTCTTCAATTGAAAATAACTCTTCAATGGAAAATAACCTTTCAATTGAAAATAACTCTTCAATTGAAAATAACTCTTCAATAGAAAATCACCTTTCAATAGAAAATAACTCTTCAATTGAAAATAACTCTACAATTGAAAATAACTCTTCAATTGAAAATAACTCTTCAATTGAAAATAACTCTTCAATTGAATATAACTCTTCAATTGAAAATAACTCTTCAATTGAAAATAACCATGAATTGAAAATAACTCTTCAATGGAAAATTACTCTTCAACTGAAAATCTCTTCAACTGAAAATAGCTCTTCAACGTAAAATAACTCTTCAATTGAAAATAACTCTTCAAACGAAAATAACTCTTCACTGGAAAATAACCTTTCAATGAAAATAACTCTTCAATTGAAAATAACTCTTCAATGGAAAATCACCTTTCAATTGAAAATAACTCTTCAATTGAAAATAACTCTTCAATTGAAAATAACTCTTTAATTGAAAATAACTCTTCAATTGAAAATAACTCTTCAATTGAAAATAACTCTTTAATTGAAAATAACTCTTCAATGGAAAATAACCATAACTCTTCAATTGAAAATTACTCTTCAATTGAAAATAACTCTTCAATTGAAAATAACTCTTCAATGGAAAATAACTCTTCAATGAAAAATAACTCTTCAATTGAAAATAACCCTTCGATTGAAAATAACTCTTCGATTGAAAATAACTCTTCAATGGAAAATAACTCTTCAATTGAAAATAACTCTTCAATGGAAAATAACCTTTCAATTGAAAATAACTCTTCAATGGAAAATAACCTTTCAATTGAAAATAACTCTTCAATTGATAGTAACTCTTCAATTGAAAATAACTCTTCAATTGAAAATAACTCTTCAATTGAAAATAACTCTTCAATTGAAAATAACTCTTCAATTGAAAATAACTCTTCAATTGAAAATAACTCTTCAATGGAAAATAACCTTTCAATTGAAAATAACTCTTCAATTGAAAATAACTCTTCAATCGAAAATAACTCTTCAATTGAAAATAACTCTTTAATTGAAAATAACTCTTCAATGGAAAATAACCTTTCAGTTGAAAATAACTCTTCAATTGATAGTAACTCTTCAATTGAAAATAACTCTTCAATTGAAAATAACTCTTCAATTGAAAATAACTCTTCAATTGAAAATAACTCTTCGATTGAAAATAACTCTTCGATTGAAAATAACTCTTCAATTGAAAATAACTCTTCAATTGAAAATAACTCTTCAATTGAAAATAACTCTTCAATGGAAAATAACTCTTTAATGAAAAATAACTCTTCAATTGAAAATAACTCTTCGATTGAAATTAACTCTTCGATTGAAAATAACTCTTCAATGGAAAATAACTCTTCAATGGAAAATAACTCTTCAATCGAAAATAACCTTTCAATTGAAAATAACTCTTCAATTGAAAGAAACTCTTCAATTGAAAATAACTCTTCAAATAACTCTTCAATTGAAAATAACTCTCAATCGAAAATATCTCTTCAATTGAAAATAACTCTTTAATGGAAAATAACTCTTCAATTGAAAATAACTCTTCAATCGAAAATAACTCTCAATCGAAAATAACTCTTCAATTGAAAATAACTCTTTAATGGAAAATAACTCTTCAATTGAAAATAACTCTTCAATTGAAAATAACCCTTCGATTGAAAATAACTCTTCGATTGAAAATAACTCTTCAATTGAAAATAACTCTTCAATTGAAAATAACTCTTTAATTGAAAATAACTCTTCAATGGAAAATAAACTTTCAATTGAAAATATCTCTCAATCGAAAATAACTCTTCAATGGAAAATAAACTTTCAATTGAAAATATCTCTCAATCGAAAATAACTCTTCAATTGAAAATAACTCTTCAATTGAAAATAACTCTTCAATCGAAAATAACTCTCAATCGAAAATAACTCTTCAATTGAAAATAACTCTTTAATGGAAAATAACTCTTCAATTGAAAATAACTCTTCAATTGAAAATAACCCTTCGATTGAAAATAACTCTTCGATTGAAAATAACTCTTCAATTGAAAATAACTCTTCAATTGAAAATAACTCTTTAATTGAAAATAACTCTTCAATGGAAAATAAACTTTCAATTGAAAATATCTCTCAATCGAAAATAACTCTTCAATGGAAAATAAACTTTCAATTGAAAATATCTCTCAATCGAAAATAACTCTTCAATTGAAAATAACTCTTCAAATAACTCTTCAATTGAAAATAACTCAATTGAAAATAGCTCTTCAATTGAAAATAACTCTTCAAATAACTCTTCGATTGAAAATAACTCTTCAATTGAAAATAACTCTTCAATTGAAAATAACTCTTCAATGGAAAATAACTCTTCAATGGAAAATAACTCTTCAATCGAAAATAACTCTTCAACTGAAAATAACTCTTCGATCGAAAATAACTCTTCAATGGAAAATAACTCTTCAATCGAAAATAACTCTTCGATTGAAAATAACTCTTCGACTGAAAATAACTCTTCGATTGAAAATAACTCTTCAATTGAAAATAACTCTCAATCGAAAATATCTCTTCAATTGAAAATAACTCTTTAATGGAAAATAACTCTTCAATTGAAAATAACTCTTCAATCGAAAATAACTCTCAATCGAAAATAACTCTTCAATTGAAAATAACTCTTTAATGGAAAATAACTCTTCAATTGAAAATAACTCTTCAATTGAAAATAACTCTTCAATTGAAAATAACCTTTCAATTGAAAATAACCATGAATTGAAAATAACTCTTCAATGGAAAATTACTCTTCAACTGAAAATCTCTTCAACTGAAAATAGCTCTTCAACGTAAAATAACTCTTCAATTGAAAATAACTCTTCAAACGAAAATAACTCTTCACTGGAAAATAACCTTTCAATGAAAATAACTCTTCAATTGAAAATAACTCTTCAATGGAAAATCACCTTTCAATTGAAAATAACTCTTCAATTGAAAATAACTCTTCAAACGAAAATAACTCTTCACTGGAAAATAACCTTTCAATGAAAATAACTCTTCAATTGAAAATAACTCTTCAATGGAAAATCACCTTTCAATTGAAAATAACTCTTCAATTGAAAATAACTCTTCAATGGAAAATCACCTTTCAATTGAAAATAACTCTTCAATTGAAAATAACTCTTCAATTGAAAATAACTCTTTAATTGAAAATAACTCTTCAATTGAAAATAACTCTTCAATTGAAAATAACTCTTTAATTGAAAATAACTCTTCAATGGAAAATAACCATAACTCTTCAATTGAAAATTACTCTTCAATTGAAAATAACTCTTCAATTGAAAATAACTCTTCAATGGAAAATAACTCTTCAATGAAAAATAACTCTTCAATTGAAAATAACCCTTCGATTGAAAATAACTCTTCGATTGAAAATAACTCTTCAATGGAAAATAACTCTTCAATTGAATATAACCTTTCAATTGAAAATAACTCTTCAATTGAAAATAACTCTTCAATGGAAAATAACCTTTCAATTGAAAATAACTCTCAATCGAAAATAACCTTTCAATTGAAAATAACTCTTCAATTGATAGTAACTCTTCAATTGAAAATAACTCTTCAATTGAAAATAACTCTTCAATGGAAAATAACCTTTCAATTGAAAATAACTCTTCAATGGAAAATAACCTTTCAATTGAAAATAACTCTTCAATTGATAGTAACTCTTCAATTGAAAATAACTCTTCAATTGAAAATAACTCTTCAATTGAAAATAACTCTTCAATTGAAAATAACTCTTCAATTGAAAATAACTCTTCAATTGAAAATAACTCTTCAATGGAAAATAACCTTTCAATTGAAAATAACTCTTCAATTGAAAATAACTCTTCAATCGAAAATAACTCTTCAATTGAAAATAACTCTTTAATTGAAAATAACTCTTCAATGGAAAATAACCTTTCAATTGAAAATAACTCTTCAATTGATAGTAACTCTTCAATTGAAAATAACTCTTCAATAGAAAATAACTCTTCAATTGAAAATAACTCTTCAATGGAAAATAACCTTTCAATTGAAAATAACTCTTCAATTGAAAATAACTCTTCAATAGAAAATCACCTTTCAATAGAAAATAACTCTTCAATTGAAAATAACTCTACAATTGAAAATAACTCTTCAATTGAAAATAACTCTTCAATTGAAAATAACTCTTCAATTGAATATAACTCTTCAATTGAAAATAACTCTTCAATTGAATATAACTCTTCAATTGAAAATAACTCTTCAATTGAAAATAACCATGAATTGAAAATAACTCTTCAATGGAAAATTACTCTTCAACTGAAAATCTCTTCAACTGAAAATAGCTCTTCAACGTAAAATAACTCTTCAATTGAAAATAACTCTTCAAACGAAAATAACTCTTCACTGGAAAATAACCTTTCAATGAAAATAACTCTTCAATTGAAAATAACTCTTCAATGGAAAATCACCTTTCAATTGAAAATAACTCTTCAATTGAAAATAACTCTTCAATGGAAAATCACCTTTCAATTGAAAATAACTCTTCAATTGAAAATAACTCTTCAATTGAAAATAACTCTTTAATTGAAAATAACACTTCAATTGAAAATAACTCTTCAATTGAAAATAACTCTTTAATTGAAAATAACTCTTCAATGGAAAATAACCATAACTCTTCAATTGAAAATAACTCTTCAATTGAAAATAACTCTTTAATTGAAAATAACTCTTCAATGGAAAATAACCATAACTCTTCAAATAACTCTTCAATTGAAAATAACTCAATTGAAAATAGCTCTTCAATTGAAAATAACTCAATTGAAAATATCTCTTCAATTGTAAATATCTCTTCAATTGTAAATAACTCTCAATCGAAAATAACTCTTCAATTGAAAATTACTCTTCAATTGAAAATTACTCTTCAATCGAAAATAACTCTTCACTGGAAAATAACCTTTCAATTGAAAATAACTCTTCAATTGAAAATAACTCTTCAATATAAAATCACCTTTCAATTGAAAATAACTCTTCAATTGAAAATAACTCTTCAATGGAAAATCACCTTTCAATTGAAAATAACTCTTTAATTGAAAATAACTCTTCAATTGAAAATAACTCTTCAATTGAAAATAACTCTTTAATTGAAAATAACTCTTCAATGGAAAATAACCTTTCAATTGAAAATAACTCTCAATCGAAAATAACTCTTCAATTGAAAATAACTCTTCAAATAACTCTTCAATTAAAAATAACTCAATTGAAAATAACTCAATTGAAAATAGCTCTTCAATTGAAAATAACTCTCAATCGAAAATAACTCTTCAATTGAAAATTACTCTTCAATTGAAAATAACTCTTCAATTGAAAATAACTCTTCAATGGAAAATAACTCTTCAATGAAAAATAACTCTTCAATTGAAAATAACCCTTCGATTGAAAATAACTCTTCGATTGAAAATAACTCTTCAATTGAAAATAACTCTTCAATAGAAAATAACTCTTCAATTGAAAATAACTCTTCAATGGAAAATAACCTTTCAATTGAAAATAACTCTTCAATTGAAAATAACTCTTCAATAGAAAATCACCTTTCAATAGAAAATAACTCTTCAATTGAAAATAACTCTACAATTGAAAATAACTCTTCAATTGAAAATAACTCTTCAATTGAAAATAACTCTTCAATTGAATATAACTCTTCAATTGAAAATAACTCTTCAATTGAAAATAACCATGAATTGAAAATAACTCTTCAATGGAAAATTACTCTTCAACTGAAAATCTCTTCAACTGAAAATAGCTCTTCAACGTAAAATAACTCTTCAATTGAAAATAACTCTTCAAACGAAAATAACTCTTCACTGGAAAATAACCTTTCAATGAAAATAACTCTTCAATTGAAAATAACTCTTCAATGGAAAAT
Organism: Odiellus spinosus; assembly: GCA_963920705.1. Classification (NCBI taxonomy): domain Eukaryota; kingdom Metazoa; phylum Arthropoda; class Arachnida; order Opiliones; family Phalangiidae; genus Odiellus; species Odiellus spinosus. The sequence goes on from OY987226.1 coordinate 28,302,406, forward strand.
CACCTTTCAATTGAAAATAACTCTTCAATTGAAAATAACTCTTCAATGGAAAATCACCTTTCAATTGAAAATAACTCTTCAATTGAAAATAACTCTTCAATTGAAAATAACTCTTTAATTGAAAATAACTCTTCAATTGAAAATAACTCTTCAATTGAAAATAACTCTTTAATTGAAAATAACTCTTCAATGGAAAATAACCATAACTCTTCAATTGAAAATTACTCTTCAATTGAAAATAACTCTTCAATTGAAAATAACTCTTCAATGGAAAATAACTCTTCAATGAAAAATAACTCTTCAATTGAAAATAACCCTTCGATTGAAAATAACTCTTCGATTGAAAATAACTCTTCAATGGAAAATAACTCTTCAATTGAAAATAACTCTTCAATGGAAAATAACCTTTCAATTGAAAATAACTCTTCAATGGAAAATAACCTTTCAATTGAAAATAACTCTTCAATTGATAGTAACTCTTCAATTGAAAATAACTCTTCAATTGAAAATAACTCTTCAATTGAAAATAACTCTTCAATTGAAAATAACTCTTCAATTGAAAATAACTCTTCAATTGAAAATAACTCTTCAATTGAAAATAACTCTTCAATGGAAAATAACCTTTCAATTGAAAATAACTCTTCAATTGAAAATAACTCTTCAATCGAAAATAACTCTTCAATTGAAAATAACTCTTTAATTGAAAATAACTCTTCAATGGAAAATAACCTTTCAATTGAAAATAACTCTTCAATTGATAGTAACTCTTCAATTGAAAATAACTCTTCAATAGAAAATAACTCTTCAATTGAAAATAACTCTTCAATGGAAAATAACCTTTCAATTGAAAATAACTCTTCAATTGAAAATAACTCTTCAATAGAAAATCACCTTTCAATAGAAAATAACTCTTCAATTGAAAATAACTCTACAATTGAAAATAACTCTTCAATGGAAAATCACCTTTCAATTGAAAATAACTCTTCAATTGAAAATAACTCTTCAATTGAAAATAACTCTTCAATTGAAAATAACTCTTCGATTGAAAATAACTCTTCGATTGAAAATAACTCTTCAATTGAAAATAACTCTTCAATTGAAAATAACTCTTCAATTGAAAATAACTCTTCAATGGAAAATAACTCTTTAATGAAAAATAACTCTTCAATTGAAAATAACTCTTCGATTGAAATTAACTCTTCGATTGAAAATAACTCTTCAATGGAAAATAACTCTTCAATGGAAAATAACTCTTCAATCGAAAATAACCTTTCAATTGAAAATAACTCTTCAATTGAAAGAAACTCTTCAATTGAAAATAACTCTTCAAATAACTCTTCAATTGAAAATAACTCTCAATCGAAAATATCTCTTCAATTGAAAATAACTCTTTAATGGAAAATAACTCTCAATCGAAAATAACTCTTCAATTGAAAATAACTCTTTAATGGAAAATAACTCTTCAATTGAAAATAACTCTTCAATTGAAAATAACCCTTCGATTGAAAATAACTCTTCGATTGAAAATAACTCTTCAATTGAAAATAACTCTTCAATTGAAAATAACTCTTTAATTGAAAATAACTCTTCAATGGAAAATAAACTTTCAATTGAAAATATCTCTCAATCGAAAATAACTCTTCAATGGAAAATAAACTTTCAATTGAAAATATCTCTCAATCGAAAATAACTCTTCAATTGAAAATAACTCTTCAATTGAAAATAACTCTTCAATCGAAAATAACTCTCAATCGAAAATAACTCTTCAATTGAAAATAACTCTTTAATGGAAAATAACTCTTCAATTGAAAATAACTCTTCAATTGAAAATAACCCTTCGATTGAAAATAACTCTTCGATTGAAAATAACTCTTCAATTGAAAATAACTCTTCAATTGAAAATAACTCTTTAATTGAAAATAACTCTTCAATGGAAAATAAACTTTCAATTGAAAATATCTCTCAATCGAAAATAACTCTTCAATGGAAAATAAACTTTCAATTGAAAATATCTCTCAATCGAAAATAACTCTTCAATTGAAAATAACTCTTCAAATAACTCTTCAATTGAAAATAACTCAATTGAAAATAGCTCTTCGATTGAAAATAACTCTTCGATTGAAAATAACTCTTCAATTGAAAATAACTCTTCAATTGAAAATAACTCTTCAATGGAAAATAACTCTTCAATGGAAAATAACTCTTCAATCGAAAATAACTCTTCAACTGAAAATAACTCTTCGATCGAAAATAACTCTTCAATGGAAAATAACTCTTCAATCGAAAATAACTCTTCGATTGAAAATAACTCTTCGACTGAAAATAACTCTTCGATTGAAAATAACTCTTCAATTGAAAATATTTCTCAATCGAAAATATCTCTTCAATTGAAAATAACTCTTTAATGGAAAATAACTCTTCAATTGAAAATAACTCTTCAATCGAAAATAACTCTCAATCGAAAATAACTCTTCAATTGAAAATAACTCTTTAATGGAAAATAACTCTTCAATTGAAAATAACTCTTCAATTGAAAATAACTCTTCAATTGAAAATAACCTTTCAATTGAAAATAACCATGAATTGAAAATAACTCTTCAATGGAAAATTACTCTTCAACTGAAAATCTCTTCAACTGAAAATAGCTCTTCAACGTAAAATAACTCTTCAATTGAAAATAACTCTTCAAACGAAAATAACTCTTCACTGGAAAATAACCTTTCAATGAAAATAACTCTTCAATTGAAAATAACTCTTCAATGGAAAATCACCTTTCAATTGAAAATAACTCTTCAATTGAAAATAACTCTTCAATGGAAAATCACCTTTCAATTGAAAATAACTCTTCAATTGAAAATAACTCTTCAATTGAAAATAACTCTTTAATTGAAAATAACTCTTCAATTGAAAATAACTCTTCAATTGAAAATAACTCTTTAATTGAAAATAACTCTTCAATGGAAAATAACCATAACTCTTCAATTGAAAATTACTCTTCAATTGAAAATAACTCTTCAATTGAAAATAACTCTTCAATGGAAAATAACTCTTCAATGAAAAATAACTCTTCAATTGAAAATAACCCTTCGATTGAAAATAACTCTTCGATTGAAAATAACTCTTCAATGGAAAATAACTCTTCAATTGAATATAACCTTTCAATTGAAAATAACTCTTCAATGGAAAATAACCTTTCAATTGAAAATAACTCTCAATCGAAAATAACCTTTCAATTGAAAATAACTCTTCAATTGATAGTAACTCTTCAATTGAAAATAACTCTTCAATGGAAAATAACCTTTCAATTGAAAATAACTCTTCAATGGAAAATAACCTTTCAATTGAAAATAACTCTTCAATTGATAGTAACTCTTCAATTGAAAATAACTCTTCAATTGAAAATAACTCTTCAATTGAAAATAACTCTTCAATTGAAAATAACTCTTCAATTGAAAATAACTCTTCAATTGAAAATAACTCTTCAATTGAAAATAACTCTTCAATTGAAAATAACTCTTCAATGGAAAATAACCTTTCAATTGAAAATAACTCTTCAATTGAAAATAACTCTTCAATCGAAAATAACTCTTCAATTGAAAATAACTCTTTAATTGAAAATAACTCTTCAATGGAAAATAACCTTTCAATTGAAAATAACCATGAATTGAAAATAACTCTTCAATGGAAAATTACTCTTCAACTGAAAATCTCTTCAACTGAAAATAGCTCTTCAACGTAAAATAACTCTTCAATTGAAAATAACTCTTCAAACGAAAATAACTCTTCACTGGAAAATAACCTTTCAATGAAAATAACTCTTCAATTGAAAATAACTCTTCAATGGAAAATCACCTTTCAATTGAAAATAACTCTTCAATTGAAAATAACTCTTCAATGGAAAATCACCTTTCAATTGAAAATAACTCTTCAATTGAAAATAACTCTTCAATTGAAAATAACTCTTTAATTGAAAATAACTCTTCAATTGAAAATAACTCTTCAATTGAAAATAACTCTTTAATTGAAAATAACTCTTCAATGGAAAATAACCATAACTCTTCAATTGAAAATTACTCTTCAATTGAAAATAACTCTTCAATTGAAAATAACTCTTCAATGGAAAATAACTCTTCAATGAAAAATAACTCTTCAATTGAAAATAACCCTTCGATTGAAAATAACTCTTCGATTGAAAATAACTCTTCAATGGAAAATAACTCTTCAATTGAATATAACCTTTCAATTGAAAATAACTCTTCAATGGAAAATAACCTTTCAATTGAAAATAACTCTCAATCGAAAATAACCTTTCAATTGAAAATAACTCTTCAATTGATAGTAACTCTTCAATTGAAAATAACTCTTCAATGGAAAATAACCTTTCAATTGAAAATAACTCTTCAATGGAAAATAACCTTTCAATTGAAAATAACTCTTCAATTGATAGTAACTCTTCAATTGAAAATAACTCTTCAATTGAAAATAACTCTTCAATTGAAAATAACTCTTCAATTGAAAATAACTCTTCAATTGAAAATAACTCTTCAATTGAAAATAACTCTTCAATTGAAAATAACTCTTCAATGGAAAATAACCTTTCAATTGAAAATAACTCTTCAATTGAAAATAACTCTTCAATTGATAGTAACTCTTCAATTGAAAATAACTCTTCAATAGAAAATAACTCTTCAATTGAAAATAACTCTTCAATGGAAAATAACCTTTCAATTGAAAATAACTCTTCAATTGAAAATAACTCTTCAATAGAAAATCACCTTTCAATAGAAAATAACTCTTCAATTGAAAATAACTCTACAATTGAAAATAACTCTTCAATTGAAAATAACTCTTCAATTGAAAATAACTCTTCAATTGAATATAACTCTTCAATTGAAAATAACTCTTCAATTGAAAATAACCATGAATTGAAAATAACTCTTCAATGGAAAATTACTCTTCAACTGAAAATCTCTTCAACTGAAAATAGCTCTTCAACGTAAAATAACTCTTCAATTGAAAATAACTCTTCAAACGAAAATAACTCTTCACTGGAAAATAACCTTTCAATGAAAATAACTCTTCAATTGAAAATAACTCTTCAATGGAAAATCACCTTTCAATTGAAAATAACTCTTCAATTGAAAATAACTCTTCAATGGAAAATCACTTTCAATTGAAAATAACTCTTCAATTGAAAATAACTCTTCAATTGAAAATAACTCTTTAATTGAAAATAACACTTCAATTGAAAATAACTCTTCAATTGAAAATAACTCTTTAATTGAAAATAACTCTTCAATGGAAAATAACCATAACTCTTCAATTGAAAATAACTCTTCAATTGAAAATAACTCTTTAATTGAAAATAACTCTTCAATGGAAAATAACCATAACTCTTCAAATAACTCTTCAATTGAAAATAACTCAATTGAAAATAGCTCTTCAATTGAAAATATCTCAATTGAAAATATCTCTTCAATTGTAAATATCTCTTCAATTGTAAATAACTCTCAATCGAAAATAACTCTTCAATTGAAAATTACTCTTCAATTGAAAATTACTCTTCAATCGAAAATAACTCTTCACTGGAAAATAACCTTTCAATTGAAAATAACTCTTCAATTGAAAATAACTCTTCAATATAAAATCACCTTTCAATTGAAAATAACTCTTCAATTGAAAATAACTCTTCAATGGAAAATCACCTTTCAATTGAAAATAACTCTTCAATTGAAAATAACTCTTTAATTGAAAATAACTCTTTAATTGAAAATAACTCTTCAATTGAAAATAACTCTTCAATTGAAAATAACTCTTTAATTGAAAATAACTCTTCAATGGAAAATAACCTTTCAATTGAAAATAACTCTCAATCGAAAATAACTCTTCAATTGAAAATAACTCTTCAAATAACTCTTCAATTGAAAATAACTCAATTGAAAATAACTCAATTGAAAATAGCTCTTCAATTGAAAATAACTCTCAATCGAAAATAACTCTTCAATTGAAAATTACTCTTCAATTGAAAATAACTCTTCAATTGAAAATAACTCTTCAATGGAAAATAACTCTTCAATGAAAAATAACTCTTCAATTGAAAATAACCCTTCGATTGAAAATAACTCTTCGATTGAAAATAACTCTTCAATGGAAAATAACTCTTCAATGGAAAATAACTCTTCAATCGAAAATAACTCTTCAATTGAAAATAACTCTTCAACTGAAAATAACTCTTCGATTGAAAATAACTCTTCAATTGAAAATAACTCTTCAATTGAAAATAACTCTCAATCGAAAATAACTCTTCAATTGAAAATAACTCTTCAATTGAATATAACCTTTCAATTGAAAATAACTCTTCAATTGAATATAACCTTTCAATTGAAAATAACTCTTCAATTGAAAATAACTCTTCAATGGAAAATAACCTTTCAATTGAAAATAACTCTCAATCGAAAATAACCTTTCAATTGAAAATAACTCTTCAATTGATAGTAACTCTTCAATTGAAAATAACTCTTCAATTGAAAATAACTCTTCAATTGAAAATAACTCTTCAATTGAAAATAACTCTTCAATTGAAAATAACTCTTCAATGGAAAATAACCTTTCAATTGAAAATAACTCTTCAATTGAAAATAACTCTTCAATCGAAAATAACTCTTCAATTGAAAATAACTCTTTAATTGAAAATAACTCTTCAATGGAAAATAACCTTTCAATTGAAAATAACTCTTCAATTGATAGTAACTCTTCAATTGAAAATAACTCTTCAATAGAAAATAACTCTTCAATTGAAAATAACTCTTCAATGGAAAATAACCTTTCAATTGAAAATAACTCTTCAATTGAAAATAACTCTTCAATAGAAAATCACCTTTCAATAGAAAATAACTCTTCAATTGAAAATAACTCTACAATTGAAAATAACTCTTCAATTGAAAATAACTCTTCAATTGAAAATAACTCTTCAATTGAAAATAACCATGAATTGAAAATAACTCTTCAATGGAAAATTACTCTTCAACTGAAAATCTCTTCAACTGAAAATAGCTCTTCAACGTAAAATAACTCTTCAATTGAAAATAACTCTTCAAACGAAAATAACTCTTCACTGGAAAATAACCTTTCAATTGAAAATAACTCTTCAATTGAAAATAACTCTTCAATGGAAAATCACCTTTCAATTGAAAATAACTCTTCAATTGAAAATAACTCTTCAATGGAAAATCACCTTTCAATTGAAAATAACTCTTCAATTGAAAATAACTCTTCAATTGAAAATAATTCTTTAATTGAAAATAACTTTTCAATTGAAAATAACTCTTCAATTGAAAATAACTCTTTAATTGAAAATAACTCTTCAATGGAAAATAACCATAACTCTTCAATTGAAAATAACTCTTCAATTGAAAATAACTCTTCAATTGAAAATAACTCTTTAATTGAAAATAACTCTTCAATGGAAAATAACCATAACTCTTCAATTGAAAATAACTCTTCAATTGAAAATAACTCTTCAATTGAAAATAACTCTTTAATTGAAAATAACTCTTCAATGGAAAATAACCATAACTCTTCAAATAACTCTTCAATTGAAAATAGCTCAATTGAAAATAGCTCTTCAATTGAAAATAACTCAATTGAAAATATCTCTTCAATTGTAAATATCTCTTCAATTGTAAATAACTCTCAATCGAAAATAACTCTTCAATTGAAAATTACTCTTCAATTGAAAATAACTCTTCAATTGAAAATAACTCTTCAATGGAAAATAACTCTTCAATGAAAAATAACTCTTCAATTGAAAATAACCCTTCGATTGAAAATAACTCTTCGATTGAAAATAACTCTTCAATGGAAAATAACTCTTCAATTGAATATAACCTTTCAATTGAAAATAACTCTTCAATTGAAAAAAACTCTTCAATGGAAAATAACCTTTCAATTGAAAATAACTCTCAATCGAAAATAACCTTTCAATTGAAAATAACTCTTCAATTGATAGTAACTCTTCAATTGAAAATAACTCTTCAATTGAAAATAACTCTTCAATGGAAAATAACCTTTCAATTGAAAATAACTCTTCAATGGAAAATAACCTTTCAATTGAAAATAACTCTTCAATTGAAAATAACTCTTCAATTGAAAATAACTCTTCAATTGAAAATAACTCTTCAATGGAAAATAACCTTTCAATTGAAAATAACTCTTCAATTGATAGTAACTCTTCAATTGAAAATAACTCTTCAATAGAAAATAACTCTTCAATTGAAAATAACTCTTCAATGGAAAATAACCTTTCAATTGAAAATAACTCTTCAATTGAAAATAACTCTTCAATAGAAAATCACCTTTCAATAGAAAATAACTCTTCAATTGAAAATAACTCTACAATTGAAAATAACTCTTCAATTGAAAATAACTCTTCAATTGAAAATAACTCTTCAATTGAAAATAACTCTTCAATTGAAAATAACTCTTTAATTGAAAATAACTCTTCAATGGAAAATAACCATAACTCTTCAATTGAAAATTACTCTTCAATTGAAAATAACTCTTCAATTGAAAATAACTCTTCAATGGAAAATAACTCTTCAATGAAAAATAACTCTTCAATTGAAAATAACCCTTCGATTGAAAATAACTCTTCGATTGAAAATAACTCTTCAATGGAAAATAACTCTTCAATTGAATATAACCTTTCAATTGAAAATAACTCTTCAATTGAAAATAACTCTTCAATGGAAAATAACCTTTCAATTGAAAATAACTCTCAATCGAAAATAACCTTTCAATTGAAAATAACTCTTCAATTGATAGTAACTCTTCAATTGAAAATAACTCTTCAATTGAAAATATTTCTTTAATTGAAAATAACTCTTCAATGGAAAATAACCTTTCAATTGAAAATAACTCTTCAATTGATAGTAACTCTTCAATTGAAAATAACTCTTCAATAGAAAATAACTCTTCAATTGAAAATAACTCTTCAATGGAAAATAACCTTTCAATTGAAAATAACTCTTCAATTGAAAATAACTCTTCAATAGAAAATCACCTTTCAATAGAAAATAACTCTTCAATTGAAAATAACTCTACAATCGAAGGGTTATTTTCAATTGAAGAGTTATTTTTCATTGAAGAGTTATTTTCCATTGAAGAGTTATTTTCAATTGAAGAGTTATTTTCAATTGAAGAGTAATTTTCAATTGAAGAGTTATTTTCGATTGAGAGTTATTTTCAATTGAAGAGCTATTTTCAATTGAGTTATTTTCAATTGAAGAGCTATTTTCAATTGAGTTATTTTCAATTGAGTTATTTTCAATTGAAGAGTTATTTGAAGAGTTATTTTCAATTGAAGAGTTATTTTCGATTGAGAGTTATTTTCAATTGAAAGGTTATTTTCCATTGAAGAGTTATTTTCAATTAAAGAGTTATTTTCAATTGAAGAGTTATTTTCAATTGAAGAGTTATTTTCAATTAAAGAGTTATTTTCAATTAAAGAGTTATTTTCAATTGAAGAGTTATTTTCAATTGAAGAGTTATTTTCAATTGAAAGGTGATTTTCCATTGAAGAGTTATTTTCAATTGAAGAGTTATTTTCAATTGAAAGGTGATTTTATATTGAAGAGTTATTTTCAATTGAAGAGTTATTTTCAATTGAAAGGTTATTTTCCAGTGAAGAGTTATTTTCGATTGAAGAGTTATTTTCAATTGAAGAGATATTTTACGTTGAAGAGATTTTCAGTTGAAGAGCTATTTTCGATTGAGAGTTATTTTCAATTGAAGAGTTATTTTCAATTGAAGAGTTATTTTCAATCGAAGAGTTATTTTCAGTTGAGTTATTTTCAATTGAAGAGTTATTTTCGATTGAAGAGTTATTTTCCATTGAAGAGTTATTTTCCATTGAAGAGTTATTTTCAATCGAAGAGTTATTTTCAATCGAAGGGTTATTTTCAATTGAAGAGTTATTTTTCATTGAAGAGTTATTTTCCATTGAAGAGTTATTTTCAATTGAAGAGTTATTTTCAATTGAAGATTAATTTTCAATTGAAGAGTTATTTTCGATTGAGAGTTATTTTCAATTGAAGAGCTATTTTCAATTGAGTTATTTTCAATTGAAGAGCTATTTTCAATTGAGTTATTTTCAATTGAAGAGTTATTTGAAGAGTTATTTTCAATTGAAGAGTTATTTTCGATTGAGAGTTATTTTCAATTGAAAGGTTATTTTCAATTGAAAGGTGATTTTCCATTGAAGAGTTATTTTCAATTGAAGAGTTATTTTCAATTGAAAGGTTATTTTCCAGTGAAGAGTTATTTTCGATTGAAGAGTTATTTTCAATTGAAGAGTTATTTTACGTTGAAGAGCTATTTTCAGTTGAAGAGATTTTCAGTTGAAGAGTTATTTTCAATTGAAGAGTTATTTTCCATTGAAGAGTTATTTTCAATTAATGGTTATTTTCAATTGAAGAGTTATTTTCAATTGAAGAGTTATATTCAATTGAAGAGTTATTTTCAATTGAAGAGTTATTTTCAATTGAAAGGTGATTTTCCATTGAAGAGTTATTTTCAATTGAAGAGTTATTTTCAATTGAAGAGTTATTTTCAATTGAAAGGTTGTTTTCCATTGAAGAGTTATTTTCAATTGAAGAGTTATTTTCGATTGAAGAGTTATTTTCAATTGAAAGGTGATTTTCCATTGAAGAGTTATATTCAATTGAAGAGTTACTTTCAATTGAAAGGTTGTTTTCCATTGAAGAGTTATTTTCAATTGAAGAGTTATTTTCAATTTAAGAGTTACTTTCAATTGAAGAGTTATTTTCAATTGAAAGGTTATTTTCCATTGAAGAGTTATTTTCCATTGAAGAGTTATTTTCCATCGAAGAGTTATTTTCAATTGAGGAGTTATTTTCAATTGAAGAGTTATTTTCCATGGAAGAGTAATTTTCCATGGAAGAGTAATTTTCCATGGAAGAGTAATTTTCCATGGAAGAGTAATTTTCCATGGAAGAGTAATTTTCCATGGAAGAGTAATTTTCCATGGAAGAGTAATTTTCCATGGAAAAGTAATTTTCCATGGAAGAGTAATTTTCCATGGAAGAGTAATTTTCCATGGAAGAGTAATTTTCCATGGAAGAGTAATTTTCCATGGAAGAGTAATTTTCCATGGAAGAGTAATTTTCCATGGAAGAGTAATTTTTCATGGAAGAGTAATTTTCCATGTAAGAGTAATTTTCCATGGAAGAGTAATTTTTCATGGAAGAGTAATTTTCCATGGAAGAGTAATTTTCCATGGAAGAGTAATTTTCCATGGAAGAGTAATTTTCCATCGAAGAGTAATTTTCCATGGAAGAGTAATTTTCCATGGAAGAGCTATTTTCTTTTGAGAGTTATTTTCTTTTGAGAGTTATTTTCGATTGAAGAGTTATTTTCAATTGAAGAGTTATTTTACGTTGAAGAGATTTTCAGTTGAAGAGTTATTTTCAATTGAAGAGTTATTTTCAATTGAAGAGTTATTTTCAATTGAAGAGTTATTTTCAATTGAAGAGTTATTTTCAATTGAAGAGTTATTTTCAATTGAAGAGTTATTTTCAATTGAAGAGTTATTTTCAATTGAAGAGTTATTTTCAATTGAAGAGTTATTTTCAATTGAAGAGTTATTTTCAATTAAAGAGTTATTTTCAATTGAAGAGTTATTTTCAATTGAAGATATATATTCAATTGAAGATTTATTTTCAATTGAAGAGTTATTTTCAATTGAAGAGTTATTTTCAATTGAAGAGTTATTCTCAATTGAAGAGTTATTTTCAATTGAAAGGTGATTTTCCATTGAAGAGTTATTTTCAATTGAAGAGTTATTTTCAATTGAAAGGTTATTTTCCACTGAAGAGTTATTTTCAATTGAAGAGTTATTTTCAATTGAAGAGTTATTTTCCATTGAAGAGTTATTTTCAATTGAAGAGTTATTTTCAATTGAAGAGTTATTTTCAATTGAAGAGTTATTTTCAATTGAAGAGTTATTTTCAATTGAAGAGTTATTTTCAATTGAAGAGTTATTTTCAATTGAAGAGTTATTTTCAATTGAAAGGTGATTTTCCATTGAAGAGTTATTTTCAATTGAAGAGTTATTTTCAATTGAAAGGTTATTTTCCATTGAAGAGTTATTTTCAGTGGAAGAGTTATTTTCAGTTGAAGAGTTATTTTCAATTGAAGAGTTATTTTCCATTGAAGAGTTATTTTCCATTAAAGAGTTATTTTCAATTGAAGAATTATTTTCAATTGAAGAATTATTTTCAATTGAAGAGTTATTTTCATTTGAAGAGTTATTTTCAATTGAAAAGATATTTTCAATTGAAGAGTTATTTTCGATTGAAGAGTTATTTTCAATTGAAGGGTGATTTTCCATTGAAGAGTTATTTTCAATTGAAAGGTTGTTTTCCATTGAAGAGTTATTTTCCATTGAAGAGTTATTTTCAATTGAAGAGTTATTTTCGATTGAAGAGTTATTTTCAATTGAAAGGTGATTTTCCATTGAAGAGTTATTTTCAATTGAAGAGTTATTTTCAATTGAAAGGTTGTTTTCCATTGAAGAGTTATTTTCAATTGAAGAGTTATTTTCAATTGAAGAGTTACTATCAATTGAAGAGTTATTTTCAATTGAAAGGTTATTTTCCATTGAAGAGTTATTTTCCATTGAAGAGTTATTTTCCATGGAAGAGTAATTTTCCATGGAAGAGTAATTTTCCATGGAAGAGTAATTTTCCATGGAAGAGTAATTTTTCATGGAAGAGTAATTTTCCATGGAAGAGTAATTTTCCATGGAAGAGTAATTTTTCATGGAAGAGTAATTTTCCATGGAAGAGTAATTTTCCATGGAAGAGTAATTTTCCATGGAAGAGTAATTTTCCATGGAAGAGTAATTTTCCATGGAAGAGTAATTTTCCATGGAAGAGCTATTTTCTTTTGAGAGTTATTTTCTTTTGAGAGTTATTTTCAATTGAAGAGTTATTTTCAATTGAAGAGTTATTTTCAATTGAAGAGTTATTTTCAATTGAAGAGTTATTTTCAATTGAAGAGTTATTTTCAATTAAAGAGTTATTTTCAATTGAAGAGTTATTTTCAATTGAAGATATATATTCAATTGAAGATTTATTTTCAATTGAAGAGTTATTTTCAATTGAAGAGTTATTTTCAATTGAAGAGTTATTTTCAATTGAAGAGTTATTTTCAATTGAAAGGTGATTTTCCATTGAAGAGTTATTTTCAATTGAAGAGTTATTTTCAATTGAAAGGTTATTTTCCACTGAAGAGTTATTTTCAATTGAAGAGTTATTTTCCATTGAAGAGTTATTTTCAATTGAAGAGTTATTTTCAATTGAAGAGTTATTTTCGATTGAAGAGTTATTTTCAATTGAAGGGTGATTTTCCATTGAAGAGTTATTTTCAATTGAAAGGTTGTTTTCCATTGAAGAGTTATTTTCCATTGAAGAGTTATTTTCAATTGAAGAGTTATTTTCGATTGAAGAGTTATTTTCAATTGAAAGGTGATTTTCCATTGAAGAGTTATTTTCAATTGAAGAGTTATTTTCAATTGAAAGGTTGTTTTCCATTGAAGAGTTATTTTCAATTGAAGAGTTATTTTCAATTGAAGAGTTACTATCAATTGAAGAGTTATTTTCAATTGAAAGGTTATTTTCCATTGAAGAGTTATTTTCCATTGAAGAGTTATTTTCCATGGAAGAGTAATTTTCCATGGAAGAGTAATTTTCCATGGAAGAGTAATTTTCCATGGAAGAGTAATTTTTCATGGAAGAGTAATTTTCCATGGAAGAGTAATTTTCCATGGAAGAGTAATTTTTCATGGAAGAGTAATTTTCCATGGAAGAGTAATTTTCCATGGAAGAGTAATTTTCCATGGAAGAGTAATTTTCCATGGAAGAGTAATTTTCCATGGAAGAGTAATTTTCCATGGAAGAGCTATTTTCTTTTGAGAGTTATTTTCTTTTGAGAGTTATTTTCAATTGAAGAGTTATTTTCAATTGAAGAGTTATTTTCAATTGAAGAGTTATTTTCAATTGAAGAGTTATTTTCAATTGAAGAGTTATTTTCAATTAAAGAGTTATTTTCAATTGAAGAGTTATTTTCAATTGAAGATATATATTCAATTGAAGATTTATTTTCAATTGAAGAGTTATTTTCAATTGAAGAGTTATTTTCAATTGAAGAGTTATTTTCAATTGAAGAGTTATTTTCAATTGAAAGGTGATTTTCCATTGAAGAGTTATTTTCAATTGAAGAGTTATTTTCAATTGAAAGGTTATTTTCCACTGAAGAGTTATTTTCAATTGAAGAGTTATTTTCCATTGAAGAGTTATTTTCAATTGAAGAGTTATTTTCAATTGAAGAGTTATTTTCAATTGAAGAGTTATTTTCAATTGAAGAGTTATTTTCAATTGAAGAGTTATTTTCAATTGAAGAGTTATTTTCAATTGAAAGGTGATTTTCCATTGAAGAGTTATTTTCAATTGAAGAGTTATTTTCAATTGAAAGGTTATTTTCCATTGAAGAGTTATTTTCAGTTGAAGAGTTATTTTCAGTTGAAGAGTTATTTTCAATTGAAGAGTTATTTTCCATTGAAGAGTTATTTTCCATTAAAGAATTATTTTCAATTGAAGAATTATTTTCAATTGAAGAGTTATTTTCAATTGAAGAGTTATTTTCAATTGAAAAGTTATTTTCAATTGAAGAGTTATTTTCGATTGAATAGTTATTTTCGATTGAAAGGTGATTTTCCATTGAAGATTTATTTTCAATTGAAGAGTTATTTTCAATTGAAAGGTTGTTTTCCATTGAAGAGTTATATTCCATTGAAGAGTTATTTTCCATTGAAGAGTTATTTTCCATTGAAGAGTTATTTTCCATTGAAGAGTTATTTTCCATTGAAGAGTTATTTTCAATTGAAGAGTTATTTTCAATTGAAGAGTTATTTTCCATGGAAGAGTAATTTTCCATGGAAGAGTAATTTTCCATGGAAGAGTAATTTTCCATGGAAGAGTAATTTTCCATGGAAGAGTAATTTTCCATGGAAGAGTAATTTTCCATGGAAGAGTAATTTTCCATGGAAGCGTAATTTTCCATGGAAGAGTAATTTTCCATGGAAGAGTTATTTTCCATTGAAGAGTTATTTTCAATTGAAAAGTTATTTTCAATTGAAGAGTTATTTTCAATTGAAGAGTTATTTTCAATTGATGAGTTATTTTCCATGGAAGAGTAATTTTCCATGGAAGAGTAATTTTCCATGGAAGAGTAATTTTCCATGGAAGAGTAATTTTCCATGGAAGAGTAATTTTCCATGGAAGAATAATTTTTCATGGAAGAGTAATTTTCCATGGAAGAGTAATTTTCCATGGAAGAGTAATTTTCCATGGAAGAGTAATTTTCCATGGAAGAGTTATTTTCAATTGATGAGTTATTTTCCATGGAAGAGTAATTTTCCATGGAAGAGTAATTTTCCTTGGAAGAGTAATTTTCCATGGAAGAGTAATTTTCCATGGAAGAGTAATTTTCAATCGAAGAGTTATTTTCAGTTGAAGAGTTATTTTCAATTGAAGAGTTATTTTCGATTGAAGAGTTATTTTCCATTGAAGAGTTATTTTCCATTGAAGAGTTATTTTCAATAGAAGAGTTATTTTCAATAGAAGAGTTAATTTCAATCGAAGAGTTATTTTCAATCGAAGAGTTATTTTTCATTGAAGAGTTATTTTCCATTGAAGAGTTATTTTCCATCGAAGAGTTATTTTCAATTGAGGAGTTATTTTCAATTGAAGAGTTATTTTCCATGGAAGAGTAATTTTCCATGGAAGAGTAATTTTCCATGGAAGAGTTATTTTCCATGGAAGAGTAATTTTCCATGGAAGAGTAATTTTCCATGGAAGAGTAATTTTCCATGGAAGAGTAATTTTCCATGGAAGAGTAATTTTCCATGGAAGAGTAATTTTCCATGGAAGAGTAATTTTCCATGGAAGAGTAATTTTCCATGGAAGAGTAATTTTCCATGGAAGAGTAATTTTCCATGGAAGAGTAATTTTCCATGGAAGAGTAATTTTCCATGGAAGAGCTATTTTCTTTTGAGAGTTATTTTCTTTTGAGAGTTATTTTCGATTGAAGAGTTATTTTCAATTGAAGAGTTATTTTACGTTGAAGAGATTTTCAGTTGAAGAGTTATTTTCAATTGAAGAGTTATTTTCAATTGAAGAGTTATTTTCAATTGAAGAGTTATTTTCAATTGAAGAGTTATTTTCAATTGAAGAGTTATTTTCAATTGAAGAGTTATTTTCAATTGAAGAGTTATTTTCAATTGAAGAGTTATTTTCAATTGAAGAGTTATTTTCAATTGAAGAGTTATTTTCAATTAAAGAGTTATTTTCAATTGAAGAGTTATTTTCAATTGAAGATATATATTCAATTGAAGATTTATTTTCAATTGAAGAGTTATTTTCAATTGAAGAGTTATTTTCAATTGAAGAGTTATTTTCAATTGAAGAGTTATTTTCAATTGAAAGGTGATTTTCCATTGAAGAGTTATTTTCAATTGAAGAGTTATTTTCAATTGAAGAGTTATTTTAAATTGAAAGGTTATTTTCCACTGAAGAGTTATTTTCAATTGAAGAGTTATTTTCCATTGAAGAGTTATTTTCAATTGAAGAGTTATTTTCAATTGAAGAGTTATTTTCAATTGAAGAGTTATTTTCAATTGAAGAGTTATTTTCAATTGAAGAGTTATTTTCAATTGAAGAGTTATTTTCAATTGAAAGGTGATTTTCCATTGAAGAGTTATTTTCAATTGAAGAGTTATTTTCAATTGAAAGGTTATTTTCCATTGAAGAGTTATTTTCAGTTGAAGAGTTATTTTCAGTTGAAGAGTTATTTTCAATTGAAGAGTTATTTTCCATTGAAGAGTTATTTTCCATTAAAGAATTATTTTCAATTGAAGAATTATTTTCAATTGAAGAGTTATTTTCAATTGAAGAGTTATTTTCAATTGAAAAGTTATTTTCAATTGAAGAGTTATTTTCGATTGAATAGTTATTTTCGATTGAAAGGTGATTTTCCATTGAAGATTTATTTTCAATTGAAGAGTTATTTTCAATTGAAAGGTTGTTTTCCATTGAAGAGTTATTTTCCATTGAAGAGTTATTTTCCATTGAAGAGTTATTTTCCATTGAAGAGTTATTTTCCATTGAAGAGTTATTTTCCATTGAAGAGTTATTTTCAATTGAAGAGTTATTTTCAATTGAAGAGTTATTTTCCATGGAAGAGTAATTTTCCATGGAAGAGTAATTTTCCATGGAAGAGTAATTTTCCATGGAAGAGTAATTTTCCATGGAAGAGTAATTTTCCATGGAAGAGTAATTTTCCATGGAAGAGTAATTTTCCATGGAAGAGTAATTTTCCATGGAAGAGTAATTTTCCATGGAAGAGTTATTTTCCATTGAAGAGTTATTTTCAATTGAAAAGTTATTTTCAATTGAAGAGTTATTTTCAATTGATGAGTTATTTTCCATGGAAGAGTAATTTTCCATGGAAGAGTAATTTTCCATGGAAGAGTAATTTTCCATGGAAGAGTAATTTTCCATGGAAGAGTAATTTTCCATGGAAGAATAATTTTTCATGGAAGAGTAATTTTCCATGGAAGAGTAATTTTCCATGGAAGAGTAATTTTCCATGGAAGAGTAATTTTCCATGGAAGAGTTATTTTCAATTGATGAGTTATTTTCCATGGAAGAGTAATTTTCCATGGAAGAGTAATTTTCCTTGGAAGAGTAATTTTCCATGGAAGAGTAATTTTCCATGGAAGAGTAATTTTCAATCGAAGAGTTATTTTCAGTTGAAGAGTTATTTTCAATTGAAGAGTTATTTTCGATTGAAGAGTTATTTTCCATTGAAGAGTTATTTTCCATTGAAGAGTTATTTTCAATAGAAGAGTTATTTTCAATAGAAGAGTTAATTTCAATCGAAGAGTTATTTTCAATCGAAGAGTTATTTTTCATTGAAGAGTTATTTTCCATTGAAGAGTTATTTTCCATCGAAGAGTTATTTTCAATTGAGGAGTTATTTTCAATTGAAGAGTTATTTTCCATGGAAGAGTAATTTTCCATGGAAGAGTAATTTTCCATGGAAGAGTTATTTTCCATGGAAGAGTAATTTTCCATGGAAGAGTAATTTTCCATGGAAGAGTAATTTTCCATGGAAGAGTAATTTTCCATGGAAGAGTAATTTTCCATGGAAGAGTAATTTTCCATGGAAGAGTAATTTTCCATGGAAGAGTAATTTTCCATGGAAGAGTAATTTTCCATGGAAGAGTAATTTTCCATGGAAGAGTAATTTTCCATGGAAGAGTAATTTTCCATGGAAGAGCTATTTTCTTTTGAGAGTTATTTTCTTTTGAGAGTTATTTTCGATTGAAGAGTTATTTTCAATTGAAGAGTTATTTTACGTTGAAGAGATTTTCAGTTGAAGAGTTATTTTCAATTGAAGAGTTATTTTCAATTGAAGAGTTATTTTCAATTGAAGAGTTATTTTCAATTGAAGAGTTATTTTCAATTGAAGAGTTATTTTCAATTGAAGAGTTATTTTCAATTGAAGAGTTATTTTCAATTGAAGAGTTATTTTCAATTGAAGAGTTATTTTCAATTAAAGAGTTATTTTCAATTGAAGAGTTATTTTCAATTGAAGATATATATTCAATTGAAGATTTATTTTCAATTGAAGAGTTATTTTCAATTGAAGAGTTATTTTCAATTGAAGAGTTATTTTCAATTGAAGAGTTTTATTCCATTGAAAGGTTATTTTCCATTGAAGAGTTATTTTCAATCGAAGAGTTATTTTCAGTTGAAGAGTTATTTTCCATTGAAGAGTTATTTTCCATTGAAGAGTTATTTTCCATTGAAGAGTTATTTTCCATTGAAGAGTTATTTTCAATAGAAGAGTTATTTTCAATAGAAGAGTTAATTTCAATCGAAGAGTTATTTTCAATTGAAGAGTTATTTTTCATTGAAGAGTTATTTTCCATTGAAGAGTTATTTTCCATCGAAGAGTTATTTTCAATTGAGGAGTTATTTTCAATTGAAGAGTTATTTTCCATTGAAGAGTAATTTTCCATGGAAGAGTAATTTTCCATGGAAGAGTAATTTTCCATGGAAGAGTAATTTTCCATGGAAGAGTAATTTTCCATGGAAGAGTAATTTTCCATGGAAGAGTAATTTTCCATGGAAGAGTAATTTTCCATGGAAGAGTAATTTTCCATGGAAGAGTAATTTTCCATGGAAGAGTAATTTTCCATGGAAGAGTAATTTTCCATGGAAGAGTAATTTTCCATGGAAGAGTAATTTTCCATGGAAGAGTAATTTTCCATGGAAGAGTAATTTTCCATGGAAGAGTAATTTTCCATGGAAGAGTAATTTTCCATGGAAGAGTAATTTTCCATGGAAGAGTAATTTTCCATGGAAGAGTAATTTTCCATGGAAGAGTAATTTTCCATGGAAGAGTAATTTTCCATGGAAGAGTAATTTTTCATGGAAGAGTAATTTTCCATGGAAGAGTAATTTTCCATGGAAGAGTAATTTTTCATGGAAGAGTAATTTTCCATGGAAGAGTAATTTTCCATGGAAGAGTAATTTTCCATGGAAGAGTAATTTTCCATGGAAGAGTAATTTTCCATGGAAGAGTAATTTTCCATGGAAGAGTAATTTTCCATGGAAGAGTAATTTTCCATGGAAGAGTAATTTTCCATGGAAGAGCTATTTTCTTTTGAGAGTTATTTTCTTTTGAGAGTTATTTTCGATTGAAGAGTTATTTTCAATTGAAGAGTTATTTTACGTTGAAGAGATTTTCAGTTGAAGAGTTATTTTCAATTGAAGATATATATTCAATTGAAGATTTATTTTCAATTGAAGAGTTATTTTCAATTGAAGAGTTATTTTCAATTGAAGAGTTATTTTCAATTGAAGAGTTATTTTCAATTGAAAGGTGATTTTCCATTGAAGAGTTATTTTCAATTGAAGAGTTATTTTCAATTGAAAGGTTATTTTCCACTGAAGAGTTATTTTCAATTGAAGAGTTATTTTCAATTGAAGAGTTATTTTCCATTGAAGAGTTATTTTCAATTGAAGAGTTATTTTCAATTGAAGAGTTATTTTCAATTGAAGAGTTATTTTCAATTGAAGAGTTATTTTCAATTGAAGAGTTATTTTCAATTGAAGAGTTATTTTCAATTGAAGAGTTATTTTAAATTGAAAGGTGATTTTCCATTGAAGAGTTATTTTCCATTGAAGAGTTATTTTCCATTGAAGAGTTATTTTCCATTGAAGAGTTATTTTCCATTGAAGAGTTATTTTCAATTGAAGAGTTATTTTCAATTGAAGAGTTATTTTCCATGGAAGAGTAATTTTCCATGGAAGAGTAATTTTCCATGGAAGAGTAATTTTCCATGGAAGAGTAATTTTCCATGGAAGAGTAATTTTCCATGGAAGAGTAATTTTCCATGGAAGAGTAATTTTCCATGGAAGAGTAATTTTCCATGGAAGAGTAATTTTCCATGGAAGAGTTATTTTCCATTGAAGAGTTATTTTCAATTGAAGAGTTATTTTCAATTGAAGAGTTATTTTCAATTGATGAGTTATTTTCCATGGAAGAGTAATTTTCCATGGAAGAGTAATTTTCCATGGAAGAGTAATTTTCCATGGAAGAGTAATTTTCCATGGAAGAGTAATTTTCCATGGAAGAGTAATTTTCCATGGAAGAGTAATTTTCCATGGAAGAATAATTTTTCATGAAAGAGTAATTTTCCATGGAAGAGTAATTTTCCATGGAAGAGTAATTTTCCATGGAAGAGTAATTTTCCATGGAAGAGTAATTTTCCATGGAAGAGTAATTTTAAATGGAAGAGTAATTTTCCATGGAAGAGTAATTTTCCATGGAAGATCTATTTTCTTTTGAGAGTTATTTTCATTTGAAGAGTTATTTTCCATTGAAGAGTTATTTTCAGTTGAACAGTTATTTGCAATTTAAGGTTTTATTCCATTGAAAGGTTATTTTCCATTGAAGAGTTATTTTCAATCGAAGAGTTATTTTCAGTTGAAGAGTTATTTTCAATTGAAGAGTTATTTTCGATTGAAGAGTTATTTTCCATTGAAGAGTTATTTTCCATTGAAGAGTTATTTTCAATAGAAGAGTTATTTTCAATAGAAGAGTTAATTTCAATCGAAGAATTATTTTCAATTGAAGAGTTATTTTTCATTGAAGAGTTATTTTCCATTGAAGAGTTATTTTCAATTGAAGAGTTATTTTCAATTGAAGAGTTATTTTCAATTGAAGAGTTATTTTCAATTGAAGAGTTATTTTCAATTGAAGAGTTATTTTCAATTGAAGAGTTATTTTCAATTGAAGAGTTATTTTCAATTGAAGAGTTATTTTCAATTGAAGATATATATTCAATTGAAGAGTTATTTTCAATTGAAGAGTTATTTTCAATTGAAGAGTTATTTTCAATTGAAGAGTTATTTTAAATTGAAGAGTTATTTTCCATTGAAGAGTTATTTTCAATTGAAGAGTTATTTTCAATTGAAGAGTTATTTTCAATTGAAGAGTTATTTTCAATTGAAGAGTTATTTTCAATTGAAGAGTTATTTTCAATTGAAGAGTTATTTTCAATTGAATAGTTATTTTCAATTGAAAGGTGATTTTCCATTGAAGAGTTAT
The DNA here is from genome assembly GCA_963920705.1 of Odiellus spinosus. Taxonomy (NCBI): domain Eukaryota; kingdom Metazoa; phylum Arthropoda; class Arachnida; order Opiliones; family Phalangiidae; genus Odiellus; species Odiellus spinosus. The sequence goes on from OY987226.1 coordinate 28,324,168, forward strand.
TTTCAATTGAAGAGTTATTTTCAATTGAAAGGTTGTTTTCCATTGAAGAGTTATTTTCCATTGAAGAGTTATTTTCCATTGAAGAGTTATTTTCCATTGAAGAGTTATTTTCCATTGAAGAGTTATTTTCCATTGAAGAGTTATTTTCAATTGAAGAGTTATTTTCAATTGAAGAGTTATTTTCCATGGAAGAGTAATTTTCCATGGAAGAGTAATTTTCCATGGAAGAGTAATTTTCCATGGAAGAGTAATTTTCCATGGAAGAGTAATTTTCCATGGAAGAGTAATTTTCCATGGAAGAGTAATTTTCCATGGAAGATCTATTTTCTTTTGAGAGTTATTTTCTTTTGAGAGTTATTTTCCATTGAAGAGTTATTTTCCATTGAAGAGTTATTTTCCATTTAAGAGTTATTTTCCATTGAAGAGTTATTTTCCATTGAAGAGTTATTTTCAATTGAAGAGTTATTTTCAATTGAAGAGTTATTTTCCATGGAAGAGTAATTTTCCATGGAAGAGTAATTTTCCATGGAAGAGTAATTTTCCATGGAAGAGTAATTTTCCATGGAAGAATAATTTTTCATGGAAGAGTAATTTTCCATGGAAGAGTAATTTTCCATGGAAGAGTAATTTTCCATGGAAGAGTAATTTTCCATGGAAGAGTAATTTTCCATAGAAGAGTAATTTTCCATGGAAGAGTAATTTTCCATGGAAGAGTAATTTTCCATGGAAGATCTATTTTCTTTTGAGAGTTATTTTCTTTTGAGAGTTATTTTCGATTGAGAGTTATTTTCAGTTGAGGAGTTATTTTCAATTGAAAGGTTATTTTCCATTGAAGAGTTATTTTCATTTGAAGAGTTATTTTCCATTGAAGAGTTATTTTCAGTTGAACAGTTATTTGCAATTTAAGGTTTTATTCCATTGAAAGGTTATTTTCCATTGAAGAGTTATTTTCAATCGAAGAGTTATTTTCAGTTGAAGAGTTATTTTCAATTGAAGAGTTATTTTCGATTGAAGAGTTATTTTCCATTGAAGAGTTATTTTCCATTGAAGAGTTATTTTCAATAGAAGAGTTATTTTCAATAGAAGAGTTAATTTCAATCGAAGAGTTATTTTCAATTGAAGAGTTATTTTTCATTGAAGAGTTATTTTCCATTGAAGAGTTATTTTCAATTGAAGAGTTATTTTCAATTGAAGAGTTATTTTCAATTGAAGAGTTATTTTCAATTGAAGAGTTATTTTCAATTTAAGGTTTTATTCCATTGAAAGGTTATTTTCAATTGAAGAGTTATTTTCAATTGAAGAGTTATTTTCAATTGAAGAGTTATTTTCAATTGAAGAGTTATTTTCAATTGAAGATATATATTCAATTGAAGAGTTATTTTCAATTGAAGAGTTATTTTCAATTGAAGAGTTATTTTCAATTGAAGAGTTATTTTAAATTGAAGAGTTATTTTCCATTGAAGAGTTATTTTCAATTGAAGAGTTATTTTCAATTGAAGAGTTATTTTCAATTGAAGAGTTATTTTCAATTGAAGAGTTATTTTCAATTGAAGAGTTATTTTCAATTGAAGAGTTATTTTCAATTGAAGAGTTATTTTCAATTGAATAGTTATTTTCAATTGAAAGGTGATTTTCCATTGAAGAGTTATTTTCAATTGAAGAGTTATTTTCAATTGAAAGGTTGTTTCCATTGAAGAGTTATTTTCCATTGAAGAGTTATTTTCCATTGAAGAGTTATTTTCCATTGAAGAGTTATTTTCCATTGAAGAGTTATTTTCCATTGAAGAGTTATTTTCAATTGAAGAGTTATTTTCAATTGAAGAGTTATTTTCCATTGAAGAGTTATTTTCAATTGAAGAGTTATTTTCAATTGAAAAGTTATTTTCAATTGAAGAGTTATTTTCGATTGAATAGTTATTTTCAATTGAAAGGTGATTTTCCATTGAAGAGTTATTTTCAATTGAAGAGTTATTTTCAATTGAAGAGTTATTTTTCATTGAAGAGTTATTTTCCATTGAAGAGTTATTTTCCATCGAAGAGTTATTTTCAATTGAGGAGTTATTTTCAATTGAAGAGTTATTTTCCATGGAAGAGTAATTTTCCATGGAAGAGTAATTTTCCATGGAAGAGTAATTTTCCATGGAAGAGTAATTTTCCATGGAAGAGTAATTTTCCATGGAAGAGTAATTTTCCATGGAAGAGTAATTTTCCATGGAAGAGTAATTTTCCATGGAAGAGTAATTTTCCATGGAAGATCTATTTTCTTTTGAGAGTTATTTTCTTTTGAGAGTTATTTTCAATCGAAGAGTTATTTTCAGTTGAAGAGTTATTTTCAATTGAAGAGTTATTTTCGATTGAAGAGTTATTTTCCATTGAAGAGTTATTTTCCATTGAAGAGTTATTTTCAATAGAAGAGTTATTTTCAATAGAAGAGTTATTTTCAATAGAAGAGTTAATTTCAATCGAAGAGTTATTTTCAATTGAAGAGTTATTTTTCATTGAAGAGTTATTTTCCATTGAAGAGTTATTTTCGATTGAAGAGTTATTTTCCATTGAAGAGTTATTTTCCATTGAAGAGTTATTTTCAATAGAAGAGTTATTTTCAATAGAAGAGTTAATTTCAATCGAAGAGTTATTTTCAATTGAAGAGTTATTTTTCATTGAAGAGTTATTTTCCATTGAAGAGTTATTTTCAATTGAAGAGTTATTTTCAATTGAAGAGTTATTTTCAATTGAAGAGTTATTTTCAATTGAAGAGTTATTTTCAATTGAAGAGTTATTTTCAATTGAAGAGTTATTTTCAATTGAAGAGTTATTTTCAATTGAAGAGTTATTTTCAATTGAAGAGTTATTTTCAATTGAAGAGTTATTTTCAATTGAAGATATATATTCAATTGAAGAGTTATTTTCAATTGAAGAGTTATTTTCAATTGAAGAGTTATTTTCAATTGAAGAGTTATTTTAAATTGAAGAGTTATTTTCCATTGAAGAGTTATTTTCAATCGAAGAGTTATTTTCAGTTGAAGAGTTATTTTCAATTGAAGAGTTATTTTCGATTGAAGAGTTATTTTCCATTGAAGAGTTATTTTCCATTGAAGAGTTATTTTCAATAGAAGAGTTATTTTCAATAGAAGAGTTAATTTCAATCGAAGAGTTATTTTCAATTGAAGAGTTATTTTTCATTGAAGAGTTATTTTCCATTGAAGAGTTATTTTCAATTGAAGAGTTATTTTCAATTGAAGAGTTATTTTCAATTGAAGAGTTATTTTCAATTGAAGAGTTATTTTCAATTGAAGAGTTATTTTCAATTGAAGAGTTATTTTCAATTGAAGAGTTATTTTCAATTGAAGAGTTATTTTCAATTGAAGAGTTATTTTCAATTGAAGAGTTATTTTCAATTGAAGAGTTATTTTCAATTGAAGATATATATTCAATTGAAGAGTTATTTTCAATTGAAGAGTTATTTTCAATTGAAGAGTTATTTTCAATTGAAGAGTTATTTTAAATTGAAGAGTTATTTTCCATTGAAGAGTTATTTTCAATTGAAGAGTTAGTTTCAATTGAAGAGTTATTTTCAATTGAAGAGTTATTTTCAATTGAAGAGTTATTTTCAATTGAAGAGTTATTTTCAATTGAAGAGTTATTTTCAATTGAAGAGTTATTTTCAATTGAAAGGTGATTTTCCATTGAAGAGTTATTTTCAATTGAAGAGTTATTTTCAATTGAAAGGTTGTTTTCCATTGAAGAGTTATTTTCCATTGAAGAGTTATTTTCCATTGAAGAGTTATTTTCCATTGAAGAGTTATTTTCCATTGAAGAGTTATTTTCCATTGAAGAGTTATTTTCAATTGAAGAGTTATTTTCAATTGAAGAGTTATTTTCCATGGAAGAGTAATTTTCCATGGAAGAGTAATTTTCCATGGAAGAGTTATTTTCCATGGAAGAGTAATTTTCCATGGAAGAGTAATTTTCCATGGAAGAGTAATTTTCCATGGAAGAGTAATTTTCCATGGAAGAGTAATTTTCCATGGAAGAGTAATTTTCCATGGAAGAGTAATTTTCCATGGAAGAGTAATTTTCCATGGAAGAGTAATTTTCCATGGAAGAGTAATTTTCCATGGAAGAGTAATTTTCCATGGAAGAGTAATTTTCCATGGAAGAGTAATTTTCCATGGAAGAGTAATTTTCCATGGAAGAGTAATTTTCCATGGAAGAGTAATTTTCCATGGAAGAGTAATTTTCCATGGAAGAGTAATTTTCCATGGAAGATCTATTTTCTTTTGAGAGTTATTTTCTTTTGAGAGTTATTTTCGATTGAGAGTTATTTTCAGTTGAGGAGTTATTTTCAATTGAAAGGTTATTTTCCATTGAAGAGTTATTTTCAATTGAAAGGTTATTTTCCATTGAAGAGTTATTTTCAATTGAAGAGTTATTTTCAATTGAAGAGTTACTATCAATTGAAGAGTTATTTTCAATTGAAAGGTTATTTTCGATTGAGAGTTATTTTCAATTGAAAGGTTATTTTCCATTGAAGAGTTATTTTCAATTGAAGAGTTATTTTCAATTGAAAGGTTATATTCAATTGAAGAGTTATTTTCCATTGAAGAGTTATTTTCAATCGAAGAGTTATTTTCAATCGAAGGGTTATTTTCAATTGAAGAGTTATTTTTCATTGAAGAGTTATTTTCCATTGTAGAGTTATTTTCAATTGAAGAGTTATTTTCAATTGAAGAGTAATTTTCAATTGAAAGGTTATTTTCCATTGAAGAGTTATTTTCATTTGAAGAGTTATTTTCCATTGAAGAGTTATTTTCAGTTGAACAGTTATTTGCAATTTAAGGTTTTATTCCATTGAAAGGTTATTTTCCATTGAAGAGTTATTTTCAATCGAAGAGTTATTTTCAGTTGAAGAGTTATTTTCAATTGAAGAGTTATTTTCGATTGAAGAGTTATTTTCCATTGAAGAGTTATTTTCCATTGAAGAGTTATTTTCAATAGAAGAGTTATTTTCAATAGAAGAGTTAATTTCAATCGAAGAGTTATTTTCAATTGAAGAGTTATTTTTCATTGAAGAGTTATTTTCCATTGAAGAGTTATTTTCAATTGAAGAGTTATTTTCAATTGAAGAGTTATTTTCAATTGAAGAGTTATTTTCAATTGAAGAGTTATTTTCAATTGAAGAGTTATTTTCAATTGAAGAGTTATTTTCAATTGAAGAGTTATTTTCAATTGAAGAGTTATTTTCAATTTAAGGTTTTATTCCATTGAAAGGTTATTTTCCATTGAAGAGTTATTTTCAATCGAAGAGTTATTTTCAGTTGAAGAGTTATTTTCAATTGAAGAGTTATTTTCGATTGAAGAGTTATTTTCCATTGAAGAGTTATTTTCCATTGAAGAGTTATTTTCAATAGAAGAGTTATTTTCAATAGAAGAGTTAATTTCAATCGAAGAGTTATTTTCAATTGAAGAGTTATTTTTCATTGAAGAGTTATTTTCCATTGAAGAGTTATTTTCAATTGAAGAGTTATTTTCAATTGAAGAGTTATTTTCAATTGAAGAGTTATTTTCAATTGAAGAGTTATTTTCAATTGAAGAGTTATTTTCAATTGAAGAGTTATTTTCAATTGAAGAGTTATTTTCAATTGAAGAGTTATTTTCAATTGAAGAGTTATTTTCAATTGAAGAGTTATTTTCAATTGAAGATATATATTCAATTGAAGAGTTATTTTCAATTGAAGAGTTATTTTCAATTGAAGAGTTATTTTCAATTGAAGAGTTATTTTAAATTGAAGAGTTATTTTCCATTGAAGAGTTATTTTCAATTGAAGAGTTATTTTCAATTGAAGAGTTATTTTCAATTGAAGAGTTATTTTCAATTGAAGAGTTATTTTCAATTGAAGAGTTATTTTCAATTGAAGAGTTATTTTCAATTGAAGAGTTATTTTCAATTGAATAGTTATTTTCAATTGAAAGGTGATTTTCCATTGAAGAGTTATTTTCAATTGAAGAGTTATTTTCAATTGAAAGGTTGTTTCCATTGAAGAGTTATTTTCCATTGAAGAGTTATTTTCCATTGAAGAGTTATTTTCCATTGAAGAGTTATTTTCCATTGAAGAGTTATTTTCCATTGAAGAGTTATTTTCAATTGAAGAGTTATTTTCAATTGAAGAGTTATTTTCCATTGAAGAGTTATTTTCAATTGAAGAGTTATTTTCAATTGAAAAGTTATTTTCAATTGAAGAGTTATTTTCGATTGAATAGTTATTTTCAATTGAAAGGTGATTTTCCATTGAAGAGTTATTTTCAATTGAAGAGTTATTTTCAATTGAAGAGTTATTTTTCATTGAAGAGTTATTTTCCATTGAAGAGTTATTTTCCATCGAAGAGTTATTTTCAATTGAGGAGTTATTTTCAATTGAAGAGTTATTTTCCATGGAAGAGTAATTTTCCATGGAAGAGTAATTTTCCATGGAAGAGTAATTTTCCATGGAAGAGTAATTTTCCATGGAAGAGTAATTTTCCATGGAAGAGTAATTTTCCATGGAAGAGTAATTTTCCATGGAAGAGTAATTTTCCATGGAAGAGTAATTTTCCATGGAAGAGTAATTTTCCATGGAAGAGTAATTTTCCATGGAAGATCTATTTTCTTTTGAGAGTTATTTTCTTTTGAGAGTTATTTTCAATCGAAGAGTTATTTTCAGTTGAAGAGTTATTTTCAATTGAAGAGTTATTTTCGATTGAAGAGTTATTTTCCATTGAAGAGTTATTTTCCATTGAAGAGTTATTTTCAATAGAAGAGTTATTTTCAATAGAAGAGTTAATTTCAATCGAAGAGTTATTTTCAATTGAAGAGTTATTTTTCATTGAAGAGTTATTTTCCATTGAAGAGTTATTTTCGATTGAAGAGTTATTTTCCATTGAAGAGTTATTTTCCATTGAAGAGTTATTTTCAATAGAAGAGTTATTTTCAATAGAAGAGTTAATTTCAATCGAAGAGTTATTTTCAATTGAAGAGTTATTTTTCATTGAAGAGTTATTTTCCATTGAAGAGTTATTTTCAATTGAAGAGTTATTTTCAATTGAAGAGTTATTTTCAATTGAAGAGTTATTTTCAATTGAAGAGTTATTTTCAATTGAAGAGTTATTTTCAATTGAAGAGTTATTTTCAATTGAAGAGTTATTTTCAATTGAAGAGTTATTTTCAATTGAAGAGTTATTTTCAATTGAAGAGTTATTTTCAATTGAAGATATATATTCAATTGAAGAGTTATTTTCAATTGAAGAGTTATTTTCAATTGAAGAGTTATTTTCAATTGAAGAGTTATTTTAAATTGAAGAGTTATTTTCCATTGAAGAGTTATTTTCAATCGAAGAGTTATTTTCAGTTGAAGAGTTATTTTCAATTGAAGAGTTATTTTCGATTGAAGAGTTATTTTCCATTGAAGAGTTATTTTCCATTGAAGAGTTATTTTCAATAGAAGAGTTATTTTCAATAGAAGAGTTAATTTCAATCGAAGAGTTATTTTCAATTGAAGAGTTATTTTTCATTGAAGAGTTATTTTCCATTGAAGAGTTATTTTCAATTGAAGAGTTATTTTCAATTGAAGAGTTATTTTCAATTGAAGAGTTATTTTCAATTGAAGAGTTATTTTCAATTGAAGAGTTATTTTCAATTGAAGAGTTATTTTCAATTGAAGAGTTATTTTCAATTGAAGAGTTATTTTCAATTGAAGAGTTATTTTCAATTGAAGAGTTATTTTCAATTGAAGAGTTATTTTCAATTGAAGAGTTATTTTCAATTGAAGAGTTATTTTCAATTGAAGATATATATTCAATTGAAGAGTTATTTTCAATTGAAGAGTTATTTTCAATTGAAGAGTTATTTTCAATTGAAGAGTTATTTTAAATTGAAGAGTTATTTTCCATTGAAGAGTTATTTTCAATTGAAGAGTTAGTTTCAATTGAAGAGTTATTTTCAATTGAAGAGTTATTTTCAATTGAAGAGTTATTTTCAATTGAAGAGTTATTTTCAATTGAAGAGTTATTTTCAATTGAAGAGTTATTTTCAATTGAAAGGTTGTTTTCCATTGAAGAGTTATTTTCCATAGAAGAGTTATTTTCCATTGAAGAGTTATTTTCCATTGAAGAGTTATTTTCCATTGAAGAGTTATTTTCCATTGAAGAGTTATTTTCAATTGAAGAGTTATTTTCAATTGAAGAGTTATTTTCCATGGAAGAGTAATTTTCCATGGAAGAGTAATTTTCCATGGAAGAGTAATTTTCCATGGAAGAGTAATTTTCCATGGAAGAGTAATTTTCCATGGAAGAGTAATTTTCCATGGAAGAGTAATTTTCCATGGAAGAGTAATTTTCCATGGAAGAGTAATTTTCCATGGAAGAGTTATTTTCCATTGAAGAGTTATTTTCAATTGAAGAGTTATTTTCAATTGAAGAGTTATTTTCAATTGAAGAGTTATTTTCCATGGAAGAGTAATTTTCCATGGAAGAGTAATTTTCCATGGAAGAGTAATTTTCCATGGAAGAGTAATTTTCCATGGAAGAGTAATTTTCCATGGAAGAGTAATTTTCCATGGAAGAGTAATTTTCCATGGAAGAGTAATTTTCCATGGAAGAGTAATTTTCCATGGAAGAGTAATTTTCCATGGAAGAGTAATTTTCCATGGAAGAGTAATTTTCCATGGAAGAGTAATTTTCCATGGAAGAGTAATTTTCCATGGAAGAGTAATTTTCCATGGAAGAGTAATTTTCCATGGAAGAGTAATTTTCCATGGAAGAGTAATTTTCCATGGAAGAGTAATTTTCCATGGAAGAGTAATTTTCCATGGAAGATCTATTTTCTTTTGAGAGTTATTTTCTTTTGAGAGTTATTTTCGATTGAGAGTTATTTTCAGTTGAGGAGTTATTTTCAATTGAAAGGTTATTTTCCATTGAAGAGTTATTTTCAATTGAAAGGTTATTTTCCATTGAAGAGTTATTTTCAATTGAAGAGTTATTTTCAATTGAAGAGTTACTATCAATTGAAGAGTTATTTTCAATTGAAAGGTTATTTTCGATTGAGAGTTATTTTCAATTGAAAGGTTATTTTCCATTGAAGAGTTATTTTCAATTGAAGAGTTATTTTCAATTGAAAGGTTATATTCAATTGAAGAGTTATTTTCCATTGAAGAGTTATTTTCAATCGAAGAGTTATTTTCAATCGAAGGGTTATTTTCAATTGAAGAGTTATTTTTCATTGAAGAGTTATTTTCCATTGTAGAGTTATTTTCAATTGAAGAGTTATTTTCAATTGAAGAGTAATTTTCAATTGAAGAGTTATTTTCGATTGAGAGTTATTTACAATTGAAGAGATATTTACAATTGAAGAGATATTTTCAATTGAGTTATTTTCAATTGAAGAGCTATTTTCAATTGAGTTATTTTCAATTGAAGAGTTATTTGAAGAGTTATGGTTATTTTCCATTGAAGAGTTATTTTCAATTAAAGAGTTATTTTCAATTGAAGAGTTATTTTCAATTGAAGAGTTATGGTTATTTTCCATTGAAGAGTTATTTTCAATTAAAGAGTTATTTTCAATTGAAGAGTTATTTTCCATTGAAGAGTTATTTTCAATTAAAGAGTTATTTTCAATTGAAGAGTTATTTTCAATTGAAGAGTTATGGTTATTTTCCATTGAAGAGTTATTTTCAATTAAAGAGTTATTTTCAATTGAAGAGTTATTTTCAATTGAAGAGTTATTTTCAATTGAAGAGTTATTTTCAATTGAAAGGTGATTTTCCATTGAAGAGTTATTTTCAATTGAAGAGTTATTTTCAATTGAAAGGTGATTTTCCATTGAAGAGTTATTTTCAATTGAAGAGTTATTTTCAATTGAAAGGTTATTTTCCAGTGAAGAGTTATTTTCGTTTGAAGAGTTATTTTCAATTGAAGAGTTATTTTACGTTGAAGAGCTATTTTCAGTTGAAGAGATTTTCAGTTGAAGAGTAATTTTCCATTGAAGAGTTATTTTCAATTCATGGTTATTTTCAATTGAAGAGTTATTTTCAATTGAAGAGTTATATTCAATTGAAGAGTTATTTTCAATTGAAGAGTTATTTTCAATTGAAGAGTTATTTTCTATTGAAAGGTGATTTTCTATTGAAGAGTTATTTTCAATTGAAGAGTTATTTTCAATTGAAAGGTTATTTTCCATTGAAGAGTTATTTTCAATTGAAGAGTTATTTTCTATTGAAGAGTTATTTTCAATTGAAGAGTTACTATCAATTGAAGAGTTATTTTCAATTGAAAGGTTATTTTCCATTGAAGAGTTATTTTCAATTAAAGAGTTATTTTCAATTGAAGAGTTATTTTCGATTGAAGAGTTATTTTCAATTGAAGAGTTATTTTCAATTGAAAGGTTATTTTCCATTGAAGAGTTATTTTCAATTGAAGAGTTATTTTCAATTGAAGAGTTATTTTCAATTGAAGAGTTATTTTCAATTGAAGAGTTATTTTCAATTGAAGAGTTACTATCAATTGAAGAGTTATTTTCAATTGAAAGGTTATTTTCCATTGAAGAGTTATTTTCAATTGAAAGGTTATTTTCCATTGAAGAGTTATTTTCAATTGAAGAGTTATTTTCAATTGAAGAGTTACTATCAATTGAAGAGTTATTTTCAATTGAAAGGTTATTTTCGATTGAGAGTTATTTTCAATTGAAGAGTTATTTTCAATTGAAAGGTTATATTCAATTGAAGAGTTATTTTCAATTGAAAGGTTATATTCAATTGAAGAGTTATTTTCAATTGAAGAGTTATTTTCGATTGAGAGTTATTTTCAATTGAAGAGTTATTTTCAATTGAAGAGTTATTTTCAATCGAAGAGTTATTTTCAGTTGAAGAGTTATTTTCAATTGAAGAGTTATTTTCGATTGAAGAGTTATTTTCCATTGAAGAGTTATTTTCCATTGAAGAGTTATTTTCAATCGAAGAGTTATTTTCAATCGAAGGGTTATTTTCAATTGAAGAGTTATTTTTCATTGAAGAGTTATTTTCCATTGAAGAGTTATTTTCAATTGAAGAGTTATTTTCAATTGAAGAGTAATTTTCAATTGAAGAGTTATTTTCGATTGAGAGTTATTTTCAATTGAAGAGCTATTTTCAATTGAGTTATTTTCAATTGAAGAGCTATTTTCAATTGAGTTATTTTCAATTGAGTTATTTTCAATTGAAGAGTTATTTGAAGAGTTATTTTCAATTGAAGAGTTATTTTCGATTGAGAGTTATTTTCAATTGAAAGGTTATTTTCCATTGAAGAGTTATTTTCAATTAAAGAGTTATTTTCAATTGAAGAGTTATTTTCAATTGAAGAGTTATTTTCAATTAAAGAGTTATTTTCAATTAAAGAGTTATTTTCAATTGAAGAGTTATTTTCAATTGAAGAGTTATTTTCAATTGAAGAGTTATTTTCAATTGAAAGGTGATTTTCCATTGAAGAGTTATTTTCAATTGAAGAGTTATTTTCAATTGAAAGGTGATTTTATATTGAAGAGTTATTTTCAATTGAAGAGTTATTTTCAATTGAAAGGTTATTTTCCAGTGAAGAGTTATTTTCGATTGAAGAGTTATTTTCAATTGAAGAGATATTTTACGTTGAAGAGATTTTCAGTTGAAGAGCTATTTTCGATTGAGAGTTATTTTCAATTGAAGAGTTATTTTCAATTGAAGAGTTATTTTCAATCGAAGAGTTATTTTCAGTTGAGTTATTTTCAATTGAAGAGTTATTTTCGATTGAAGAGTTATTTTCCATTGAAGAGTTATTTTCCATTGAAGAGTTATTTTCAATCGAAGAGTTATTTTCAATCGAAGGGTTATTTTCAATTGAAGAGTTATTTTTCATTGAAGAGTTATTTTCCATTGAATAGTTATTTTCAATTGAAGAGTTATTTTCAATTGAAGATTAATTTTCAATTGAAGAGTTATTTTCGATTGAGAGTTATTTTCAATTGAAGAGCTATTTTCAATTGAGTTATTTTCAATTGAAGAGCTATTTTCAATTGAGTTATTTTCAATTGAAGAGTTATTTGAAGAGTTATTTTCAATTGAAGAGTTATTTTCTATTGAGAGTTATTTTCAATTGAAAGGTTATTTTCAATTGAAAGGTGATTTTCCATTGAAGAGTTATTTTCAATTGAAGAGTTATTTTCAATTGAAAGGTTATTTTCCAGTGAAGAGTTATTTTCGATTGAAGAGTTATTTTCAATTGAAGAGTTATTTTACGTTGAAGAGCTATTTTCAGTTGAATAGATTTTCAGTTGAAGAGTTATTTTCAATTGAAGAGTTATTTTCCATTGAAGAGTTATTTTCAATTAATGGTTATTTTCAATTGAAGAGTTATTTTCAATTGAAGAGTTATATTCAATTGAAGAGTTATTTTCAATTGAAGAGTTATTTTCAATTGAAAGGTGATTTTCCATTGAAGAGTTATTTTCAATTGAAGAGTTATTTTCAATTGAAAGGTTATTTTCCATTGAAGAGTTATTTTCAATTAAAGAGTTATTTTCAATTGAAGAGTTATTTTCAATTGAAGAGTTATTTTCCATTGAAGAGTTATTTTCAATTGAAGAGTTATTTTCAATTGAAGAGTTATTTTCCATTGAATAGTTATTTTCAATTGAAAAGTTATTTTCCATTGAAGAGTTATTTTCAATTGAAGAGTTACTTTCAATTGAAAGGTTGTTTTCCATTGAAGAGTTATTTTCAATTGAAGAGTTATTTTCAATTTAAGAGTTACTTTCAATTGAAGAGTTATTTTCAATTGAAAGGTTATTTTCCATTGAAGAGTTATTTTCCATTGAAGAGTTATTTTCCATCGAAGAGTTATTTTCAATTGAGGAGTTATTTTCAATTGAAGAGTTATTTTCCATGGAAGAGTAATTTTCCATGGAAGAGTAATTTTCCATGGAAGAGTAATTTTCCATGGAAGAGTAATTTTCCATGGAAGAGTAATTTTCCATGGAAGAGTAATTTTCCATGGAAGAGTAATTTTCCATGGAAAAGTAATTTTCCATGGAAGAGTAATTTTCCATGGAAGAGTAATTTTCCATGGAAGAGTAATTTTCCATGGAAGAGTAATTTTCCATGGAAGAGTAATTTTCCATGGAAGAGTAATTTTCCATGGAAGAGTAATTTTTCATGGAAGAGTAATTTTCCATGGAAGAGTAATTTTCCATGGAAGAGTAATTTTTCATGGAAGAGTAATTTTCCATGGAAGAGTAATTTTCCATGGAAGAGTAATTTTCCATGGAAGAGTAATTTTCCATGGAAGAGTAATTTTCCATGGAAGAGTAATTTTCCATGGAAGAGCTATTTTCTTTTGAGAGTTATTTTCTTTTGAGAGTTATTTTCGATTGAAGAGTTATTTTCAATTGAAGAGTTATTTTACGTTGAAGAGATTTTCAGTTGAAGAGTTATTTTCAATTGAAGAGTTATTTTCAATTGAAGAGTTATTTTCAATTGAAGAGTTATTTTCAATTGAAGAGTTATTTTCAATTGAAGAGTTATTTTCAATTGAAGAGTTATTTTCAATTGAAGAGTTATTTTCAATTGAAGAGTTATTTTCAATTAAAGAGTTATTTTCAATTGAAGAGTTATTTTCAATTGAAGATATATATTCAATTGAAGATTTATTTTCAATTGAAGAGTTATTTTCAATTGAAGAGTTATTTTCAATTGAAGAGTTATTTTCAATTGAAGAGTTATTTTCAATTGAAGAGTTATTTTCAATTGAAAGGTGATTTTCCATTGAAGAGTTATTTTCAATTGAAGAGTTATTTTCAATTGAAAGGTTATTTTCCACTGAAGAGTTATTTTCAATTGAAGAGTTATTTTCAATTGAAGAGTTATTTTCCATTGAAGAGTTATTTTCAATTGAAGAGTTATTTTCAATTGAAGAGTTATTTTCAATTGAAGAGTTATTTTCAATTGAAGAGTTATTTTCAATTGAAGAGTTATTTTCAATTGAAGAGTTATTTTCAATTGAAGAGTTATTTTCAATTGAAGAGTTATTTTCAATTGAAGAGTTATTTTCAATTGAAAGGTGATTTTCCATTGAAGAGTTATTTTCAATTGAAGAGTTATTTTCAATTGAAAGGTTATTTTCCATTGAAGAGTTATTTTCAGTTGAAGAGTTATTTTCAGTTGAAGAGTTATTTTCAATTGAAGAGTTATTTTCAATTGAAGGGTGATTTTCCATTGAAGAGTTATTTTCAATTGAAAGGTTGTTTTCCATTGAAGAGTTATTTTCCATTGAAGAGTTATTTTCAATTGAAGAGTTATTTTCGATTGAAGAGTTATTTTCAATTGAAAGGTGATTTTCCATTGAAGAGTTATTTTCAATTGAAGAGTTATTTTCAATTGAAAGGTTGTTTTCCATTGAAGAGTTATTTTCAATTGAAGAGTTATTTTCAATTGAAGAGTTACTATCAATTGAAGAGTTATTTTCAATTGAAAGGTTATTTTCCATTGAAGAGTTATTTTCCATTGAAGAGTTATTTTCCATGGAAGAGTAATTTTCCATGGAAGAGTAATTTTCCATGGAAGAGTAATTTTCCATGGAAGAGTAATTTTCCATGGAAGAGTAATTTTCCATGGAAGAGTAATTTTCCATGGAAGAGTAATTTTCCATGGAAGAGTAATTTTCCATGGAAGAGTAATTTTCATGGAAGAGTAATTTTCCATGGAAGAGTAATTTTCCATGGAAGAGTAATTTTCCATGGAAGAGTAATTTTCCATGGAAGAGTAATTTTTCATGGAAGAGTAATTTTCCATGGAAGAGTAATTTTCCATGGAAGAGTAATTTTTCATGGAAGAGTAATTTTCCATGGAAGAGTAATTTTCCATGGAAGAGTAATTTTCCATGGAAGAGCTATTTTCTTTTGAGAGTTATTTTCTTTTGAGAGTTATTTTCAATTGAAGAGTTATTTTCAATTGAAGAGTTATTTTACGTTGAAGAGATTTTCAGTTGAAGAGTTATTTTCAATTGAAGAGTTATTTTCAATTGAAGAGTTATTTTCAATTGAAGAGTTATTTTCAATTGAAGAGTTATTTTCAATTGAAGAGTTATTTTCAATTGAAGAGTTATTTTCAATTGAAGAGTTATTTTCAATTGAAGAGTTATTTTCAATTAAAGAGTTATTTTCAATTGAAGAGTTATTTTCAATTGAAGATATATATTCAATTGAAGATTTATTTTCAATTGAAGAGTTATTTTCAATTGAAGAGTTATTTTCAATTGAAGAGTTATTTTCAATTGAAGAGTTATTTTCAATTGAAAGGTGATTTTCCATTGAAGAGTTATTTTCAATTGAAGAGTTATTTTCAATTGAAAGGTTATTTTCCACTGAAGAGTTATTTTCAATTGAAGAGTTATTTTCAATTGAAGAGTTATTTTCCATTGAAGAGTTATTTTCAATTGAAGAGTTATTTTCAATTGAAGAGTTATTTTCAATTGAAGAGTTATTTTCAATTGAAGAGTTATTTTCAATTGAAGAGTTATTTTCAATTGAAGAGTTATTTTCAATTGAAGAGTTATTTTCAATTGAAGAGTTATTTTCAATTGAAAGGTGATTTTCCATTGAAGAGTTATTTTCAATTGAAGAGTTATTTTCAATTGAAAGGTTATTTTCCATTGAAGAGTTATTTTCAGTTGAAGAGTTATTTTCAGTTGAAGAGTTATTTTCAATTGAAGAGTTATTTTCAATTGAAGGGTGATTTTCCATTGAAGAGTTATTTTCAATTGAAAGGTTGTTTTCCATTGAAGAGTTATTTTCCATTGAAGAGTTATTTTCAATTGAAGAGTTATTTTCGATTGAAGAGTTATTTTCAATTGAAAGGTGATTTTCCATTGAAGAGTTATTTTCAATTGAAGAGTTATTTTCAATTGAAAGGTTGTTTTCCATTGAAGAGTTATTTTCAATTGAAGAGTTATTTTCAATTGAAGAGTTACTATCAATTGAAGAGTTATTTTCAATTGAAAGGTTATTTTCCATTGAAGAGTTATTTTCCATTGAAGAGTTATTTTCCATGGAAGAGTAATTTTCCATGGAAGAGTAATTTTCCATGGAAGAGTAATTTTCCATGGAAGAGTAATTTTCCATGGAAGAGTAATTTTCCATGGAAGAGTAATTTTCCATGGAAGAGTAATTTTCCATGGAAGAGTAATTTTCCATGGAAGAGTAATTTTCATGGAAGAGTAATTTTCCATGGAAGAGTAATTTTCCATGGAAGAGTAATTTTCCATGGAAGAGTAATTTTCCATGGAAGAGTAATTTTTCATGGAAGAGTAATTTTCCATGGAAGAGTAATTTTCCATGGAAGAGTAATTTTTCATGGAAGAGTAATTTTCCATGGAAGAGTAATTTTCCATGGAAGAGTAATTTTCCATGGAAGAGCTATTTTCTTTTGAGAGTTATTTTCTTTTGAGAGTTATTTTCAATTGAAGAGTTATTTTCAATTGAAGAGTTATTTTCAATTGAAGAGTTATTTTCAATTGAAGAGTTATTTTCAATTGAAGAGTTATTTTCAATTAAAGAGTTATTTTCAATTGAAGAGTTATTTTCAATTGAAGATATATATTCAATTGAAGATTTATTTTCAATTGAAGAGTTATTTTCAATTGAAGAGTTATTTTCAATTGAAGAGTTATTTTCAATTGAAGAGTTATTTTCAATTGAAAGGTGATTTTCCATTGAAGAGTTATTTTCAATTGAAGAGTTATTTTCAATTGAAAGGTTATTTTCCACTGAAGAGTTATTTTCAATTGAAGAGTTATTTTCAATTGAAGAGTTATTTTCCATTGAAGAGTTATTTTCAATTGAAGAGTTATTTTCCATTGAAGAGTTATTTTCAATTGAAGAGTTATTTTCAATTGAAGAGTTATTTTCAATTGAAGAGTTATTTTCAATTGAAGAGTTATTTTCGATTGAAGAGTTATTTTCAATTGAAAGGTGATTTTCCATTGAAGAGTTATTTTCAATTGAAGAGTTATTTTCAATTGAAAGGTTATTTTCCATTGAAGAGTTATTTTCAGTTGAAGAGTTATTTTCAGTTGAAGAGTTATTTTCAATTGAAGAGTTATTTTCCATTGAAGAGTTATTTTCCATTAAAGAATTATTTTCAATTGAAGAATTATTTTCAATTGAAGAGTTATTTTCAATTGAAGAGTTATTTTCAATTGAAAAGTTATTTTCAATTGAAGAGTTATTTTCGATTGAATAGTTATTTTCGATTGAAAGGTGATTTTCCATTGAAGAGTTATTTTCAATTGAAGAGTTATTTTCAATTGAAAGGTTGTTTTCCATTGAAGAGTTATTTTCCATTGAAGAGTTATTTTCCATTGAAGAGTTATTTTCCATTGAAGAGTTATTTTCCATTGAAGAGTTATTTTCCATTGAAGAGTTATTTTCAATTGAAGAGTTATTTTCAATTGAAGAGTTATTTTCCATGGAAGAGTAATTTTCCATGGAAGAGTAATTTTCCATGGAAGAGTAATTTTCCATGGAAGAGTAATTTTCCATGGAAGAGTAATTTTCCATGGAAGAGTAATTTTCCATGGAAGAGTAATTTTCCATGGAAGAGTAATTTTCCATGGAAGAGTAATTTTCCATGGAAGAGTAATTTTCCATGGAAGAGTAATTTTCCATGGAAGAGTTATTTTCCATTGAAGAGTTATTTTCAATTGAAAAGTTATTTTCAATTGAAGAGTTATTTTCAATTGATGAGTTATTTTCCATGGAAGAGTAATTTTCCATGGAAGAGTAATTTTCCATGGAAGAGTAATTTTCCATGGAAGAGTAATTTTCCATGGAAGAGTAATTTTCCATGGAAGAATAATTTTTCATGGAAGAGTAATTTTCCATGGAAGAGTAATTTTCCATGGAAGAGTAATTTTCCATGGAAGAGTAATTTTCCATGGAAGAGTAATTTTCCATGGAAGAGTTATTTTCAATTGATGAGTTATTTTCCATGGAAGAGTAATTTTCCATGGAAGAGTAATTTTCCTTGGAAGAGTAATTTTCCATGGAAGAGTAATTTTCCATGGAAGAGTAATTTTCAATCGAAGAGTTATTTTCAGTTGAAGAGTTATTTTCAATTGAAGAGTTATTTTCGATTGAAGAGTTATTTTCCATTGAAGAGTTATTTTCCATTGAAGAGTTATTTTCAATAGAAGAGTTATTTTCAATAGAAGAGTTAATTTCAATCGAAGAGTTATTTTCAATCGAAGAGTTATTTTTCATTGAAGAGTTATTTTCCATTGAAGAGTTATTTTCCATCGAAGAGTTATTTTCAATTGAGGAGTTATTTTCAATTGAAGAGTTATTTTCCATGGAAGAGTAATTTTCCATGGAAGAGTAATTTTCCATGGAAGAGTTATTTTCCATGGAAGAGTAATTTCCCATGGAAGAGTAATTTTCCATGGAAGAGTAATTTTCCATGGAAGAGTAATTTTCCATGGAAGAGTAATTTTCCATGGAAGAGTAATTTTCCATGGAAGAGTAATTTTCCATGGAAGAGTAATTTTCCATGGAAGAGTAATTTTCCATGGAAGAGTAATTTTCCATGGAAGAGTAATTTTCCATGGAAGAGTAATTTTCCATGGAAGAGTAATTTTCCATGGAAGAGCTATTTTCTTTTGAGAGTTATTTTCTTTTGAGAGTTATTTTCGATTGAAGAGTTATTTTCAATTGAAGAGTTATTTTACGTTGAAGAGATTTTCAGTTGAAGAGTTATTTTCAATTGAAGAGTTATTTTCAATTGAAGAGTTATTTTCAATTGAAGAGTTATTTTCAATTGAAGAGTTATTTTCAATTGAAGAGTTATTTTCAATTGAAGAGTTATTTTCAATTGAAGAGTTATTTTCAATTGAAGAGTTATTTTCAATTGAAGAGTTATTTTCAATTGAAGAGTTATTTTCAATTGAAGCGTTATTTTCAATTGAAGAGTTATTTTCAATTGAAAGGTGATTTTCCATTGAAGAGTTATTTTCAATTGAAGAGTTATTTTCAATTGAAAGGTTATTTTCCACTGAAGAGTTATTTTCAATTGAAGAGTTATTTTCAATTGAAGAGTTATTTTCCATTGAAGAGTTATTTTCAATTGAAGAGTTATTTTCAATTGAAGAGTTATTTTCAATTGAAGAGTTATTTTCAATTGAAGAGTTATTTTCAATTGAAGAGTTATTTTCAATTGAAGAGTTATTTTCAATTGAAGAGTTATTTTCAATTGAAGAGTTATTTTCAATTGAAGAGTTATTTTCCATTGAAGAGTTATTTTCCATTAAAGAATTATTTTCAATTGAAGAATTATTTTCAATTGAAGAGTTATTTTCAATTGAAGAGTTATTTTCAATTGAAAAGTTATTTTCAATTGAAGAGTTATTTTCGATTGAATAGTTATTTTCGATTGAAAGGTGATTTTCCATTGAAGAGTTATTTTCAATTGAAGAGTTATTTTCAATTGAAAGGTTGTTTTCCATTGAAGAGTTATTTTCCATTGAAGAGTTATTTTCCATTGAAGAGTTATTTTCCATTGAAGAGTTATTTTCCATTGAAGAGTTATTTTCCATTGAAGAGTTATTTTCAATTGAAGAGTTATTTTCAATTGAAGAGTTATTTTCCATGGAAGAGTAATTTTCCATGGAAGAGTAATTTTCCATGGAAGAGTAATTTTCCATGGAAGAGTAATTTTCCATGGAAGAGTAATTTTCCATGGAAGAGTAATTTTCCATGGAAGAGTAATTTTCCATGGAAGAGTAATTTTCCATGGAAGAGTAATTTTCCATGGAAGAGTTATTTTCCATTGAAGAGTTATTTTCAATTGAAAAGTTATTTTCAATTGAAGAGTTATTTTCAATTGATGAGTTATTTTCCATGGAAGAGTAATTTTCCATGGAAGAGTAATTTTCCATGGAAGAGTAATTTTCCATGGAAGAGTAATTTTCCATGGAAGAGTAATTTTCCATGGAAGAGTAATTTTCCATGGAAGAATAATTTTTCATGGAAGAGTAATTTTCCATGGAAGAGTAATTTTCCATGGAAGAGTAATTTTCCATGGAAGAGTAATTTTCCATGGAAGAGTAATTTTCCATGGAAGAGTTATTTTCAATTGATGAGTTATTTTCCATGGAAGAGTAATTTTCCATGGAAGAGTAATTTTCCTTGGAAGAGTAATTTTCCATGGAAGAGTAATTTTCCATGGAAGAGTAATTTTCAATCGAAGAGTTATTTTCAGTTGAAGAGTTATTTTCAATTGAAGAGTTATTTTCGATTGAAGAGTTATTTTCCATTGAAGAGTTATTTTCCATTGAAGAGTTATTTTCAATAGAAGAGTTATTTTCAATAGAAGAGTTAATTTCAATCGAAGAGTTATTTTCAATCGAAGAGTTATTTTTCATTGAAGAGTTATTTTCCATTGAAGAGTTATTTTCCATCGAAGAGTTATTTTCAATTGAGGAGTTATTTTCAATTGAAGAGTTATTTTCCATGGAAGAGTAATTTTCCATGGAAGAGTAATTTTCCATGGAAGAGTTATTTTCCATGGAAGAGTAATTTTCCATGGAAGAGTAATTTTCCATGGAAGAGTAATTTTCCATGGAAGAGTAATTTTCCATGGAAGAGTAATTTTCCATGGAAGAGTAATTTTCCATGGAAGAGTAATTTTCCATGGAAGAGTAATTTTCCATGGAAGAGTAATTTTCCATGGAAGAGTAATTTTCCATGGAAGAGTAATTTTCCATGGAAGAGTAATTTTCCATGGAAGAGTAATTTTCCATGGAAGAGCTATTTTCTTTTGAGAGTTATTTTCTTTTGAGAGTTATTTTCGATTGAAGAGTTATTTTCAATTGAAGAGTTATTTTACGTTGAAGAGATTTTCAGTTGAAGAGTTATTTTCAATTGAAGAGTTATTTTCAATTGAAGAGTTATTTTCAATTGAAGAGTTATTTTCAATTGAAGAGTTATTTTCAATTGAAGAGTTATTTTCAATTGAAGAGTTATTTTCAATTGAAGAGTTATTTTCAATTGAAGAGTTATTTTCAATTGAAGAGTTATTTTCAATTAAAGAGTTATTTTCAATTGAAGAGTTATTTTCAATTGAAGATATATATTCAATTGAAGATTTATTTTCAATTGAAGAGTTATTTTCAATTGAAGAGTTATTTTCAATTGAAGAGTTATTTTCAATTGAAGAGTTTTATTCCATTGAAAGGTTATTTTCCATTGAAGAGTTATTTTCAATCGAAGAGTTATTTTCAGTTGAAGAGTTATTTTCCATTGAAGAGTTATTTTCCATTGAAGAGTTATTTTCCATTGAAGAGTTATTTTCCATTGAAGAGTTATTTTCAATAGAAGAGTTAATTTCAATCGAAGAGTTATTTTCAATTGAAGAGTTATTTTTCATTGAAGAGTTATTTTCCATTGAAGAGTTATTTTCCATCGAAGAGTTATTTTCAATTGAGGAGTTATTTTCAATTGAAGAGTTATTTTCCATGGAAGAGTAATTTTCCATGGAAGAGTAATTTTCCATGGAAGAGTAATTTTCCATGGAAGAGTAATTTTCCATGGAAGAGTAATTTTCCATGGAAGAGTAATTTTCCATGGAAGAGTAATTTTCCATGGAAGAGTAATTTTCCATGGAAGAGTAATTTTCCATGGAAGAGTAATTTTCCATGGAAGAGTAATTTTCCATGGAAGAGTAATTTTTCATGGAAGAGTAATTTTCCATGGAAGAGTAATTTTCCATGGAAGAGTAATTTTCCATGGAAGAGTAATTTTCCATGGAAGAGTAATTTTCCATGGAAGAGTAATTTTCCATGGAAGAGTAATTTTCCATGGAAGAGTAATTTTCCATGGAAGAGTAATTTTTCATGGAAGAGTAATTTTCCATGGAAGAGTAATTTTCCATGGAAGAGTAATTTTTCATGGAAGAGTAATTTTCCATGGAAGAGTAATTTTCCATGGAAGAGTAATTTTCCATGGAAGAGTAATTTTCCATGGAAGAGTAATTTTCCATGGAAGAGTAATTTTCCATGGAAGAGTAATTTTCCATGGAAGAGTAATTTTCCATGGAAGAGTAATTTTCCATGGAAGAGCTATTTTCTTTTGAGAGTTATTTTCTTTTGAGAGTTATTTTCGATTGAAGAGTTATTTTCAATTGAAGAGTTATTTTACGTTGAAGAGATTTTCAGTTGAAGAGTTATTTTCAATTGAAGAGTTATTTTCAATTGAAGAGTTATTTTAAATTGAAAGGTGATTTTCCATTGAAGAGTTATTTTCCATTGAAGAGTTATTTTCAATTGAAAGGTTATTTTCCATTGAAGAGTTATTTTCAGTTGAAGAGTTATTTTCAGTTGAAGAGTTATTTTCAATTGAAGAGTTATTTTCCATTGAAGAGTTATTTTCCATTAAAGAGTTATTTTCAATTGAAGAATTATTTTCAATTGAAGAGTTATTTTCAATTGAAGAGTTATTTTCAATTGAAAAGTTATTTTCAATTGAAGAGTTATTTTCGATTGAATAGTTATTTTCAATTGAAAGGTGATTTTCCATTGAAGAGTTATTTTCAATTGAAGAGTTATTTTCAATTGAAGAGTTATTTTTCATTGAAGAGTTATTTTCCATTGAAGAGTTATTTTCCATCGAAGAGTTATTTTCAATTGAGGAGTTATTTTCAATTGAAGAGTTATTTTCCATGGAAGAGTAATTTTCCATGGAAGAGTAATTTTCCATGGAAGAGTAATTTTCCATGGAAGAGTAATTTTCCATGGAAGAGTAATTTTCCATGGAAGAGTAATTTTCCATGGAAGAGTAATTTTCCATGGAAGAGTAATTTTCCATGGAAGAGTAATTTTCCATGGAAGAGTAATTTTCCATGGAAGAGTAATTTTTCATGGAAGAGTAATTTTCCATGGAAGAGTAATTTTCCATGGAAGAGTAATTTTCCATGGAAGAGTAATTTTCCATGGAAGAGTAATTTTCCATGGAAGAGTAATTTTCCATGGAAGAGTAATTTTCCATGGAAGAGTAATTTTCCATGGAAGAGTAATTTTCCATGGAAGAGTAATTTTCCATGGAAGAGTAATTTTCCATGGAAGAGTAATTTTCCATGGAAGAGCTATTTTCTTTTGAGAGTTATTTTCTTTTGAGAGTTATTTTCGATTGAAGAGTTATTTTCAATTGAAGAGTTATTTTACGTTGAAGAGATTTTCAGTTGAAGAGTTATTTTCAATTGAAGAGTTATTTTCCATTGAAGAGTTATTTTCCATTAAAGAATTATTTTCAATTGAAGAATTATTTTCAATTGAAGAGTTATTTTCAATTGAAGAGTTATTTTCAATTGAAAAGTTATTTTCAATTGAAGAGTTATTTTCGATTGAATAGTTATTTTCGATTGAAAGGTGATTTTCCATTGAAGAGTTATTTTCAATTGAAGAGTTATTTTCAATTGAAAAGTTATTTTCAATTGAAGAGTTATTTTCAATTGATGAGTTATTTTCCATGGAAGAGTAATTTTCCATGGAAGAGTAATTTTCCATGGAAGAGTAATTTTCCATGGAAGAGTAATTTTCCATGGAAGAGTAATTTTCCATGGAAGAATAATTTTTCATGGAAGAGTAATTTTCCATGGAAGAGTAATTTTCCATGGAAGAGTAATTTTCCATGGAAGAGTAATTTTCCATGGAAGAGTAATTTTCCATGGAAGAGTTATTTTCAATTGATGAGTTATTTTCCATGGAAGAGTAATTTTCCATGGAAGAGTAATTTTCCTTGGAAGAGTAATTTTCCATGGAAGAGTAATTTTCCATGGAAGAGTAATTTTCAATCGAAGAGTTATTTTCAGTTGAAGAGTTATTTTCAATTGAAGAGTTATTTTCGATTGAAGAGTTATTTTCCATTGAAGAGTTATTTTCCATTGAAGAGTTATTTTCAATAGAAGAGTTATTTTCAATAGAAGAGTTAATTTCAATCGAAGAGTTATTTTCAATCGAAGAGTTATTTTTCATTGAAGAGTTATTTTCCATTGAAGAGTTATTTTCCATCGAAGAGTTATTTTCAATTGAGGAGTTATTTTCAATTGAAGAGTTATTTTCCATTAAAGAATTATTTTCAATTGAAGAATTATTTTCAATTGAAGAGTTATTTTCAATTGAAGAGTTATTTTCAATTGAAAAGTTATTTTCAATTGAAGAGTTATTTTCGATTGAATAGTTATTTTCGATTGAAAGGTGATTTTCCATTGAAGAGTTATTTTCAATTGAAGAGTTATTTTCAATTGAAAGGTTGTTTTCCATTGAAGAGTTATTTTCCATTGAAGAGTTATTTTCCATTGAAGAGTTATTTTCCATTGAAGAGTTATTTTCCATTGAAGAGTTATTTTCAATTGAAGAGTTATTTTCAATTGAAGAGTTATTTTCCATGGAAGAGTAATTTTCCATGGAAGAGTAATTTTCCATGGAAGAGTAATTTTCCATGGAAGAGTAATTTTCCATGGAAGAGTAATTTTCCATGGAAGAGTAATTTTCCATGGAAGAGTAATTTTCCATGGAAGAGTAATTTTCCATGGAAGAGTAATTTTCCATGGAAGAGTTATTTTCCATTGAAGAGTTATTTTCAATTGAAAAGTTATTTTCAATTGAAGAGTTATTTTCAATTGATGAGTTATTTTCCATGGAAGAGTAATTTTCCATGGAAGAGTAATTTTCCATGGAAGAGTAATTTTCCATGGAAGAGTAATTTTCCATGGAAGAGTAATTTTCCATGGAAGAATAATTTTTCATGGAAGAGTAATTTTCCATGGAAGAGTAATTTTCCATGGAAGAGTAATTTTCCATGGAAGAGTAATTTTCCATGGAAGAGTAATTTTCCATGGAAGAGTTATTTTCAATTGATGAGTTATTTTCCATGGAAGAGTAATTTTCCATGGAAGAGTAATTTTCCTTGGAAGAGTAATTTTCCATGGAAGAGTAATTTTCCATGGAAGAGTAATTTTCAATCGAAGAGTTATTTTCAGTTG
This sequence comes from Odiellus spinosus, assembly GCA_963920705.1. NCBI lineage: Eukaryota > Metazoa > Arthropoda > Arachnida > Opiliones > Phalangiidae > Odiellus > Odiellus spinosus. The sequence goes on from OY987226.1 coordinate 28,349,232, forward strand.
AAGAGTTATTTTCAATTGAAGAGTTATTTTCGATTGAAGAGTTATTTTCCATTGAAGAGTTATTTTCCATTGAAGAGTTATTTTCAATAGAAGAGTTATTTTCAATAGAAGAGTTAATTTCAATCGAAGAGTTATTTTCAATCGAAGAGTTATTTTTCATTGAAGAGTTATTTTCCATTGAAGAGTTATTTTCCATCGAAGAGTTATTTTCAATTGAGGAGTTATTTTCAATTGAAGAGTTATTTTCCATGGAAGAGTAATTTTCCATGGAAGAGTAATTTTCCATGGAAGAGTTATTTTCCATGGAAGAGTAATTTTCCATGGAAGAGTAATTTTCCATGGAAGAGTAATTTTCCATGGAAGAGTAATTTTCCATGGAAGAGTAATTTTCCATGGAAGAGTAATTTTCCATGGAAGAGTAATTTTCCATGGAAGAGTAATTTTCCATGGAAGAGTAATTTTCCATGGAAGAGTAATTTTCCATGGAAGAGCTATTTTCTTTTGAGAGTTATTTTCTTTTGAGAGTTATTTTCGATTGAAGAGTTATTTTACGTTGAAGAGATTTTCAGTTGAAGAGTTATTTTCAATTGAAGAGTTATTTTCAATTGAAGAGTTATTTTACGTTGAAGAGATTTTCAGTTGAAGAGTTATTTTCAATTGAAGAGTTATTTTCAATTGAAGAGTTATTTTCAATTGAAGAGTTATTTTCAATTGAAGAGTTATTTTCAATTGAAGAGTTATTTTCAATTGAAGAGTTATTTTCAATTGAAGAGTTATTTTCAATTGAAGAGTTATTTTCAATTAAAGAGTTATTTTCAATTGAAGAGTTATTTTCAATTGAAGATATATATTCAATTGAAGATTTATTTTCAATTGAAGAGTTATTTTCAATTGAAAAGTTATTTTCAATTGAAGAGTTATTTTCAATTGAAGAGTTTTATTCCATTGAAAGGTTATTTTCCATTGAAGAGTTATTTTCAATCGAAGAGTTATTTTCAGTTGAAGAGTTATTTTCCATTGAAGAGTTATTTTCCATTGAAGAGTTATTTTCCATTGAAGAGTTATTTTCCATTGAAGAGTTATTTTCAATAGAAGAGTTATTTTCAATAGAAGAGTTAATTTCAATCGAAGAGTTATTTTCAATTGAAGAGTTATTTTTCATTGAAGAGTTATTTTCCATTGAAGAGTTATTTTCCATCGAAGAGTTATTTTCAATTGAGGAGTTATTTTCAATTGAAGAGTTATTTTCCATGGAAGAGTAATTTTCCATGGAAGAGTAATTTTCCATGGAAGAGTAATTTTCCATGGAAGAGTAATTTTCCATGGAAGAGTAATTTTCCATGGAAGAGTAATTTTCCATGGAAGAGTAATTTTCCATGGAAGAGTAATTTTCCATGGAAGAGTAATTTTCCATGGAAGAGTAATTTTCCATGGAAGAGTAATTTTCCATGGAAGAGTAATTTTTCATGGAAGAGTAATTTTCCATGGAAGAGTAATTTTCCATGGAAGAGTAATTTTTCATGGAAGAGTAATTTTCCATGGAAGAGTAATTTTCCATGGAAGAGTAATTTTCCATGGAAGAGTAATTTTCCATGGAAGAGTAATTTTCCATGGAAGAGTAATTTTCCATGGAAGAGTAATTTTCCATGGAATAGTAATTTTCCATGGAAGAGTAATTTTCCATGGAAGAGCTATTTTCTTTTGAGAGTTATTTTCTTTTGAGAGTTATTTTCGATTGAAGAGTTATTTTCGATTGAAGAGTTATTTTACGTTGAAGAGATTTTCAGTTGAAGAGTTATTTTCAATTGAAGAGTTATTTTCAATTGAAGAGTTATTTTCAATTGAAGAGTTATTTTCAATTGAAGAGTTATTTTCAATTGAAGAGTTATTTTCAATTGAAGAGTTATTTTCAATTGAAGAGTTATTTTCAATTGAAGAGTTATTTTCAATTGAAGAGTTATTTTCAATTAAAGAGTTATTTTCAATTGAAGAGTTATTTTCAATTGAAGATATATATTCAATTGAAGATTTATTTTCAATTGAAGAGTTATTTTCAATTGAAGAGTTATTTTCAATTGAAGAGTTATTTTCAATTGAAAGGTGATTTTCCATAGAAGAGTTATTTTCAATTGAAGAGTTATTTTCAATTGAAAGGTTATTTTCCACTGAAGAGTTATTTTCAATTGAAGAGTTATTTTCAATTGAAGAGTTATTTTCCATTGAAGAGTTATTTTCAATTGAAGAGTTATTTTCAATTGAAGAGTTATTTTCAATTGAAGAGTTATTTTCAATTGAAGAGTTATTTTCAATTGAAGAGTTATTTTCAATTGAAGAGTTATTTTCAATTGAAGAGTTATTTTCAATTGAAGAGTTATTTTAAATTGAAAGGTGATTTTCCATTGAAGAGTTATTTTCAATTGAAGAGTTATTTTCAATTGAAATTTTATTTTCCATTGAAGAGTTATTTTCAGTTGAAGAGTTATTTTCAGTTGAAGAGTTATTTTCAATTGAAGAGTTATTTTCCATTGAAGAGTTATTTTCCATTAAAGAGTTATTTTCAATTGAAGAATTATTTTCAATTGAAGAGTTATTTTCAATTGAAGAGTTATTTTCAATTGAAAAGTTATTTTCAATTGAAGAGTTATTTTCGATTGAATAGTTATTTTCAATTGAAAGGTGATTTTCCATTGAAGAGTTATTTTCAATTGAAGAGTTATTTTCAATTGAAGAGTTATTTTTCATTGAAGAGTTATTTTCCATTGAAGAGTTATTTTCCATCGAAGAGTTATTTTCAATTGAGGAGTTATTTTCAATTGAAGAGTTATTTTCCATGGAAGAGTAATTTTCCATGGAAGAGTAATTTTCCATGGAAGAGTAATTTTCCATGGAAGAGTAATTTTCCATGGAAGAGTAATTTTCCATGGAAGAGTAATTTTCCATGGAAGAGTAATTTTCCATGGAAGAGTAATTTTCCATGGAAGAGTAATTTTCCATGGAAGAGTAATTTTCCATGGAAGAGTAATTTTCCATGGAAGAGTAATTTTCCATGGAAGAGTAATTTTCCATGGAAGAGTAATTTTCCATGGAAGAGTAATTTTCCATGGAAGAGTAATTTTTCATGGAAGAGTAATTTTCCATGGAAGAGTAATTTTCCATGGAAGAGTAATTTTTCATGGAAGAGTAATTTTCCATGGAAGAGTAATTTTCCATGGAAGAGTAATTTTCCATGGAAGAGTAATTTTCCATGGAAGAGTAATTTTCCATGGAAGAGTAATTTTCCATGGAAGAGTAATTTTCCATGGAAGAGTAATTTTCCATGGAAGAGTAATTTTCCATGGAAGAGTAATTTTCCATGGAAGAGTAATTTTCCATGGAAGAGCTATTTTCTTTTGAGAGTTATTTTCTTTTGAGAGTTATTTTCGATTGAAGAGTTATTTTCAATTGAAGAGTTATTTTACGTTGAAGAGATTTTCAGTTGAAGAGTTATTTTCAATTGAAGAGTTATTTTCAATTGAAGAGTTATTTTAAATTGAAAGGTGATTTTCCATTGAAGAGTTATTTTCAATTGAAGAGTTATTTTCAATTGAAAGGTTATTTTCCATTGAAGAGTTATTTTCAGTTGAAGAGTTATTTTCAGTTGAAGAGTTATTTTCAATTGAAGAGTTATTTTCCATTGAAGAGTTATTTTCCATTAAAGAGTTATTTTCAATTGAAGAATTATTTTCAATTGAAGAGTTATTTTCAATTGAAGAGTTATTTTTCATTGAAGAGTTATTTTCCATTGAAGAGTTATTTTCCATCGAAGAGTTATTTTCAATTGAGGAGTTATTTTCAATTGAAGAGTTATTTTCCATGGAAGAGTAATTTTCCATGGAAGAGTAATTTTCCATGGAAGAGTAATTTTCCATGGAAGAGTAATTTTCCATGGAAGAGTAATTTTCCATGGAAGAGTAATTTTCCATGGAAGAGTAATTTTCCATGGAAGAGTAATTTTCCATGGAAGAGTAATTTTCCATGGAAGAGTAATTTTCCATGGAAGAGTAATTTTCCATGGAAGAGTAATTTTCCATGGAAGAGTAATTTTCCATGGAAGAGTAATTTTCCATGGAAGAGTAATTTTCCATGGAAGAGTAATTTTCCATGGAAGAGTAATTTTCCATGGAAGAGTAATTTTTCATGGAAGAGTAATTTTCCATGGAAGAGTAATTTTCCATGGAAGAGTAATTTTTCATGGAAGAGTAATTTTCCATGGAAGAGTAATTTTCCATGGAAGAGTAATTTTCCATGGAAGAGTAATTTTCCATGGAAGAGTAATTTTCCATGGAAGAGTAATTTTCCATGGAAGAGTAATTTTCCATGGAAGAGTAATTTTCCATGGAAGAGTAATTTTCCATGGAAGAGTAATTTTCCATGGAAGAGCTATTTTCTTTTGAGAGTTATTTTCTTTTGAGAGTTATTTTCGATTGAAGAGTTATTTTCAATTGAAGAGTTATTTTACGTTGAAGAGATTTTCAGTTGAAGAGTTATTTTCAATTGAAGAGTTATTTTCAATTGAAGAGTTATTTTCAATTGAAGAGTTATTTTCAATTGAAGATTTATTTTCAATTGAAGAGTTATTTTCAATTGAAGAGTTATTTTCAATTGAAGAGTTATTTTCAATTAAAGAGTTATTTTCAATTGAAGAGTTATTTTCAATTGAAGATATATATTCAATTGAAGATTTATTTTCAATTGAAGAGTTATTTTCAATTGAAGAGTTATTTTCAATTGAAGAGTTATTTTCAATTGAAAGGTGATTTTCCATTGAAGAGTTATTTTCAATTGAAGAGTTATTTTCAATTGAAAGGTTATTTTCCACTGAAGAGTTATTTTCAATTGAAGAGTTATTTTCAATTGAAGAGTTATTTTCCATTGAAGAGTTATTTTCAATTGAAGAGTTATTTTCAATTGAAGAGTTATTTTCAATTGAAGAGTTATTTTCAATTGAAGAGTTATTTTCAATTGAAGAGTTATTTTCAATTGAAGAGTTATTTTAAATTGAAAGGTGATTTTCCATTGAAGAGTTATTTTCAATTGAAGAGTTATTTTCAGTTGAAGAGTTATTTTCAGTTGAAGAGTTATTTTCAATTGAAGAGTTATTTTCCATTGAAGAGTTATTTTCCATTAAAGAGTTATTTTCAATTGAAGAATTATTTTCAATTGAAGAGTTATTTTCAATTGAAGAGTTATTTTCAATTGAAAAGTTATTTTCAATTGAAGAGTTATTTTCGATTGAATAGTTATTTTCAATTGAAAGGTGATTTTCCATTGAAGAGTTATTTTCAATTGAAGAGTTATTTTCAATTGAAAGGTTATTTTCCATTGAAGAGTTATTTTCAGTTGAAGAGTTATTTTCAGTTGAAGAGTTATTTTCAATTGAAGAGTTATTTTCCATTGAAGAGTTATTTTCCATTAAAGAGTTATTTTCAATTGAAGAATTATTTTCAATTGAAGAGTTATTTTCAATTGAAGAGTTATTTTCAATTGAAAAGTTATTTTCAATTGAAGAGTTATTTTCGATTGAATAGTTATTTTCAATTGAAAGGTGATTTTCCATTGAAGAGTTATTTTCAATTGAAGAGTTATTTTCAATTGAAAGGTTGTTTTCCATTGAAGAGTTATTTTCCATTGAAGAGTTATTTTCCATTGAAGAGTTATTTTCCATTGAAGAGTTATTTTCCATTGAAGAGTTATTTTCAATTGAAGAGTTATTTTCAATTGAAGAGTTATTTTCCATGGAAGAGTAATTTTCCATGGAAGAGTAATTTTCCATGGAAGAGTAATTTTCCATGGAAGAGTAATTTTCCATGGAAGAGTAATTTTCCATGGAAGAGTTATTTTCCATTGAAGAGTTATTTTCAATTGAAGAGTTATTTTCAATTGAAGAGTTATTTTCAATTGATGAGTTATTTTCCATGGAAGAGTAATTTTCCATGGAAGATCTATTTTCTTTTGAGAGTTATTTTCTTTTGAGAGTTATTTTCCATTGAAGAGTTATTTTCCATTGAAGAGTTATTTTCCATTGAAGAGTTATTTTCAATTGAAGAGTTATTTTCAATTGAAGAGTTATTTTCCATGGAAGAGTAATTTTCCATGGAAGAGTAATTTTCCATGGAAGAGTAATTTTCCATGGAAGAATAATTTTTCATGGAAGAGTAATTTTCCATGGAAGAGTAATTTTCCATGGAAGAGTAATTTTCCATGGAAGAGTAATTTTCCATGGAAGAGTAATTTTCCATGGAAGAGTAATTTTCCATGGAAGAGTAATTTTCCATGGAAGAGTAATTTTCCATGGAAGATCTATTTTCTTTTGAGAGTTATTTTCTTTTGAGAGTTATTTTCGATTGAGAGTTATTTTCAGTTGAGGAGTTATTTTCAATTGAAAGGTTATTTTCCATTGAAGAGTTATTTTCATTTGAAGAGTTATTTTCCATTGAAGAGTTATTTTCAGTTGAACAGTTATTTGCAATTTAAGGTTTTATTCCATTGAAAGGTTATTTTCCATTGAAGAGTTATTTTCAATCGAAGAGTTATTTTCAGTTGAAGAGTTATTTTCAATTGAAGAGTTATTTTCGATTGAAGAGTTATTTTCCATAGAAGAGTTATTTTCCATTGAAGAGTTATTTTCAATAGAAGAGTTATTTTCAATAGAAGAGTTAATTTCAATCGAAGAGTTATTTTCAATTGAAGAGTTATTTTTCATTGAAGAGTTATTTTCCATTGAAGAGTTATTTTCAATTGAAGAGTTATTTTCAATTGAAGAGTTATTTTCAATTGAAGAGTTATTTTCAATTGAAGAGTTATTTTCAATTGAAGAGTTATTTTCAATTGAAGAGTTATTTTCAATTGAAGAGTTATTTTCAATTGAAGAGTTATTTTCAATTGAAGAGTTATTTTCAATTGAAGAGTTATTTTCAATTGAAGAGTTATTTTCAATTGAAGATATATATTCAATTGAAGAGTTATTTTCAATTGAAGAGTTATTTTCAATTGAAGAGTTATTTTCAATTGAAGAGTTATTTTAAATTGAAGAGTTATTTTCCATTGAAGAGTTATTTTCAATTGAAGAGTTATTTTCAATTGAAGAGTTATTTTCAATTGAAGAGTTATTTTCAATTGAAGAGTTATTTTCAATTGAAGAGTTATTTTCAATTGAAGAGTTATTTTCAATTGAAGAGTTATTTTCAATTGAATAGTTATTTTCAATTGAAAGGTGATTTTCCATTGAAGAGTTATTTTCAATTGAAGAGTTATTTTCAATTGAAAGGTTGTTTCCATTGAAGAGTTATTTTCCATTGAAGAGTTATTTTCCATTGAAGAGTTATTTTCCATTGAAGAGTTATTTTCCATTGAAGAGTTATTTTCCATTGAAGAGTTATTTTCAATTGAAGAGTTATTTTCAATGGAAGAGTAATTTTCCATGGAAGAGTAATTTTCCATGGAAGAGTAATTTTCCATGGAAGAGTAATTTTCCATGGAAGAGTAATTTTCCATGGAAGAGTAATTTTCCATGGAAGAGTAATTTTCCATGGAAGATCTATTTTCTTTTGAGAGTTATTTTCTTTTGAGAGTTATTTTCGATTGAGAGTTATTTTCAGTTGAGGAGTTATTTTCAATTGAAAGGTTATTTTCCAATGAAGAGTTTATTTCATTTGAAGAGTTATTTCCATTGAAGAGTTATTTTCAGTTGAACAGTTATTTGCAATTTAAGGTTTTATTCCATTGAAAGGTTATTTTCCATTGAAGAGTTATTTTCAATCGAAGAGTTATTTTCAGTTGAAGAGTTATTTTCAATTGAAGAGTTATTTTCGATTGAAGAGTTATTTTCCATTGAAGAGTTATTTCCATTGAAGAGTTATTTTCAATAGAAGAGTTATTTTCAATAGAAGAGTTAATTTCAATCGAAGAGTTATTTTCAATTGAAGAGTTATTTTTCATTGAAGAGTTATTTTCCATTGAAGAGTTATTTTCAATTGAAGAGTTATTTTCAATTGAAGAGTTATTTTCAATTGAAGAGTTATTTTCAATTGAAGAGTTATTTTCAATTGAAGAGTTATTTTCAATTGAAGAGTTATTTTCAATTGAAGAGTTATTTTCAATTGAAGAGTTATTTTCAATTGAAGAGTTATTTTCAATTGAAGAGTTATTTTCAATTGAAGAGTTATTTTCAATTGAAGAGTTATTTTCAATTGAAGAGTTATTTTCAATTGAAGAGTTATTTTCAATTGAAGAGTTATTTTCAATTGAAGATATATATTCAATTGAAGAGTTATTTTCAATTGAAGAGTTATTTTCAATTGAAGAGTTATTTTCAATTGAAGAGTTATTTTAAATTGAAGAGTTATTTTAAATTGAAGAGTTATTTTCCATTGAAGAGTTATTTTCAATTGAAGAGTTAGTTTCAATTGAAGAGTTATTTTCAATTGAAGAGTTATTTTCAATTGAAGAGTTATTTTCAATTGAAGAGTTATTTTCAATTGAAGAGTTATTTTCAATTGAAGAGTTATTTTCAATTGAAGAGTTATTTTCAATTGAAAGGTGATTTTCCATTGAAGAGTTATTTTCAATTGAAGAGTTATTTTCAATTGAAAGGTTGTTTTCCATTGAAGAGTTATTTTCCATTGAAGAGTTATTTTCCATTGAAGAGTTATTTTCCATTGAAGAGTTATTTTCCATTGAAGAGTTATTTTCCATTGAAAAGTTATTTTCAATTGAAGAGTTATTTTCAATTGAAGAGTTATTTTCCATGGAAGAGTAATTTTCCATGGAAGAGTAATTTTCCATGGAAGAGTAATTTTCCATGGAAGAGTAATTTTCCATGGAAGAGTAATTTTCCATGGAAGAGTAATTTTCCATGGAAGAGTAATTTTCCATGGAAGAGTAATTTTCCATGGAAGAGTAATTTTCCATGGAAGAGTAATTTTCCATGGAAGAGTTATTTTCCATTGAAGAGTTATTTTCAATTGAAGAGTTATTTTCAATTGAAGAGTTATTTTCAATTGAAGAGTTATTTTCCATGGAAGAGTAATTTTCCATGGAAGAGTAATTTTCCATGGAAGAGTAATTTTCCATGGAAGAGTAATTTTCCATGGAAGAGTAATTTTCCATGGAAGAGTAATTTTCCATGGAAGAGTAATTTTCCATGGAAGAGTAATTTTCCATGGAAGAATAATTTTTCATGGAAGAGTAATTTTCCATGGAAGAGTAATTTTCCATGGAAGAGTAATTTTCCATGGAAGAGTAATTTTCCATGGAAGAGTAATTTTCCATGGAAGAGTAATTTTCCATGGAAGAGTAATTTTCCATGGAAGAGTAATTTTCCATGGAAGAGTAATTTTCCATGGAAGAGTAATTTTCCATGGAAGATCTATTTTCTTTTGAGAGTTATTTTCTTTTGAGAGTTATTTTCGATTGAGAGTTATTTTCAGTTGAGGAGTTATTTTCAATTGAAAGGTTATTTTCCATTGAAGAGTTATTTTCCATGGAAGAGTAATTTTCCATGGAAGAGTAATTTTCCATGGAAGAGTAATTTTCCATGGAAGAGTAATTTTCCATGGAAGAGTAATTTTCCATGGAAGAGTAATTTTCCATGGAAGAGTTATTTTCCATTGAAGAGTTATTTTCAATTGAAGAGTTATTTTCAATTGAAGAGTTATTTTCAATTGAAGAGTTATTTTCCATGGAAGAGTAATTTTCCATGGAAGAGTAATTTTCCATGGAAGAGTAATTTTCCATGGAAGAGTAATTTTCCATGGAAGAGTAATTTTCCATGGAAGAGTAATTTTCCATGGAAGAGTAATTTTCCATGGAAGAGTAATTTTCCATGGAAGAATAATTTTTCATGGAAGAGTAATTTTCCATGGAAGAGTAATTTTCCATGGAAGAGTAATTTTCCATGGAAGAGTAATTTTCCATGGAAGAGTAATTTTCCATGGAAGAGTAATTTTCCATGGAAGAGTAATTTTCCATGGAAGAGTAATTTTCCATGGAAGAGTAATTTTCCATGGAAGAGTAATTTTCCATGGAAGATCTATTTTCTTTTGAGAGTTATTTTCTTTTGAGAGTTATTTTCGATTGAGAGTTATTTTCAGTTGAGGAGTTATTTTCAATTGAAAGGTTATTTTCCATTGAAGAGTTATTTTCATTTGAAGAGTTATTTTCCATTGAAGAGTTATTTTCAGTTGAACAGTTATTTGCAATTTAAGGTTTTATTCCATTGAAAGGTTATTTTCCATTGAAGAGTTATTTTCAATCGAAGAGTTATTTTCAGTTGAAGAGTTATTTTCAATTGAAGAGTTATTTTCGATTGAAGAGTTATTTTCCATTGAAGAGTTATTTTCCATTGAAGAGTTATTTTCAATAGAAGAGTTAATTTCAATCGAAGAGTTATTTTCAATTGAAGAGTTATTTTTCATTGAAGAGTTATTTTCCATTGAAGAGTTATTTTCAATTGAAGAGTTATTTTCAATTGAAGAGTTATTTTCAATTGAAGAGTTATTTTCAATTGAAGAGTTATTTTCAATTGAAGAGTTATTTTCAATTGAAGAGTTATTTTCAATTGAAGAGTTATTTTCAATTGAAGAGTTATTTTCAATTGAAGAGTTATTTTCAATTGAAGAGTTATTTTCAATTGAAGAGTTATTTTCAATTAAAGAGTTATTTTCAATTGAAGAGTTATTTTCAATTGAAGATATATATTCAATTGAAGAGTTATTTTCAATTGAAGAGTTATTTTCAATTGAAGAGTTATTTTCAATTGAAGAGTTATTTTCAATTGAAGAGTTATTTTCAATTGAAAGGTGATTTTCCATTGAAGAGTTATTTTCAATTGAAGAGTTATTTTCAATTGAAAGGTTATTTTCCACTGAAGAGTTATTTTCAATTGAAGAGTTATTTTCAATTGAAGAGTTATTTTCAATTGAAGAGTTATTTTCAATTGAAGAGTTATTTTCAATTGAAAGGTTATTTTCCACTGAAGAGTTATTTTCAATTGAAGAGTTATTTTCAATTGAAGAGTTATTTTCAATTGAAGAGTTATTTTCAATTAAAGAGTTATTTTCAATTGAAGAGTTATTTTCAATTGAAGATATATATTCAATTGAAGAGTTATTTTCAATTGAAGAGTTATTTTCAATTGAAGAGTTATTTTCAATTGAAGAGTTATTTTCAATTGAAGAGTTATTTTCAATTGAAAGGTGATTTTCCATTGAAGAGTTATTTTCAATTGAAGAGTTATTTTCAATTGAAAGGTTATTTTCCACTGAAGAGTTATTTTCAATTGAAGAGTTATTTTCAATTGAAGAGTTATTTTCCATTGAAGAGTTATTTTCAATTGAAAGGTTATTTTCAATTGAAGAGTTATTTTCAATTGAAGAGTTATTTTCAATTGAAGAGTTATTTTCAATTGAAGAGTTATTTTCAATTGAAGAGTTATTTTCAATTGAAGAGTTATTTTCAATTGAAGAGTTATTTTCAATTGAAGAGCTATTTTCAATTGAAAGGTGATTTTCCATTGAAGAGTTATTTTCAATTGAAGAGTTATTTTCCATGGAAGAGTAATTTTCCATGGAAGAGTAATTTTCCATGGAAGAGTAATTTTCCATGGAAGAGTAATTTTCCATGGAAGAGTAATTTTCCATGGAAGAGTAATTTTCCATGGAAGAGTAATTTTCCATGGAAGAGTAATTTTCCATGGAAGAGTTATTTTCCCTTGAAGAGTTATTTTCAATTGAAGAGTTATTTTCAATTGATGAGTTATTTTCCATGGAAGAGTAATTTTCCATGGAAGAGTAATTTTCCATGGAAGAGTAATTTTCCATGGAAGAGTAATTTTCCATGGAAGAGTAATTTTCCATGGAAGAGTAATTTTCCATGGAAGAGTAATTTTCCATGGAAGAGTAATTTTCCATGGAAGAATAATTTTTCATGGAAGAGTAATTTTCCATGGAAGAGTAATTTTCCATGGAAGAGTAATTTTCCATGGAAGAGTAATTTTCCATGGAAGAGTAATTTTCCATGGAAGAGTAATTTTCCATGGAAGAGTAATTTTCCATGGAAGAGTAATTTTCCATGGAAGAGTAATTTTCCATGGAAGAGTAATTTTCCATGGAAGAGTAATTTTCCATGGAAGAGTAATTTTCCATGGAAGAGTAATTTTCCATGGAAGAGTAATTTTCCATGGAAGATCTATTTTCTTTTGAGAGTTATTTTCTTTTGAGAGTTATTTTCGATTGATAGTTATTTTCAGTTGAGGAGTTATTTTCAATTGAAAGGTTATTTTCCATTGAAGAGTTATTTTCATTTGAAGAGTTATTTTCCATTGAAGAGTTATTTTCAGTTGAACAGTTATTTGCAATTTAAGGTTTTATTCCATTGAAAGGTTATTTTCCATTGAAGAGTTATTTTCAATCGAAGAGTTATTTTCAGTTGAAGAGTTATTTTCAATTGAAGAGTTATTTTCGATTGAAGAGTTATTTTCCATTGAAGAGTTATTTTCCATTGAAGAGTTATTTTCAATAGAAGAGTTAATTTCAATCGAAGAGTTATTTTCAATTGAAGAGTTATTTTTCATTGAAGAGTTATTTTCCATTGAAGAGTTATTTTCAATTGAAGAGTTATTTTCAATTGAAGAGTTATTTTCAATTGAAGAGTTATTTTCAATTGAAGAGCTATTTTCAATTGAAAGGTGATTTTCCATTGAAGAGTTATTTTCAATTGAAGAGTTATTTTCCATGGAAGAGTAATTTTCCATGGAAGAGTAATTTTCCATGGAAGAGTAATTTTCCATGGAAGAGTAATTTTCCATGGAAGAGTAATTTTCCATGGAAGAGTAATTTTCCATGGAAGAGTAATTTTCCATGGAAGAGTAATTTTCCATGGAAGAGTAATTTTCCATGGAAGAGTTATTTTCCCTTGAAGAGTTATTTTCAATTGAAGAGTTATTTTCAATTGAAGAGTTATTTTCAATGGATGAGTTATTTTCCATGGAAGAGTAATTTTCCATGGAAGAGTAATTTTCCATGGAAGAGTAATTTTCCATGGAAGAGTAATTTTCCATGGAAGAGTAATTTTCCATGGAAGAGTAATTTTCCATGGAAGAGTAATTTTCCATGGAAGAGTAATTTTCCATGGAAGAATAATTTTTCATGGAAGAGTAATTTTCCATGGAAGAGTAATTTTCCATGGAAGAGTAATTTTCCATGGAAGAGTAATTTTCCATGGAAGAGTAATTTTCCATGGAAGAGTAATTTTCCATGGAAGAGTAATTTTCCATGGAAGAGTAATTTTCCATGGAAGAGTAATTTTCCATGGAAGAGTAATTTTCCATGGAAGAGTAATTTTCCATGGAAGAGTAATTTTCCATGGAAGAGTAATTTTCCATGGAAGAGTAATTTTCCATGGAAGAGTAATTTTCCATGGAAGAGTAATTTTCCATGGAAGAGTAATTTTCCATGGAAGAGTAATTTTCCATGGAAGATCTATTTTCTTTTGAGAGTTATTTTCTTTTGAGAGTTATTTTCGATTGATAGTTATTTTCAGTTGAGGAGTTATTTTCAATTGAAAGGTTATTTTCCATTGAAGAGTTATTTTCATTTGAAGAGTTATTTTCCATTGAAGAGTTATTTTCAGTTGAACAGTTATTTGCAATTTAAGGTTTTATTCCATTGAAAGGTTATTTTCCATTGAAGAGTTATTTTCAATCGAAGAGTTATTTTCAGTTGAAGAGTTATTTTCAATTGAAGAGTTATTTTCGATTGAAGAGTTATTTTCCATTGAAGAGTTATTTTCCATTGAAGAGTTATTTTCAATAGAAGAGTTAATTTCAATCGAAGAGTTATTTTCAATTGAAGAGTTATTTTTCATTGAAGAGTTATTTTCCATTGAAGAGTTATTTTCAATTGAAGAGTTATTTTCAATTGAAGAGTTATTTTCAATTGAAGAGTTATTTTCAATTGAAGAGTTATTTTCAATTGAAGAGTTATTTTCAATTGAAGAGTTATTTTCAATTGAAGAGTTATTTTCAATTGAAGAGTTATTTTCAATTGAAGAGTTATTTTCAATTGAAGAGTTATTTTCCATTGAAGAGTTATTTTCAATTGAAGAGTTATTTTCAATTGAAGAGTTATTTTCAATTGAAGAGTTATTTTCAATTGAAGAGTTATTTTCAATTGAAGAGTTATTTTCAATTGAAGAGTTATTTTCAATTGAAGAGTTATTTTCAATTGAAGAGTTATTTTCAATTGAAAGGTGATTTTCCATTGAAGAGTTATTTTCAATTGAAGATTTATTTTCAATTGAAAGGTTATTTTCCATTGAAGAGTTATTTTCAGTTGAAGAGTTATTTTCAGTTGAAGAGTTATTTTCAATTGAAGAGTTATTTTCCATTGAAGAGTTATTTTCCATTAAAGAGTTATTTTCAATTGAAGAATTATTTTCAATTGAAGAGTTATTTTCAATTGAAGAGTTATTTTCAATTGAAGAGTTATTTTCAATTGAAAAGTTATTTTCAATTGAAGAGTTATTTTCGATTGAATAGTTATTTTCGATTGAAAGGTGATTTTCCATTGAAGAGTTATTTTCGATTGAAGAATTATTTTCCATTGAAGAGTTATTTTCCATTGAAGAGTTATTTTCAATAGAAGAGTTATTTTCAATAGAAGAGTTAATTTCAATCGAAGAGTTATTTTCAATTGAAGAGTTATTTTTCATTGAAGAGTTATTTTCCATTGAAGAGTTATTTTCAATTGAAGAGTTATTTTCAATTGAAGAGTTATTTTCAATTGAAGAGTTATTTTCAATTGAAGAGTTATTTTCAATTGAAGAGTTATTTTCAATTGAAGAGTTATTTTCAATTGAAGAGTTATTTTCAATTGAAGAGTTATTTTCAATTGAAGAGTTATTTTCAATTGAAGAGTTATTTTCAATTGAAGAGTTATTTTCAATTAAAGAGTTATTTTCAATTAAAGAGTTATTTTCAATTGAAGAGTTATTTTCAATTGAAGATATATATTCAATTGAAGAGTTATTTTCAATTGAAGAGTTATTTTCAATTGAAGAGTTATTTTCAATTGAAGAGTTATTTTCAATTGAAGAGTTATTTTCCATTGAAGAGTTATTTTCAATTGAAGAGTTATTTTCAATTGATGAGTTATTTTCCATGGAAGAGTAATTTTCCATGGAAGAGTAATTTTCCATGGAAGAGTAATTTTCCATGGAAGAGTAATTTTCCATGGAAGAGTAATTTTCCATGGAAGAGTAATTTTCCATGGAAGAGTAATTTTCCATGGAAGAGTAATTTTCCATGGAAGAATAATTTTTCATGGAAGAGTAATTTTCCATGGAAGAGTAATTTTCCATGGAAGAGTAATTTTCCATGGAAGAGTAATTTTCCATGGAAGAGTAATTTTCCATGGAAGAGTAATTTTCCATGGAAGAGTAATTTTCCATGGAAGAGTAATTTTCCATGGAAGAGTAATTTTCCATGGAAGAGTAATTTTCCATGGAAGAGTAATTTTCCATGGAAGAGTAATTTTCCATGGAAGAGTAATTTTCCATGGAAGAGTAATTTTCCATGGAAGATCTATTTTCTTTTGAGTGTTATTTTCTTTTGAGAGTTATTTTCGATTGATAGTTATTTTCAGTTGAGGAGTTATTTTCAATTGAAAGGTTATTTTCCATTGAAGAGTTATTTTCATTTGAAGAGTTATTTTCCATTGAAGAGTTATTTTCAGTTGAACAGTTATTTGCAATTTAAGGTTTTATTCCATTGAAAGGTTATTTTCCATTGAAGAGTTATTTTCAATCGAAGAGTTATTTTCAGTTGAAGAGTTATTTTCAATTGAAGAGTTATTTTCGATTGAAGAGTTATTTTCCATTGAAGAGTTATTTTCCATTGAAGAGTTATTTTCAATAGAAGAGTTAATTTCAATCGAAGAGTTATTTTCAATTGAAGAGTTATTTTTCATTGAAGAGTTATTTTCCATTGAAGAGTTATTTTCAATTGAAGAGTTATTTTCAATTGAAGAGTTATTTTCAATTGAAGAGTTATTTTCAATTGAAGAGCTATTTTCAATTGAAAGGTGATTTTCCATTGAAGAGTTATTTTCAATTGAAGAGTTATTTTCCATGGAAGAGTAATTTTCCATGGAAGAGTAATTTTCCATGGAAGAGTAATTTTCCATGGAAGAGTAATTTTCCATGGAAGAGTAATTTTCCATGGAAGAGTAATTTTCCATGGAAGAGTAATTTTCCATGGAAGAGTAATTTTCCATGGAAGAGTTATTTTCCCTTGAAGAGTTATTTTCAATTGAAGAGTTATTTTCAATTGAAGAGTTATTTTCAATTGATGAGTTATTTTCCATGGAAGAGTAATTTTCCATGGAAGAGTAATTTTCCATGGAAGAGTAATTTTCCATGGAAGAGTAATTTTCCATGGAAGAGTAATTTTCCATGGAAGAGTAATTTTCCATGGAAGAGTAATTTTCCATGGAAGAGTAATTTTCCATGGAAGAATAATTTTTCATGGAAGAGTAATTTTCCATGGAAGAGTAATTTTCCATGGAAGAGTAATTTTCCATGGAAGAGTAATTTTCCATGGAAGAGTAATTTTCCATGGAAGAGTAATTTTCCATGGAAGAGTAATTTTCCATGGAAGAGTAATTTTCCATGGAAGAGTAATTTTCCATGGAAGAGTAATTTTCCATGGAAGAGTAATTTTCCATGGAAGAGTAATTTTCCATGGAAGAGTAATTTTCCATGGAAGAGTAATTTTCCATGGAAGAGTAATTTTCCATGGAAGAGTAATTTTCCATGGAAGAGTAATTTTCCATGGAAGATCTATTTTCTTTTGAGAGTTATTTTCTTTTGAGAGTTATTTTCGATTGATAGTTATTTTCAGTTGAGGAGTTATTTTCAATTGAAAGGTTATTTTCCATTGAAGAGTTATTTTCATTTGAAGAGTTATTTTCCATTGAAGAGTTATTTTCAGTTGAACAGTTATTTGCAATTTAAGGTTTTATTCCATTGAAAGGTTATTTTCCATTGAAGAGTTATTTTCAATCGAAGAGTTATTTTCAGTTGAAGAGTTATTTTCAATTGAAGAGTTATTTTCGATTGAAGAGTTATTTTCCATTGAAGAGTTATTTTCCATTGAAGAGTTATTTTCAATAGAAGAGTTAATTTCAATCGAAGAGTTATTTTCAATTGAAGAGTTATTTTTCATTGAAGAGTTATTTTCCATTGAAGAGTTATTTTCAATTGAAGAGTTATTTTCAATTGAAGAGTTATTTTCAATTGAAGAGTTATTTTCAATTGAAGAGTTATTTTCAATTGAAGAGTTATTTTCAATTGAAGAGTTATTTTCAATTGAAGAGTTATTTTCAATTGAAGAGTTATTTTCAATTGAAGAGTTATTTTCAATTGAAGAGTTATTTTCCATTGAAGAGTTATTTTCAATTGAAGAGTTATTTTCAATTGAAGAGTTATTTTCAATTGAAGAGTTATTTTCAATTGAAGAGTTATTTTCAATTGAAGAGTTATTTTCAATTGAAGAGTTATTTTCAATTGAAGAGTTATTTTCAATTGAAGAGTTATTTTCAATTGAAGAGTTATTTTCAATTGAAAGGTGATTTTCCATTGAAGAGTTATTTTCAATTGAAGATTTATTTTCAATTGAAAGGTTATTTTCCATTGAAGAGTTATTTTCAGTTGAAGAGTTATTTTCAGTTGAAGAGTTATTTTCAATTGAAGAGTTATTTTCCATTGAAGAGTTATTTTCCATTAAAGAGTTATTTTCAATTGAAGAATTATTTTCAATTGAAGAGTTATTTTCAATTGAAGAGTTATTTTCAATTGAAGAGTTATTTTCAATTGAAAAGTTATTTTCAATTGAAGAGTTATTTTCGATTGAATAGTTATTTTCGATTGAAAGGTGATTTTCCATTGAAGAGTTATTTTCGATTGAAGAATTATTTTCCATTGAAGAGTTATTTTCCATTGAAGAGTTATTTTCAATAGAAGAGTTATTTTCAATAGAAGAGTTAATTTCAATCGAAGAGTTATTTTCAATTGAAGAGTTATTTTTCATTGAAGAGTTATTTTCCATTGAAGAGTTATTTTCAATTGAAGAGTTATTTTCAATTGAAGAGTTATTTTCAATTGAAGAGTTATTTTCAATTGAAGAGTTATTTTCAATTGAAGAGTTATTTTCAATTGAAGAGTTATTTTCAATTGAAGAGTTATTTTCAATTGAAGAGTTATTTTCAATTGAAGAGTTATTTTCAATTGAAGAGTTATTTTCAATTGAAGAGTTATTTTCAATTGAAGAATTATTTTCAATTGAAAGGTGATTTTCCATTGAAGAGTTATTTTCAATTGAAGAGTTATTTTCAATTGAAAGGTTATTTTCCACTGAAGAGTTATTTTCAATTGAAGAGTTATTTTCAATTGAAGAGTTATTTTCAATTGAAGAGTTATTTTCAATTGAAGAGTTATTTTCAATTGAAGAGTTATTTTCAATTGAAGAGTTATTTTCAATTGAAGAGTTATTTTCAATTGAAGAGTTATTTTCAATTGAAGAGTTATTTTCAATTGAAAGGTGATTTTCCATTGAAGAGTTATTTTCAATTGAAGAGTTATTTTCCATTGAAGAGTTATTTTCAATTGAAGAGTTATTTTCAATTGAAGAGTTATTTTCAATTGAAGAGTTATTTTCCATTGAAGAGTTATTTTCAATTGAAGAGTTATTTTCAGTTGAAGAGTTATTTTCAATTGAAGAGTTATTTTCCATTGAAGAGTTATTTTCCATTAAAGAGTTATTTTCAATTGAAGAATTATTTTCAATTGAAGAGTTATTTTCAATTGAAGAGTTATTTTCAATTGAAGAGTTATTTTCAATTGAAAAGTTATTTTCAATTGAAGAGTTATTTTCGATTGAATAGTTATTTTCAATTGAAAGGTGATTTTCCATTGAAGAGTTATTTTCGATTGAAGAGTTATTTTCCATTGAAGAGTTATTTTCCATTGAAGAGTTATTTTCAATAGAAGAGTTATTTTCAATAGAAGAGTTAATTTCAATCGAAGAGTTATTTTCAATTGAAGAGTTATTTTTCATTGAAGAGTTATTTTCCATTGAAGAGTTATTTTCAATTGAAGAGTTATTTTCAATTGAAGAGTTATTTTCAATTGAAGAGTTATTTTCAATTGAAGAGTTATTTTCAATTGAAGAGTTATTTTCAATTGAAGAGTTATTTTCAATTGAAGAGTTATTTTCAATTGAAGAGTTATTTTCAATTGAAGAGTTATTTTCAATTGAAGAGTTATTTTCAATTGAAGAGTTATTTTCAATTGAAGAGTTATTTTCAATTAAAGAGTTATTTTCAATTAAAGAGTTATTTTCAATTGAAGAGTTATTTTCAATTGAAGATATATATTCAATTGAAGAGTTATTTTCAATTGAAGAGTTATTTTCAATTGAAGAGTTATTTTCAATTGAAGAGTTATTTTCAATTGAAGAGTTATTTTCCATTGAAGAGTTATTTTCAATTGAAGAGTTATTTTCAATTGAAGAGTTATTTTCAATTGAAGAGTTATTTTCAATTGAAGAGTTATTTTCAATTGAAGAGTTATTTTCAATTGAAGAGTTATTTTCAATTGAAGAGTTATTTTCAATTGAAGAGTTATTTTCAATTGAAGAGTTATTTTCAATTGAAGAGTTATTTTCAATTGAAGAGTTATTTTCAATTGAAAGGTGATTTTCCATTGAAGAGTTATTTTCAATTGAAGAGTTATTTTCAATTGAAAGGTTATTTTCCACTGAAGAGTTATTTTCAATTGAAGAGTTATTTTCAATTGAAGAGTTATTTTCAATTGAAGAGTTATTTTCAATTGAAGAGTTATTTTCAATTGAAAGGTGATTTTCCATTGAAGAGTTATTTTCAATTGAAGAGTTATTTTCAATTGAAAGGTTATTTTCCACTGAAGAGTTATTTTCAATTGAAGAGTTATTTTCAATTAATAGTTATTTTCCATTGAAGAGTTATTTTCAATTGAAGAGTTATTTTCAATTGAAGAGTTATTTTCAATTGAAGAGTTATTTTCAATTGAAGAGTTATTTTCAATTGAAGAGTTATTTTCAATTGAAGAGTTATTTTCAATTGAAGAGTTATTTTCAATTGAAGAGTTATTTTCAATTGAAGAGTTATTTTCAATTGAAGAGTTATTTTCAATTGAAGAGTTATTTTCAATTGAAAGGTGATTTTCCATTGAAGAGTTATTTTCAATTGAAGATTTATTTTCAATTGAAAGGTTATTTTCCATTGAAGAGTTATTTTCAGTTGAAGAGTTATTTTCAGTTGAAGAGTTATTTTCAATTGAAGAGTTATTTTCCATTGAAAGGTTATTTTCCATTATAGAGTTATTTTCATTTGAAGAGTTATTTTCCATTGAAGAGTTATTTTCAGTTGAACAGTTATTTGCAATTTAAGGTTTTATTCCATTGAAAGGTTATTTTCCATTGAAGAGTTATTTTCAATCGAAGAGTTATTTTCAGTTGAAGAGTTATTTTCAATTGAAGAGTTATTTTCGATTGAAGAGTTATTTTCCATTGAAGAGTTATTTTCCATTGAAGAGTTATTTTCAATAGAAGAGTTAATTTCAATCGAAGAGTTATTTTCAATTGAAGAGTTATTTTTCATTGAAGAGTTATTTTCCATTGAAGAGTTATTTTCAATTGAAGAGTTATTTTCAATTGAAGAGTTATTTTCAATTGAAGAGTTATTTTCAATTGAAGAGTTATTTTCAATTGAAGCGTTATTTTCAATTGAAGAGTTATTTTCAATTGAAAGGTGATTTTCCATTGAAGAGTTATTTTCAATTGAAGAGTTATTTTCAATTGAAAGGTTATTTTCCACTGAAGAGTTATTTTCAATTGAAGAGTTATTTTCAATTGAAGAGTTATTTTCCATTGAAGAGTTATTTTCAATTGAAGAGTTATTTTCAATTGAAGAGTTATTTTCAATTGAAGAGTTATTTTCAATTGAAGAGTTATTTTCAATTGAAGAGTTATTTTCAATTGAAGAGTTATTTTCAATTGAAGAGTTATTTTCAATTGAAGAGTTATTTTCAATTGAAGAGTTATTTTCAATTGAAGAGTTATTTTCAATTGAAGAGTTATTTTCAATTGAAGAGTTATTTTCAATTGAAGAGTTATTTTCAATTGAAGAGTTATTTTCAATTGAAGAGTTATTTTCAATTGAAAGGTGATTTTCCATTGAAGAGTTATTTTCAATTGAAGATTTATTTTCAATTGAAAGGTTATTTTCCATTGAAGAGTTATTTTCAGTTGAAGAGTTATTTTCAGTTGAAGAGTTATTTTCAATTGAAGAGTTATTTTCCATTGAAGAGTTCTTTTCCATTAAAGAGTTATTTTCAATTGAAGAATTATTTTCAATTGAAGAGTTATTTTCAATTGAAGAGTTATTTTCAATTGAAGAGTTATTTTCAATTGAAAAGTTATTTTCAATTGAAGAGTTATTTTCGATTGAATAGTTATTTTCAATTGAAAGGTGATTTTCCATTGAAGAGTTATTTTCGATTGAAGAGTTATTTTCCATTGAAGAGTTATTTTCCATTGAAGAGTTATTTTCAATAGAAGAGTTATTTTCAATAGAAGAGTTAATTTCAATCGAAGAGTTATTTTCAATTGAAGAGTTATTTTTCATTGAAGAGTTATTTTCCATTGAAGAGTTATTTTCAATTGAAGAGTTATTTTCAATTGAAGAGTTATTTTCAATTGAAGAGTTATTTTCAATTGAAGAGTTATTTTCAATTGAAGAGTTATTTTCAATTGAAGAGTTATTTTCAATTGAAGAGTTATTTTCAATTGAAGAGTTATTTTCAATTGAAGAGTTATTTTCAATTGAAGAGTTATTTTCAATTGAAGAGTTATTTTCAATTAAAGAGTTATTTTCAATTAAAGAGTTATTTTCAATTAAAGAGTTATTTTCAATTGAAGAGTTATTTTCAATTGAAGATATATATTCAATTGAAGAGTTATTTTCAATTGAAGAGTTATTTTCAATTGAAGAGTTATTTTCAATTGAAGAGTTATTTTCAATTGAAGAGTTATTTTCAATTGAAGAATTATTTCCCATTGAAGAGTTATTTTCAATTGAAGAGTTATTTTCAATTGAAGAGTTATTTTCAATTGAAGAGTTATTTTCAATTGAAGAGTTATTTTCAATTGAAGAGTTATTTTCAATTGAAGAGTTATTTTCAATTGAAGAGTTATTTTCAATTGAAGAGTTATTTTCAATTGAAGAGTTATTTTCAATTGAAGAGTAATTTTCCATTGAAGAGTAATTTTCCATGGAAGAGTAATTTTCCATTGAAGAGTTATTTTCAATTGAAGAGTTATTTTCAATTGAAGATTTATTTTCAATTGATGAGTTATTTTCCATGGAAGAGTAATTTTCCATGGAAGAGTAATTTTCCATGGAAGAGTAATTTTCCATGGAAGAGTAATTTTCCATGGAAGAGTAATTTTCCATGGAAGAGTAATTTTCCATGGAAGAATAATTTTTTATGGAAGAGTAATTTTCCATGGAAGAGTAATTTTCCATGGAAGAGTAATTTTCCATGGAAGAGTAATTTTCCATGGAAGAGTAATTTTCCATGGAAGAGTAATTTTCCATGGAAGAGTAATTTTCCATGGAAGAGTAATTTTCCATGGAAGAGTAATTTTCCATGGAAGAGTAATTTTCCATGGAAGAGTAATTTTCCATGGAAGAGTAATTTTCCATGGAAGATCTATTTTCTTTTGAGAGTTATTTTCTTTTGAGAGTTATTTTCGATTGAGAGTTATTTTCAGTTGAGGAGTTATTTTCAATTGAAAGGTTATTTTCCATTGAAGAGTTATTTTCATTTGAAGAGTTATTTTCCATTGAAGAGTTATTTTCAGTTGAACAGTTATTTGCAATTTAAGGTTTTATTCCATTGAAAGGTTATTTTCCATTGAAGAGTTATTTTCAATCGAAGAGTTATTTTCAGTTGAAGAGTTATTTTCAATTGAAGAGTTATTTTCGATTGAAGAGTTATTTTCCATTGAAGAGTTATTTTCCATTGAAGAGTTATTTTCAATAGAAGAGTTAATTTCAATCGAAGAGTTATTTTCAATTGAAGAGTTATTTTTCATTGAAGAGTTATTTTCCATTGAAGAGTTATTTTCAATTGAAGAGTTATTTTCAATTGAAGAGTTATTTTCAATTGAAGAGTTATTTTCAATTGAAGAGTTATTTTCAATTGAAGAGTTATTTTCAATTGAAGAGTTATTTTCAATTGAAGAGTTATTTTCAATTGAAGAGTTATTTTCAATTGAAGAGTTATTTTCAATTGAAGAGTTATTTTCAATTGAAGAGTTATTTTCAATTGAAGAGTTATTTTCAATTGAAGAGTTATTTTCAATTGAAGAGTTATTTTCAATTGAAGAGTTATTTTCAATTGAAGAGTTATTTTCAATTGAAGAGTTATTTTCAATTGAAGAGTTATTTTCAATTGAAGAGTTATTTTCAATTGAAGAGTTATTTTCAATTGAAGAGTTATTTTCAATTGAAGAGTTATTTTCTATTGAAGAGTTATTTTCAATTGAAGATATATATTCAATTGAAGAGTTATTTTCAATTGAAGAGTTATTTTCAATTGAAGAGTTATTTTCAATTGAAGAGTTATTTTCAATTGAAAGGTGATTTTCCATTGAAGAGTTATTTTCAATTGAAGAGTTATTTTCAATTGAAAGGTTATTTTCCACTGAAGAGTTATTTTCAATTGAAGAGTTATTTTCAATTGAAGAGTTATTATCAATTGAAGAGTTATTTTCCATTGAAGAGTTATTTTCAATTGAAGAGTTATTTTCAATTGAAGAGTTATTTTCAATTGAAGAGTTATTTTCAATTGAAGAGTTATTTTCAATTGAAGAGTTATTTTCAATTGAAGAGTTATTTTCAATTGAAGAGTTATTTTCAATTGA
This sequence comes from Odiellus spinosus, assembly GCA_963920705.1. Taxonomy (NCBI): domain Eukaryota; kingdom Metazoa; phylum Arthropoda; class Arachnida; order Opiliones; family Phalangiidae; genus Odiellus; species Odiellus spinosus. Next base: position 28,373,293 of record OY987226.1, read on the forward strand.
AGAGTTATTTTCAATTGAAGAGTTATTTTCAATTGAAGAGTCATTTTCAATTGAAGAGTTATTTTCAATTGAAGAGTTATTTTCAATTGAAGAGTTATTTTCAATTGAAAGGTGATTTTCCATTGAAGAGTTATTTTCAATTGAAGAGTTATTTTCAATTGAAAGGTTATTTTCCATTGAAGAGTTATTTTCAGTTGAAGAGTTATTTTCAGTTGAAGAGTTATTTTCCATTGAAGAGTTATTTTCCATTAAAGAGTTATTTTCAATTGAAGAATTATTTTCAATTGAAGAGTTATTTTCAATTGAAAAGTTATTTTCAATTGAAGAGTTATTTTCGATTGAATAGTTATTTTCAATTGAAAGGTGATTTTCCATTGAAGAGTTATTTTCAATTGAAGAGTTATTTTCAATTGAAAGGTTGTTTTCCATTGAAGAGTTATTTTCCATTGAAGAGTTATTTTCCATTGAAGAGTTATTTTCCATTGAAGAGTTATTTTCCATTGAAGAGTTATTTTCAATTGAAGAGTTATTTTCAATTGAAGAGTTATTTTCCATGGAAGAGTAATTTTCCATGGAAGAGTAATTTTCCATGGAAGAGTAATTTTCAATGGAAGAGTAATTTTCCATGGAAGAGTAATTTTCCATGGAAGAGTAATTTTCCATGGAAGAGTAATTTTCCATGGAAGAGTAATTTTCCATGGAAGAGTAATTTTCCATGGAAGAGTAATTTTCCATGGAAGAGTTATTTTCCATGGAAGAGTTATTTTCAATTGAAGAGTTATTTTCAATAGAAGAGTTATTTTCAATTGATGAGTTATTTTCCATGGAAGAGTAATTTTCCATGGAAGAGTAATTTTCCATGGAAGAGTAATTTTCCATGGAAGAGTAATTTTCCATGGAAGAGTAATTTTCCATGGAAGAATAATTTTTCATGGAAGAGTAATTTTCCATGGAAGAGTAATTTTCCATGGAAGAGTAATTTTCCATGGAAGAGTAATTTTCCATGGAAGAGTAATTTTCCATGGAAGAGTAATTTTCCATGGAAGAGTAATTTTCCATGGAAGAGTAATTTTCCATGGAAGAGTAATTTTCCATGGAAGAGTAATTTTCCATTGAAGAGTTATTTTCCATGGAAGAGTTATTTTCCATTGAAGAGTTATTTTCCATTGAAGAGTTATTTTCAATTGAAGAGTTATTTTCAATTGAAGAGTTATTTTCAATTGAAGAGTTATTTTCAATTGAAGAGTTATTTTCAATTGAAGAGTTATTTTCAATTGAAGAGTTATTTTCAATAGAAGAGTTATTTTCAATTGATGAGTTATTTTCCATGGAAGAGTAATTTTCCATGGAAGAGTAATTTTCCATGGAAGAGTAATTTTCCATGGAAGAGTAATTTTCCATGGAAGAGTAATTTTCCATGGAAGAGTAATTTTCCATGGAAGAGTTATTTTCCATGGAAGAGTTATTTTCAATTGAAGAGTTATTTTCAATAGAAGAGTTATTTTCAATTGATGAGTTATTTTCCATGGAAGAGTAATTTTCCATGGAAGAGTAATTTTCCATGGAAGAGTAATTTTCCATGGAAGAGTAATTTTCCATGGAAGAGTAATTTTCCATGGAAGAATAATTTTTCATGGAAGAGTAATTTTCCATGGAAGAGTAATTTTCCATGGAAGAGTAATTTTCCATGGAAGAGTAATTTTCCATGGAAGAGTAATTTTCCATGGAAGAGTAATTTTCCATGGAAGAGTAATTTTCCATGGAAGAGTAATTTTCCATGGAAGAGTAATTTTCCATGGAAGAGTAATTTTCCATTGAAGAGTTATTTTCCATGGAAGAGTTATTTTCCATTGAAGAGTTATTTTCCATTGAAGAGTTATTTTCAATTGAAGAGTTATTTTCAATTGAAGAGTTATTTTCAATTGAAGAGTTATTTTCAATTGAAGAGTTATTTTCAATTGAAGAGTTATTTTCAATTGAAGAGTTATTTTCAATAGAAGAGTTATTTTCAATTGATGAGTTATTTTCCATGGAAGAGTAATTTTCCATGGAAGAGTAATTTTCCATGGAAGAGTAATTTTCCATGGAAGAGTAATTTTCCATGGAAGAGTAATTTTCCATGGAAGAATAATTTTTCATGGAAGAGTAATTTTCCATGGAAGAGTAATTTTCCATGGAAGAGTAATTTTCCATGGAAGAATAATTTTTCATGGAAGAGTAATTTTCCATGGAAGAGTAATTTTCCATGGAAGAGTAATTTTCCATGGAAGAGTAATTTTCCATGGAAGAGTAATTTTCCATGGAAGAGTAATTTTCCATGGAAGAGTAATTTTCCATGGAAGAGTAATTTTCCATGGAAGAGTAATTTTCCATGGAAGAGTAATTTTCCATGGAAGAGTAATTTTCCATGGAAGAGTTATTTTCCATGGAAGAGTTATTTTCCATGGAAGAGTTATTTTCAATTGAAGAGTTATTTTCAATTGAAGAGTTATTTTCAATTGATGAGTTATTTTCCATGGAAGAGTAATTTTCCATGGAAGAGTAATTTTCCATGGAAGAGTAATTTTCCATGGAAGAGTAATTTTCCATGGAAGAGTAATTTTCCATGGAAGAGTAATTTTCCATGGAAGAGTAATTTTCCATGGAAGAGTAATTTTCCATGGAAGAGTAATTTTCCATGGAAGAGTAATTTTCCATGGAAGAGTTATTTTCCATGGAAGAGTTATTTTCAATTGAAGAGTTATTTTCAATTGAAGAGTTATTTTCAATTGATGAGTTATTTTCCATGGAAGAGTAATTTTCCATGGAAGAGTAATTTTCCATGGAAGAGTAATTTTCCATGGAAGAGTAATTTTCCATGGAAGAGTAATTTTCCATGGAAGAATAATTTTTCATGGAAGAGTAATTTTCCATGGAAGAGTAATTTTCCATGGAAGAGTAATTTTCCATGGAAGAGTAATTTTCCATGGAAGAGTAATTTTCCATGGAAGAGTAATTTTCCATGGAAGAGTAATTTTCCATGGAAGAGTAATTTTCCATGGAAGAGTAATTTTCCATGGAAGAGTAATTTTCCATGGAAGAGTAATTTTCCATGGAAGAGTAATTTTCCATTGAAGAGTTATTTTCCATGGAAGAGTTATTTTCCATTGAAGAGTTATTTTCCATTGAAGAGTTATTTTCAATTGAAGAGTTATTTTCAATTGAAGAGTTATTTTCAATTGAAGAGTTATTTTCAATTGAAGAGTTATTTTCAATTGAAGAGTTATTTTCAATTGAAGAGTTATTTTCAATTGAAGAGTTATTTTCAATTGAAGAGTTATTTTCAATTGAAGAGTTATTTTCAATTGAAGAGTTATTTTCAATTGAAGAGTTATTTTCAATTGAAAGGTGATTTTCCATTGAAGAGTTATTTTCAATTGAAGAGTTATTTTCAATTGAAAGGTTATTTTCCATGAAGAGTTATTTTCAATTGAAGAGTTATTTTCGATTGAGAGTTATTTTCAATTGGAGAGCTATTTTCAATTGAGTTATTTTCAATTGAAGAGTTATTTGAAGAGTTATTTTCAATTGAAGAGTTATTTGAAGAGTTATTTACAATTGAAAAGTTATTTGAAGAGTTATTTACAATTGAAGAGTTATTTTCAATTGAAGAGTTATTTTCAATTGAAGAGTTATTTGAAGAGTTATTTTCAATTGAAGAGTTATTTTCAATTGAAGAGTTATTTGAAGAGTTATTTTCAATTGAAGAGTTATTTGAAGAGTTATTTTCAAGTGAAGAGTTATTTGAAGAGTTATTTTCAATTGAAGAGTTATTTTCAATTGAAGAGTTATTTTTGATTGAGAGTTATTTTCAATTGAAGAGTTATTTTCAATTGAAGAGTTATTTTTGATTGAGAGTTATTTTCAATTGAAAGGTTATTTTCCATTGAAGAGTTATTTTCAATTAAAGAGTTATTTTCAATTGAAGAGATATTTTCAATTGAAAGGTGATTTTCCATTGAAGAGTTATTTTCAATTAAAGAGTTATTTTCAATTGAAGAGTTATTTTCAATTGAAGAGTTACTTTCACTTGAAGAGTTATTTTCAATTGAAAGGTTATTTTCCATTGAAGAGTTATTTTCAATTGAAAGGTTATTTTCCATTGAAGAGTTATTTTCAATTAAAGAGTTATTTTTAATTGAAGAGTTATTTTGAATTGAAGAGTTATTTTCAATTGAAGAGTTATTTTCAATTGAAAGGTGATTTTCCATTGAAGAGTTATTTTCAATTGAAGAGTTATTTTCAATTGAAGATATATATTCAATTGAAGAGTTATTTTCAATTGAAGAGTTATTTTCAATTGAAGAGTTATTTTCAATTGAAGAGTTATTTTCAATTGAAGAGTTATTTTCCATTGAAGAGTTATTTTCAATTGAAGAGTTATTTTCAATTGAAGAGTTATTTTCAATTGAAGAGTAATTTTCCATGGAAGAGTAATTTTCCATGGAAGAGTAATTTTCCATGGAAGAGTAATTTTCCATGGAAGAGTAATTTTCCATGGAAGAGTAATTTTCCATGGAAGAGTTATTTTCCATGGAAGAGTTATTTTCAATTGAAGAGTTATTTTCAATTGAAGAGTTATTTTCAATTGATGAGTTATTTTCCATGGAAGAGTAATTTTCCATGGAAGAGTAATTTTCCATGGAAGAGTAATTTTCCATGGAAGAGTAATTTTCCATGGAAGAGTAATTTTCCATGGAAGAGTAATTTTCCATGGAAGAGTAATTTTCCATGGAAGAGTAATTTTCCATGGAAGAGTAATTTTCCATGGAAGAGTAATTTTCCATGGAAGAGTAATTTTCCATGGAAGAGTTATTTTCCTTGGAAGAGTTATTTTCAATTGAAGAGTTATTTTCAATTGAAGAGTTATTTTCAATTGATGAGTTATTTTCCATGGAAGAGTAATTTTCCATGGAAGAGTAATTTTCCATGGAAGAGTAATTTTCCATGGAAGAGTAATTTTCCATGGAAGAGTAATTTTCCATGGAAGAATAATTTTTCATGGAAGAGTAATTTTCCATGGAAGAGTAATTTTCCATGGAAGAGTAATTTTCCATGGAAGAGTAATTTTCCATGGAAGAGTAATTTTCCATGGAAGAGTAATTTTCCATGGAAGAGTAATTTTCCATGGAAGAGTAATTTTCCATGGAAGAGTAATTTTCCATGGAAGAGTAATTTTCCATGGAAGAGTAATTTTCCATGGAAGAGTAATTTTCCATTGAAGAGTTATTTTCCATGGAAGAGTTATTTTCCATTGAAGAGTTATTTTCCATTGAAGAGTTATTTTCAATTGAAGAGTTATTTTCAATTGAAGAGTTATTTTCAATTGAAGAGTTATTTTCAATTGAAGAGTTATTTTCAATTGAAGAGTTATTTTCAATTGAAGAGTTATTTTCAATTGAAGAGTTATTTTCAATTGAAGAGTTATTTTCAATTGAAGAGTTATTTTCAATTGAAAGGTGATTTTCCATTGAAGAGTTATTTTCAATTGAAGAGTTATTTTCAATTGAAAGGTTATTTTCCATTGAAGAGTTATTTTCAATTGAAGAGTTATTTTCGATTGAGAGTTATTTTCAATTGGAGAGCTATTTTCAATTGAGTTATTTTCAATTGAAGAGTTATTTGAAGAGTTATTTTCAATTGAAGAGTTATTTGAAGAGTTATTTTCAATTGAAAAGTTATTTGAAGAGTTATTTACAATTGAAAAGTTATTTGAAGAGTTATTTACAATTGAAGAGTTATTTTCAATTGAAGAGTTATTTTCAATTGAAGAGTTATTTGAAGAGTTATTTTCAATTGAAGAGTTATTTGAAGAGTTATTTTCAATTGAAGAGTTATTTGAAGAGTTATTTTCAATTGAAGAGTTATTTTCAATTGAAGAGTTATTTGAAGAGTTATTTTCAATTGAAGAGTTATTTGAAGAGTTATTTTCAAGTGAAGAGTTATTTGAAGAGTTATTTTCAATTGAAGAGTTATTTTCAATTGAAGAGTTATTTTCGATTGAGAGTTATTTTCAATTGAAAGGTTATTTTCCATTGAAGAGTTATTTTCAATTAAAGAGTTATTTTCAATTGAAGAGATATTTTCAATTGAAAGGTGATTTTCCATTGAAGAGTTATTTTCAATTGAAGAGTTATTTTCAATTGAAGATATATATTCAATTGAAGAGTTATTTTCAATTGAAGAGTTATTTTCAATTGAAGAGTTATTTTCAATTGAAGAGTTATTTTCAATTGAAGAGTTATTTTCCATTGAAGAGTTATTTTCAATTGAAGAGTTATTTTCAATTGAAGAGTTATTTTCAATTGAAGAGTAATTTTCCATGGAAGAGTAATTTTCCATGGAAGAGTAATTTTCCATGGAAGAGTAATTTTCCATGGAAGAGTAATTTTCCATGGAAGAGTTATTTTCCATGGAAGAGTTATTTTCAATTGAAGAGTTATTTTCAATTGAAGAGTTATTTTCAATTGATGAGTTATTTTCCATGGAAGAGTAATTTTCCATGGAAGAGTAATTTTCCATGGAAGAGTAATTTTCCATGGAAGAGTAATTTTCCATGGAAGAGTAATTTTCCATGGAAGAGTAATTTTCCATGGAAGAGTAATTTTCCATGGAAGAGTAATTTTCCATGGAAGAGTAATTTTCCATGGAAGAGTAATTTTCCATGGAAGAGTAATTTTCCATGGAAGAGTTATTTTCCATGGAAGAGTTATTTTCAATTGAAGAGTTATTTTCAATTGAAGAGTTATTTTCAATTGATGAGTTATTTTCCATGGAAGAGTAATTTTCCATGGAAGAGTAATTTTCCATGGAAGAGTAATTTTCCATGGAAGAGTAATTTTCCATGGAAGAGTAATTTTCCATGGAAGAATAATTTTTCATGGAAGAGTAATTTTCCATGGAAGAGTAATTTTCCATGGAAGAGTAATTTTCCATGGAAGAGTAATTTTCCATGGAAGAGTAATTTTCCATGGAAGAGTAATTTTCCATGGAAGAGTAATTTTCCATGGAAGAGTAATTTTCCATGGAAGAGTAATTTTCCATGGAAGAGTAATTTTCCATGGAAGAGTAATTTTCCATGGAAGAGTAATTTTCCATTGAAGAGTTATTTTCCATGGAAGAGTTATTTTCCATTGAAGAGTTATTTTCCATTGAAGAGTTATTTTCAATTGAAGAGTTATTTTCAATTGAAGAGTTATTTTCAATTGAAGAGTTATTTTCAATTGAAGAGTTATTTTCAATTGAAGAGTTATTTTCAATTGAAGAGTTATTTTCAATTGAAGAGTTATTTTCAATTGAAGAGTTATTTTCAATTGAAGAGTTATTTTCAATTGAAGAGTTATTTTCAATTGAAGAGTTATTTTCAATTGAAGAGTTATTTTCAATTGAAGAGTTATTTTCAATTGAAAGGTGATTTTCCATTGAAGAGTTATTTTCAATTGAAGAGTTATTTTCAATTGAAAGGTTATTTTCCATTGAAGAGTTATTTTCAATTGAAGAGTTATTTTCGATTGAGAGTTATTTTCAATTGGAGAGCTATTTTCAATTGAGTTATTTTCAATTGAAGAGTTATTTGAAGAGTTATTTTCAATTGAAGAGTTATTTGAAGAGTTATTTTCAATTGAAAAGTTATTTGAAGAGTTATTTACAATTGAAAAGTTATTTGAAGAGTTATTTACAATTGAAGAGTTATTTTCAATTGAAGAGTTATTTTCAATTGAAGAGTTATTTGAAGAGTTATTTTCAATTGAAGAGTTATTTGAAGAGTTATTTTCAATTGAAGAGTTATTTTCAATTGAAGAGTTATTTGAAGAGTTATTTTCAATTGAAGAGTTATTTTCAATTGAAGAGTTATTTTCAATTGAAGAGTTATTTGAAGAGTTATTTTCAATTGAAGAGTTATTTGAAGAGTTATTTTCAAGTGAAGAGTTATTTGAAGAGTTATTTTCAATTGAAGAGTTATTTTCAATTGAAGAGTTATTTTCGATTGAGAGTTATTTTCAATTGAAAGGTTATTTTCCATTGAAGAGCTATTTTCAATTAAAGAGTTATTTTCAATTGAAGAGATATTTTCAATTGAAAGGTGATTTTCCATTGAAGAGTTATTTTCAATTAAAGAGTTATTTTCAATTGAAGAGTTATTTTCAATTGAAGAGTTACTTTCACTTGAAGAGTTATTTTCAATTGAAAGGTTATTTTCCATTGAAGAGTTATTTTCAATTGAAAGGTTATTTTCCATTGAAGAGTTATTTTCAATTAAAGAGTTATTTTTAATTGAAGAGTTATTTTCAATTAAAGAGTTATTTTCAATTGAAGAGTTATTTTCAATTGAAGATATATATTCAATTGAAGAGTTATTTTCAATTGAAGAGTTATTTTCAATTGAAGAGTTATTTTCAATTGAAGAGTTATTTTCCATTGAAGAGTTATTTTCAATTGAAGAGTTATTTTCAATTGAAAGGTTATTTTCCACTGAAGAGTTATTTTCAATTGAAGAGTTATTTTCAATTGAAGAGTTATTTTCAATTGAAGAGTTATTTTCAATTGAAGAGTTATTTTCAATTGAAGAGTTATTTTCAATTGAAGAGTTATTTTCAATTGAAGAGTTATTTTAAATTGAAGAGTTATTTTCAATTGAAGAGTTATTTTCAATTGAAAGGTGATTTTCCATTGAAGAGTTATTTTCCATTGAAGAGTTATTTTCAATTGAAGAGTTATTTTCAATTGAAGAGTTATTTTCAATTGAAGAGTTATTTTCAATTGAAGAGTTATTTTCAATTGAAGAGTTATTTTCAATTGAAGAGTTATTTTCAATTAAAGAGTTATTTTCAATTAAAGAGTTATTTTCAATTGAAGAGTTATTTTCAATTGAAGATATATATTCAATTGAAGAGTTATTTTCAATTGAAGAGTTATTTTCAATTGAAGAGTTATTTTCAATTGAAGAGTTATTTTCCATTGAAGAGTTATTTTCAATTGAAGAGTTATTTTCAATTGAAGAGTTATTTTCAATTGAAGAGTTATTTTCAATTGAAGAGTTATTTTCAATTGAAGAGTTATTTTCAATTGAAGAGTTATTTTCAATTGAAGAGTTATTTTCAATTGAAGAGTTATTTTCAATTGAAGAGTTATTTTCAATTGAAAGGTGATTTTCCATTGAAGAGTTATTTTCAATTGAAGAGTTATTTTCAATTGAAAGGTTATTTTCCATTGAAGAGTTATTTTCAGTTGAAGAGTTATTTTCAGTTGAAGAGTTATTTTCAATTGAAGAGTTATTTTCCATTGAAGAGTTATTTTCCATTAAAGAGTTATTTTCAATTGAAGAATTATTTTCATTTGAAGAGTTATTTTCAATTGAAGAGTTATTTTCAATTGAAAAGTTATTTTCAATTGAAGAGTTATTTTCGATTGAATAGTTATTTTCAATTGAAAGGTGATTTTCCATTGAAGAGTTATTTTCAATTGAAGAGTTATTTTCAATTGAAAGGTTGTTTTCCATTGAAGAGTTATTTTCCATTGAAGAGTTATTTTCCATTGAAGAGTTATTTTCCATTGAAGAGTTATTTTCCATTGAAGAGTTATTTTCCATTGAAGAGTTATTTTCAATTGAAGAGTTATTTTCAATGGAAGAGTTATTTTCCATGGAAGAGTAATTTTCCATGGAAGAGTAATTTTCCATGGAAGAGTAATTTTCCATGGAAGAGTAATTTTCCATGGAAGAGTAATTTTCCATGGAAGAGTAATTTTCCATGGAAGAGTAATTTTCCATGGAAGAGTAATTTTCCATGGAAGAGTAATTTTCCATGGAAGAGTAATTTTCCATGGAAGAGTTATTTTCCATTGAAGAGTTATTTTCAATTGAAGAGTTATTTTCAATTGAAGAGTTATTTTCAATTGATGAGTTATTTTCAATTGAAAGGTGATTTTCCATTGAAGAGTTATTTTCAATTAAAGAGTTATTTTCAATTGAAGAGTTATTTTCAATTGAAGAGTTACTTTCACTTGAAGAGTTATTTTCAATTGAAAGGTTATTTTCCATTGAAGAGTTATTTTCAATTGAAAGGTTATTTTCCATTGAAGAGTTATTTTCAATTAAAGAGTTATTTTTAATTGAAGAGTTATTTTCAATTGAAGAGTTATTTTCAATTGAAGAGTTATTTTCAATTGAAAGGTGATTTTCCATTGAAGAGTTATTTTCAATTGAAGAGTTATTTTCAATTGAAGATATATATTCAATTGAAGAGTTATTTTCAATTGAAGAGTTATTTTCAATTGAAGAGTTATTTTCAATTGAAGAGTTATTTTCAATTGAAGAGTTATTTTCCATTGAAGAGTTATTTTCAATTGAAGAGTTATTTTCAATTGAAGAGTTATTTTCAATTGAAGAGTTATTTTCAATTGAAGAGTTATTTTCAATTGAAGAGTTATTATCAATTGAAGAGTTATTTTCAATTGAAGAGTTATTTTCAATTGAAGAGTTATTTTCAATTGAAAGGTGATTTTCCATTGAAGAGTTATTTTCAATTGAAGAGTTATTTTCAATTGAAAGGTTATTTTCCACTGAAGAGTTATTTTCAATTGAAGAGTTATTTTCAATTGAAGAGTTATTTTCAATTGAAGAGTTATTTTCAATTGAAGAGTTATTTTCAATTGAAGAGTTATTTTCAATTGAAGAGTTATTTTCAATTGAAGAGTTATTTTCAATTGAAGAGTTATTTTCAATTGAAGAGTTATTTTCAATTGAAGAGTTATTTTCAATTGAAGAGTTATTTTCAATTGAAGAGTTATTTTCAATTGAAGAGTTATTTTCAATTGAAGAGTTATTTTCAATTGAAGAGTTATTTTCAATTGAAGAGTTATTTTCAATTGAAGAGTTATTTTCAATTGAAGAGTTATTTTCAATTGAAGAGTTATTTTCAATTGAAGAGTTATTTTCAATTGAAGAGTTATTTTCAATTGAAAGGTGATTTTCCATTGAAGAGTTATTTTCCATTGAAGAGTTATTTTCAATTGAAGAGTTATTTTCAATTGAAGAGTTATTTTCAATTGAAGAGTTATTTTCAATTGAAGAGTTATTTTCAATTGAAGAGTTATTTTCAATTGAAGAGTTATTTTCAATTAAAGAGTTATTTTCAATTAAAGAGTTATTTTCAATTGAAGAGTTATTTTCAATTGAAGATATATATTCAATTGAAGAGTTATTTTCAATTGAAGAGTTATTTTCAATTGAAGAGTTATTTTCAATTGAAGAGTTATTTTCCATTGAAGAGTTATTTTCAATTGAAGAGTTATTTTCAATTGAAGAGTTATTTTCAATTGAAGAGTTATTTTCAATTGAAGAGTTATTTTCAATTGAAGAGTTATTTTCAATTGAAGAGTTATTTTCAATTGAAGAGTTATTTTCAATTGAAGAGTTATTTTCAATTGAAGAGTTATTTTCAATTGAAAGGTGATTTTCCATTGAAGAGTTATTTTCCATTGAAGAGTTATTTTCAATTGAAGAGTTATTTTCAATTGAAGAGTTATTTTCAATTGAAGAGTTATTTTCAATTGAAGAGTTATTTTCAATTGAAGAGTTATTTTCAATTGAAGAGTTATTTTCAATTAAAGAGTTATTTTCAATTAAAGAGTTATTTTCAATTGAAGAGTTATTTTCAATTGAAGATATATATTCAATTGAAGAGTTATTTTCAATTGAAGAGTTATTTTCAATTGAAGAGTTATTTTCAATTGAAGAGTTATTTTCCATTGAAGAGTTATTTTCAATTGAAGAGTTATTTTCAATTGAAGAGTTATTTTCAATTGAAGAGTTATTTTCAATTGAAGAGTTATTTTCAATTGAAGAGTTATTTTCAATTGAAGAGTTATTTTCAATTGAAGAGTTATTTTCAATTGAAGAGTTATTTTCAATTGAAGAGTTATTTTCAATTGAAAGGTGATTTTCCATTGAAGAGTTATTTTCAATTGAAGAGTTATTTTCAATTGAAAGGTTATTTTCCATTGAAGAGTTATTTTCAGTTGAAGAGTTATTTTCAGTTGAAGAGTTATTTTCAATTGAAGAGTTATTTTCCATTGAAGAGTTATTTTCCATTAAAGAGTTATTTTCAATTGAAGAATTATTTTCATTTGAAGAGTTATTTTCAATTGAAGAGTTATTTTCAATTGAAAAGTTATTTTCAATTGAAGAGTTATTTTCGATTGAATAGTTATTTTCAATTGAAAGGTGATTTTCCATTGAAGAGTTATTTTCAATTGAAGAGTTATTTTCAATTGAAAGGTTGTTTTCCATTGAAGAGTTATTTTCCATTGAAGAGTTATTTTCCATTGAAGAGTTATTTTCCATTGAAGAGTTATTTTCCATTGAAGAGTTATTTTCCATTGAAGAGTTATTTTCAATTGAAGAGTTATTTTCAATGGAAGAGTTATTTTCCATGGAAGAGTAATTTTCCATGGAAGAGTAATTTTCCATGGAAGAGTAATTTTCCATGGAAGAGTAATTTTCCATGGAAGAGTAATTTTCCATGGAAGAGTAATTTTCCATGGAAGAGTAATTTTCCATGGAAGAGTAATTTTCCATGGAAGAGTAATTTTCCATGGAAGAGTAATTTTCCATGGAAGAGTTATTTTCCATTGAAGAGTTATTTTCAATTGAAGAGTTATTTTCAATTGAAGAGTTATTTTCAATTGATGAGTTATTTTCCATGGAAGAGTAATTTTCCATGGAAGAGTAATTTTACATGGAAGAGTAATTTTCCATGGAAGAGTAATTTTCCATGGAAGAGTAATTTTCCATGGAAGAGTAATTTTCCATGGAAGAGTAATTTTCCATGGAAGAGTAATTTTCCATGGAAGAATAATTTTTCATGTAAGAGTAATTTTCCATGGAAGAGTAATTTTCCATGGAAGAGTAATTTTCCATGGAAGAGTAATTTTCCATGGAAGAGTAATTTTCCATGGAAGAGTAATTTTCCATGGAAGAGTAATTTTCCATGGAAGAGTAATTTTCCATGGAAGAGTAATTTTCCATGGAAGAGTAATTTTCCATGGAAGAGTAATTTTCCATGGAAGAGTAATTTTCCATGGAAGAGTAATTTTCCATGGAAGATCTATTTTCTTTTGAGAGTTATTTTCTTTTGAGAGTTATTTTCGATTGAGAGTTATTTTCAGTTGAGGAGTTATTTTCAATTGAAAGGTTATTTTCCATTGAAGAGTTATTTTCATTTGAAGAGTTATTTTCCATTGAAGAGTTATTTTCAGTTGAACAGTTATTTGCAATTTAAGGTTTTATTCCATTGAAAGGTTATTTTCCATTGAAGAGTTATTTTCAATCGAAGAGTTATTTTCAGTTGAAGAGTTATTTTCAATTGAAGAGTTATTTTCGATTGAAGAGTTATTTTCCATTGAAGAGTAATTTTCCATTGAAGAGTTATTTTCAATAGAAGAGTTAATTTCAATCGAAGAGTTATTTTCAATTGAAGAGTTATTTTTCATTGAAGAGTTATTTTCCATTGAAGAGTTATTTTCAATTGAAGAGTTATTTTCAATTGAAGAGTTATTTTCAATTGAAGAGTTATTTTCAATTGAAGAGTTATTTTCAATTGAAGAGTTATTTTCAATTGAAGAGTTATTTTCAATTGAAGAGTTATTTTCAATTGAAGAGTTATTTTCAATTGAAGAGTTATTTTCAATTGAAGAGTTATTTTCAATTAAAGAGTTATTTTCAATTGAAGAGTTATTTTCAATTGAAGATATATATTCAATTGAAGAGTTGTTTTCAATTGAAGAGTTATTTTCAATTGAAGAGTTATTTTCAATTGAAGATATATATTCAATTGAAGAGTTATTTTCAATTGAAGAGTTATTTTCAATTGAAGAGTTATTTTCAATTGAAGAGTTATTTTCAATTGAAGAGTTATTTTCAATTGAAGAGTTATTTTCAATTAAAGAGTTATTTTCAATTGAAGAATTATTTTCAATTGAAGATATATATTCAATTGAAGAGTTGTTTTCAATTGAAGAGTTATTTTCAATTGAAGAGTTATTTTCAATTGAAGATATATATTCAATTGAAGAGTTATTTTCAATTGAAGAGTTATTTTCAATTGAAGAGTTATTTTCCATTGAAGAGTTATTTTCAATTGAAGAGTTATTTTCAATTGAAGAGTTATTTTCAATTGAAGAGTTATTTTCAATTGAAGAGTTATTTTTAATTGAAGAGTTATTTTCAATTGAAGAGTTATTTTCAATTGAAGAGTTATTTTCAATTGAAGAGTTATTTTCAATTGAAGAGTTATTTTCAATTGAAGAGTTATTTTCAATTGAAGAGTTATTTTCAATTGAAGAGTTATTTTCCATTGAAAGGTGATTTTCCATTGAAGAGTTATTTTCAATTGAAGAGTTATTTTCAATTGAAAGGTTATTTTCCATTGAAGAGTTATTTTCAGTTGAAGAGTTATTTTCAGTTGAAGAGTTATTTTCAATTGAAGAGTTATTTTCCATTGAAGAGTTATTTTCCATTAAAGAGTTATTTTCAATTGAAAGGTTATTTTCCACTGAAGAGTTATTTTCAATTGAAGAGTTATTTTCAATTGAAGAGTTATTTTCAATTGAAGAGTTATTTTCCATTGAAGAGTTATTTTCAATTGAAGAGTTATTTTCAATTGAAGAGTTATTTTCAATTGAAGAGTTATTTTCAATTGAAGAGTTATTTTCAATTGAAGAGTTATTTTCAATTGAAGAGTTATTTTCAATTGAAGAGTTATTTTCAATTGAAGAGTTATTTTCAATTGAAGAGTTATTTTCAATTGAAGAGTTATTTTCAATTGAAGAGTTATTTTCAATTGAAGAGTTATTTTCAATTGAAGAGTTATTTTCAATTGAAAGGTGATTTTCCATTGAAGAGTTATTTTCAATTGAAGAGTTATTTTCAATTGAAAGGTTATTTTCCATTGAAGAGTTATTTTCAGTTGAAGAGTTATTTTCAGTTGAAGAGTTATTTTCAATTGAAGAGTTATTTTCCATTGAAGAGTTATTTTCCATTAAAGAGTTATTTTCAATTGAAGAATTATTTTCAATTGAAGAGTTATTTTCAATTGAAAAGTTATTTTCAATTGAAGAGTTATTTTCGATTGAATAGTTATTTTCAATTGAAAGGTGATTTTCCATTGAAGAGTTATTTTCAATTGAAGAGTTATTTTCCATTGAAGAGTTATTTTCCATTGAAGAGTTATTTTCCATTGAAGAGTTATTTTCCATTGAAGAGTTATTTTCAATTGAAGAGTTATTTTCAATTGAAGAGTTATTTTCCATGGAAGAGTAATTTTCCATGGAAGAGTAATTTTCCATGGAAGAGTAATTTTCAATGGAAGAGTAATTTTCCATGGAAGAGTAATTTTCCATGGAAGAGTAATTTTCCATGGAAGAGTAATTTTCCATGGAAGAGTAATTTTCCATGGAAGAGTAATTTTCCATGGAAGAGTAATTTTCCATGGAAGAGTAATTTTCCATGGAAGAGTTATTTTCCATGGAAGAGTTATTTTCAATTGAAGAGTTATTTTCAATTGAAGAGTTATTTTCAATTGAAGAGTTATTTTCAATTGATGAGTTATTTTCCATGGAAGAGTAATTTTCCATGGAAGAGTAATTTTCCATGGAAGAGTAATTTTCCATGGAAGAGTAATTTTCCATGGAAGAGTAATTTTCCATGGAAGAATAATTTTTCATGGAAGAGTAATTTTCCATGGAAGAGTAATTTTCCATGGAAGAGTAATTTTCCATGGAAGAGTAATTTTCCATGGAAGAGTAATTTTCCATGGAAGAGTAATTTTCCATGGAAGAGTAATTTTCCATGGAAGAGTAATTTTCCATGGAAGAGTAATTTTCCATGGAAGAGTAATTTTCCATGGAAGAGTAATTTTCCATGGAAGAGTAATTTTCCATGGAAGAGTAATTTTCCATGGAAGAGTAATTTTCCATTGAAGAGTTATTTTCCATGGAAGAGTTATTTTCCATTGAAGAGTTATTTTCCATTGAAGAGTTATTTTCAATTGAAGAGTTATTTTCAATTGAAGAGTTATTTTCAATTGAAGAGTTATTTTCAATTGAAGAGTTATTTTCAATTGAAGAGTTATTTTCAATTGAAGAGTTATTTTCAATTGAAGAGTTATTTTCAATTGAAGAGTTATTTTCAATTGAAGAGTTATTTTCAATTGAAAGGTGATTTTCCATTGAAGAGTTATTTTCAATTGAAGAGTTATTTTCAATTGAAAGGTTATTTTCCATTGAAGAGTTATTTTCAATTGAAGAGTTATTTTCGATTGAGAGTTATTTTCAATTGGAGAGCTATTTTCAATTGAGTTATTTTCAATTGAAGAGTTATTTGAAGAGTTATTTTCAATTGAAGAGTTATTTGAAGAGTTATTTTCAATTGAAAAGTTATTTGAAGAGTTATTTACAATTGAAGAGTTATTTTCAATAGAAGAGTTATTTTCAATTGAAGAGTTATTTGAAGAGTTATTTTCAATTGAAGAGTTATTTTCAATTGAAGAGTTATTTGAAGAGTTATTTTCAATTGAAGAGTTATTTGAAGAGTTATTTTCAAGTGAAGAGTTATTTGAAGAGTTATTTTCAATTGAAGAGTTATTTTCAATTGAAGAGTTATTTTCGATTGAGAGTTATTTTCAATTGAAAAGTTATTTTCCATTGAAGAGTTATTTTCAATTAAAGAGTTATTTTCAATTGAAGAGATATTTTCAATTGAAAGGTGATTTTCCATTGAAGAGTTATTTTCAATTAAAGAGTTATTTTCAATTGAAGAGTTATTTTCAATTGAAGAGTTACTTTCACTTGAAGAGTTATTTTCAATTGAAAGGTTATTTTCCATTGAAGAGTTATTTTCAATTGAAAGGTTATTTTCCATTGAAGAGTTATTTTCAATTAAAGAGTTATTTTTAATTGAAGAGTTATTTTCAATTGAAGAGTTATTTTCAATTGAAGAGTTATTTTCAATTGAAAGGTGATTTTCCATTGAAGAGTTATTTTCAATTGAAGAGTTATTTTCAATTGAAGATATATATTCAATTGAAGAGTTATTTTCAATTGAAGAGTTATTTTCAATTGAAGAGTTATTTTCAATTGAAGAGTTATTTTCAATTGAAGAGTTATTTTCAATTGAAGAGTTATTTTCAATTGAAGAGTTATTTTCCATTGAAGAGTTATTTTCAATTGAAGAGTTATTTTCAATTGAAGAGTTATTTTCAATTGAAGAGTTATTTTCAATTGAAGAGTTATTTTCAATTGAAGAGTTATTTTCAATTGAAGAGTTATTTTCAATTGAAGAGTTATTTGAAGAGTTATTTTCAATTGAAGAGTTATTTGAAGAGTTATTTTCAATTGAAAAGTTATTTGAAGAGTTATTTACAATTGAAGAGTTATTTTCAATTGAAGAGTTATTTTCAATTGAAGAGTTATTTGAAGAGTTATTTTCAATTGAAGAGTTATTTTCAATTGAAGAGTTATTTGAAGAGTTATTTTCAATTGAAGAGTTATTTGAAGAGTTATTTTCAATTGAAGAGTTATTTGAAGAGTTATTTTCAAGTGAAGAGTTATTTGAAGAGTTATTTTCAATTGAAGAGTTATTTTCAATTGAAGAGTTATTTTCGATTGAGAGTTATTTTCAATTGAAAGGTTATTTTCCATTGAAGGGTTATTTTCAATTAAAGAGTTATTTTCAATTGAAGAGATATTTTCAATTGAAAGGTGATTTTCCATTGAAGAGTTATTTTCAATTAAAGAGTTATTTTCAATTGAAGAGTTATTTTCAATTGAAGAGTTACTTTCACTTGAAGAGTTATTTTCAATTGAAAGGTTATTTTCCATTGAAGAGTTATTTTTAATTGAAAGGTTATTTTCCATTGAAGAGTTATTTTCAATTAAAGAGTTATTTTTAATTGAAGAGTTATTTTCAATTGAAGAGTTATTTTCAATTGAAGAGTTATTTTCAATTGAAAGGTGATTTTCCATTGAAGAGTTATTTTCAATTGAAGAGTTATTTTCAATTGAAGATATATATTCAATTGAAGAGTTATTTTCAATTGAAGAGTTATTTTCAATTGAAGAGTTATTTTCAATTGAAGAGTTATTTTCAATTGAAGAGTTATTTTCAATTGAAGAGTTATTTTCCATTGAAGAGTTATTTTCAATTGAAGAGTTATTTTCAATTGAAGAGTTATTTTCAATTGAAGAGTTATTTTCAATTGAAGAGTTATTTTCAATTGAAGAGTTATTTTCAATTGAAGAGTTATTTTCAATTGAAGAGTTATTTTCAATTGAAGAGTTATTTTCAATTGAAGAGTTATTTTCAATTGAAGAGTTATTTTCAATTGAAGAGTTATTTTCAATTGAAGAGTTATTTTCAATTGAAGAGTTATTTTCAATTGAAGAGTTATTTTCAATTGAAGAGTTATTTTCAATTGAAGAGTTATTTTCAATTGAAGAGTTATTTTCAATTGAAGAGTTATTTTCAATTGAAGAGTTATTTTCAATTGAAGAGTTATTTTCAATTGAAGAGTTATTTTCAATTGAAAGGTGATTTTCCATTGAAGAGTTATTTTCAATTGAAGAGTTATTTTCAATTGAAGAGTTATTTTCCATTGAAGAGTTATTTTCAATTGAAGAGTTATTTTCAATTGAAGAGTTATTTTCAATTGAAGAGTTATTTTCAATTGAAGAGTTATTTTCAATTGAAGAGTTATTTTCAATTGAAGAGTTATTTTCAATTGAAGAGTTATTTTCAATTGAAGAGTTATTTTCAATTGAAGAGTTATTTTCAATTGAAAGGTGATTTTCCATTGAAGAGTTATTTTCAATTGAAGAGTTATTTTCAATTGAAAGGTTATTTTCCACTGAAGAGTTATTTTCAATTGAAGAGTTATTTTCAATTGAAGAGTTATTTTCAATTGAAGAGTTATTTTCCATTGAAGAGTTATTTTCAATTGAAGAGTTATTTTCAATTGAAGAGTTATTTTCAATTGAAGAGTTATTTTCAATTGAAGAGTTATTTTTAATTGAAGAGTTATTTTCAATTGAAGAGTTATTTTCAATTGAAGAGTTATTTTCAATTGAAGAGTTATTTTCAATTGAAGAGTTATTTTCAATTGAAGAGTTATTTTCAATTGAAGAGTTATTTTCAATTGAAGAGTTATTTTCAATTGAAGAGTTATTTTCAATTGAAAGGTGATTTTCCATTGAAGAGTTATTTTCAATTGAAGAGTTATTTTCAATTGAAAGGTTATTTTCCACTGAAGAGTTATTTTCAATTGAAGAGTTATTTTCAATTGAAGAGTTATTTTCAATTGAAGAGTTATTTTCCATTGAAGAGTTATTTTCAATTGAAGAGTTATTTTCAATTGAAGAGTTATTTTCAATTGAAGAGTTATTTTCAATTGAAGAGTTATTTTTAATTGAAGAGTTATTTTCAATTGAAGAGTTATTTTCAATTGAAGAGTTATTTTCAATTGAAGAGTTATTTTCAATTGAAGAGTTATTTTCAATTGAAGAGTTATTTTCAATTGAAGAGTTATTTTCAATTGAAAGGTGATTTTCCATTGAAGAGTTATTTTCAATTGAAGAGTTATTTTCAATTGAAAGGTTATTTTCCACTGAAGAGTTATTTTCAATTGAAGAGTTATTTTCAATTGAAGAGTTATTTTCAATTGAAGAGTTATTTTCCATTGAAGAGTTATTTTCAATTGAAGAGTTATTTTCAATTGAAGAGTTATTTTCAATTGAAGAGTTATTTTCAATTGAAGAGTTATTTTTAATTGAAGAGTTATTTTCAATTGAAGAGTTATTTTCAATTGAAGAGTTATTTTCAATTGAAGAGTTATTTTCAATTGAAGAGTTATTTTCAATTGAAGAGTTATTTTCAATTGAAAGGTGATTTTCCATTGAAGAGTTATTTTCAATTGAAGAGTTATTTTCAATTGAAAGGTTATTTTCCATTGAAGAGTTATTTTCAGTTGAAGAGTTATTTTCAGTTGAAGAGTTATTTTCAATTGAAGAGTTATTTTCCATTGAAGAGTTATTTTCCATTAAAGAGTTATTTTCAATTGAAAGGTTATTTTCCACTGAAGAGTTATTTTCAATTGAAGAGTTATTTTCAATTGAAGAGTTATTTTCAATTGAAGAGTTATTTTCAATTGAAGAGTTATTTTCAATTGAAGAGTTATATTCAATTGAAGAGTTATTTTCAATTGAAGAGTTATTTTCAATTGAAGAGTTATTTTCAATTGAAGAGTTATTTTCAATTGAAGAGTTATTTTCAATTGAAGAGTTATTTTCAATTGAAGAGTTATTTTCAATTGAAAGGTGATTTTCCATTGAAGAGTTATTTTCAATTGAAGAGTTATTTTCAATTGAAGAGTTATTTTCAGTTGAAGAGTTATTTTCAATTGAAGAGTTATTTTCCATTGAAGAGTTATTTTCCATTAAAGAGTTATTTTCAATTGAAGAATTATTTTCAATTGAAGAGTTATTTTCAATTGAAAAGTTATTTTCAATTGAAGAGTTATTTTCGATTGAATAGTTATTTTCAATTGAAAGGTGATTTTCCATTGAAGAGTTATTTTCAATTGAAGAGTTATTTTCAATTGAAAGGTTGTTTTCCATTGAAGAGTTATTTTCCATTGAAGAGTTATTTTCCATTGAAGAGTTATTTTCCATTGAAGAGTTATTTTCCATTGAAGAGTTATTTTCCATTGAAGAGTTATTTTCAATTGAAGAGTTATTTTCAATTGAAGAGTTATTTTCCATGGAAGAGTAATTTTCCATGGAAGAGTAATTTTCCATGGAAGAGTAATTTTCAATGGAAGAGTAATTATTCATGGAAGCGTAATTTTCCATGGAAGAGTAATTTTCCATGGAAGAGTAATTTTCCATGGAAGAGTAATTTTCCATGGAAGAGTAATTTTCCATGGAAGAGTAATTTTCCATGGAAGAGTAATTTTCCATGGAAGAGTTATTTTCCATGGAAGAGTTATTTTCAATTGAAGAGTTATTTTCAATTGAAGAGTTATTTTCAATTGATGAGTTATTTTCCATGGAAGAGTAATTTTCCATGGAAGAGTAATTTTCCATGGAAGAGTAATTTTCCATGGAAGAGTAATTTTCCATGGAAGAGTAATTTTCCATGGAAGAATAATTTTTCATGGAAGAGTAATTTTCCATGGAAGAGTAATTTTCCATGGAAGAGTAATTTTCCATGGAAGAGTAATTTTCCATGGAAGAGTAATTTTCCATGGAAGAGTAATTTTCCATGGAAGAGTAATTTTCCATGGAAGAGTAATTTTCCATGGAAGAGTAATTTTCCATGGAAGAGTAATTTTCCATGGAAGAGTAATTTTCCATGGAAGAGTAATTTTCCATTGAAGAGTTATTTTCCATGGAAGAGTTATTTTCCATTGAAGAGTTATTTTCCATGGAAGAGTTATTTTCCATTGAAGAGTTATTTTCCATTGAAGAGTTATTTTCAATTGAAGAGTTATTTTCAATTGAAGAGTTATTTTCAATTGAAGAGTTATTTTCAATTGAAGAGTTATTTTCAATTGAAGAGTTATTTTCAATTGAAGAGTTATTTTCAATTGAAGAGTTATTTTCAATTGAAGAGTTATTTTCAATTGAAGAGTTATTTTCAATTGAAAGGTGATTTTCCATTGAAGAGTTATTTTCAATTGAAGAGTTATTTTCAATTGAAAGGTTATTTTCCATTGAAGAGTTATTTTCAATTGAAGAGTTATTTTCGATTGAGAGTTATTTTCAATTGGAGAGCTATTTTCAATTGAGTTATTTTCAATTGAAGAGTTATTTGAAGAGTTATTTTCAATTGAAGAGTTATTTGAAGAGTTATTTTCAATTGAAAAGTTATTTGAAGAGTTATTTTCCATTGAAGAGTTATTTTCAATTGAAGAGTTATTTTCTATTGAGAGTTATTTTCAATTGGAGAGCTATTTTCAATTGAGTTATTTTCAATTGAAGAGTTATTTGAAGAGTTATTTTCAATTGAAGAGTTATTTGAAGAGTTTTTTTCAATTGAAAAGTTATTTGAAGAGTTATTTACAATTGAAGAGTTATTTTCAATTGAAGAGTTATTTTCAATTGAAGAGTTATTTGAAGAGTTATTTTCAATTGAAGAGTTATTTTCAATTGAAGAGTTATTTGAAGAGTTATTTTCAATTGAAGAGTTATTTGAAGAGTTATTTTCAAGTGAAGAGTTATTTGAAGAGTTATTTTCAATTGAAGAGTTATTTTCAATTGAAGAGTTATTTTCAATTGAAGAGTTATTTTCGATTGAGAGTTATTTTCAATTGAAAGGTTATTTTCCATTGAAGAGTTATTTTCAATTAAAGAGTTATTTTCAATTGAAGAGATATTTTCAATTGAAAGGTGATTTTCCATTGAAGAGTTATTTTCAATTGAAGAGTTATTTTCAATTGAAGAGTTACTTTCACTTGAAGAGTTATTTTCAATTGAAAGGTTATTTTCCATTGAAGAGTTATTTTCAATTGAAAGGTTATTTTCCATTGAAGAGTTATTTTCAATTAAAGAGTTATTTTTAATTGAAGAGTTATTTTCAATTGAAGAGTTATTTTCAATTGAAGAGTTATTTTCAATTGAAGAGTTATTTTCAATTGAAAGGTGATTTTCCATTGAAGAGTTATTTTCAATTGAAGAGTTATTTTCAATTGAAGATATATATTCAATTGAAGAGTTATTTTCAATTGAAGAGTTATTTTCAATTGAAGAGTTATTTTCAATTGAAGAGTTATTTTCAATTGAAGAGTTATTTTCCATTGAAGAGTTATTTTCAATTGAAGAGTTATTTTCAATTGAAGAGTTATTTTCAATTGAAGAGTTATTTTCAATTGAAGAGTTATTTTCAATTGAAGAGTTATTTTCAATTGAAGAGTTATTTACAATTGAAGAGTTATTTTCAATTGAAGAGTTATTTTCAATTGAAAGGTGATTTTCCATTGAAGAGTTATTTTCAATTGAAGAGTTATTTTCAATTGAAAGGTTATTTTCCACTGAAGAGTTATTTTCAATTGAAGAGTTATTTTCAATTGAAGAGTTATTTTCAATTGAAGAGTTATTTTCAATTGAAGAGTTATTTTCAATTGAAGAGTTATTTTCAATTGAAGAGTTATTTTCAATTGAAGAGTTATTTTCAATTGAAGAGTTATTTTCAATTGAAGAGTTATTTTCAATTGAAGAGTTATTTTCAATTGAAAGGTGATTTTCCATTGAAGAGTTATTTTCAATTGAAGAGTTATTTTCAATTGAAAGGTTATTTTCCACTGAAGAGTTATTTTCAATTGAAGAGTTATTTTCAATTGAAGAGTTATTTTCCATTGAAGAGTTATTTTCAATTGAAGAGTTATTTTCAATTGAAGAGTTATTTTCAATT
The DNA here is from genome assembly GCA_963920705.1 of Odiellus spinosus. Lineage (NCBI taxonomy): Eukaryota > Metazoa > Arthropoda > Arachnida > Opiliones > Phalangiidae > Odiellus > Odiellus spinosus. The sequence continues at coordinate 28,396,793 of OY987226.1, forward strand.
GAAGAGTTATTTTCAATTGAAGAGTTATTTTCAATTGAAGAGTTATTTTCAATTGAAGAGTTATTTTCAATTGAAGAGTTATTTTCAATTGAAGAGTTATTTTCAATTGAAGAGTTATTTTCAATTGAAGAGTTATTTTCAATTGAAGAGTTATTTTCAATTGAAGAGTTATTTTCAATTGAAGAGTTATTTTCAATTGAAGAGTTATTTTCAATTGAAAGGTGATTTTCCATTGAAGAGTTATTTTCAATTGAAGATTTATTTTCAATTGAAAGGTTATTTTCCATTGAAGAGTTATTTTCAGTTGAAGAGTTATTTTCAGTTGAAGAGTTATTTTCAATTGAAGAGTTATTTTACATTGAAGAGTTATTTTCCATTAAAGAGTTATTTTCAATTGAAGAATTATTTTCAATTGAAGAGTTATTTTCAATTGAAGAGTTATTTTCAATTGAAGAGTTATTTTCAATTGAAAAGTTATTTTCAATTGAAGAGTTATTTTCGATTGAATAGTTATTTTCAATTGAAAGGTGATTTTCCATTGAAGAGTTATTTTCGATTGAAGAGTTATTTTCCATTGAAGAGTTATTTTCCATTGAAGAGTTATTTTCAATAGAAGAGTTATTTTCAATAGAAGAGTTATTTTTCATTGAAGAGTTATTTTCCATTGAAGAGTTATTTTCAATTGAAGAGTTATTTTCAATTGAAGAGTTATTTTCAATTGAAGAGTTATTTTCAATTGAAGAGTTATTTTCAATTGAAGAGTTATTTTCAATTGAAGAGTTATTTTCAATTGAAGAGTTATTTTCAATTGAAGAGTTATTTTCAATTGAAGAGTTATTTTCAATTGAAGAGTTATTTTCAATTGAAGAGTTATTTTCAATTGAAGAGTTATTTTCAATTAAAGAGTTATTTTCAATTAAAGAGTTATTTTCAATTGAAGAGTTATTTTCAATTGAAGATATATATTCAATTGAAGAGTTATTTTCAATTGAAGAGTTATTTTCAATTGAAGAGTTATTTTCAATTGAAGAGTTATTTTCAATTGAAGAGTTATTTTCCATTGAAGAGTTATTTTCAATTGAAGAGTTATTTTCAATTGAAGAGTTATTTTCAATTGAAGAGTTATTTTCAATTGAAGAGTTATTTTCAATTGAAGAGTTATTTTCAATTGAAGAGTTATTTTCAATTGAAGAGTTATATTCAATTGAAGAGTTATTTTCAATTGAAGAGTTATTTTCAATTGAAAGGTGATTTTCCATTGAAGAGTTATTTTCAATTGAAGAGTTATTTTCAATTGAAAGGTTATTTTACATTGAAGAGTTATTTTCAGTTGAAGAGTTATTTTCAGTTGAAGAGTTATTTTCCATTGAAGAGTTATTTTCAATTGAAGAGTTATTTTCAATTGAAAGGTTGTTTTCCATTGAAGAGTTATATTCCATTGAAGAGTTATTTTCCATTGAAGAGTTATTTTCCATTGAAGAGTTATTTTCGATTGAAGAGTTATTTTCAATTAAAGAGTTATTTTTAATTGAAGAGTTATTTTCAATTGAAGAGTTATTTTCAATTGAAGAGTTATTTTCAATTGAAAGGTGATTTTCAATTGAAGAGTTATTTTCAATTGAAGAGTTATTTTCAATTGAAGAGTTATTTTCAATTGAAGAGTTATTTTCAATTGAAGAGTTATTTTCAATTGAAGAGTTATTTTCAATTGAAAGGTGATTTTCCATTGAAGAGTTATTTTCAATTGAAGAGTTATTTTCAATTGAAAGGCTATTTTCCACTGAAGAGTTATTTTCAATTGAAGAGTTATTTTCAATTGAAGAGTTATTTTCCATTGAAGAGTTATTTTCAATTGAAGAGTTATTTTCAATTGAAGAGTTATTTTCAATTGAAGAGTTATTTTCAATTGAAGAGTTATTTTCAATTGAAGAGTTATTTTCAATTGAAGAGTTATTTTCAATTGAAAGGTGATTTTCCATTGAAGAGTTATTTTCAATTGAAGAGTTATTTTCAATTGAAAGGTTATTTTCCACTGAAGAGTTATTTTCAATTGAAGAGTTATTTTCAATTGAAGAGTTATTTTCAATTGAAGAGTTATTTTCCATTGAAGAGTTATTTTCAATTGAAGAGTTATTTTCAATTGAAGAGTTATTTTCAATTGAAGAGTTATTTTCAATTGAAGAGTTATTTTTAATTGAAGAGTTATTTTCAATTGAAGAGTTATTTTCAATTGAAGAGTTATTTTCAATTGAAGAGTTATTTTCAATTGAAGAGTTATTTTCAATTGAAGAGTTATTTTCAATTGAAGAGTTATTTTCAATTGAAGAGTTATTTTCAATTGAAGAGTTATTTTCAATTGAAAGGTGATTTTCCATTGAAGAGTTATTTTCAATTGAAGAGTTATTTTCAATTGAAAGGTTATTTTCCATTGAAGAGTTATTTTCAGTTGAAGAGTTATTTTCAGTTGAAGAGTTATTTTCAATTGAAGAGTTATTTTCCATTGAAGAGTTATTTTCCATTAAAGAGTTATTTTCAATTGAAAGGTTATTTTCCACTGAAGAGTTATTTTCAATTGAAGAGTTATTTTCAATTGAAGAGTTATTTTCAATTGAAGAGTTATTTTCAATTGAAGAGTTATTTTCAATTGAAGAGTTATATTCAATTGAAGAGTTATTTTCAATTGAAGAGTTATTTTCAATTGAAGAGTTATTTTCAATTGAAGAGTTATTTTCAATTGAAGAGTTATTTTCAATTGAAGAGTTATTTTCAATTGAAGAGTTATTTTCAATTGAAAGGTGATTTTCCATTGAAGAGTTATTTTCAATTGAAGAGTTATTTTCAATTGAAAGGTTATTTTCCATTGAAGAGTTATTTTCAGTTGAAGAGTTATTTTCAGTTGAAGAGTTATTTTCAATTGAAGAGTTATTTTCCATTGAAGAGTTATTTTCCATTAAAGAGTTATTTTCAATTGAAGAATTATTTTCAATTGAAGAGTTATTTTCAATTGAAAAGTTATTTTCAATTGAAGAGTTATTTTCGATTGAATAGTTATTTTCAATTGAAAGGTGATTTTCCATTGAAGAGTTATTTTCAATTGAAGAGTTATTTTCAATTGAAAGGTTGTTTTCCATTGAAGAGTTATTTTCCATTGAAGAGTTATTTTCAATTGAAGAGTTATTTTCCATGGAAGAGTAATTTTCCATGGAAGAGTAATTTTCCATGGAAGAGTAATTTTCCATGGAAGAGTTATTTTCCATGGAAGAGTTATTTTCAATTGAAGAGTTATTTTCAATTGAAGAGTTATTTTCAATTGATGAGTTATTTTCCATGGAAGAGTAATTTTCCATGGAAGAGTAATTTTCCATGGAAGAGTAATTTTCCATGGAAGAGTAATTTTCCATGGAAGAGTAATTTTCCATGGAAGAGTAATTTTCCATGGAAGAATAATTTTTCATGGAAGAGTAATTTTCCATGGAAGAGTAATTTTCCATGGAAGAGTAATTTTCCATGGAAGAGTAATTTTCCATGGAAGAGTAATTTTCCATGGAAGAGTAATTTTCCATGGAAGAGTAATTTTCCATGGAAGAGTAATTTTCCATGGAAGAGTAATTTTCCATGGAAGAGTAATTTTCCATGGAAGAGTAATTTTCCATGGAAGAGTAATTTTCCATGGAAGAGTAATTTTCCATGGAAGAGTAATTTTCCATTGAAGAGTTATTTTCCATGGAAGAGTTATTTTCCATTGAAGAGTTATTTTCCATGGAAGAGTTATTTTCCATTGAAGAGTTATTTTCCATTGAAGAGTTATTTTCAATTGAAGAGTTATTTTCAATTGAAGAGTTATTTTCAATTGAAGAGTTATTTTCAATTGAAGAGTTATTTTCAATTGAAGAGTTATTTTCAATTGAAGAGTTATTTTCAATTGAAGAGTTATTTTCAATTGAAGAGTTATTTTCAATTGAAGAGTTATTTTCAATTGAAGAGTTATTTTCAATTGAAGAGTTATTTTCAATTGAAAGGTGATTTTCCATTGAAGAGTTATTTTCAATTGAAGAGTTATTTTCAATTGAAAGGTTATTTTCCATTGAAGAGTTATTTTCAATTGAAGAGTTATTTTCGATTGAGAGTTATTTTCAATTGGAGAGCTATTTTCAATTGAGTTATTTTCAATTGAAGAGTTATTTGAAGAGTTATTTTCAATTGAAGAGTTATTTGAAGAGTTATTTTCAATTGAAAAGTTATTTGAAGAGTTATTTTCCATTGAAGAGTTATTTTCAATTGAAGAGTTATTTTCGATTGAGAGTTATTTTCAATTGGAGAGCTATTTTCAATTGAAGAGTTATTTTCAATTGAAGAGTTATTTTCGATTGAGAGTTATTTTCAATTGGAGAGCTATTTTCAATTGAGTTATTTTCAATTGAAGAGTTATTTGAAGAGTTATTTTCAATTGAAGAGTTATTTGAAGAGTTTTTTTCAATTGAAAAGTTATTTGAAGAGTTATTTACAATTGAAGAGTTATTTTCAATTGAAGAGTTATTTTCAATTGAAGAGTTATTTGAAGAGTTATTTTCAATTGAAGAGTTATTTTCAATTGAAGAGTTATTTGAAGAGTTATTTTCAATTGAAGAGTTATTTTCAATTGAAGAGTTATTTGAAGAGTTATTTTCAATTGAAGAGTTATTTGAAGAGTTATTTTCAAGTGAAGAGTTATTTGAAGAGTTATTTTCAATTGAAGAGTTATTTTCAATTGAAGAGTTATTTTCGATTGAGAGTTATTTTCAATTGAAAGGTTATTTTCCATTGAAGAGTTATTTTCAATTAAAGAGTTATTTTCAATTGAAGAGATATTTTCAATTGAAAGGTGATTTTCCATTGAAGAGTTATTTTCAATTAAAGAGTTATTTTCAATTGAAGAGTTATTTTCAATTAAAGAGTTACTTTCACTTGAAGAGTTATTTTCAATTGAAAGGTTATTTTCCATTGAAGAGTTATTTTCAATTGAAAGGTTATTTTCCATTGAAGAGTTATTTTCAATTAAAGAGTTATTTTTAATTGAAGAGTTATTTTCAATTGAAGAGTTATTTTCAATTGAAGAGTTATTTTCAATTGAAAGGTGATTTTCCATTGAAGAGTTATTTTCAATTGAAGAGTTATTTTCAATTGAAGATATATATTCAATTGAAGAGTTATTTTCAATTGAAGAGTTATTTTCAATTGAAGAGTTATTTTCAATTGAAGAGTTATTTTCAATTGAAGAGTTATTTTCAATTGAAGAGTTATTTTCCATTGAAGAGTTATTTTCAATTGAAGAGTTATTTTCAATTGAAGAGTTATTTTCAATTGAAGAGTTATTTTCAATTGAAGAGTTATTTTCAATTGAAGAGTTATTTTCAATTGAAGAGTTATTTTCAATTGAAGAGTTATTTTCAATTGAAGAGTTATTTTCAATTGAAAGGTGATTTTCCATTGAAGAGTTATTTTCAATTGAAGAGTTATTTTCAATTGAAAGGTTATTTTCCACTGAAGAGTTATTTTCAATTGAAGAGTTATTTTCAATTGAAGAGTTATTTTCAATTGAAGAGTTATTTTCAATTGAAGAGTTATTTTCAATTGAAGAGTTATTTTCAATTGAAGAGTTATTTTCAATTGAAGAGTTATTTTCAATTGAAGAGTTATTTTCAATTGAAGAGTTATTTTCAATTGAAGAGTTATTTTCAATTGAAGAGTTATTTTCAATTGAAGAGTTATTTTCAATTGAAGAGTTATTTTCAATTGAAGAGTTATTTTCAATTGAAGAGTTATTTTCAATTGAAGAGTTATTTTCAATTGAAAGGTGATTTTCCATTGAAGAGTTATTTTCAATTGAAGAGTTATTTTCAATTGAAAGGTTATTTTCCACTGAAGAGTTATTTTCAATTGAAGAGTTATTTTCAATTGAAGAGTTATTTTCCATTGAAGAGTTATTTTCAATTGAAGAGTTATTTTCAATTGAAGAGTTATTTTCAATTGAAGAGTTATTTTCAATTGAAGAGTTATTTTCAATTGAAGAGTTATTTTCAATTGAAGAGTTATTTTCAATTGAAGAGTTATTTTCAATTGAAGAGTTATTTTCAATTGAAGAGTTATTTTCAATTGAAAGGTGATTTTCCATTGAAGAGTTATTTTCAATTGAAGATTTATTTTCAATTGAAAGGTTATTTTCCATTGAAGAGTTATTTTCAATTGAAGAGTTATTTTCAATTGAAGAGTTATTTTCAATTGAAGAGTTATTTTCAATTGAAGAGTTATTTTCAATTGAAGAGTTATTTTCAATTGAAGAGTTATTTTCAATTGAAGAGTTATTTTCAATTGAAGAGTTATTTTCAATTGAAAGGTGATTTTCCATTGAAGAGTTATTTTCAATTGAAGAGTTATTTTCAATTGAAAGGTTATTTTCCACTGAAGAGTTATTTTCAATTGAAGAGTTATTTTCAATTGAAGAGTTATTTTCCATTGAAGAGTTATTTTCAATTGAAGAGTTATTTTCAATTGAAGAGTTATTTTCAATTGAAGAGTTATTTTCAATTGAAGAGTTATTTTCAATTGAAGAGTTATTTTCAATTGAAGAGTTATTTTCAATTGAAGAGTTATTTTCAATTGAAGAGTTATTTTCAATTGAAGAGTTATTTTCAATTGAAGAGTTATTTTCAATTGAAGAGTTATTTTCAATTGAAGAGTTATTTTCAATTGAAGAGTTATTTTCAATTGAAGAGTTATTTTCAATTGAAGAGTTATTTTCAATTGAAGAGTTATTTTCAATTGAAGAGTTATTTTCAATTGAAGAGTTATTTTCAATTGAAGAGTTATTTTCAATTAAAGAGTTATTTTCAATTAAAGAGTTATTTTCAATTGAAGAGTTATTTTCAATTGAAGATATATATTCAATTGAAGAGTTATTTTCAATTGAAGAGTTATTTTCAATTGAAGAGTTATTTTCAATTGAAGAGTTATTTTCAATTGAAGAGTTATTTTCCATTGAAGAGTTATTTTCAATTGAAGAGTTATTTTCAATTGAAGAGTTATTTTCAATTGAAGAGTTATTTTCAATTGAAGAGTTATTTTCAATTGAAGAGTTATTTTCAATTGAAGAGTTATTTTCAATTGAAGAGTTATTTTCAATTGAAGAGTTATTTTCAATTGAAGAGTTATTTTCAATTGAAGAGTTATTTTCAATTGAAGAGTTATTTTCAATTGAAAGGTGATTTTCCATTGAAGAGTTATTTTCAATTGAAGAGTTATTTTCAATTGAAAGGTTATTTTCCATTGAAGAGTTATTTTCAGTTGAAGAGTTATTTTCAGTTGAAGAGTTATTTTCAATTGAAGAGTTATTTTCCATTGAAGAGTTATTTTCCATTAAAGAGTTATTTTCAATTGAAGAATTATTTTCATTTGAAGAGTTATTTTCAATTGAAGAGTTATTTTCAATTGAAAAGTTATTTTCAATTGAAGAGTTATTTTCGATTGAATAGTTATTTTCAATTGAAAGGTGATTTTCCATTGAAGAGTTATTTTCAATTGAAGAGTTATTTTCAATTGAAAGGTTGTTTTCCATTGAAGAGTTATTTTCCATTGAAGAGTTATTTTCCATTGAAGAGTTATTTTCCATTGAAGAGTTATTTTCCATTGAAGAGTTATTTTCCATTGAAGAGTTATTTTCAATTGAAGAGTTATTTTCAATGGAAGAGTTATTTTCAATTGAAGAGTTATTTTCAATTGAAGAGTTATTTTCAATTGAAGAGTTATTTTCAATTGAAGAGTTATTTTCAATTGAAGAGTTATTTTCAATTGAAGAGTTATTTTCAATTGAAGAGTTATTTTCAATTGAAGAGTTATTTTCAATTGAAGAGTTATTTTCAATTGAAGAGTTATTTTCAATTGAAAGGTGATTTTCCATTGAAGAGTTATTTTCAATTGAAGAGTTATTTTCAATTGAAAGGTTATTTTCCATTGAAGAGTTATTTTCAGTTGAAGAGTTATTTTCAGTTGAAGAGTTATTTTCAATTGAAGAGTTATTTTCCATTGAAGAGTTATTTTCCATTAAAGAGTTATTTTCAATTGAAGAATTATTTTCAATTGAAGAGTTATTTTCAATTGAAAAGTTATTTTCAATTGAAGAGTTATTTTCGATTGAATAGTTATTTTCAATTGAAAGGTGATTTTCCATTGAAGAGTTATTTTCAATTGAAGAGTTATTTTCAATTGAAAGGTTGTTTTCCATTGAAGAGTTATTTTCCATTGAAGAGTTATTTTCCATTGAAGAGTTATTTTCCATTGAAGAGTTATTTTCCATTGAAGAGTTATTTTCCATTGAAGAGTTATTTTCAATTGAAGAGTTATTTTCAATGGAAGAGTTATTTTCAATTGAAGAGTTATTTTCAATTGAAGAGTTATTTTCAATTGAAGAGTTATTTTCAATTGAAGAGTTATTTTCAATTGAAGAGTTATTTTCAATTGAAGAGTTATTTTCAATTGAAGAGTTATTTTCAATTGAAGAGTTATTTTCAATTGAAGAGTTATTTTCAATTGAAGAGTTATTTTCAATTGAAAGGTGATTTTCCATTGAAGAGTTATTTTCAATTGAAGAGTTATTTTCAATTGAAAGGTTATTTTCCATTGAAGAGTTATTTTCAGTTGAAGAGTTATTTTCAGTTGAAGAGTTATTTTCAATTGAAGAGTTATTTTCCATTGAAGAGTTATTTTCCATTAAAGAGTTATTTTCAATTGAAGAATTATTTTCAATTGAAGAGTTATTTTCAATTGAAAAGTTATTTTCAATTGAAGAGTTATTTTCGATTGAATAGTTATTTTCAATTGAAAGGTGATTTTCCATTGAAGAGTTATTTTCAATTGAAGAGTTATTTTCAATTGAAAGGTTGTTTTCCATTGAGAGTTATTTTCCATTGAAGAGTTATTTTCCATTGAAGAGTTATTTTCCATTGAAGAGTTATTTTCCATTGAAGAGTTATTTTCAATTGAAGAGTTATTTTCAATTGAAGAGTTATTTTCCATGGAAGAGTAATTTTCCATGGAAGAGTAATTTTCCATGGAAGAGTAATTTTCAATGGAAGAGTAATTTTCCATGGAAGAGTAATTTTCCATGGAAGAGTAATTTTCCATGGAAGAGTAATTTTCCATGGAAGAGTAATTTTCCATGGAAGAGTAATTTTCCATGGAAGAGTAATTTTCCATGGAAGAGTAATTTTCCATGGAAGAGTTATTTTCCATGGAAGAGTTATTTTCAATTGAAGAGTTATTTTCAATTGAAGAGTTATTTTCAATTGAAGAGTTATTTTCAATTGAAGAGTTATTTTCAATTGAAGAGTTATTTTCAATTGAAGAGTTATTTTCAATTGAAGAGTTATTTTCAATTGAAGAGTTATTTTCAATTGAAGAGTTATTTTCAATTGAAGAGTTATTTTCAATTGAAAGGTGATTTTCCATTGAAGAGTTATTTTCAATTGAAGAGTTATTTTCAATTGAAAGGTTATTTTCCACTGAAGAGTTATTTTCAATTGAAGAGTTATTTTCAATTGAAGAGTTATTTTCCATTGAAGAGTTATTTTCAATTGAAGAGTTATTTTCAATTGAAGAGTTATTTTCAATTGAAGAGTTATTTTCAATTGAAGAGTTATTTTCAATTGAAGAGTTATTTTCAATTGAAGAGTTATTTTCAATTGAAGAGTTATTTTCAATTGAAGAGTTATTTTCAATTGAAGAGTTATTTTCAATTGAAAGGTGATTTTCCATTGAAGAGTTATTTTCAATTGAAGATTTATTTTCAATTGAAAGGTTATTTTCCATTGAAGATTTATTTTCAATTGAAGATTTATTTTCAATTGAAAGGTTATTTTCCATTGAAGAGTTATTTTCAATTGAAGAGTTATTTTCAATTGAAGAGTTATTTTCAATTGAAGAGTTATTTTCAATTGAAGAGTTATTTTCAATTGAAGAGTTATTTTCAATTGAAGAGTTATTTTCAATTGAAGAGTTATTTTCAATTGAAGAGTTATTTTCAATTGAAAGGTGATTTTCCATTGAAGAGTTATTTTCAATTGAAGAGTTATTTTCAATTGAAAGGTTATTTTCCACTGAAGAGTTATTTTCAATTGAAGAGTTATTTTCAATTGAAGAGTTATTTTCCATTGAAGAGTTATTTTCAATTGAAGAGTTATTTTCAATTGAAGAGTTATTTTCAATTGAAGAGTTATTTTCAATTGAAGAGTTATTTTCAATTGAAGAGTTATTTTCAATTGAAGAGTTATTTTCAATTGAAGAGTTATTTTCAATTGAAGAGTTATTTTCAATTGAAGAGTTATTTTCAATTGAAAGGTGATTTTCCATTGAAGAGTTATTTTCAATTGAAGATTTATTTTCAATTGAAAGGTTATTTTCCATTGAAGATTTATTTTCAATTGAAGATTTATTTTCAATTGAAAGGTTATTTTCCATTGAAGAGTTATTTTCAATTGAAGAGTTATTTTCAATTGAAGAGTTATTTTCAATTGAAGAGTTATTTTCAATTGAAGAGTTATTTTCAATTGAAGAGTTATTTTCAATTGAAGAGTTATTTTCAATTGAAGAGTTATTTTCAATTGAAGAGTTATTTTCAATTGAAGAGTTATTTTCAATTGAAAGGTGATTTTCCATTGAAGAGTTATTTTCAATTGAAGAGTTATTTTCAATTGAAAGGTTATTTTCCACTGAAGAGTTATTTTCAATTGAAGAGTTATTTTCAATTGAAGAGTTATTTTCCATTGAAGAGTTATTTTCAATTGAAGAGTTATTTTCAATTGAAGAGTTATTTTCAATTGAAGAGTTATTTTCAATTGAAGAGTTATTTTCAATTGAAGAGTTATTTTCAATTGAAGAGTTATTTTCAATTGAAGAGTTATTTTCAATTGAAGAGTTATTTTCAATTGAAGAGTTATTTTCAATTGAAAGGTGATTTTCCATTGAAGAGTTATTTTCAATTGAAGATTTATTTTCAATTGAAAGGTTATTTTCCATTGAAGATTTATTTTCAATTGAAGATTTATTTTCAATTGAAAGGTTATTTTCCATTGAAGAGTTATTTTCAATTGAAGAGTTATTTTCAATTGAAGAGTTATTTTCAATTGAAGAGTTATTTTCAATTGAAGAGTTATTTTCAATTGAAGAGTTATTTTCAATTGAAGAGTTATTTTCAATTGAAGAGTTATTTTCAATTGAAGAGTTATTTTCAATTGAAGAGTTATTTTCAATTGAAGAGTTATTTTCAATTGAAGAGTTATTTTCAATTGAAGAGTTATTTTCAATTGAAGAGTTATTTTCAATTGAAAGGTGATTTTCCATTGAAGAGTTATTTTCAATTGAAGAGTTATTTTCAATTGAAAGGTTATTTTCCACTGAAGAGTTATTTTCAATTGAAGAGTTATTTTCAATTGAAGAGTTATTTTCCATTGAAGAGTTATTTTCAATTGAAGAGTTATTTTCAATTGAAGAGTTATTTTCAATTGAAGAGTTATTTTCAATTGAAGAGTTATTTTCAATTGAAGAGTTATTTTCAATTGAAGAGTTATTTTCAATTGAAGAGTTATTTTCAATTGAAGAGTTATTTTCAATTGAAGAGTTATTTTCAATTGAAGAGTTATTTTCAATTGAAGAGTTATTTTCAATTGAAAGGTGATTTTCCATTGAAGAGTTATTTTCAATTGAAGAGTTATTTTCAATTGAAAGGTTATTTTCCACTGAAGAGTTATTTTCAATTGAAGAGTTATTTTCAATTGAAGAGTTATTTTCCATTGAAGAGTTATTTTCAATTGAAGAGTTATTTTCAATTGAAGAGTTATTTTCAATTGAAGAGTTATTTTCAATTGAAGAGTTATTTTCAATTGAAGAGTTATTTTCAATTGAAGAGTTATTTTCAATTGAAGAGTTATTTTCAATTGAAGAGTTATTTTCAATTGAAGAGTTATTTTCAATTGAAGAGTTATTTTCAATTGAAAGGTGATTTTCCATTGAAGAGTTATTTTCAATTGAAGAGTTATTTTCAATTGAAAGGTTATTTTCCATTGAAGAGTTATTTTCAATTGAAGAGTTATTTTCGATTGAGAGTTATTTTCAATTGGAGAGCTATTTTCAATTGAGTTATTTTCAATTGAAGAGTTATTTGAAGAGTTATTTTCAATTGAAGAGTTATTTGAAGAGTTATTTTCAATTGAAAAGTTATTTGAAGAGTTATTTTCCATTGAAGAGTTATTTTCAATTGAAGAGTTATTTTCGATTGAGAGTTATTTTCAATTGGAGAGCTATTTTCAATTGAAGAGTTATTTTCAATTGAAGAGTTATTTTCGATTGAGAGTTATTTTCAATTGGAGAGCTATTTTCAATTGAGTTATTTTCAATTGAAGAGTTATTTGAAGAGTTATTTTCAATTGAAGAGTTATTTGAAGAGTTTTTTTCAATTGAAAAGTTATTTGAAGAGTTATTTACAATTGAAGAGTTATTTTCAATTGAAGAGTTATTTTCAATTGAAGAGTTATTTGAAGAGTTATTTTCAATTGAAGAGTTATTTTCAATTGAAGAGTTATTTGAAGAGTTATTTTCAATTGAAGAGTTATTTTCAATTGAAGAGTTATTTGAAGAGTTATTTTCAATTGAAGAGTTATTTGAAGAGTTATTTTCAAGTGAAGAGTTATTTGAAGAGTTATTTTCAATTGAAGAGTTATTTTCAATTGAAGAGTTATTTTCGATTGAGAGTTATTTTCAATTGAAAGGTTATTTTCCATTGAAGAGTTATTTTCAATTAAAGAGTTATTTTCAATTGAAGAGATATTTTCAATTGAAAGGTGATTTTCCATTGAAGAGTTATTTTCAATTAAAGAGTTATTTTCAATTGAAGAGTTATTTTCAATTAAAGAGTTACTTTCACTTGAAGAGTTATTTTCAATTGAAAGGTTATTTTCCATTGAAGAGTTATTTTCAATTGAAAGGTTATTTTCCATTGAAGAGTTATTTTCAATTAAAGAGTTATTTTTAATTGAAGAGTTATTTTCAATTGAAGAGTTATTTTCAATTGAAGAGTTATTTTCAATTGAAAGGTGATTTTCCATTGAAGAGTTATTTTCAATTGAAGAGTTATTTTCAATTGAAGATATATATTCAATTGAAGAGTTATTTTCAATTGAAGAGTTATTTTCAATTGAAGAGTTATTTTCAATTGAAGAGTTATTTTCAATTGAAGAGTTATTTTCAATTGAAGAGTTATTTTCCATTGAAGAGTTATTTTCAATTGAAGAGTTATTTTCAATTGAAGAGTTATTTTCAATTGAAGAGTTATTTTCAATTGAAGAGTTATTTTCAATTGAAGAGTTATTTTCAATTGAAGAGTTATTTTCAATTGAAGAGTTATTTTCAATTGAAGAGTTATTTTCAATTGAAGAGTTATTTTCAATTGAAAGGTGATTTTCCATTGAAGAGTTATTTTCAATTGAAGAGTTATTTTCAATTGAAAGGTTATTTTCCACTGAAGAGTTATTTTCAATTGAAGAGTTATTTTCAATTGAAGAGTTATTTTCAATTGAAGAGTTATTTTCAATTGAAGAGTTATTTTCAATTGAAGAGTTATTTTCAATTGAAGAGTTATTTTCAATTGAAGAGTTATTTTCAATTGAAGAGTTATTTTCAATTGAAGAGTTATTTTCAATTGAAGAGTTATTTTCAATTGAAGAGTTATTTTCAATTGAAGAGTTATTTTCAATTGAAGAGTTATTTTCAATTGAAGAGTTATTTTCAATTGAAGAGTTATTTTCAATTGAAGAGTTATTTTCAATTGAAGAGTTATTTTCAATTGAAAGGTGATTTTCCATTGAAGAGTTATTTTCAATTGAAGAGTTATTTTCAATTGAAAGGTTATTTTCCACTGAAGAGTTATTTTCAATTGAAGAGTTATTTTCAATTGAAGAGTTATTTTCCATTGAAGAGTTATTTTCAATTGAAGAGTTATTTTCAATTGAAGAGTTATTTTCAATTGAAGAGTTATTTTCAATTGAAGAGTTATTTTCAATTGAAGAGTTATTTTCAATTGAAGAGTTATTTTCAATTGAAGAGTTATTTTCAATTGAAGAGTTATTTTCAATTGAAGAGTTATTTTCAATTGAAAGGTGATTTTCCATTGAAGAGTTATTTTCAATTGAAGATTTATTTTCAATTGAAAGGTTATTTTCCATTGAAGAGTTATTTTCAATTGAAGAGTTATTTTCAATTGAAGAGTTATTTTCAATTGAAGAGTTATTTTCAATTGAAGAGTTATTTTCAATTGAAGAGTTATTTTCAATTGAAGAGTTATTTTCAATTGAAGAGTTATTTTCAATTGAAGAGTTATTTTCAATTGAAAGGTGATTTTCCATTGAAGAGTTATTTTCAATTGAAGAGTTATTTTCAATTGAAAGGTTATTTTCCACTGAAGAGTTATTTTCAATTGAAGAGTTATTTTCAATTGAAGAGTTATTTTCCATTGAAGAGTTATTTTCAATTGAAGAGTTATTTTCAATTGAAGAGTTATTTTCAATTGAAGAGTTATTTTCAATTGAAGAGTTATTTTCAATTGAAGAGTTATTTTCAATTGAAGAGTTATTTTCAATTGAAGAGTTATTTTCAATTGAAGAGTTATTTTCAATTGAAGAGTTATTTTCAATTGAAGAGTTATTTTCAATTGAAGAGTTATTTTCAATTGAAGAGTTATTTTCAATTGAAGAGTTATTTTCAATTGAAGAGTTATTTTCAATTGAAGAGTTATTTTCAATTGAAGAGTTATTTTCAATTGAAGAGTTATTTTCAATTGAAGAGTTATTTTCAATTGAAGAGTTATTTTCAATTAAAGAGTTATTTTCAATTAAAGAGTTATTTTCAATTGAAGAGTTATTTTCAATTGAAGATATATATTCAATTGAAGAGTTATTTTCAATTGAAGAGTTATTTTCAATTGAAGAGTTATTTTCAATTGAAGAGTTATTTTCAATTGAAGAGTTATTTTCCATTGAAGAGTTATTTTCAATTGAAGAGTTATTTTCAATTGAAGAGTTATTTTCAATTGAAGAGTTATTTTCAATTGAAGAGTTATTTTCAATTGAAGAGTTATTTTCAATTGAAGAGTTATTTTCAATTGAAGAGTTATTTTCAATTGAAGAGTTATTTTCAATTGAAGAGTTATTTTCAATTGAAGAGTTATTTTCAATTGAAAGGTGATTTTCCATTGAAGAGTTATTTTCAATTGAAGAGTTATTTTCAATTGAAAGGTTATTTTCCATTGAAGAGTTATTTTCAGTTGAAGAGTTATTTTCAGTTGAAGAGTTATTTTCAATTGAAGAGTTATTTTCCATTGAAGAGTTATTTTCCATTAAAGAGTTATTTTCAATTGAAGAATTATTTTCATTTGAAGAGTTATTTTCAATTGAAGAGTTATTTTCAATTGAAAAGTTATTTTCAATTGAAGAGTTATTTTCGATTGAATAGTTATTTTCAATTGAAAGGTGATTTTCCATTGAAGAGTTATTTTCAATTGAAGAGTTATTTTCAATTGAAAGGTTGTTTTCCATTGAAGAGTTATTTTCCATTGAAGAGTTATTTTCCATTGAAGAGTTATTTTCCATTGAAGAGTTATTTTCCATTGAAGAGTTATTTTCCATTGAAGAGTTATTTTCAATTGAAGAGTTATTTTCAATGGAAGAGTTATTTTCAATTGAAGAGTTATTTTCAATTGAAGAGTTATTTTCAATTGAAGAGTTATTTTCAATTGAAGAGTTATTTTCAATTGAAGAGTTATTTTCAATTGAAGAGTTATTTTCAATTGAAGAGTTATTTTCAATTGAAGAGTTATTTTCAATTGAAGAGTTATTTTCAATTGAAGAGTTATTTTCAATTGAAAGGTGATTTTCCATTGAAGAGTTATTTTCAATTGAAGAGTTATTTTCAATTGAAAGGTTATTTTCCATTGAAGAGTTATTTTCAGTTGAAGAGTTATTTTCAGTTGAAGAGTTATTTTCAATTGAAGAGTTATTTTCCATTGAAGAGTTATTTTCCATTAAAGAGTTATTTTCAATTGAAGAATTATTTTCAATTGAAGAGTTATTTTCAATTGAAAAGTTATTTTCAATTGAAGAGTTATTTTCGATTGAATAGTTATTTTCAATTGAAAGGTGATTTTCCATTGAAGAGTTATTTTCAATTGAAGAGTTATTTTCAATTGAAAGGTTGTTTTCCATTGAAGAGTTATTTTCCATTGAAGAGTTATTTTCCATTGAAGAGTTATTTTCCATTGAAGAGTTATTTTCCATTGAAGAGTTATTTTCCATTGAAGAGTTATTTTCAATTGAAGAGTTATTTTCAATGGAAGAGTTATTTTCAATTGAAGAGTTATTTTCAATTGAAGAGTTATTTTCAATTGAAGAGTTATTTTCAATTGAAGAGTTATTTTCAATTGAAGAGTTATTTTCAATTGAAGAGTTATTTTCAATTGAAGAGTTATTTTCAATTGAAGAGTTATTTTCAATTGAAGAGTTATTTTCAATTGAAGAGTTATTTTCAATTGAAAGGTGATTTTCCATTGAAGAGTTATTTTCAATTGAAGAGTTATTTTCAATTGAAAGGTTATTTTCCATTGAAGAGTTATTTTCAGTTGAAGAGTTATTTTCAGTTGAAGAGTTATTTTCAATTGAAGAGTTATTTTCCATTGAAGAGTTATTTTCCATTAAAGAGTTATTTTCAATTGAAGAATTATTTTCAATTGAAGAGTTATTTTCAATTGAAAAGTTATTTTCAATTGAAGAGTTATTTTCGATTGAATAGTTATTTTCAATTGAAAGGTGATTTTCCATTGAAGAGTTATTTTCAATTGAAGAGTTATTTTCAATTGAAAGGTTGTTTTCCATTGAGAGTTATTTTCCATTGAAGAGTTATTTTCCATTGAAGAGTTATTTTCCATTGAAGAGTTATTTTCCATTGAAGAGTTATTTTCAATTGAAGAGTTATTTTCAATTGAAGATTTATTTTCAATTGAAAGGTTATTTTCCATTGAAGAGTTATTTTCAGTTGAAGAGTTATTTTCAGTTGAAGAGTTATTTTCAATTGAAGAGTTATTTTACATTGAAGAGTTATTTTCCATTAAAGAGTTATTTTCAATTGAAGAATTATTTTCAATTGAAGAGTTATTTTCAATTGAAGAGTTATTTTCAATTGAAGAGTTATTTTCAATTGAAAAGTTATTTTCAATTGAAGAGTTATTTTCGATTGAATAGTTATTTTCAATTGAAAGGTGATTTTCCATTGAAGAGTTATTTTCGATTGAAGAGTTATTTTCCATTGAAGAGTTATTTTCCATTGAAGAGTTATTTTCAATTGAAGAGTTATTTTCGATTGAGAGTTATTTTTCATTGAAGAGTTATTTTCCATTGAAGAGTTATTTTCAATTGAAGAGTTATTTTCAATTGAAGAGTTATTTTCAATTGAAGAGTTATTTTCAATTGAAGAGTAATTTTCAATTGAAGAGTTATTTTCAATTGAAGAGTTATTTTCAATTGAAGAGTTATTTTCAATTAAAGAGTTATTTTCAATTAAAGAGTTATTTTCAATTGAAGAGTTATTTTCAATTGAAGATATATATTCAATTGAAGAGTTATTTTCAATTGAAGAGTTATTTTCAATTGATGAGTTATTTTCAATTGAAGAGTTATTTTCAATTGAAGAGTTATTTTCCATTGAAGAGTTATTTTCAATTGAAGAGTTATTTTCAATTGAAGAGTTATTTTCAATTGAAGAGTTATTTTCAATTGAAGAGTTATTTTCAATTGAAGAGTTATTTTCAATTGAAGAGTTATTTTCAATTGAAGAGTTATTTTCAATTGAAGAGTTATTTTCAATTGAAGAGTTATTTTCAATTGAAGAGTTATTTTCAATTGAAAGGTGATTTTCCATTGAAGAGTTATTTTCAATTGAAGAGTTATTTTCAATTGAAAGGTTATTTTCCATTGAAGAGTTATTTTCAGTTGAAGAGTTATTTTCAGTTGAAGAGTTATTTTCAATTGAAGAGTTATTTTCCATTGAAGAGTTATTTTCCATTAAAGAGTTATTTTCAATTGAAGAATTATTTTCATTTGAAGAGTTATTTTCAATTGAAGAGTTATTTTCAATTGAAAAGTTATTTTCAATTGAAGAGTTATTTTCGATTGAAAGGTGATTTTCCATTGAAGAGTTATTTTCAATTGAAGAGTTATTTTCAATTGAAAGGTTGTTTTCCATTGAAGAGTTATTTTCCATTGAAGAGTTATTTTCCATTGAAGAGTTATTTTCCATTGAAGAGTTATTTTCCATTGAAGAGTTATTTTCCATTGAAGAGTTATTTTCAATGGAAGAGTTATTTTCAATGGAAGAGTTATTTTCAATTGAAGAGTTATTTTCAATTGAAGAGTTATTTTCAATTGAAGAGTTATTTTCAATTGAAGAGTTATTTTCAATTGAAGAGTTATTTTCAATTGAAGAGTTATTTTCAATTGAAGAGTTATTTTCAATTGAAGAGTTATTTTCAATTGAAGAGTTATTTTCAATTGAAGAGTTATTTTCAATTGAAAGGTGATTTTCCATTGAAGAGTTATTTTCAATTGAAGAGTTATTTTCAATTGAAAGGTTATTTTCCATTGAAGAGTTATTTTCAGTTGAAGAGTTATTTTCAGTTGAAGAGTTATTTTCAATTGAAGAGTTATTTTCCATTGAAGAGTTATTTTCCATTAAAGAGTTATTTTCAATTGAAGAATTATTTTCAATTGAAGAGTTATTTTCAATTGAAAAGTTATTTTCAATTGAAGAGTTATTTTCGATTGAATAGTTATTTTCAATTGAAAGGTGATTTTCCATTAAAGAGTTATTTTCAATTGAAGAGTTATTTTCAATTGAAAGGTTGTTTTCCATTGAGAGTTATTTTCCATTGAAGAGTTATTTTCCATTGAAGAGTTATTTTCCATTGAAGAGTTATTTTCCATTGAAGAGTTATTTTCAATTGAAGAGTTATTTTCCATTGAAGAGTTATTTTCAATTGAAGAGTTATTTTCAATTGAAGAGTTATTTTCCATGGAAGAGTAATTTTCCATGGAAGAGTAATTTTCCATGGAAGAGTAATTTTCAATGGAAGAGTAATTTTCCATGGAAGAGTAATTTTCCATGGAAGAGTAATTTTCCATGGAAGAGTAATTTTCCATGGAAGAGTAATTTTCCATGGAAGAGTAATTTTCCATGGAAGAGTAATTTTCCATGGAAGAGTAATTTTCCATGGAAGAGTTATTTTCCATGGAAGAGTTATTTTCAATTGAAGAGTTATTTTCAATTGAAGAGTTATTTTCAATTGATGAGTTATTTTCCATGGAAGAGTAATTTTCCATGGAAGAGTAATTTTCCATGGAAGAGTAATTTTCCATGGAAGAGTAATTTTCCATGGAAGAGTAATTTTCCATGGAAGAATAATTTTTCATGGAAGAGTAATTTTCCATGGAAGAGTAATTTTCCATGGAAGAGTAATTTTCCATGGAAGAGTAATTTTCCATGGAAGAGTAATTTTCCATGGAAGAGTAATTTTCCATGGAAGAGTAATTTTCCATGGAAGAGTAATTTTCCATGGAAGAGTAATTTTCCATGGAAGAGTAATTTTCCATGGAAGAGTAATTTTCCATGGAAGAGTAATTTTCCATTGAAGAGTTATTTTCCATGGAAGAGTTATTTTCCATTGAAGAGTTATTTTCCATTGAAGAGTTATTTTCAATTGAAGAGTTATTTTCAATTGAAGAGTTATTTGAAGAGTTATTTTCAATTGAAAAGTTATTTGAAGAGTTATTTTCCATTGAAGAGTTATTTTCAATTGAAGAGTTATTTTCGATTGAGAGTTATTTTCAATTGAAGAGTTATTTTCGATTGAGAGTTATTTTCAATTGGAGAGCTATTTTCAATTGAGTTATTTTCAATTGAAGAGTTATTTGAAGAGTTATTTTCAATTGAAAAGTTATTTGAAGAGTTATTTACAATTGAAGAGTTATTTTCAATTGAAGAGTTATTTTCAATTGAAGAGTTATTTGAAGAGTTATTTTCAATTGAAGAGTTATTTTCAATTGAAGAGTTATTTGAAGAGTTATTTTCAATTGAAGAGTTATTTGAAGAGTTATTTTCAAGTGAAGAGTTATTTGAAGAGTTATTTTCAATTGAAGAGTTATTTGAAGAGTTATTTTCAAGTGAAGAGTTATTTGAAGAGTTATTTTCAATTGAAGAGTTATTTTCAATTGAAGAGTTATTTTCGATTGAGAGTTATTTTCAATTGAAAGGTTATTTTCCATTGAAGAGTTATTTTCAATTAAAGAGTTATTTTCAATTGAAGAGATATTTTCAATTGAAAGGTGATTTTCCATTGAAGAGTTATTTTCAATTAAAGAGTTATTTTCAATTGAAGAGTTATTTTCAATTGAAGAGTTACTTTCACTTGAAGAGTTATTTTCAATTGAAAGGTTATTTTCCATTGAAGAGTTATTTTCAATTGAAAGGTTATTTTCCATTGAAGAGTTATTTTCAATTAAAGAGTTATTTTTAATTGAAGAGTTATTTTCAATTGAAGAGTTATTTTCAATTGAAGAGTTATTTTCAATTGAAGAGTTATTTTCAATTGAAAGGTGATTTTCCATTGAAGAGTTATTTTCAATTGAAGAGTTATTTTCAATTGAAGAGTTATTTTCAATTGAAGATATATATTCAATTGAAGAGTTATTTTCAATTGAAGAGTTATTTTCAATTGAAAGGTGATTTTCCATTGAAGAGTTATTTTCAATTGAAGAGTTATTTTCAATTGAAGATATATATTCAATTGAAGAGTTATTTTCAATTGAAGAGTTATTTTCAGTTGAAGAGTTATTTTCAGTTGAAGAGTTATTTTCAATTGAAGAGTTATTTTCCATTGAAGAGTTATTTTCCATTAAAGAGTTATTTTCAATTGAAGAATTATTTTCAATTGAAGAGTTATTTTCAATTGAAAAGTTATTTTCAATTGAAGAGTTATTTTCGATTGAATAGTTATTTTCAATTGAAAGGTGATTTTCCATTGAAGAGTTATTTTCAATTGAAGAGTTATTTTCAATTGAAAGGTTGTTTTCCATTGAGAGTTATTTTCCATTGAAGAGTTATTTTCCATTGAAGAGTTATTTTCCATTGAAGAGTTATTTTCCATTGAAGAGTTATTTTCAATTGAAGAGTTATTTTCCATTGAAGAGTTATTTTCAATTGAAGAGTTATTTTCAATTGAAGAGTTATTTTCCATGGAAGAGTAATTTTCCATGGAAGAGTAATTTTCCATGGAAGAGTAATTTTCAATGGAAGAGTAATTTTCCATGGAAGAGTAATTTTCCATGGAAGAGTAATTTTCCATGGAAGAGTAATTTTCCATGGAAGAGTAATTTTCCATGGAAGAGTAATTTTCCATGGAAGAGTAATTTTCCATGGAAGAGTAATTTTCCATGGAAGAGTTATTTTCCATGGAAGAGTTATTTTCAATTGAAGAGTTATTTTCAATTGAAGAGTTATTTTCAATTGATGAGTTATTTTCCATGGAAGAGTAATTTTCCATGGAAGAGTAATTTTCCATGGAAGAGTAATTTTCCATGGAAGAGTAATTTTCCATGGAAGAGTAATTTTCCATGGAAGAATAATTTTTCATGGAAGAGTAATTTTCCATGGAAGAGTAATTTTCCATGGAAGAGTAATTTTCCATGGAAGAGTAATTTTCCATGGAAGAGTAATTTTCCATGGAAGAGTAATTTTCCATGGAAGAGTAATTTTCCATGGAAGAGTAATTT
Source organism: Odiellus spinosus (assembly GCA_963920705.1). Classification (NCBI taxonomy): domain Eukaryota; kingdom Metazoa; phylum Arthropoda; class Arachnida; order Opiliones; family Phalangiidae; genus Odiellus; species Odiellus spinosus. The sequence goes on from OY987226.1 coordinate 28,418,686, forward strand.
TCCATGGAAGAGTAATTTTCCATGGAAGAGTAATTTTCCATGGAAGAGTAATTTTCCATGGAAGAGTAATTTTCCATTGAAGAGTTATTTTCCATGGAAGAGTTATTTTCCATTGAAGAGTTATTTTCCATTGAAGAGTTATTTTCAATTGAAGAGTTATTTTCAATTGAAGAGTTATTTTCAATTGAAGAGTTATTTTCAATTGAAGAGTTATTTTCAATTGAAGAGTTATTTTCAATTGATGAGTTATTTTCAATTGAAGAGTTATTTTCAATTGAAGAGTTATTTTCAATTGAAGAGTTATTTTCAATTGAAGAGTTATTTTCAATTGAAGAGTTATTTTCAATTGAAGAGTTATTTTCAATTGAAGAGTTATTTTCAATTGAAGATATATATTCAATTGAAGAGTTATTTTCAATTGAAGAGTTATTTTCAATTGAAAGGTGATTTTCCATTGAAGAGTTATTTTCAATTGAAGAGTTATTTTCAATTGAAGATATATATTCAATTGAAGAGTTATTTTCAATTGAAGAGTTATTTTCAGTTGAAGAGTTATTTTCAGTTGAAGAGTTATTTTCAATTGAAGAGTTATTTTCCATTGAAGAGTTATTTTCCATTAAAGAGTTATTTTCAATTGAAGAATTATTTTCAATTGAAGAGTTATTTTCAATTGAAAAGTTATTTTCAATTGAAGAGTTATTTTCGATTGAATAGTTATTTTCAATTGAAAGGTGATTTTCCATTGAAGAGTTATTTTCAATTGAAGAGTTATTTTCAATTGAAAGGTTGTTTTCCATTGAGAGTTATTTTCCATTGAAGAGTTATTTTCCATTGAAGAGTTATTTTCCATTGAAGAGTTATTTTCCATTGAAGAGTTATTTTCAATTGAAGAGTTATTTTCCATTGAAGAGTTATTTTCAATTGAAGAGTTATTTTCAATTGAAGAGTTATTTTCCATGGAAGAGTAATTTTCCATGGAAGAGTAATTTTCCATGGAAGAGTAATTTTCAATGGAAGAGTAATTTTCCATGGAAGAGTAATTTTCCATGGAAGAGTAATTTTCCATGGAAGAGTAATTTTCCATGGAAGAGTAATTTTCCATGGAAGAGTAATTTTCCATGGAAGAGTAATTTTCCATGGAAGAGTAATTTTCCATGGAAGAGTTATTTTCCATGGAAGAGTTATTTTCAATTGAAGAGTTATTTTCAATTGAAGAGTTATTTTCAATTGATGAGTTATTTTCCATGAAAGAGTAATTTTCCATGGAAGAGTAATTTTCCATGGAAGAGTAATTTTCCATGGAAGAGTAATTTTCCATGGAAGAGTAATTTTCCATGGAAGAATAATTTTTCATGGAAGAGTAATTTTCCATGGAAGAGTAATTTTCCATGGAAGAGTAATTTTCCATGGAAGAGTAATTTTCCATGGAAGAGTAATTTTCCATGGAAGAGTAATTTTCCATGGAAGAGTAATTTTCCATGGAAGAGTAATTTTCCATGGAAGAGTAATTTTCCATGGAAGAGTAATTTTCCATGGAAGAGTAATTTTCCATGGAAGAGTAATTTTCCATTGAAGAGTTATTTTCCATGGAAGAGTTATTTTCCATTGAAGAGTTATTTTCCATTGAAGAGTTATTTTCAATTGAAGAGTTATTTTCAATTGAAGAGTTATTTTCAATTGAAGAGTTATTTTCAATTGAAGAGTTATTTTCAATTGAAGAGTTATTTTCAATTGAAGAGTTATTTTCAATTGAAGAGTTATTTTCAATTGAAGAGTTATTTTCAATTGAAGAGTTATTTTCAATTGAAGAGTTATTTTCAATTGAAAGGTGATTTTCCATTGAAGAGTTATTTTCAATTGAAGAGTTATTTTCAATTGAAAGGTTATTTTCCATTGAAGAGTTATTTTCAATTGAAGAGTTATTTTCGATTGAGAGTTATTTTCAATTGGAGAGCTATTTTCAATTGAGTTATTTTCAATTGAAGAGTTATTTGAAGAGTTATTTTCAATTGAAGAGTTATTTGAAGAGTTATTTTCAATTGAAAAGTTATTTGAAGAGTTATTTTCCATTGAAGAGTTATTTTCAATTGAAGAGTTATTTTCGATTGAGAGTTATTTTCAATTGGAGAGCTATTTTCAATTGAGTTATTTTCAATTGAAGAGTTATTTGAAGAGTTATTTTCAATTGAAAAGTTATTTGAAGAGTTATTTACAATTGAAGAGTTATTTTCAATTGAAGAGTTATTTTCAATTGAAGAGTTATTTTCAATTGAAGAGTTATTTGAAGAGTTATTTTCAATTGAAGAGTTATTTGAAGAGTTATTTTCAATTGAAGAGTTATTTGAAGAGTTATTTTCAAGTGAAGAGTTATTTGAAGAGTTATTTTCAATTGAAGAGTTATTTTCAATTGAAGAGTTATTTTCGATTGAGAGTTATTTTCAATTGAAAGGTTATTTTCCATTGAAGAGTTATTTTCAATTAAAGAGTTATTTTCAATTGAAGAGATATTTTCAATTGAAAGGTGATTTTCCATTGAAGAGTTATTTTCAATTAAAGAGTTATTTTCAATTGAAGAGTTATTTTCAATTGAAGAGTTACTTTCACTTGAAGAGTTATTTTCAATTGAAAGGTTATTTTCCATTGAAGAGTTATTTTCAATTGAAAGGTTATTTTCCATTGAAGAGTTATTTTCAATTAAAGAGTTATTTTTAATTGAAGAGTTATTTTCAATTGAAGAGTTATTTTCAATTGAAGAGTTATTTTCAATTGAAAGGTGATTTTCCATTGAAGAGTTATTTTCAATTGAAGAGTTATTTTCAATTGAAGAGTTATTTTCAATTGAAGAGTTATTTTCAATTGAAGATATATATTCAATTGAAGAGTTATTTTCAATTGAAGAGTTATTTTTAATTGAAGAGTTATTTTCAATTGAAGAGTTATTTTCAATTGAAGAGTTATTTTCCAATGAAGAGTTATTTTCAATTGAAGAGTTATTTTCAATTGAAGAGTTATTTTCAATTGAAGAGTTATTTTCAATTGAAGAGTTATTTTCAATTGAAGATATATATTCAATTGAAGAGTTATTTTCAATTGAAGAGTTATTTTCAATTGAAAGGTGATTTTCCATTGAAGAGTTATTTTCAATTGAAGAGTTATTTTCAATTGAAGATATATATTCAATTGAAGAGTTATTTTCAATTGAAGAGTTATTTTTAATTGAAGAGTTATTTTCAATTGAAGAGTTATTTTCAATTGAAGAGTTATTTTCCATTGAAGAGTTATTTTCAATTGAAGAGTTATTTTCAATTGAAGAGTTATTTTCAATTGAAGAGTTATTTTCAATTGAAGAGTTATTTTCAATTGAAGAGTTATTTTCAATTGAAGAGTTATTTTCAATTGAAGAGTTATTTTCAATTGAAGAGTTATTTTCAATTGAAAGGTGATTTTCCATTGAAGAGTTATTTTCAATTGAAGAGTTATTTTCAATTGAAAGGTTATTTTCCACTGAAGAGTTATTTTCAATTGAAGAGTTATTTTCAATTGAAGAGTTATTTTCAATTGAAGAGTTATTTTCAATTGAAGAGTTATTTTCAATTGAAGAGTTATTTTCAATTGAAGAGTTATTTTCAATTGAAGAGTTATTTTCAATTGAAGAGTTATTTTCAATTGAAGAGTTATTTTCAATTGAAGAGTTATTTTCAATTGAAAGGTGATTTTCCATTGAAGAGTTATTTTCAATTGAAGAGTTATTTTCAATTGAAAGGTTATTTTCTACTGAAGAGTTATTTTCAATTGAAGAGTTATTTTCAATTGAAGAGTTATTTTCCATTGAAGAGTTATTTTCAATTGAAGAGTTATTTTCAATTGAAGAGTTATTTTCAATTGAAGAGTTATTTTCAATTGAAGAGTTATTTTCAATTGAAGAGTTATTTTCAATTGAAGAGTTATTTTCAATTGAAGAGTTATTTTCAATTGAAGAGTTATTTTCAATTGAAGAGTTATTTTCAATTGAAGAGTTATTTTCAATTGAAGAGTTATTTTCAATTGAAAGGTGATTTTCCATTGAAGAGTTATTTTCAATTGAAGATTTATTTTCAATTGAAAGGTTATTTTCCATTGAAGAGTTAATTTCAGTTGAAGAGTTATTTTACATTGAAGAGTTATTTTCCATTAAAGAGTTATTTTCAATTGAAGAATTATTTTCAATTGAAGAGTTATTTTCAATTGAAGAGTTATTTTCAATTGAAGAGTTATTTTCAATTGAAAAGTTATTTTCAATTGAAGAGTTATTTTCGATTGAATAGTTATTTTCAATTGAAAGGTGATTTTCCATTGAAGAGTTATTTTCGATTGAAGAGTTATTTTCCATTGAAGAGTTATTTTCCATTGAAGAGTTATTTTCAATAGAAGAGTTATTTTCAATAGAAGAGTTAATTTCAATCGAAGAGTTATTTTCAATTGAAGAGTTATTTTTCATTGAAGAGTTATTTTCCATTGAAGAGTTATTTTCAATTGAAGAGTTATTTTCAATTGAAGAGTTATTTTCAATTGAAGAGTTATTTTCAATTGAAGAGTTATTTTCAATTGAAGAGTTATTTTCAATTGAAGAGTTATTTTCAATTGAAGAGTTATTTTCAATTGAAGAGTTATTTTCAATTGAAGAGTTATTTTCAATTGAAGAGTTATTTTCAATTGAAGAGTTATTTTCAATTAAAGAGTTATTTTCAATTAAAGAGTTATTTTCAATTAAAGAGTTATTTTCAATTAAAGAGTTATTTTCAATTGAAGAGTTATTTTCAATTGAAGATATATATTCAATTGAAGAGTTATTTTCAATTGAAGAGTTATTTTCAATTGAAGAGTTATTTTCAATTGAAGAGTTATTTTCAATTGAAGAGTTATTTTCAATTGAAGAGTTATTTTCAATTGAAGAGTTATTTTCAATTGAAGAGTTATTTTCAATTGAAGAGTTATTTTCAATTGAAGAGTTATTTTCAATTGAAAGGTGATTTTCCATTGAAGAGTTATTTTCAATTGAAGAGTTATTTTCAATTGAAAGGTTATTTTCCATTGAAGAGTTATTTTCAGTTGAAGAGTTATTTTCAGTTGAAGAGTTATTTTCAATTGAAGAGTTATTTTCCATTGAAGAGTTATTTTCCATTAAAGAGTTATTTTCAATTGAAGAGTTATTTTCAATTGAAGAGTTATTTTCAATTGAAGAGTTATTTTCAATTGAAGAGTTATTTTCAATTGAAGAGTTATTTTCAATTGAAGAGTTATTTTCAATTGAAGAGTTATTTTCAATTGAAGAGTTATTTTCAATTGAAGAGTTATTTTCAATTGAAGAGTTATTTTCAATTGAAAGGTGATTTTCCATTGAAGAGTTATTTTCAATTGAAGAGTTATTTTCAATTGAAAGGTTATTTTCTACTGAAGAGTTATTTTCAATTGAAGAGTTATTTTCAATTGAAGAGTTATTTTCCATTGAAGAGTTATTTTCAATTGAAGAGTTATTTTCAATTGAAGAGTTATTTTCAATTGAAGAGTTATTTTCAATTGAAGAGTTATTTTCAATTGAAGAGTTATTTTCAATTGAAGAGTTATTTTCAATTGAAGAGTTATTTTCAATTGAAGAGTTATTTTCAATTGAAGAGTTATTTTCAATTGAAAGGTGATTTTCCATTGAAGAGTTATTTTCAATTGAAGATTTATTTTCAATTGAAAGGTTATTTTCCATTGAAGAGTTAATTTCAGTTGAAGAGTTATTTTACATTGAAGAGTTATTTTCCATTAAAGAGTTATTTTCAATTGAAGAATTATTTTCAATTGAAGAGTTATTTTCAATTGAAGAGTTATTTTCAATTGAAGAGTTATTTTCAATTGAAAAGTTATTTTCAATTGAAGAGTTATTTTCGATTGAATAGTTATTTTCAATTGAAAGGTGATTTTCCATTGAAGAGTTATTTTCGATTGAAGAGTTATTTTCCATTGAAGAGTTATTTTCCATTGAAGAGTTATTTTCAATAGAAGAGTTATTTTCAATAGAAGAGTTAATTTCAATCGAAGAGTTATTTTCAATTGAAGAGTTATTTTTCATTGAAGAGTTATTTTCCATTGAAGAGTTATTTTCAATTGAAGAGTTATTTTCAATTGAAGAGTTATTTTCAATTGAAGAGTTATTTTCAATTGAAGAGTTATTTTCAATTGAAGAGTTATTTTCAATTGAAGAGTTATTTTCAATTGAAGAGTTATTTTCAATTGAAGAGTTATTTTCAATTGAAGAGTTATTTTCAATTGAAGAGTTATTTTCAATTGAAGAGTTATTTTCAATTAAAGAGTTATTTTCAATTAAAGAGTTATTTTCAATTAAAGAGTTATTTTCAATTGAAGAGTTATTTTCAATTGAAGATATATATTCAATTGAAGAGTTATTTTCAATTGAAGAGTTATTTTCAATTGAAGAGTTATTTTCAATTGAAGAGTTATTTTCAATTGAAGAGTTATTTTCAATTGAAGAGTTATTTTCAATTGAAGAGTTATTTTCAATTGAAGAGTTATTTTCAATTGAAAGGTGATTTTCCATCGAAGAGTTATTTTCAATTGAAGAGTTATTTTCAATTGAAAGGTTATTTTCCATTGAAGAGTTATTTTCAGTTGAAGAGTTATTTTCAGTTGAAGAGTTATTTTCAATTGAAGAGTTATTTTCCATTGAAGAGTTATTTTCCATTAAAGAGTTATTTTCAATTGAAGAGTTATTTTCAATTGAAGAGTTATTTTCAATTGAAGAGTTATTTTCAGTTGAAGAGTTATTTTCAATTGAAGAGTTATTTTCCATTGAAGAGTTATTTTCCATTAAAGAGTTATTTTCAATTGAAGAGTTATTTTCAATTGAAGAGTTATTTTCAATTGAAAGGTGATTTTCCATTGAAGAGTTATTTTCAATTGAAGAGTTATTTTCAATTGAAAGGTTATTTTCCATTGAAGAGTTATTTTCAGTTGAAGAGTTATTTTCAGTTGAAGAGTTATTTTCAATTGAAGAGTTATTTTCCATTGAAGAGTTATTTTCCATTAAAGAGTTATTTTCAATTGAAGAGTTATTTTCAATTGAAGAGTTATTTTCAATTGAAGAGTTATTTTCAATTGAAGAGTTATTTTCAATTGAAGAGTTATTTTCAATTGAAGAGTTATTTTCAATTGAAGAGTTATTTTCAATTGAAGAGTTATTTTCAATTGAAGAGTTATTTTCAATTGAAAGGTGATTTTCCATTGAAGAGTTATTTTCAATTGAAGAGTTATTTTCAATTGAAAGGTTATTTTCTACTGAAGAGTTATTTTCAATTGAAGAGTTATTTTCAATTGAAGAGTTATTTTCCATTGAAGAGTTATTTTCAATTGAAGAGTTATTTTCAATTGAAGAGTTATTTTCAATTGAAGAGTTATTTTCAATTGAAGAGTTATTTTCAATTGAAGAGTTATTTTCAATTGAAGAGTTATTTTCAATTGAAGAGTTATTTTCAATTGAAGAGTTATTTTCAATTGAAGAGTTATTTTCAATTGAAGAGTTATTTTCAATTGAAAGGTGATTTTCCATTGAAGAGTTATTTTCAATTGAAGATTTATTTTCAATTGAAAGGTTATTTTCCATTGAAGAGTTAATTTCAGTTGAAGAGTTATTTTACATTGAAGAGTTATTTTCCATTAAAGAGTTATTTTCAATTGAAGAATTATTTTCAATTGAAGAGTTATTTTCAATTGAAGAGTTATTTTCAATTGAAGAGTTATTTTCAATTGAAAAGTTATTTTCAATTGAAGAGTTATTTTCGATTGAATAGTTATTTTCAATTGAAAGGTGATTTTCCATTGAAGAGTTATTTTCGATTGAAGAGTTATTTTCCATTGAAGAGTTATTTTCCATTGAAGAGTTATTTTCAATAGAAGAGTTATTTTCAATAGAAGAGTTAATTTCAATCGAAGAGTTATTTTCAATTGAAGAGTTATTTTTCATTGAAGAGTTATTTTCCATTGAAGAGTTATTTTCAATTGAAGAGTTATTTTCAATTGAAGAGTTATTTTCAATTGAAGAGTTATTTTCAATTGAAGAGTTATTTTCAATTGAAGAGTTATTTTCAATTGAAGAGTTATTTTCAATTGAAGAGTTATTTTCAATTGAAGAGTTATTTTCAATTGAAGAGTTATTTTCAATTGAAGAGTTATTTTCAATTGAAGAGTTATTTTCAATTAAAGAGTTATTTTCAATTAAAGAGTTATTTTCAATTAAAGAGTTATTTTCAATTGAAGAGTTATTTTCAATTGAAGATATATATTCAATTGAAGAGTTATTTTCAATTGAAGAGTTATTTTCAATTGAAGAGTTATTTTCAATTGAAGAGTTATTTTCAATTGAAGAGTTATTTTCAATTGAAGAGTTATTTTCAATTGAAGAGTTATTTTCAATTGAAGAGTTATTTTCAATTGAAAGGTGATTTTCCATCGAAGAGTTATTTTCAATTGAAGAGTTATTTTCAATTGAAAGGTTATTTTCCATTGAAGAGTTATTTTCAGTTGAAGAGTTATTTTCAGTTGAAGAGTTATTTTCAATTGAAGAGTTATTTTCCATTGAAGAGTTATTTTCCATTAAAGAGTTATTTTCAATTGAAGAGTTATTTTCAATTGAAGAGTTATTTTCAATTGAAGAGTTATTTTCAATTGAAGAGTTATTTTCAATTGAAGAGTTATTTTCAATTGAAGAGTTATTTTCAATTGAAGAGTTATTTTCAATTGAAGAGTTATTTTCAATTGAAGAGTTATTTTCAATTGAAAGGTGATTTTCCATTGAAGAGTTATTTTCAATTGAAGATTTATTTTCAATTGAAAGGTTATTTTCCATTGAAGAGTTAATTTCAGTTGAAGAGTTATTTTACATTGAAGAGTTATTTTCCATTAAAGAGTTATTTTCAATTGAAGAATTATTTTCAATTGAAGAGTTATTTTCAATTGAAGAGTTATTTTCAATTGAAGAGTTATTTTCAATTGAAAAGTTATTTTCAATTGAAGAGTTATTTTCGATTGAATAGTTATTTTCAATTGAAAGGTGATTTTCCATTGAAGAGTTATTTTCGATTGAAGAGTTATTTTCCATTGAAGAGTTATTTTCCATTGAAGAGTTATTTTCAATAGAAGAGTTATTTTCAATAGAAGAGTTAATTTCAATCGAAGAGTTATTTTCAATTGAAGAGTTATTTTTCATTGAAGAGTTATTTTCCATTGAAGAGTTATTTTCAATTGAAGAGTTATTTTCAATTGAAGAGTTATTTTCAATTGAAGAGTTATTTTCAATTGAAGAGTTATTTTCAATTGAAGAGTTATTTTCAATTGAAGAGTTATTTTCAATTGAAGAGTTATTTTCAATTGAAGAGTTATTTTCAATTGAAGAGTTATTTTCAATTGAAGAGTTATTTTCAATTGAAGAGTTATTTTCAATTAAAGAGTTATTTTCAATTAAAGAGTTATTTTCAATTGAAGAGTTATTTTCAATTGAAGATATATATTCAATTGAAGAGTTATTTTCAATTGAAGAGTTATTTTCAATTGAAGAGTTATTTTCAATTGAAGAGTTATTTTCAATTGAAGAGTTATTTTCAATTGAAGAGTTATTTTCAATTGAAAAGTTATTTTCAATTGAAGAGTTATTTTCGATTGAATAGTTATTTTCAATTGAAAGGTGATTTTCCATTGAAGAGTTATTTTCAATTGAAGAGTTATTTTCAATTGAAAGGTTGTTTTCCATTGAAGAGTTTTTTTCCATTGAAGAGTTATTTTCCATTGAAGAGTTATTTTCCATTGAAGAGTTATTTTCCATTGAAGAGTTATTTTCCATTGAAGAGTTATTTTCAATTGAAGAGTTATTTTCAATGGAAGAGTTATTTTCAATTGAAGAGTTATTTTCAATTGAAGAGTTATTTTCAATTGAAGAGTTATTTTCAATTGAAGAGTTATTTTCAATTGAAGAGTTATTTTCAATTGAAAGGTGATTTTCCATTGAAGAGTTATTTTCAATTGAAGAGTTATTTTCAATTGAAGAGTTATTTTCAATTGAAGAGTTATTTTCAATTGAAGAGTTATTTTCAATTGAAGAGTTATTTTCAATTGAAGAGTTATTTTCAATTGAAGAGTTATTTTCAATTGAAAGGTGATTTTCCATCGAAGAGTTATTTTCAATTGAAGAGTTATTTTCAATTGAAAGGTTATTTTCCATTGAAGAGTTATTTTCAGTTGAAGAGTTATTTTCAGTTGAAGAGTTATTTTCAATTGAAGAGTTATTTTCCATTGAAGAGTTATTTTCCATTAAAGAGTTATTTTCAATTGAAGAGTTATTTTCAATTGAAGAGTTATTTTCAATTGAAGAGTTATTTTCAATTGAAGAGTTATTTTCAATTGAAGAGTTATTTTCAATTGAAGAGTTATTTTCAATTGAAGAGTTATTTTCAATTGAAGAGTTATTTTCAATTGAAAGGTGATTTTCCATTGAAGAGTTATTTTCAATTGAAGATTTATTTTCAATTGAAAGGTTATTTTCCATTGAAGAGTTAATTTCAGTTGAAGAGTTATTTTACATTGAAGAGTTATTTTCCATTAAAGAGTTATTTTCAATTGAAGAATTATTTTCAATTGAAGAGTTATTTTCAATTGAAGAGTTATTTTCAATTGAAGAGTTATTTTCAATTGAAAAGTTATTTTCAATTGAAGAGTTATTTTCGATTGAATAGTTATTTTCAATTGAAAGGTGATTTTCCATTGAAGAGTTATTTTCGATTGAAGAGTTATTTTCCATTGAAGAGTTATTTTCCATTGAAGAGTTATTTTCAATAGAAGAGTTATTTTCAATAGAAGAGTTAATTTCAATCGAAGAGTTATTTTCAATTGAAGAGTTATTTTTCATTGAAGAGTTATTTTCCATTGAAGAGTTATTTTCAATTGAAGAGTTATTTTCAATTGAAGAGTTATTTTCAATTGAAGAGTTATTTTCAATTGAAGAGTTATTTTCAATTGAAGAGTTATTTTCAATTGAAGAGTTATTTTCAATTGACGAGTTATTTTCAATTGAAGAGTTATTTTCAATTGAAGAGTTATTTTCAATTGAAGAGTTATTTTCAATTGAAGAGTTATTTTCAATTAAAGAGTTATTTTCAATTAAAGAGTTATTTTCAATTGAAGAGTTATTTTCAATTGAAGATATATATTCAATTGAAGAGTTATTTTCAATTGAAGAGTTATTTTCAATTGAAGAGTTATTTTCAATTGAAGAGTTATTTTCAATTGAAGAGTTATTTTCAATTGAAGAGTTATTTTCAATTGAAGAGTTATTTTCAATTGAAGAGTTATTTTCAATTGAAAGGTGATTTTCCATTGAAGAGTTATTTTCAATTGAAGAGTTATTTTCAATTGAAAGGTTATTTTCCATTGAAGAGTTATTTTCAGTTGAAGAGTTATTTTCAGTTGAAGAGTTATTTTCAATTGAAGAGTTATTTTCCATTGAAGAGTTATTTTCCATTAAAGAGTTATTTTCAATTGAAGAATTATTTTCATTTGAAGAGTTATTTTCAATTGAAGAGTTATTTTCAATTGAAAAGTTATTTTCAATTGAAGAGTTATTTTCGATTGAATAGTTATTTTCAATTGAAAGGTGATTTTCCATTGAAGAGTTATTTTCAATTGAAGAGTTATTTTCAATTGAAAGGTTGTTTTCCATTGAAGAGTTTTTTTCCATTGAAGAGTTATTTTCCATTGAAGAGTTATTTTCCATTGAAGAGTTATTTTCCATTGAAGAGTTATTTTCCATTGAAGAGTTATTTTCAATTGAAGAGTTATTTTCAATGGAAGAGTTATTTTCAATTGAAGAGTTATTTTCAATTGAAGAGTTATTTTCAATTGAAGAGTTATTTTCAATTGAAGAGTTATTTTCAATTGAAGAGTTATTTTCAATTGAAAGGTGATTTTCCATTGAAGAGTTATTTTCAATTGAAGAGTTATTTTCAATTGAAAGGTTATTTTCCATTGAAGAGTTATTTTCAGTTGAAGAGTTATTTTCAGTTGAAGAGTTATTTTCAATTGAAGAGTTATTTTCCATTGAAGAGTTATTTTCCATTAAAGAGTTATTTTCAATTGAAGAATTATTTTCAATTGAAGAGTTATTTTCAATTGAAAAGTTATTTTCAATTGAAGAGTTATTTTCGATTGAATAGTTATTTTCAATTGAAAGGTGATTTTCCATTGAAGAGTTATTTTCAATTGAAGAGTTATTTTCAATTGAAAGGTTGTTTTCCATTGAAGAGTTATTTTCCATTGAAGAGTTATTTTCCATTGAAGAGTTATTTTCCATTGAAGAGTTATTTTCCATTGAAGAGTTATTTTCAATTGAAGAGATATTTTCAATTGAAGAGTTATTTTCCATGGAAGAGTAATTTTCCATGGAAGAGTAATTTTCCATGGAAGAGTAATTTTCAATGGAAGAGTAATTTTCCATGGAAGAGTAATTTTCCATGGAAGAGTAATTTTCCATGGAAGAGTAATTTTCCATGGAAGAGTAATTTTCCATGGAAGAGTAATTTTCCATGGAAGAGTAATTTTCCATGGAAGAGTAATTTTCCATGGAAGAGTTATTTTCCATGGAAGAGTTATTTTCAATTGAAGAGTTATTTTCAATTGAAGAGTTATTTTCAATTGATGAGTTATTTTCCATGGAAGAGTAATTTTCCATGGAAGAGTAATTTTCCATGGAAGAGTAATTTTCCATGGAAGAGTAATTTTCCATGGAAGAGTAATTTTCCATGGAAGAATAATTTTTCATGGAAGAGTAATTTTCCATGGAAGAGTAATTTTCCATGGAAGAGTAATTTTCCATGGAAGAGTAATTTTCCATGGAAGAGTAATTTTCCATGGAAGAGTAATTTTCCATGGAAGAGTAATTTTCCATGGAAGAGTAATTTTCCATGGAAGAGTAATTTTCCATGGAAGAGTAATTTTCCATGGAAGAGTAATTTTCCATGGAAGAGTAATTTTCCATTGAAGAGTTATTTTCCATGGAAGAGTTATTTTCCATTGAAGAGTTATTTTCCATTGAAGAGTTATTTTCAATTGAAGAGTTATTTTCAATTGAAGAGTTATTTTCAATTGAAGAGTTATTTTCAATTGAAGAGTTATTTTCAATTGAAGAGTTATATTCAATTGAAGAGTTATTTTCAATTGAAGAGTTATTTTCAATTGAAGAGTTATTTTCAATTGAAGAGTTATTTTCAATTGAAAGGTGATTTTCCATTGAAGAGTTATTTTCAATTGAAGAGTTATTTTCAATTGAAAGGTTATTTTCCATTGAAGAGTTATTTTCAATTGAAGAGTTATTTTCGATTGAGAGTTATTTTCAATTGGAGAGCTATTTTCAATTGAGTTATTTTCAATTGAAGAGTTATTTGAAGAGTTATTTTCAATTGAAGAGTTATTTGAAGAGTTATTTTCAATTGAAAAGTTATTTGAAGAGTTATTTTCCATTGAAGAGTTATTTTCAATTGAAGAGTTATTTTCGATTGAGAGTTATTTTCAATTGGAGAGCTATTTTCAATTGAGTTATTTTCAATTGAAGAGTTATTTGAAGAGTTATTTTCAATTGAAGAGTTATTTGAAGAGTTATTTTCAATTGAAAAGTTATTTGAAGAGTTATTTACAATTGAAGAGTTATTTTCAATTGAAGAGTTATTTTCAATTGAAGAGTTATTTGAAGAGTTATTTTCAATTGAAGAGTTATTTTCAATTGAAGAGTTATTTGAAGAGTTATTTTCAATTGAAGAGTTATTTGAAGAGTTATTTTCAAGTGAAGAGTTATTTGAAGAGTTATTTTCAATTGAAGAGTTATTTTCAATTGAAGAGTTATTTTCGATTGAGAGTTATTTTCAATTGAAAGGTTATTTTCCATTGAAGAGTTATTTTCAATTAAAGAGTTATTTTCAATTGAAGAGTTATTTTCAATTGAAGAGTTACTTTCACTTGAAGAGTTATTTTCAATTGAAAGGTTATTTTCCATTGAAGAGTTATTTTCAATTGAAAGGTTATTTTCCATTGAAGAGTTATTTTCAATTGAAAGGTTATTTTCCATTGAAGAGTTATTTTCAATTAAAGAGTTATTTTTAATTGAAGAGTTATTTTCAATTGAAGAGTTATTTTCAATTGAAGAGTTATTTTCAATTGAAAGGTGATTTTCCATTGAAGAGTTATTTTCAATTGAAGAGTTATTTTCAATTGAAGATATATATTCAATTGAAGAGTTATTTTCAATTGAAGAGTTATTTTCAATTGAAGAGTTATTTTCAATTGAAGAGTTATTTTCAATTGAAGAGTTATTTTCAATTGAAGAGTTATTTTCAATTGAAGAGTTATTTTCCATTGAAGAGTTATTTTCAATTGAAGAGTTATTTTCAATTGAAGAGTTATTTTCAATTGAAGAGTTATTTTCAATTGAAGAGTTATTTTCAATTGAAGAGTTATTTTCAATTGAAGAGTTATTTTCAATTGAAGAGTTATTTTCAATTGAAGAGTTATTTTCAATTGAAGAGTTATTTTCAATTGAAGAGTTATTTTCAATTGAAGAGTTATTTTCAATTGAAAGGTGATTTTCCATTGAAGAGTTATTTTCAATTGAAGAGTTATTTTCAATTGAAAGGTTATTTTCCACTGAAGAGTTATTTTCAATTGAAGAGTTATTTTCAATTGAAGAGTTATTTTCAATTGAAGAGTTATTTTCAATTGAAGAGTTATTTTCAATTGAAGAGTTATTTTCAATTGAAGAGTTATTTTCAATTGAAGAGTTATTTTCAATTGAAGAGTTATTTTCAATTGAAGAGTTATTTTCAATTGAAAGGTGATTTTCCATTGAAGAGTTATTTTCAATTGAAGAGTTATTTTCAATTGAAAGGTTATTTTCCACTGAAGAGTTATTTTCAATTGAAGAGTTATTTTCAATTGAAGAGTTATTTTCCATTGAAGAGTTATTTTCAATTGAAGAGTTATTTTCAATTGAAGAGTTATTTTCAATTGAAGAGTTATTTTCAATTGAAGAGTTATTTTCAATTGAAGAGTTATTTTCAATTGAAGAGTTATTTTCAATTGAAGAGTTATTTTCAATTGAAGAGTTATTTTCAATTGAAGAGTTATTTTCAATTGAAGAGTTATTTTCAATTGAAAGGTGATTTTCCATTGAAGAGTTATTTTCAATTGAAGATTTATTTTCAATTGAAAGGTTATTTTCCATTGAAGAGTTATTTTCAGTTGAAGAGTTATTTTCAGTTGAAGAGTTATTTTCAATTGAAGAGTTATTTTACATTGAAGAGTTATTTTCCATTAAAGAGTTATTTTCAATTGAAGAATTATTTTCAATTGAAGAGTTATTTTCAATTGAAGAGTTATTTTCAATTGAAGAGTTATTTTCAATTGAAAAGTTATTTTCAATTGAAGAGTTATTTTCGATTGAATAGTTATTTTCAATTGAAAGGTGATTTTCCATTGAAGAGTTATTTTCGATTGAAGAGTTATTTTCCATTGAAGAGTTATTTTCCATTGAAGAGTTATTTTCAATAGAAGAGTTATTTTCAATAGAAGAGTTAATTTCAATCGAAGAGTTATTTTCAATTGAAGAGTTATTTTTCATTGAAGAGTTATTTTCCATTGAAGAGTTATTTTCAATTGAAGAGTTATTTTCAATTGAAGAGTTATTTTCAATTGAAGAGTTATTTTCAATTGAAGAGTTATTTTCAATTGAAGAGTTATTTTCAATTGAAGAGTTATTTTCAATTGAAAGGTGATTTTCCATTGAAGAGTTATTTTCAATTGAAGATTTATTTTCAATTGAAAGGTTATTTTCCATTGAAGAGTTATTTTCAGTTGAAGAGTTATTTTCAGTTGAAGAGTTATTTTCAATTGAAGAGTTATTTTACATTGAAGAGTTATTTTCCATTAAAGAGTTATTTTCAATTGAAGAATTATTTTCAATTGAAGAGTTATTTTCAATTGAAGAGTTATTTTCAATTGAAGAGTTATTTTCCATTAAAGAGTTATTTTCAATTGAAGAATTATTTTCATTTGAAGAGTTATTTTCAATTGAAGAGTTATTTTCAATTGAAAAGTTATTTTCAATTGAAGAGTTATTTTCGATTGAATAGTTATTTTCAATTGAAAGGTGATTTTCCATTGAAGAGTTATTTTCAATTGAAGAGTTATTTTCAATTGAAGAGTTATTTTCAATAGAAGAGTTATTTTCAATAGAAGTGTTAATTTTAATCGAAGAGTTATTTTCAATTGAAGAGTTATTTTTCATTGAAGAGTTATTTTCCATTGAAGAGTTATTTTCGATTGAATAGTTATTTTCAATTGAAAGGTGATTTTCCATTGAAGAGTTATTTTCGATTGAAGAGTTATTTTCCATTGAAGAGTTATTTTCCATTGAAGAGTTATTTTCAATAGAAGAGTTATTTTCAATAGAAGTGTTAATTTTAATCGAAGAGTTATTTTCAATTGAAGAGTTATTTTTCATTGAAGAGTTATTTTCCATTGAAGAGTTATTTTCAATTGAAGAGTTATTTTCAATTGAAGAGTTATTTTCAATTGAAGAGTTATTTTCAATTGAAGAGTTATTTTCAATTGAAGAGTTATTTTCAATTGAAGAGTTATTTTCAATTGAAGAGTTATTTTCAATTGAAGAGTTATTTTCAATTGAAGAGTTATTTTCAATTGAAGAGTTATTTTCAATTGAAGAGTTATTTTCAATTGAAGAGTTATTTTCAATTGAAGAGTTATTTTCAATTGAAGAGTTATTTTCAATTGAAGAGTTATTTTCAATTGAAAGGTTATTTTCCATTGAAGAGTTATTTTCAGTTGAAGAGTTATTTTCAGTTGAAGAGTTATTTTCAATTGAAGAGTTATTTTCCATTGAAGAGTTATTTTCCATTAAAGAGTTATTTTCAATTGAAGAATTATTTTCATTTGAAGAGTTATTTTCAATTGAAGAGTTATTTTCAATTGAAAAGTTATTTTCAATTGAAGAGTTATTTTCGATTGAATAGTTATTTTCAATTGAAAGGTGATTTTCCATTGAAGAGTTATTTTCAATTGAAGAGTTATTTTCAATTGAAAGGTTGTTTTCCATTGAAGAGTTATTTTCCATTGAAGAGTTATTTTCCATTGAAGAGTTATTTTCCATTGAAGAGTTATTTTCCATTGAAGAGTTATTTTCCATTGAAGAGTTATTTTCAATTGAAGAGTTATTTTCAATGGAAGAGTTATTTTCCATGGAAGAGTAATTTTCCATGGAAGAGTAATTTTCCATGGAAGAGTAATTTTCCATGGAAGAGTAATTTTCCATGGAAGAGTAATTTTCCATGGAAGAGTAATTTTCCATGGAAGAGTAATTTTCCATGGAATAGTTATTTTCAATTGAAGAGTTATTTTCCATGGAAGAATAATTTTTCATGGAAGAGTAATTTTCCATGGAAGAGTAATTTTCCATGGAAGAGTAATTTTCCATGGAAGAGTAATTTTCCATGGAAGAGTAATTTTCCATGGAAGAGTAATTTTCCATGGAAGAGTAATTTTCCATGGAAGAGTAATTTTCCATGGAAGAGTAATTTTCCATGGAAGAGTAATTTTCCATGGAAGAGTAATTTTCCATGGAAGATCTATTTTCTTTTGAGAGTTATTTTCTTTTGAGAGTTATTTTCGATTGAGAGTTATTTTCAGTTGAGGAGTTATTTTCAATTGAAAGGTTATTTTCCATTGAAGAGTTATTTTCATTTGAAGAGTTATTTTCCATTGAAGAGTTATTTTCAGTTGAACAGTTATTTGCAATTTAAGGTTTTATTCCATTGAAAGGTTATTTTCCATTGAAGAGTTATTTTCAATCGAAGAGTTATTTTCAGTTGAAGAGTTATTTTCAATTGAAGAGTTATTTTCGATTGAAGAGTTATTTTCCATTGAAGAGTAATTTTCCATTGAAGAGTTATTTTCAATAGAAGAGTTAATTTCAATCGAAGAGTTATTTTCAATTGAAGAGTTATTTTCAATTGAAGAGTTATTTTTCATTGAAGAGTTATTTTCCATTGAAGAGTTATTTTCAATTGAAGAGTTATTTTCAATTGAAGAGTTATTTTCAATTGAAGAGTTATTTTCAATTGAAGAGTTATTTATTTTCAATTGAAGAGTTATTTTCAATTGAAGAGTTATTTTCAATTGAAGAGTTATTTTCAATTGAAGAGTTATTTTCAATTGAAGAGTTATTTTCAATTGAAGAGTTATTTTCAATTGAAGAGTTATTTTCAATTGAAGAGTTATTTTCAATTAAAGAGTTATTTTCAATTAAAGAGTTATTTTCAATTGAAGAGTTATTTTCAATTGAAGATATATATTCAATTGAAGAGTTATTTTCAATTGAAGAGTTATTTTCAATTGAAGAGTTATTTTCAATTGAAGATATATATTCAATTGAAGATATATATTCAATTGAAGAGTTATTTTCAATTGAAGAGTTATTTTCAATTGAAGAGTTATTTTCAATTGAAGAGTTATTTTCAATTGAAGAGTTATTTTCAATTGAAAGGTGATTTTCCATTGAAGAGTTATTTTCAATTGAAGAGTTATTTTCAATTGAAAGGTTATTTTCCACTGAAGAGTTATTTTCAATTGAAGAGTTATTTTCAATTGAAGAGTTATTTTCAATTGAAGAGTTATTTTCCATTGAAGAGTTATTTTCAATTGAAGAGTTATTTTCAATTGAAGAGTTATTTTCAATTGAAGAGTTATTTTCAATTGAAGAGTTATTTTCAATTGAAGAGTTATTTTCAATTAAGAGTTATTTTCAATTGAAGAGTTATTTTCAATTGAAGAGTTATTTTCAATTGAAGAGTTATTTTCAATTGAAGAGTTATTTTCAATTGAAGAGTTATTTTCAATTGAAGAGTTATTTTCAATTGAAGAGTTATTTTCAATTGAAAGGTGATTTTCCATTGAAGAGTTATTTTCAATTGAAGAGTTATTTTCAATTGAAAGGTTATTTTCCATTGAAGAGTTATTTTCAGTTGAAGAGTTATTTTCAGTTGAAGAGTTATTTTCAATTGAAGAGTTATTTTCCATTGAAGAGTTATTTTCCATTAAAGAGTTATTTTCAATTGAAGAATTATTTTCAATTGAAGAGTTATTTTCAATTGAAAAGTTATTTTCAATTGAAGAGTTATTTTCGATTGAATAGTTATTTTCAATTGAAAGGTGATTTTCCATTGAAGAGTTATTTTCAATTGAAGAGTTATTTTCAATTGAAAGGTTGTTTTCCATTGAAGAGTTATTTTCCATTGAAGAGTTATTTTCCATTGAAGAGTTATTTTCCATTGAAGAGTTATTTTCCATTGAAGAGTTATTTTCAATTGAAGAGTTATTTTCAATTGAAGAGTTATTTTCCATGGAAGAGTTATTTTCCATGGAAGAGTAATTTTCCATGGAAGAGTAATTTTCCATGGAAGAGTAATTTTCAATGGAAGAGTAATTTTCCATGGAAGAGTAATTTTCCATGGAAGAGTAATTTTCCATGGAAGAGTAATTTTCCATGGAAGAGTAATTTTCCATGGAAGAGTAATTTTCCATGGAAGAGTAATTTTCCATGGAAGAGTAATTTTCCATGGAAGAGTTATTTTCCATGGAAGAGTTATTTTCAATTGAAGAGTTATTTTCAATTGAAGAGTTATTTTCCATGGAAGAGTAATTTTCCATGGAAGAGTAATTTTCCATGGAAGAGTAATTTTCCATGGAAGAGTAATTTTCCATGGAAGAATAATTTTTCATGGAAGAGTAATTTTCCATGGAAGAGTAATTTTCCATGGAAGAGTAATTTTCCATGGAAGAGTAATTTTCCATGGAAGAGTAATTTTCCATGGAAGAGTAATTTTCCATGGAAGAGTAATTTTCCATGGAAGAGTAATTTTCCATGGAAGAGTAATTTTCCATGGAAGAGTAATTTTCCATGGAAGAGTAATTTTCCATGGAAGAGTAATTTTCCATGGAAGAGTAATTTTCCATGGAAGAGTTATTTTCCATGGAAGAGTTATTTTCCATGGAAGAGTTATTTTCCATTGAAGAGTTATTTTCAATTGAAGAGTTATTTTCAATTGAAGAGTTATTTTCAATTGAAGAGTTATTTTCAATTGAAGAGTTATTTTCAATTGAAGAGTTATTTTCAATTGAAGAGTTATTTTCAATTGAAGAGTTATTTTCAATTGAAGAGTTATTTTCAATTGAAGAGTTATTTTCAATTGAAAGGTGATTTTCCATTGAAGAGTTATTTTCAATTGAAGAGTTATTTTCAATTGAAAGGTTATTTTCCATTGAAGAGTTATTTTCAATTGAAGAGTTATTTTCGATTGAGAGTTATTTTCAATTGGAGAGCTATTTTCAATTGAGTTATTTTCAATTGAAGAGTTATTTGAAGAGTTATTTTCAATTGAAGAGTTATTTGAAGAGTTATTTTCAATTGAAAAGTTATTTGAAGAGTTATTTACAATTGAAAAGTTATTTGAAGAGTTATTTACAATTGAAGAGTTATTTTCAATTGAAGAGTTATTTTCAATTGAAGAGTTATTTGAAGAGTTATTTTCAATTGAAGAGTTATTTTCAATTGAAAAGTTATTTGAAGAGTTATTTTCAATTGAAGAGTTATTTGAAGAGTTATTTTCAAGTGAAGAGTTATTTGAAGAGTTATTTTCAATTGAAGAGTTATTTTCAATTGAAGAGTTATTTTCGATTGAGAGTTATTTTCAATTGAAAGGTTATTTTCCATTGAAGAGTTATTTTCAATCGAAGAGTTATTTTCAGTTGAAGAGTTATTTTCAATTGAAGAGTTATTTTCGATTGAAGAGTTATTTTCCATTGAAGAGTAATTTTCCATTGAAGAGTTATTTACAATAGAAGAGTTAATTTCAATCGAAGAGTTATTTTCAATTGAAGAGTTATTTTTCATTGAAGAGTTATTTTCCATTGAAGAGTTATTTTCAATTGAAGAGTTATTTTCAATTGAAGAGTTATTTTCAATTGAAGAGTTATTTTCAATTGAAGAGTTATTTTCAATTGAAGAGTTATTTTCAATTGAAGAGTTATTTTCAATTGAAGAGTTATTTTCAATTGAAGAGTTATTTTCAATTGAAGAGTTATTTTCAATTGAAGAGTTATTTTCAATTGAAGAGTTATTTTCAATTGAAGAGTTATTTTCCATTAAAGAGTTATTTTCAATTGAAGAGTTATTTTCGATTGTGAGTTATTTTCGATTGAAGAGTTATTTTCAATCGAAGAGTTATTTTCAGTTGAAGAGTTAATTTCAATCGAAGAGTTATTTTCAATTGAAGAGTTATTTTTCATTGAAGAGTTATTTTTCATTGAAGAGTTATTTTTCATTGAAGAGTTATTTTTCATTGAAGAGTTATTTTCAATTGAAGAGTTATTTTCAATTGAAGAGTTATTTTCAATTGAAGAGTTATTTTCAATTGAAGAGTTATTTTCAATTGAAGAGTTATTTTCAATTGAAGAGTTATTTTCAATTGAAGAGTTATTTTCAATTGAAAGGTGATTTTCCATTGAAGAGTTATTTTCAATTGAAGAGTTATTTTCAATTGAAAGGTGATTTTCCATTGAAGAGTTATTTTCAATTGAAGAGTTATTTTCAATTGAAGAGTTATTTTCCATTAAACAGTTATTTTCAATTGAAGAGTTATTTTCAATTGAAGAGTTATTTTCAATTGAAGAGTTATTTTCCATTAAAGAGTTATTTTCAATTGAAGAGTTATTTTCGATTGTGAGTTATTTTCGATTGAAGAGTTATTTTCAATTGAAGAGTTATTTTCAATCGAAGAGTTATTTTCAGTTGAAGAGTTAATTTCAATCGAAGAGTTATTTTCAATTGAAGAGTTATTTTTCATTGAAGAGTTATTTTTCATTGAAGAGTTATTTTTCATTGAAGAGTTATTTTTCATTGAAGAGTTATTTTTCATTGAAGAGTTATTTTCAATTGAAGAGTTATTTTCAATTGAAAGGTGATTTTCCATTGAAGAGTTATTTTCAATTGAAGAGTTATTTTCAATTGAAAGGTTATTTTCCATTGAAGAGTTATTTTCAATTGAAGAGTTATTTTCGATTGAGAGTTATTTTCAATTGGAGAGCTATTTTCAATTGAGTTATTTTCAATTGAAGAGTTATTTGAAGAGTTATTTTCAATTGAAGAGTTATTTGAAGAGTTATTTTCAATTGAAAAGTTATTTGAAGAGTTATTTTCAATTGAAGAGTTATTTTCAATTGAAGAGTTATTTTCAATTGAAGAGTTATTTGAAGAGTTATTTTCAATTGAAGAGTTATTTGATGAGTTATTTTCAATTGAAGAGTTATTTGAAGAGTTATTTTCAATTGAAGAGTTATTTGAAGAGTTATTTTCAATTGAAGAGTTATTTTCAATTGAAGAGTTATTTTCGATTGAGAGTTATTTTCAATTGAAAGGTTATTTTCCATTGAAGAGTTATTTTCAATTAAAGAGTTATTTTCAATTGAAGAGATATTTTCAATTGAAGAGTTATTTTCAATTGAAAGGTGATTTTCCATTGAAGAGTTATTTTCAATTAAAGAGTTATTTTCAATTGAAGAGTTATTTTCAATTGAAGAGTTACTTTCACTTGAAGAGTTATTTTCAATTGAAAGGTTATTTTCCATTGAAGAGTTATTTTCAATTGAAAGGTTATTTTCCATTGAAGAGTTATTTTCAATTGAAGAGTTATTTTTCATTGAAGAGTTATTTTTCATTGAAGAGTTATTTTTCATTGAAGAGTTATTTTCAATTGAAGAGTTATTTTCAATTGAAGAGTTATTTTCAATTGAAGAGTTATTTTCAATTGAAGAGTTATTTTCAATTGAAGAGTTATTTTCAATTGAAGAGTTATTTTCAATTAAAGAGTTATTTTCAATTGAAGAGTTATTTTCAATTGAAGAGTTACTTTCACTTGAAGAGTTATTTTCAATTGAAAGGTTATTTTCCATTGAAGAGTTATTTTCAATTGAAAGGTTATTTTCCATTGAAGAGTTATTTTCAATTAAAGAGTTATTTTTAATTGAAGAGTTATTTTCAATTGAAGAGTTATTTTCAATTGAAGAGTTATTTTCAATTGAAAGGTGATTTTCCATTGAAGAGTTATTTTCAATTGAAGAGTTATTTTCAATTGAAGAGTTATTTTCCATTAAAGAGTTATTTTCAATTGAAGAGTTATTTTCCATTAAAGAGTTATTTTCAATTGAAGAGTTATTTTCGATTGTGAGTTATTTTCAATCGAAGAGTTATTTTCAGTTGAAGAGTTAATTTCAATCGAAGAGTTATTTTCAATTGAAGAGTTATTTTTCATTGAAGAGTTATTTTTCATTGAAGAGTTATTTTCAATTGAAGAGTTATTTTCAATTGAAGAGTTATTTTCAATTGAAAGGTGATTTTCCATTGAAGAGTTATTTTCAATTGAAAGGTGATTTTCCATTGAAGAGTTATTTTCAATTGAAGAGTTATTTTCAATTGAAAGGTTATTTTCCATTGAAGAGTTATTTTCAATTGAAGAGTTATTTTCGATTGAGAGTTATTTTCAATTGGAGAGCTATTTTCAATTGAGTTATTTTCAATTGAAGAGTTATTTTCAATTGAAGAGTTATTTTCAATTGAAGAGTTATTTTCAATTGAAGAGTTATTTGAAGAGTTATTTTCAATTGAAAAGTTATTTGAAGAGTTATTTTCAATTGAAGAGTTATTTTCAATTGAAGAGTTATTTGAAGAGTTATTTTCAATTGAAAAGTTATTTGAAGAGTTATTTTCAATTGAAGAGTTATTTTCAATTGAAGAGTTATTTTCAATTGAAGAGTTATTTTCAATTGAAGAGTTATTTTCAATTGAAAGGTGATTTTCCATTGAAGAGTTATTTTCAATTGAAGAGTTATTTTCAATTGAAGAGTTATTTTCCATTAAAGAGTTATTTTCAATTGAAGAGTTATTTTCCATTAAAGAGTTATTTTCAATCGAAGAGTTATTTTCAGTTGAAGAGTTAATTTCAATCGAAGAGTTATTTTCAATTGAAGAGTTATTTTTCATTGAAGAGTTATTTTTCATTGAAGAGTTATTTTTCATTGAAGAGTTATTTTCAATTGAAGAGTTATTTTCAATTGAAGAGTTATTTTCAATTGAAGAGTTATTTTCAATTGAAAGGTGATTTTCCATTGAAGAGTTATTTTCAATTGAAAGGTGATTTTCCATTGAAGAGTTATTTTCAATTGAAGAGTTATTTTCAATTGAAAGGTTATTTTCCATTGAAGAGTTATTTTCAATTGAAGAGTTATTTTCGATTGAGAGTTATTTTCAATTGGAGAGCTATTTTCAATTGAGTTATTTTCAATTGAAGAGTTATTTGAAGAGTTATTTTCAATTGAAGAGTTATTTGAAGAGTTATTTTCAATTGAAAAGTTATTTGAAGAGTTATTTTCAATTGAAGAGTTATTTTCAATTGAAGAGTTATTTGAAGAGTTATTTTCAATTGAAAAGTTATTTGAAGAGTTATTTTCAATTGAAGAGTTATTTTCAATTGAAAAGTTATTTGAAGAGTTATTTTCAATTGAAGAGTTATTTTCAATTGAAGAGTTATTTTCAATTGAAAAGTTATTTGAAGAGTTATTTTCAATTGAAGAGTTATTTTCAATTGAAGAGTTATTTTCAATTGAAGAGTTATTTTCAATTGAAGAGTTATTTTCAATTGAAGAGTTATTTGAAGAGTTATTTTCAATTGAAGAGTTATTTGAAGAGTTATTTTCAATTGAAGAGTTATTTTCAATTCAAGAGTTATTTGAAGAGTTATTTTCAATTGAAGAGTTATTTGAAGAGTTATTTTCAATTGAAGAGTTATTTGAAGAGTTATTTTCAATTGAAGAGTTATTTGAAGAGTTATTTTCAATTGAAGAGTTATTTTCGATTGAGAGTTATTTTCAATTGAAAGGTTATTTTCCATTGAAGAGTTATTTTCAATTAAAGAGTTATTTTCAATTGAAGAGATATTTTCAATTGAAGAGTTATTTTCAATTGAAAGGTGATTTTCCATTGAAGAGTTATTTTCAATTAAAGAGTTATTTTCAATTGAAGAGTTATTTTCAATTGAAGAGTTACTTTCACTTGAAGAGTTATTTTCAATTGAAAGGTTATTTTCCATTGAAGAGTTATTTTCAATTGAAAGGTTATTTTCCATTGAAGAGTTATTTTCAATTAAAGAGTTATTTTTAATTGAAGAGTTATTTTTAATTGAAGAGTTATTTTCAATTGAAAGGTGATTTTCCATTGAAGAGTTATTTTCAATTGAAGAGTTATTTTCCATTAAAGAGTTATTTTCAATTGAAGAGTTATTTTCAATTGAAGAGTTATTTTCCATTAAAGAGTTATTTTCAATTGAAGAGTTATTTTCGATTGTGAGTTATTTTCGATTGAAGAGTTATTTTCAATCGAAGAGTTATTTTCAGTTGAAGAGTTAATTTCAATCGAAGAGTTATTTTCAATTGAAGAGTTATTTTTCATTGAAGAGTTATTTTTCATTGAAGAGTTATTTTTCATTGAAGAGTTATTTTTCATTGAAGAGTTATTTTCAATTGAAGAGTTATTTTCAATTGAAGAGTTATTTTCAATTGAAGAGTTATTTTCAATTGAAGAGTTATTTTCAATTGAAGAGTTATTTTGAATTGAAAGGTGATTTTCCATTGAAGAGTTATTTTCAATTGAAGAGTTATTTTCAATTGAAAGGTGATTTTCCATTGAAGAGTTATTTTCAATTGAAGAGTTATTTTCGATTGAGAGTTATTTTCAATTAAAGAGCTATTTTCAATTGAGTTATTTTCAATTGAAGAGTTATTTGAAGAGTTATTTTCAATTGAAGAGTTATTTGAAGAGTTATTTTCAATTGAAAAGTTATTTGAAGAGTTATTTTCAATTGAAGAGTTATTTTCAATTGAAGAGTTATTTGAAGAGTTATTTTCAATTGAAGAGTTATTTGAAGAGTTATTTTCAATTGAAAAGTTATTTGAAGAGTTATTTTCCATTAAAGAGTTATTTTCAATTGAAGAGTTATTTTCAATTGAAGAGTTATTTTCCATTAAAGAGTTATTTTCAATTGAAGAGTTATTTTCGATTGTGAGTTATTTTCGATTGAAGAGTTATTTTCAATTGAAGAGTTATTTTCAATCGAAGAGTTATTTTCAGTTGAAGAGTTAATTTCAATCGAAGAGTTATTTTCAATTGAAGAGTTATTTTTCATTGAAGAGTTATTTTTCATTGAAGAGTTATTTTTCATTGAAGAGTTATTTTCAATTGAAGAGTTATTTTCAATTGAAGAGTTATTTTCAATTGAAGAGTTATTTTCAATTGAAGAGTTATTTTCAATTGAAAGGTGATTTTCCATTGAAGAGTTATTTTCAATTGAAGAGTTATTTTCAATTGAAGAGTTATTTTCAATTGAAAGGTTATTTTCCATTGAAGAGTTATTTTCAATTGAAGAGTTATTTTCGATTGAGAGTTATTTTCAATTGGAGAGCTATTTTCAATTGAGTTATTTTCAATTGAAGAGTTATTTGAAGAGTTATTTTCAATTGAAGAGTTATTTGAAGAGTTATTTTCAATTGAAAAGTTATTTGAAGAGTTATTTTCAATTGAAGAGTTATTTTCAATTGAAGAGTTATTTTCAATTGAAGAGTTATTTTCAATTGAAGAGTTATTTGAAGAGTTATTTTCAATTGAAGAGTTATTTGAAGAGTTATTTTCAATTGAAGAGTTATTTTCAATTGAAGAGTAATTTGAAGAGTTATTTTCAATTGAAGAGTTATTTGAAGAGTTATTTTCAATTGAAGAGTTATTTGAAGAGTTATTTTCAATTGAAGAGTTATTTTCAATTGAAGAGTTATTTTCGATTGAGAGTTATTTTCAATTGAAAGGTTATTTTCAATTGAAAGGTTATTTTCCATTGAAGAGTTATTTTCAATTGAAAGGTTATTTTCCATTGAAGAGTTATTTTCAATTAAAGAGTTATTTTTAATTGAAGAGTTATTTTCAATTGAAGAGTTATTTTCAATTGAAAGGTGATTTTCCATTGAAGAGTTATTTTCAATTGAAGAGTTATTTTCAATTGAAGAGTTATTTTCCATTAAAGAGTTATTTTCAATTGAAGAGTTATTTTCGATTGTGAGTTATTTTCGATTGAAGAGTTATTTTCAATCGAAGAGTTATTTTCAGTTGAAGAGTTAATTTCAATCGAAGAGTTATTTTCAATTGAAGAGTTATTTTTCATTGAAGAGTTATTTTTCATTGAAGAGTTATTTTTCATTGAAGAGTTATTTTTCATTGAAGAGTTATTTTCAAATGAAGAGTTATTTTCAATTGAAGAGTTATTTTCAATTGAAGAGTTATTTTCAATTGAAGAGTTATTTTCAATTGAAGAGTTATTTTCAATTGAAAGGTGATTTTCCATTGAAGAGTTATTTTCAATTGAAGAGTTATTTTCAATTGAAAGGTTATTTTCCATTGAAGAGTTATTTTCAATTGAAGAGTTATTTTCAATTGAAAGGTGATTTTCCATTGAAGAGTTATTTTCAATTGAAGAGTTATTTTCCATTAAAGAGTTATTTTCAATTGAAGAGTTATTTTCAATTGAAGAGTTATTTTCCATTAAAGAGTTATTTTCAATTGAAGAGTTATTTTCGATTGTGAGTTATTTTCGATTGAAGAGTTATTTTCAATCGAAGAGTTATTTTCAGTTGAAGAGTTAATTTCAATCGAAGAGTTATTTTCAATTGAAGAGTTATTTTTCATTGAAGAGTTATTTTTCATTGAAGAGTTATTTTTCATTGAAGAGTTATTTTTCATTGAAGAGTTATTTTCAATTGAAGAGTTATTTTCAATTGAAGAGTTATTTTCAATTGAAGAGTTATTTTCAATTGAAGAGTTATTTTCAATTGAAGAGTTATTTTCAATTGAAGAGTTATTTTCAATTGAAGAGTTATTTTCAATTGAAGAGTTATTTTCAATTGAAGAGTTATTTTCAATTGAAGAGTTATTTTCAATTGAAAGGTGATTTTCCATTGAAGAGTTATTTTCAATTGAAGAGTTATTTTCAATTGAAAGGTTATTTTCCATTGAAGAGTTATTTTCAATTGAAGAGTTATTTTCAATTGAAAGGTGATTTTCCATTGAAGAGTTATTTTCAATTGAAGAGTTATTTTCAATTGAAGAGTTATTTTCAATTGAAAGGTGATTTTCCATTGAAGAGTTATTTTCAATTGAAGAGTTATTTTCGATTGAGAGTTATTTTCAATTGGAGAGCTATTTTCAATTGAGTTATTTTCAATTGAAGAGTTATTTGAAGAGTTATTTTCAATTGAAGAGTTATTTGAAGAGTTATTTTCAATTGAAAAGTTATTTGAAGAGTTATTTTCAATTGAAGAGTTATTTTCAATTGAAGAGTTATTTTCAATTGAAGAGTTATTTGAAGAGTTATTTTCAATTGAAGAGTTATTTGAAGAGTTATTTTCAATTGAAAAGTTATTTGAAGAGTTATTTTCCATTAAAGAGTTATTTTCAATTGAAGAGTTATTTTCAATTGAAGAGTTATTTTCCATTAAAGAGTTATTTTCAATTGAAGAGTTATTTTCGATTGTGAGTTATTTTCGATTGAAGAGTTATTTTCAATTGAAGAGTTATTTTCAATCGAAGAGTTATTTTCAGTTGAAGAGTTAATTTCAATCGAAGAGTTATTTTCAATTGAAGAGTTATTTTTCATTGAAGAGTTATTTTTCATTGAAGAGTTATTTTTCATTGAAGAGTTATTTTTCATTGAAGAGTTATTTTCAATTGAAGAGTTATTTTCAATTGAAGAGTTATTTTCAATTGAAGAGTTATTTTCAATTGAAGAGTTATTTTCAATTGAAAGGTGATTTTCCATTGAAGAGTTATTTTCAATTGAAGAGTTATTTTCAATTGAAAGGTTATTTTCCATTGAAGAGTTATTTTCAATTGAAGAGTTATTTTCGATTGAGAGTTATTTTCAATTGGAGAGCTATTTTCAATTGAGTTATTTTCAATTGAAGAGTTATTTGAAGAGTTATTTTCAATTGAAGAGTTATTTGAAGAGTTATTTTCAATTGAAAAGTTATTTGAAGAGTTATTTTCAATTGAAGAGTTATTTTCAATTGAAGAGTTATTTTCAATTGAAGAGTTATTTTCAATTGAAGAGTTATTTGAAGAGTTATTTTCAATTGAAGATTTATTTGAAGAGTTATTTTCAATTGAAGAGTTATTTTCAATTGAAGAGTTATTTGAAGAGTTATTTTCAATTGAAGAGTTATTTGAAGAGTTATTTTCAATTGAAGAGTTATTTGAAGAGTTATTTTCAATTGAAGAGTTATTTTCAATTGAAGAGTTATTTTCGATTGAGAGTTATTTTCAATTGAAAGGTTATTTTCCATTGAAGAGTTATTTTCAATTAAAGAGTTATTTTCAATTGAAGAGTTATTTTCAATTGAAGAGTTATTTTCAATTGAAAGGTGATTTTCCATTGAAGAGTTATTTTCAATTAAAGAGTTATTTTTAATTGAAGAGTTATTTTCAATTGAAGAGTTACTTTCACTTGAAGAGTTATTTTCAATTGAAAGGTTATTTTCCATTGAAGAGTTATTTTCAATTGAAAGGTTATTTTCCATTGAAGAGTTATTTTCAATTAAAGAGTTATTTTTAATTGAAGAGTTATTTTCAATTGAAGAGTTATTTTCAATTGAAAGGTGATTTTCCATTGAAGAGTTATTTTCAATTGAAGAGTTATTTTCAATTGAAGAGTTATTTTCCATTAAAGAGTTATTTTCAATTGAAGAGTTATTTTCGATTGTGAGTTATTTTCGATTGAAGAGTTATTTTCAATCGAAGAGTTATTTTCAGTTGAAGAGTTAATTTCAATCGAAGAGTTATTTTCAATTGAAGAGTTATTTTTCATTGAAGAGTTATTTTTCATTGAAGAGTTATTTTCAAATGAAGAGTTATTTTCAATTGAAGAGTTATTTTCAATTGAAGAGTTATTTTCAATTGAAGAGTTATTTTCAATTGAAGAGTTATTTTCAATTGAAAGGTGATTTTCCATTGAAGAGTTATTTTCAATTGAAGAGTTATTTTCAATTGAAAGGTTATTTTCCATTGAAGAGTTATTTTCAATTGAAGAGTTATTTTCAATTGAAAGGTGATTTTCCATTGAAGAGTTATTTTCAATTGAAGAGTTATTTTCCATTAAAGAGTTATTTTCAATTGAAGAGTTATTTTCAATTGAAGAGTTATTTTCCATTAAAGAGTTATTTTCAATTGAAGAGTTATTTTCGATTGTGAGTTATTTTCGATTGAAGAGTTATTTTCAATCGAAGAGTTATTTTCAGTTGAAGAGTTAATTTCAATCGAAGAGTTATTTTCAATTGAAGAGTTATTTTTCATTGAAGAGTTATTTTTCATTGAAGAGTTATTTTTCATTGAAGAGTTATTTTTCATTGAAGAGTTATTTTCAATTGAAGAGTTATTTTCAATTGAAGAGTTATTTTCAATTGAAGAGTTATTTTCAATTGAAGAGTTATTTTCAATTGAAGAGTTATTTTCAATTGAAGAGTTATTTTCAATTGAAGAGTTATTTTCAATTGAAAGGTGATTTTCCATTGAAGAGTTATTTTCAATTGAAGAGTTATTTTCAATTGAAAGGTTATTTTCCATTGAAGAGTTATTTTCAATTGAAGAGTTATTTTCGATTGAGAGTTATTTTCAATTGGAGAGCTATTTTCAATTGAGTTATTTTCAATTGAAGAGTTATTTGAAGAGTTATTTTCAATTGAAGAGTTATTTGAAGAGTTATTTTCAATTGAAAAGTTATTTGAAGAGTTATTTTCAATTGAAGAGTTATTTTCAATTGAAGAGTTATTTTCAATTGAAGAGTTATTTTCAATTGAAGAGTTATTTGAAGAGTTATTTTCAATTGAAGAGTTATTTGAAGAGTTATTTTCAATTGAAGAGTTATTTTCAATTGAAGAGTTATTTGAAGAGTTATTTTCAATTGAAGAGTTATTTGAAGAGTTATTTTCAATTGAAGAGTTATTTGAAGAGTTATTTTCAATTGAAGAGTTATTTTCAATTGAAGAGTTATTTTCGATTGAGAGTTATTTTCAATTGAAAGGTTATTTTCCATTGAAGAGTTATTTTCAATTAAAGAGTTATTTTCAATTGAAGAGTTATTTTCAATTGAAGAGTTATTTTCAATTGAAAGGTGATTTTCCATTGAAGAGTTATTTTCAATTAAAGAGTTATTTTCAATTGAAGAGTTATTTTCAATTGAAGAGTTACTTTCACTTGAAGAGTTATTTTCAATTGAAAGGTTATTTTCCATTGAAGAGTTATTTTCAATTGAAAGGTTATTTTCCATTGAAGAGTTATTTTCAATTAAAGAGTTATTTTTAATTGAAGAGTTATTTTCAATTGAAGAGTTATTTTCAATTGAAAGGTGATTTTCCATTGAAGAGTTATTTTCAATTGAAGAGTTATTTTCAATTGAAGAGTTATTTTCCATTAAAGAGTTATTTTCAATTGAAGAGTTATTTTCGATTGTGAGTTATTTTCGATTGAAGAGTTATTTTCAATCGAAGAGTTATTTTCAGTTGAAGAGTTAATTTCAATCGAAGAGTTATTTTCAATTGAAGAGTTATTTTTCATTGAAGAGTTATTTTTCATTGAAGAGTTATTTTTCATTGAAGAGTTATTTTTCATTGAAGAGTTATTTTCAATTGAAGAGTTATTTTCAATTGAAGAGTTATTTTCAATTGAAGAGTTATTTTCAATTGAAGAGTTATTTTCAATTGAAGAGTTATTTTCAATTGAAGAGTTATTTTCAATTGAAGAGTTATTTTCAATTGAAAGGTGATTTTCCATTGAAGAGTTATTTTCAATTGAAGAGTTATTTTCAATTGAAAGGTTATTTTCCATTGAAGAGTTATTTTCAATTGAAGAGTTATTTTCAATTGAAAGGTGATTTTCCATTGAAGAGTTATTTTCAATTGAAGAGTTATTTTCCATTAAAGAGTTATTTTCAATTGAAGAGTTATTTTCGATTGTGAGTTATTTTCGATTGAAGAGTTATTTTCAATTGAAGAGTTATTTTCCATTAAAGAGTTATTTTCAATTGAAGAGTTATTTTCGATTGTGAGTTATTTTCGATTGAAGAGTTATTTTCAATCGAAGAGTTATTTTCAGTTGAAGAGTTAATTTCAATCGAAGAGTTATTTTCAATTGAAGAGTTATTTTTCATTGAAGAGTTATTTTTCATTGAAGAGTTATTTTTCATTGAAGAGTTATTTTCAATTGAAGAGTTATTTTCAATTGAAGAGTTATTTTCAATTGAAGAGTTATTTTCAATTGAAGAGTTATTTTCAATTGAAGAGTTATTTTCAATTGAAGAGTTATTTTCAATTGAAGAGTTATTTTCAATTGAAGAGTTATTTTCAATTGAAAGGTGATTTTCCATTGAAGAGTTATTTTCAATTGAAGAGTTATTTTCAATTGAAAGGTTATTTTCCATTGAAGAGTTATTTTCAATTGAAGAGTTATTTTCAATTGAAGAGTTATTTTCAATTGAAGAGTTATTTTCAATTGAAGAGTTATTTTCAATTGAAGAGTTATTTTCAATTGAAAGGTGATTTTCCATTGAAGAGTTATTTTCAATTGAAGAGTTATTTTCAATTGAAAGGTTATTTTCCATTGAAGAGTTATTTTCAATTGAAGAGTTATTTGAAGAGTTATTTTCAATTGAAGAGTTATTTGAAGAGTTATTTTCAATTGAAAAGTTATTTGAAGAGTTTTTTTCAATTGAAGACTTATTTTCAATTGAAGAGTTATTTGAAGAGTTATTTTCAATTGAAGAGTTATTTGAAGAGTTATTTTCAATTGAAGAGTTATTTGAAGAGTTATTTTCAATTGAAAAGTTATTTGAAGAGTTATTTTCAATTGAAGAGTTATTTTCAATTGAAGAGTTATTTTCAATTGAAGAGTTATTTGAAGAGTTATTTTCAATTGAAGAGTTATTTGAAGAGTTATTTTCAATTGAAAAGTTATTTGAAGAGTTATTTTCCATTAAAGAGTTATTTTCAATTGAAGAGTTATTTTCAATTGAAGAGTTATTTTCCATTAAAGAGTTATTTTCAATTGAAGAGTTATTTTCGATTGTGAGTTATTTTCGATTGAAGAGTTATTTTCAATTGAAGAGTTATTTTCAATCGAAGAGTTATTTTCAGTTGAAGAGTTAATTTCAATCGAAGAGTTATTTTCAATTGAAGAGTTATTTTTCATTGAAGAGTTATTTTTCATTGAAGAGTTATTTTTCATTGAAGAGTTATTTTCAATTGAAGAGTTATTTTCAATTGAAGAGTTATTTTCAATTGAAGAGTTATTTTCAATTGAAAGGTGATTTTCCATTGAAGAGTTATTTTCAATTGAAGAGTTATTTTCAATTGAAGAGTTATTTTCAATTGAAAGGTTATTTTCCATTGAAGAGTTATTTTCAATTGAAGAGTTATTTTCGATTGAGAGTTATTTTCAATTGGAGAGCTATTTTCAATTGAGTTATTTTCAATTGAAGAGTTATTTGAAGAGTTATTTTCAATTGAAGAGTTATTTGAAGAGTTATTTTCAATTGAAAAGTTATTTGAAGAGTTATTTTCAATTGAAGAGTTATTTTCAATTGAAGAGTTATTTTCAATTGAAGAGTTATTTGAAGAGTTATTTTCAATTGAAGAGTTATTTGAAGAGTTATTTTCAATTGAAGAGTTATTTTCAATTGAAGAGTAATTTGAAGAGTTATTTTCAATTGAAGAGTTATTTGAAGAGTTATTTTCAATTGAAGAGTTATTTGAAGAGTTATTTTCAATTGAAGAGTTATTTTCAATTGAAGAGTTATTTTCGATTGAAAGGTTATTTTCCATTGAAGAGTTATTTTCAATTAAAGAGTTATTTTCAATTGAAGAGTTATTTTCAATTGAAGAGTTATTTTCAATTGAAAGGTGATTTTCCATTGAAGAGTTATTTTCAATTAAAGAGTTATTTTCAATTGAAGAGTTATTTTCAATTGAAGAGTTACTTTCACTTGAAGAGTTATTTTCAATTGAAAGGTTATTTTCCATTGAAGAGTTATTTTCAATTGAAAGGTTATTTTCCATTGAAGAGTTATTTTCAATTAAAGAGTTATTTTTAATTGAAGAGTTATTTTCAATTGAAGAGTTATTTTCAATTGAAAGGTGATTTTCCATTGAAGAGTTATTTTCAATTGAAGAGTTATTTTCAATTGAAGAGTTATTTTCCATTAAAGAGTTATTTTCAATTGAAGAGTTATTTTCGATTGTGAGTTATTTTCGATTGAAGAGTTATTTTCAATCGAAGAGTTATTTTCAGTTGAAGAGTTAATTTCAATCGAAGAGTTATTTTCAATTGAAGAGTTATTTTTCATTGAAGAGTTATTTTTCATTGAAGAGTTATTTTTCATTGAAGAGTTATTTTTCATTGAAGAGTTATTTTCAAATGAAGAGTTATTTTCAATTGAAGAGTTATTTTCAATTGAAGAGTTATTTTCAATTGAAGAGTTATTTTCAATTGAAGAGTTATTTTCAATTGAAGAGTTATTTTCAATTGAAAGGTGATTTTCCATTGAAGAGTTATTTTCAATTGAAGAGTTATTTTCAATTGAAAGGTTATTTTCCATTGAAGAGTTATTTTCAATTGAAGAGTTATTTTCAATTGAAAGGTGATTTTCCATTGAAGAGTTATTTTCAATTGAAGAGTTATTTTCCATTAAAGAGTTATTTTCAATTGAAGAGTTATTTTCAATTGAAGAGTTATTTTCCATTAAAGAGTTATTTTCAATTGAAGAGTTATTTTCGATTGTGAGTTATTTTCGATTGAAGAGTTATTTTCAATCGAAGAGTTATTTTCAGTTGAAGAGTTAATTTCAATCGAAGAGTTATTTTCAATTGAAGAGTTATTTTTAATTGAAGAGTTATTTTTCATTGAAGAGTTATTTTTCATTGAAGAGTTATTTTTCATTGAAGAGTTATTTTCAATTGAAGAGTTATTTTCAATTGAAGAGTTATTTTCAATTGAAGAGTTATTTTCAATTGAAGAGTTATTTTCAATTGAAGAGTTATTTTCAATTGAAGAGTTATTTTCAATTGAAGAGTTATTTTCAATTGAAGAGTTATTTTCAATTGAAGAGTTATTTTCAATTGAAAGGTGATTTTCCATTGAAGAGTTATTTTCAATTGAAGAGTTATTTTCAATTGAAAGGTTATTTTCCATTGAAGAGTTATTTTCAATTGAAGAGTTATTTTCAATTGAAAGGTGATTTTCCATTGAAGAGTTATTTTCAATTGAAGAGTTATTTTCAATTGAAAGGTGATTTTCCATTGAAGAGTTATTTTCAATTGAAGAGTTATTTTCGATTGAGAGTTATTTTCAATTGGAGAGCTATTTTCAATTGAGTTATTTTCAATTGAAGAGTTATTTGAAGAGTTATTTTCAATTGAAGAGTTATTTGAAGAGTTATTTTCAATTGAAAAGTTATTTGAAGAGTTATTTTCAATTGAAGAGTTATTTTCAATTGAAGAGTTATTTTCAATTGAAGAGTTATTTGAAGAGTTATTTTCAATTGAAGAGTTATTTGAAGAGTTATTTTCAATTGAAAAGTTATTTGAAGAGTTATTTTCCATTAAAGAGTTATTTTCAATTGAAGAGTTATTTTCAATTGAAGAGTTATTTTCCATTAAAGAGTTATTTTCAATTGAAGAGTTATTTTCGATTGTGAGTTATTTTCGATTGAAGAGTTATTTTCAATTGAAGAGTTATTTTCAATCGAAGAGTTATTTTCAGTTGAAGAGTTAATTTCAATCGAAGAGTTATTTTCAATTGAAGAGTTATTTTTCATTGAAGAGTTATTTTTCATTGAAGAGTTATTTTTCATTGAAGAGTTATTTTTCATTGAAGAGTTATTTTCAATTGAAGAGTTATTTTCAATTGAAGAGTTATTTTCAATTGAAGAGTTATTTTCAATTGAAAGGTGATTTTCCATTGAAGAGTTATTTTCAATTGAAGAGTTATTTTCAATTGAAAGGTTATTTTCCATTGAAGAGTTATTTTCAATTGAAGAGTTATTTTCGATTGAGAGTTATTTTCAATTGGAGAGCTATTTTCAATTGAGTTATTTTCAATTGAAGAGTTATTTGAAGAGTTATTTTCAATTGAAGAGTTATTTGAAGAGTTATTTTCAATTGAAAAGTTATTTGAAGAGTTATTTTCAATTGAAGAGTTATTTTCAATTGAAGAGTTATTTTCAATTGAAGAGTTATTTTCAATTGAAGAGTTATTTTCAATTGAAGAGTTATTTGAAGAGTTATTTTCAATTGAAGAGTTATTTGAAGAGTTATTTTCAATTGAAGAGGTATTTGAAGAGTTATTTTCAATTGAAGAGTTATTTTCAATTGAAGAGTTATTTGAAGAGTTATTTTCAATTGAAGAGTTATTTGAAGAGTTATTTTCAATTGAAGAGTTATTTGAAGAGTTATTTTCAATTGAAGAGTTATTTGAAGAGTTATTTTCAATTGAAGAGTTATTTTCAATTGAAGAGTTATTTTCGATTGAGAGTTATTTTCAATTGAAAGGTTATTTTCCATTGAAGAGTTATTTTCAATTAAAGAGTTATTTTCAATTGAAGAGTTATTTTCAATTGAAGAGTTATTTTCAATTGAAAGGTGATTTTCCATTGAAGAGTTATTTTCAATTAAAGAGTTATTTTCAATTGAAGAGTTATTTTCAATTGAAGAGTTACTTTCACTTGAAGAGTTATTTTCAATTGAAAGGTTATTTTCCATTGAAGAGTTATTTTCAATTGAAAGGTTATTTTCCATTGAAGAGTTATTTTCAATTAAAGAGTTATTTTTAATTGAAGAGTTATTTTCAATTGAAGAGTTATTTTCAATTGAAAGGTGATTTTCCATTGAAGAGTTATTTTCAATTGAAGAGTTATTTTCAATTGAAGAGTTATTTTCCATTAAAGAGTTATTTTCAATTGAAGAGTTATTTTCGATTGTGAGTTATTTTCGATTGAAGAGTTATTTTCAATCGAAGAGTTATTTTCAGTTGAAGAGTTAATTTCAATCGAAGAGTTATTTTCAATTGAAGAGTTATTTTTCATTGAAGAGTTATTTTTCATCGAAGAGTTATTTTCAAATGAAGAGTTATTTTCAATTGAAGAGTTATTTTCAATTGAAGAGTTATTTTCAATTGAAGAGTTATTTTCAATTGAAGAGTTATTTTCAATTGAAAGGTGATTTTCCATTGAAGAGTTATTTTCAATTGAAGAGTTATTTTCAATTGAAAGGTTATTTTCCATTGAAGAGTTATTTTCAATTGAAGAGTTATTTTCAATTGAAAGGTGATTTTCCATTGAAGAGTTATTTTCAATTGAAGAGTTATTTTCCATTAAAGAGTTATTTTCAATTGAAGAGTTATTTTCAATTGAAGAGTTATTTTCCATTAAAGAGTTATTTTCAATTGAAGAGTTATTTTCGATTGTGAGTTATTTTCGATTGAAGAGTTATTTTCAATCGAAGAGTTATTTTCAGTTGAAGAGTTAATTTCAATCGAAGAGTTATTTTCAATTGAAGAGTTATTTTTCATTGAAGAGTTATTTTTCATTGAAGAGTTATTTTTCATTGAAGAGTTATTTTTCATTGAAGAGTTATTTTCAATTGAAGAGTTATTTTCAATTGAAGAGTTATTTTCAATTGAAGAGTTATTTTCAATTGAAGAGTTATTTTCAATTGAAGAGTTATTTTCAATTGAAGAGTTATTTTCAATTGAAGAGTTATTTTCAATTGAAAGGTGATTTTCCATTGAAGAGTTATTTTCAATTGAAGAGTTATTTTCAATTGAAAGGTTATTTTCCATTGAAGAGTTATTTTCAATTGAAGAGTTATTTTCGATTGAGAGTTATTTTCAATTGGAGAGCTATTTTCAATTGAGTTATTTTCAATTGAAGAGTTATTTGAAGAGTTATTTTCAATTGAAGAGTTATTTGAAGAGTTATTTTCAATTGAAAAGTTATTTGAAGAGTTATTTTCAATTGAAGAGTTATTTTCAATTGAAGAGTTATTTTCAATTGAAGAGTTATTTGAAGAGTTATTTTCAATTGAAGAGTTATTTGAAGAGTTATTTTCAATTGAAGAGTTATTTTCAATTGAAGAGTTATTTGAAGAGTTATTTTCAATTGAAGAGTTATTTGAAGAGTTATTTTCAATTGAAGAGTTATTTGAAGAGTTATTTTCAATTGAAGAGTTATTTTCAATTGAAGAGTTATTTTCGATTGAGAGTTATTTTCAATTGAAAGGTTATTTTCCATTGAAGAGTTATTTTCAATTAAAGAGTTATTTTCAATTGAAGAGTTATTTTCAATTGAAGAGTTATTTTCAATTGAAGAGTTATTTTCAATTGAAAGGTGATTTTCCATTGAAGAGTTATTTTCAATTAAAGAGTTATTTTCAACTGAAGAGTTATTTTCAATTGAAGAGTTACTTTCACTTGAAGAGTTATTTTCAATTGAAAGGTTATTTTCCATTGAAGAGTTATTTTCAATTGAAAGGTTATTTTCCATTGAAGAGTTATTTTCAATTAAAGAGTTATTTTTAATTGAAGAGTTATTTTCAATTGAAGAGTTATTTTCAATTGAAAGGTGATTTTCCATTGAAGAGTTATTTTCAATTGAAGAGTTATTTTCAATTGAAGAGTTATTTTCAATTGAAGAGTTATTTTCCATTAAAGAGTTATTTTCAATTGAAGAGTTATTTTCGATTGTGAGTTATTTTCGATTGAAGAGTTATTTTCAATCGAAGAGTTATTTTCAGTTGAAGAGTTAATTTCAATCGAAGAGTTATTTTCAATTGAAGAGTTATTTTTCATTGAAGAGTTATTTTTCATTGAAGAGTTATTTTTCATTGAAGAGTTATTTTTCATTGAAGAGTTATTTTCAATTGAAGAGTTATTTTCAATTGAAGAGTTATTTTCAATTGAAGAGTTATTTTCAATTGAAGAGTTATTTTCAATTGAAGAGTTATTTTCAATTGAAGAGTTATTTTCAATTGAAAGGTGATTTTCCATTGAAGAGTTATTTTCAATTGAAGAGTTATTTTCAATTGAAAGGTTATTTTCCATTGAAGAGTTATTTTCAATTGAAGAGTTATTTTCAATTGAAAGGTGATTTTCCATTGAAGAGTTATTTTCAATTGAAGAGTTATTTTCCATTA
Organism: Odiellus spinosus; assembly: GCA_963920705.1. NCBI lineage: Eukaryota > Metazoa > Arthropoda > Arachnida > Opiliones > Phalangiidae > Odiellus > Odiellus spinosus. Next base: position 28,458,157 of record OY987226.1, read on the forward strand.
AAGAGTTATTTTCAATTGAAGAGTTATTTTCGATTGTGAGTTATTTTCGATTGAAGAGTTATTTTCAATTGAAGAGTTATTTTCCATTAAAGAGTTATTTTCAATTGAAGAGTTATTTTCGATTGTGAGTTATTTTCGATTGAAGAGTTATTTTCAATCGAAGAGTTATTTTCAGTTGAAGAGTTAATTTCAATCGAAGAGTTATTTTCAATTGAAGAGTTATTTTTCATTGAAGAGTTATTTTTCATTGAAGAGTTATTTTTCATTGAAGAGTTATTTTCAATTGAAGAGTTATTTTCAATTGAAGAGTTATTTTCAATTGAAGAGTTATTTTCAATTGAAGAGTTATTTTCAATTGAAGAGTTATTTTCAATTGAAGAGTTATTTTCAATTGAAGAGTTATTTTCAATTGAAGAGTTATTTTCAATTGAAGAGTTATTTTCAATTGAAGAGTTATTTTCAATTGAAAGGTGATTTTCCATTGAAGAGTTATTTTCAATTGAAGAGTTATTTTCAATTGAAAGGTTATTTTCCATTGAAGAGTTATTTTCAATTGAAGAGTTATTTGAAGAGTTATTTTCAATTGAAGAGTTATTTGAAGAGTTATTTTCAATTGAAAAGTTATTTGAAGAGTTTTTTTCAATTGAAGACTTATTTTCAATTGAAGAGTTATTTGAAGAGTTATTTTCAATTGAAGAGTTATTTTCAATTGAAGAGTTATTTTCAATTGAAGAGTTATTTGAAGAGTTATTTTCAATTGAAAAGTTATTTGAAGAGTTATTTTCAATTGAAGACTTATTTTCAATTGAAGAGTTATTTGAAGAGTTATTTTCAATTGAAGAGTTATTTGAAGAGTTATTTTCAATTGAAGAGTTATTTGAAGAGTTATTTTCAATTGAAGAGTTATTTGAAGAGTTATTTTCAATTGAAGAGTTATTTGAAGAGTTATTTTCAATTGAAGAGTTATTTTCAATTGAAGAGTTATTTTCGATTGAGAGTTATTTTCAATTGAAAGGTTATTTTCAATTGAAGAGTTATTTTCAATTGAAGAGTTATTTTCAATTGAAGAGTTATTTTCAATTGAAAGGTGATTTTCCATTGAAGAGTTATTTTCAATTAAAGAGTTATTTTCAATTGAAGAGTTATTTTCAATTGAAGAGTTACTTTCACTTGAAGAGTTATTTTCAATTGAAAGGTTATTTTCCATTGAAGAGTTATTTTCAATTGAAAGGTTATTTTCCATTGAAGAGTTATTTTCAATTAGAGTTATTTTTAATTGAAAAGTTATTTGAAGAGTTATTTTCAATTGAAGACTTATTTTCAATTGAAGAGTTATTTGAAGAGTTATTTTCAATTGAAGAGTTATTTGAAGAGTTATTTTCAATTGAAGAGTTATTTGAAGAGTTATTTTCAATTGAAGAGTTATTTGAAGAGTTATTTTCAATTGAAGACTTATTTTCAATTGAAGAGTTATTTGAAGAGTTATTTGAAGAGTTATTTGAAGAGTTATTTTCAATTGAAGAGTTATTTGAAGAGTTATTTTCAATTGAAGAGTTATTTGAAGAGTTATTTTCAATTGAAGAGTTATTTGAAGAGTTATTTTCAATTGAAGAGTTATTTTCAATTGAAGAGTTATTTTCGATTGAGAGTTATTTTCAATTGAAAGGTTATTTTCAATTGAAGAGTTATTTTCAATTGAAGAGTTATTTTCAATTGAAAGGTGATTTTCCATTGAAGAGTTATTTTCAATTAAAGAGTTATTTTCAATTGAAGAGTTATTTTCAATTGAAGAGTTACTTTCACTTGAAGAGTTATTTTCAATTGAAAGGTTATTTTCCATTGAAGAGTTAATTTCAATTGAAAGGTTTTTTTCCATTGAAGAGTTATTTTCAATTAAAGAGTTATTTTTAATTGAAGAGTTATTTTCAATTGAAGAGTTATTTTCAATTGAAAGGTGATTTTCCATTGAAGAGTTATTTTCAATTGAAGAGTTATTTTCAATTGAAGAGTTATTTTCCATTAAAGAGTTATTTTCAATTGAAGAGTTATTTTCGATTGAGAGTTATTTTCAATTGAAGAGTTATTTTCAGTTGAAGAGTTATTTTCAATTGAAGAGTTATTTTCAATTGAAAGGTGATTTTCCATTGAAGAGTTATTTTCAATTGAAGAATTATTTTCAATTGAAAGGTTATTTTGCATTGAAGAGTTATTTTCGATTGAAGAGTTATTTTCAATTGAAGAGTTATTTTCAATTGAAGAGTTATTTTCAATTGAAGAGTTATTTTCAATTGAAAGGTGATTTTCCATTGAAGAGTTATTTTCAATTGAAGAGTTATTTTCCATTAAAGAGTTATTTTCAATTGAAGAGTTATTTTCGATTGATAGTTATTTTCGATTGAAGATTTATTTTCAATTGAAGAGTTATTTTCAATCGAAGAGTTATTTTCAGTTGAAGAGTTATTTTCAATTGAAGAGTTATTTTCAATTGAAGAGTTATTTTCGATTGAAGAGTTATTTTCCATTGAAGAGTTATTTTCAATTGAAGAGTTATTTTCCATTGAAGAGTTATTTTCAATCGAAGAGTTATTTTCAATCGAAGGGTTATTTTCAATTGAAGAGTTATTTTCAATTGAAGAGTTATTTTCAATTGAAGAGTTATTTTCAATTGAAGAGTTATTTTCAATCGAAGAGTTATTTTCAGTTGAAGAGTTATTTTCAATTGAAGAGTTATATTCGATTGAAGAGTTATTTTCCATTGAAGAGTTATTTTCCATTGAAGAGTTATTTTCCATTGAAGAGTTATTTTCAATCGAAGGGTTATTTTCAATTGAAGAGTTATTTTCAATTGAAGAGTTATTTTCAATTGAAGAGTTATTTTCAATTGAAGAGTTATTTTCAATCGAAGAGTTATTTTCAGTTGAAGAATTATTTTCAATTGAAGAGTTATATTCGATTGAAGAGTTATTTTCCATTGAAGAGTTATTTTCCATTGAAGAGTTATTTTCCATTGAAGAGTTATTTTCAATCGAAGTGTTATTTTCAATCGAAGGGTTATTTTCAATTGAAGAGTTATTTTCAATTGAAGAGTTATTTTCAATTGAAGAGTTATTTTCAATTGAAGAGTTATTTTCAATTGAAGAGTTATTTTCCATTAAAGAGTTATTTTCAAACGAAGAGTTATTTTCGATTGAGAGTTATTTTCAATTGAAGAGTTATTTTCAATTGAAGAGTTATTTTCAATTGAAGAGTTATTTTCAATCGAAGAGTTATTTTCAATTGAAGAGTTATTTTCCATTGAAGAGTTATTTTCAATTGAAGAGTTATTTTCAATTGAAGAGTAATTTTCAATTGAAGAGTTAATTTCGATTGAGAGTTATTTTCAATTGAAGAGCTATTTTCAATTGAGTTATTTTCAATTGAAAGGTTATTTTCCATTGAAGAGTTATTTTCAATTGAAGAGTTATTTTCAATTGAAGAGTTATTTTCAATTGAAGAGTTATTTTCAATTGAAGAGTTACTTTCAATTGAAGAGTTATTTTCAATTGAAAGGTTATTTTCCATTGAAGAGTTATTTTCAATTAAAGAGTTATTTTCAATTGAAGAGTTATTTTCAATTGAAGAGTTATTTTCAATTAAAGAGTTATTTTCAATTGAAGAGTTATTTTCAATTGAAGAGTTATTTTCAATTGAAAGGTGATTTTCCATTGAAGAGTTATTTTCGATTGAAGAGTTATTTTCAATTGAAGAGTTATTTTCAATTGAAGAGTTATTTTCAATTGAAGAGTTATTTTCAATTGAAGAGTTATTTTCAATTGAAGAGTTATTTTCAATTGAAAGGTGATTTTCCATTGAAGAGTTATTTTCAATTGAAGAGTTATTTTCAATTAAAGGTGATTTTCCATTGAAGAGTTATTTTCAATTGAAAAGTTATTTTCCATTAAAGAGTTATTTTCAATTGAAGAGTTATTTTCGATTGTGAGTTATTTTCGATTGAAGAGTTATTTTCAATCGAAGAGTTATTTTCAGTTGAAGAGTTAATTTCAATCGAAGAGTTATTTTCAATTGAAGAGTTATTTTTCATTGAAGAGTTATTTTTCATTGAAGAGTTATTTTTCATTGAAGAGTTATTTTCAATTGAAGAGTTATTTTCAATTGAAGAGTTATTTTCAATTGAAGAGTTATTTTCAATTGAAGAGTTATTTTCAATTGAAGAGTTATTTTCAATTGAAGAGTTATTTTCAATTGAAGAGTTATTTTCAATTGAAGAGTTATTTTCAATTGAAGAGTTATTTTCAATTGAAAGGTGATTTTCCATTGAAGAGTTATTTTCAATTGAAGAGTTATTTTCAATTGAAAGGTTATTTTCCATTGAAGAGTTATTTTCAATTGAAGAGTTATTTGAAGAGTTATTTTCAATTGAAGAGTTATTTGAAGAGTTATTTTCAATTGAAAAGTTATTTGAAGAGTTTTTTTCAATTGAAGACTTATTTTCAATTGAAGAGTTATTTGAAGAGTTATTTTCAATTGAAGAGTTATTTTCAATTGAAGAGTTATTTTCAATTGAAGAGTTATTTGAAGAGTTATTTTCAATTGAAAAGTTATTTGAAGAGTTATTTTCAATTGAAGACTTATTTTCAATTGAAGAGTTATTTGAAGAGTTATTTTCAATTGAAGAGTTATTTGAAGAGTTATTTTCAATTGAAGAGTTATTTGAAGAGTTATTTTCAATTGAAGAGTTATTTGAAGAGTTATTTTCAATTGAAGAGTTATTTGAAGAGTTATTTTCAATTGAAGAGTTATTTTCAATTGAAGAGTTATTTTCGATTGAGAGTTATTTTCAATTGAAAGGTTATTTTCAATTGAAGAGTTATTTTCAATTGAAGAGTTATTTTCAATTGAAGAGTTATTTTCAATTGAAAGGTGATTTTCCATTGAAGAGTTATTTTCAATTAAAGAGTTATTTTCAATTGAAGAGTTATTTTCAATTGAAGAGTTACTTTCACTTGAAGAGTTATTTTCAATTGAAAGGTTATTTTCCATTGAAGAGTTATTTTCAATTGAAAGGTTATTTTCCATTGAAGAGTTATTTTCAATTACAGTTATTTTTAATTGAAAAGTTATTTGAAGAGTTATTTTCAATTGAAGACTTATTTTCAATTGAAGAGTTATTTGAAGAGTTATTTTCAATTGAAGAGTTATTTGAAGAGTTATTTTCAATTGAAGAGTTATTTGAAGAGTTATTTTCAATTGAAGAGTTATTTGAAGAGTTATTTTCAATTGAAGACTTATTTTCAATTGAAGAGTTATTTGAAGAGTTATTTGAAGAGTTATTTGAAGAGTTATTTTCAATTGAAGAGTTATTTGAAGAGTTATTTTCAATTGAAGAGTTATTTGAAGAGTTATTTTCAATTGAAGAGTTATTTGAAGAGTTATTTTCAATTGAAGAGTTATTTTCAATTGAAGAGTTATTTTCGATTGAGAGTTATTTTCAATTGAAAGGTTATTTTCAATTGAAGAGTTATTTTCAATTGAAGAGTTATTTTCAATTGAAAGGTGATTTTCCATTGAAGAGTTATTTTCAATTAAAGAGTTATTTTCAATTGAAGAGTTATTTTCAATTGAAGAGTTACTTTCACTTGAAGAGTTATTTTCAATTGAAAGGTTATTTTCCATTGAAGAGTTATTTTCAATTGAAAGGTTTTTTTCCATTGAAGAGTTATTTTCAATTAAAGAGTTATTTTTAATTGAAGAGTTATTTTCAATTGAAGAGTTATTTTCAATTGAAAGGTGATTTTCCATTGAAGAGTTATTTTCAATTGAAGAGTTATTTTCAATTGAAGAGTTATTTTCCATTAAAGAGTTATTTTCAATTGAAGAGTTATTTTCGATTGAGAGTTATTTTCAATTGAAGAGTTATTTTCAGTTGAAGAGTTATTTTCAATTGAAGAGTTATTTTCAATTGAAAGGTGATTTTCCATTGAAGAGTTATTTTCAATTGAAGAATTATTTTCAATTGAAAGGTTATTTTGCATTGAAGAGTTATTTTCGATTGAAGAGTTATTTTCAATTGAAGAGTTATTTTCAATTGAAGAGTTATTTTCAATTGAAGAGTTATTTTCAATTGAAAGGTGATTTTCCATTGAAGAGTTATTTTCAATTGAAGAGTTATTTTCCATTAAAGAGTTATTTTCAATTGAAGAGTTATTTTCGATTGATAGTTATTTTCGATTGAAGAGTTATTTTCAATTGAAGAGTTATTTTCAATCGAAGAGTTATTTTCAGTTGAAGAGTTATTTTCAATTGAAGAGTTATTTTCAATTGAAGAGTTATTTTCGATTGAAGAGTTATTTTCCATTGAAGAGTTATTTTCAATTGAAGAGTTATTTTCCATTGAAGAGTTATTTTCAATCGAAGAGTTATTTTCAATCGAAGGGTTATTTTCAATTGAAGAGTTATTTTCAATTGAAGAGTTATTTTCAATTGAAGAGTTATTTTCAATTGAAGAGTTATTTTCAATCGAAGAGTTATTTTCAGTTGAAGAGTTATTTTCAATTGAAGAGTTATATTCGATTGAAGAGTTATTTTCCATTGAAGAGTTATTTTCCATTGAAGAGTTATTTTCCATTGAAGAGTTATTTTCAATCGAAGGGTTATTTTCAATTGAAGAGTTATTTTCAATTGAAGAGTTATTTTCAATTGAAGAGTTATTTTCAATTGAAGAGTTATTTTCAATCGAAGAGTTATTTTCAGTTGAAGAATTATTTTCAATTGAAGAGTTATATTCGATTGAAGAGTTATTTTCCATTGAAGAGTTATTTTCCATTGAAGAGTTATTTTCCATTGAAGAGTTATTTTCAATCGAAGTGTTATTTTCAATCGAAGGGTTATTTTCAATTGAAGAGTTATTTTCAATTGAAGAGTTATTTTCAATTGAAGAGTTATTTTCAATTGAAGAGTTATTTTCAATTGAAGAGTTATTTTCCATTAAAGAGTTATTTTCAAACGAAGAGTTATTTTCGATTGAGAGTTATTTTCAATTGAAGAGTTATTTTCAATTGAAGAGTTATTTTCAATTGAAGAGTTATTTTCAATCGAAGAGTTATTTTCAATTGAAGAGTTATTTTCCATTGAAGAGTTATTTTCAATTGAAGAGTTATTTTCAATTGAAGAGTAATTTTCAATTGAAGAGTTAATTTCGATTGAGAGTTATTTTCAATTGAAGAGCTATTTTCAATTGAGTTATTTTCAATTGAAAGGTTATTTTCCATTGAAGAGTTATTTTCAATTGAAGAGTTATTTTCAATTGAAGAGTTATTTTCAATTGAAGAGTTATTTTCAATTGAAGAGTTACTTTCAATTGAAGAGTTATTTTCAATTGAAAGGTTATTTTCCATTGAAGAGTTATTTTCAATTAAAGAGTTATTTTCAATTGAAGAGTTATTTTCAATTGAAGAGTTATTTTCAATTAAAGAGTTATTTTCAATTGAAGAGTTATTTTCAATTGAAGAGTTATTTTCAATTGAAAGGTGATTTTCCATTGAAGAGTTATTTTCGATTGAAGAGTTATTTTCAATTGAAGAGTTATTTTCAATTGAAGAGTTATTTTCAATTGAAGAGTTATTTTCAATTGAAGAGTTATTTTCAATTGAAGAGTTATTTTCAATTGAAAGGTGATTTTCCATTGAAGAGTTATTTTCAATTGAAGAGTTATTTTCAATTAAAGGTGATTTTCCATTGAAGAGTTATTTTCAATTGAAAAGTTATTTTCCATTAAAGAGTTATTTTCAATTGAGAGTTATTTTCAATTGAGAGTTATTTTCGATTGAGAGTTATTTTCGATTGAAGAGTTATTTTCAATTGAAGAGTTATTTTCAATCGAAGAGTTATTTTCAGTTGAAGAGTTATTTTCAATTGAAGAGTTATTTTCGATTGAAGAGTTATTTTCCATTGAAGAGTTATTTTCAATTGAAGAGTTATTTTCCATTGAAGAGTTATTTTCAATCGAAGAGTTATTTTCAATCGAAGGGTTATTTTCAATTGAAGAGTTATTTTCAATTGAAGAGTTATTTTCAATTGAAGAGTTATTTTCAATTGAAGAGTTATTTTCAATTGAAAGGTGATTTTCCATTGAAGAGTTATTTTCGATTGAAGAGTTATTTTCAATTGAAGAGTTATTTTCAATTGAAGAGTTATTTTCAATTGAAGAGTTATTTTCAATTGAAGAGTTATTTTCAATTGAAGAGTTATTTTCAATTGAAAGGTGATTTTCCATTGAAGAGTTATTTTCAATTGAAGAGTTATTTTCAATTAAAGGTGATTTTCCATTGAAGAGTTATTTTCAATTGAAAAGTTATTTTCCATTAAAGAGTTATTTTCAATTGAGAGTTATTTTCAATTGAGAGTTATTTTCGATTGAGAGTTATTTTCGATTGAAGAGTTATTTTCAATTGAAGAGTTATTTTCAATCGAAGAGTTATTTTCAGTTGAAGAGTTATTTTCAATTGAAGAGTTATTTTCGATTGAAGAGTTATTTTCCATTGAAGAGTTATTTTCAATTGAAGAGTTATTTTCCATTGAAGAGTTATTTTCAATCGAAGAGTTATTTTCAATCGAAGGGTTATTTTCAATTGAAGAGTTATTTTCAATTGAAGAGTTATTTTCAATTGAAGAGTTATTTTCAATTGAAGAGTTATTTTCCATTAAAGAGTTATTTTTAATTGAAGAGTTATTTTCGATTGAGAGTTATTTTCAATTGAAGAGTTATTTTCAATTGAAGAGTTATTTTCAATCGAAGAGTTATTTTCAGTTGAAGAGTTATTTTCAATTGAAGAGTTATTTTCGATTGAAGAGTTATTTTCCATTGAAGAGTTATTTTCCATTGAAGAGTTATTTTCGATCGAAGAGTTATTTTCAATCGAAGGGTTATTTTCAATTGAAGAGTTATTTTTCATTGAAGAGTTATTTTCCATTGAAGAGTTATTTTCAATTGAAGAGTTATTTTCAATTGAAGAGTAATTTTCAATTGAAGAGTTAATTTCGATTGAGAGTTATTTTCAATTGAAGAGCTATTTTCAATTGAGTTATTTTCAATTGAAGAGCTATTTTCAATTGAGTTATTTTCAATTGAAGAGTTATTTGAAGAGTTATTTTCAATTGAAGAGTTATTTGAAGATTTATTTTCAATTGAAGAGTTATTTGATGAGTTATTTTCAATAGAAGAGTTATTTTCGATTGAGAGTTATTTTCAATTGAAAGGTGATTTTCCATTGAAGAGTTATTTTCAATTGAAGAGTTATTTTCCATTAAAGAGTTATTTTCAATTGAGAGTTATTTTCAATTGAGAGTTATTTTCGATTGAGAGTTATTTTCGATTGAAGAGTTATTTTCAATTGAAGAGTTATTTTCAATCGAAGAGTTATTTTCAGTTGAAGAGTTATTTTCAATTGAAGAGTTATTTTCGATTGAAGAGTTATTTTCCATTGAAGAGTTATTTTCAATTGAAGAGTTATTTTCCATTAAAGAGTTATTTTCAAACGAAGAGTTATTTTCGATTGAGAGTTATTTTCAATTGAAGAGTTATTTTCAATTGAAGAGTTATTTTCAATTGAAGAGTTATTTTCAATCGAAGAGTTATTTTCAATTGAAGAGTTATTTTCCATTGAAGAGTTATTTTCAATTGAAGAGTTATTTTCAATTGAAGAGTAATTTTCAATTGAAGAGTTAATTTCGATTGAGAGTTATTTTCAGTTGAAGAGTTATTTTCAATTGAAGAGTTATTTTCGATTGAAGAGTTATTTTCCATTGAAGAGTTATTTTCCATTGAAGAGTTATTTTCAATCGAAGAGTTATTTTCAATCGAAGGGTTATTTTCAATTGAAGAGTTATTTTTCATTGAAGAGTTATTTTCCATTGAAGAGTTATTTTCAATTGAAGAGTTATTTTCAATTGAAGAGTAATTTTCAATTGAAGAGTTATTTTCAATTGAAGAGTTATTTTCAATTGAAAGGTGATTTTCCATTGAAGAGTTATTTTCAATTGAAGAGTTATTTTCCATTAAAGAGTTATTTTCAATTGAAGAGTTATTTTCGATTGATAGTTATTTTCGATTGAAGAGTTATTTTCAATTGAAGAGTTATTTTCAATCGAAGAGTTATTTTCAGTTGAAGAGTTATTTTCAATTGAAGAGTTATTTTCGATTGAAGAGTTATTTTCCATTGAAGAGTTATTTTCAATTGAAGAGTTATTTTCCATTGAAGAGTTATTTTCAATCGAAGAGTTATTTTCAATCGAAGGGTTATTTTCAATTGAAGAGTTATTTTCAATTGAAGAGTTATTTTCAATTGAAGAGTTATTTTCAATTGAAGAGTTATTTTCAATCGAAGAGTTATTTTCAGTTGAAGAGTTATTTTCAATTGAAAGGTGATTTTCCATTGAAGAGTTATTTTCGATTGAAGAATTATTTTCAATTGAAGAGTTATTTTCAATTGAAGAGTTATTTTCAATTGAAGAGTTATTTTCAATTGAAGAGTTATTTTCAATTGAAAGGTGATTTTCCATTGAAGAGTTATTTTCAATTGAAGAGTTATTTTCAATTGAAAGGTGATTTTCCATTGAAGAGTTATTTTCAATTGAGAGTTATTTTCAATTGAGAGTTATTTTCGATTGAGAGTTATTTTCGATTGAAGAGTTATTTTCAATTGAAGAGTTATTTTCAATCGAAGAGTTATTTTCAATCGAAGGGTTATTTTCAATTGAAGAGTTATTTTCAATTGAAGAGTTATTTTCAATTGAAGAGTTATTTTCAATTGAAGAGTTATTTTCCATTAAAGAGTTATTTTTAATTGAAGAGTTATTTTCGATTGAGAGTTATTTTCAATTGAAGAGTTATTTTCAATTGAAGAGTTATTTTCAATCGAAGAGTTATTTTCAGTTGAAGAGTTATTTTCAATTGAAGAGTTATTTTCGATTGAAGAGTTATTTTCCATTGAAGAGTTATTTTCAATTGAAGAGTTATTTTCCATTGAAGAGTTATTTTCAATCGAAGAGTTATTTTCAATCGAAGGGTTATTTTCAATTGAAGAGTTATTTTCAATTGAAGAGTTATTTTCAATTGAAGAGTTATTTTCAATTGAAGAGTTATTTTCAATCGAAGAGTTATTTTCAGTTGAAGAGTTATTTTCAATTGAAAGGTGATTTTCCATTGAAGAGTTATTTTCGATTGAAGAATTATTTTCAATTGAAGAGTTATTTTCAATTGAAGAGTTATTTTCAATTGAAGAGTTATTTTCAATTGAAGAGTTATTTTCAATTGAAGAGTTATTTTCAATTGAAAGGTGATTTTCCATTGAAGAGTTATTTTCAATTGAAGAGTTATTTTCAATTGAAAGGTGATTTTCCATTGAAGAGTTATTTTCAATTGAGAGTTATTTTCAATTGAGAGTTATTTTCGATTGAGAGTTATTTTCGATTGAAGAGTTATTTTCAATTGAAGAGTTATTTTCAATCGAAGAGTTATTTTCAATCGAAGGGTTATTTTCAATTGAAGAGTTATTTTCAATTGAAGAGTTATTTTCAATTGAAGAGTTATTTTCAATTGAAGAGTTATTTTCCATTAAAGAGTTATTTTTAATTGAAGAGTTATTTTCGATTGAGAGTTATTTTCAATTGAAGAGTTATTTTCAATTGAAGAGTTATTTTCAATCGAAGAGTTATTTTCAGTTGAAGAGTTATTTTCAATTGAAGAGTTATTTTCGATTGAAGAGTTATTTTCCATAGAAGAGTTATTTTCCATTGAAGAGTTATTTTCAGTTGAAGAGTTATTTTCAATTGAAAGGTGATTTTCCATTGAAGAGTTATTTTCAATTGAAGAATTATTTTCAATTGAAAGGTTATTTTCCATTGAAGAGTTATTTTCGATTGAAGAGTTATTTTCAATTGAAGAGTTATTTTCAATTGAAAGGTGATTTTCCATTGAAGAGTTATTTTCAATTGAAGAGTTATTTTCCATTAAAGAGTTATTTTCAATTGAAGAGTTATATTCGATTGAAGAGTTATTTTCCATTGAAGAGTTATTTTCCATTGAAGAGTTATTTTCCATTGAAGAGTTATTTTCTATCGAAGAGTTATTTTCAATCGAAGGGTATTTTCAGTTGAAGAGTTATTTTCAATTGAAGAGTTATTTTCAATTGAAGAGTTATTTTCAATTGAAGAGTTATTTTCAATTGAAGAGTTATTTTCAATCGAAGAGTTATTTTCAGTTGAAGAATTATTTTCAATTGAAGAGTTATATTCGATTGAAGAGTTATTTTCCATTGAAGAGTTATTTTCCATTGAAGAGTTATTTTCCATTGAAGAGTTATTTTCAATCGAAGTGTTATTTTCAATCGAAGGGTTATTTTCAATTGAAGAGTTATTTTCAATTGAAGAGTTATTTTCAATTGAAGAGTTATTTTCAATTGAAGAGTTATTTTCCATTAAAGAGTTATTTTCAAACGAAGAGTTATTTTCGATTGAGAGTTATTTTCAATTGAAGAGTTATTTTCAATTGAAGAGTTATTTTCAATTGAAGAGTTATTTTCAATTGAAGAGTTATTTTCAATCGAAGAGTTATTTTCAGTTGAAGAGTTATTTTCAATTGAAGAGTTATTTTCAATCGAAGAGTTATTTTCAGTTGAAGAGTTATTTTCAATTGAAGAGTTATTTTCGATTGAAGAGTTATTTTCCATTGAAGAGTTATTTTCCATTGAAGAGTTATTTTCAGTTGAAGAGTTATTTTCAATTGAAGAGTTATTTTCAATTGAAAGGTGATTTTCCATTGAAGAGTTATTTTCAATTGAAGAATTATTTTCAATTGAAAGGTTATTTTCCATTGAAGAGTTATTTTCGATTGAAGAGTTATTTTCAATTGAAGAGTTATTTTCAATTGAAGAGTTATTTTCAATTGAAGAGTTATTTTCAATTGAAAGGTGATTTTCCATTGAAGAGTTATTTTCAATTGAAGAGTTATTTTCCATTAAAGAGTTATTTTCAATTGAAGAGTTATTTTCGATTGATAGTTATTTTCGATTGAAGAGTTATTTTCAATTGAAGAGTTATTTTCAATCGAAGAGTTATTTTCAGTTGAAGAGTTATTTTCAATTGAAGAGTTATTTTCCATTGAAGAGTTATTTTCAATCGAAGAGTTATTTTCAATCGAAGGGTTATTTTCAATTGAAGAGTTATTTTCAATTGAAGAGTTATTTTCAATTGAAGAGTTATTTTCAATTGAAGAGTTATTTTCAATCGAAGAGTTATTTTCCATTGAAGAGTTATTTTCAGTTGAAGAGTTATTTTCAATTGAAGAGTTATTTTCAATTGAAAGGTGATTTTCCATTGAAGAGTTATTTTCAATTGAAGAGTTATTTTCCATTAAAGAGTTATTTTCAATTGAAGAGTTATTTTCGATTGATAGTTATTTTCGATTGAAGAGTTATTTTCAATTGAAGAGTTATTTTCAATCGAAGAGTTATTTTCAGTTGAAGAGTTATTTTCAATTGAAGAGTTATTTTCGATTGAAGAGTTATTTTCCATTGAAGAGTTATTTTCAATTGAAGAGTTATTTTCCATTGAAGAGTTATTTTCAATCGAAGAGTTATTTTCAATCGAAGGGTTATTTTCAATTGAAGAGTTATTTTCAATTGAAGAGTTATTTTCAATTGAAGAGTTATTTTCAATTGAAGAGTTATTTTCAATCGAAGAGTTATTTTCAGTTGAAGAGTTATTTTCAATTGAAGAGTTATATTCGATTGAAGAGTTATTTTCCATTGAAGAGTTATTTTCCATTGAAGAGTTATTTTCCATTGAAGAGTTATTTTCTATCGAAGAGTTATTTTCAATCGAAGGGTTATTTTCAATTGAAGAGTTATTTTCAATTGAAGAGTTATTTTCAATTGAAGAGTTATTTTCAATCGAAGAGTTATTTTCAGTTGAAGAATTATTTTCAATTGAAGAGTTATATTCGATTGAAGAGTTATTTTCAATTGAAAGGTGATTTTCCATTGAAGAGTTATTTTCAATTGAAGAGTTATTTTCCATTAAAGAGTTATTTTCAATTGAAGAGTTATTTGCGATTGATAGTTATTTTCGATTGAAGAGTTATTTTCAATTGAAGAGTTATTTTCAATCGAAGAGTTATTTTCAGTTGAAGAGTTATTTTCAATTGAAGAGTTATTTTCGATTGAAGAGTTATTTTCCATTGAAGAGTTATTTTCAATTGAAGAGTTATTTTCCATTGAAGAGTTATTTTCAATCGAAGAGTTATTTTCAATCGAAGGGTTATTTTCAATTGAAGAGTTATTTTCAATTAAAGAGTTATTTTCAATTGAAGAGTTATTTTCAATTGAAGAGTTATTTTCAATCGAAGAGTTATTTTCAGTTGAAGAGTTATTTTCGATTGAAGAGTTATATTCGATTGAAGAGTTATTTTCCATTGAAGAGTTATTTTCCATTGAAGAGTTATTTTCCATTGAAGAGTTATTTTCTATCGAAGAGTTATTTTCAATCGAAGGGTTATTTTCAATTGAAGAGTTATTTTCAATTGAAGAGTTATTTTCAATTGAAGAGTTATTTTCCATTAAAGAGTTATTTTCAAACGAAGAGTTATTTTCGATTGAGAGTTATTTTCAATTGAAGAGTTATTTTCAATTGAAGAGTTACTTTCAATTGAAGAGTTATTTTCAGTTGAAAGGTTATTTTCCATTGAAGAGTTATTTTCAATTAAAGAGTTATTTTCAATTGAAGAGTTATTTTCAATTGAAGAGTTATTTTCAATTAAAGAGTTATTTTCAATTGAAGAGTTATTTTCAATTGAAGAGTTATTTTCAATTGAAAGGTGATTTTCCATTGAAGAGTTATTTTCAATTGAAGAGTTATTTTCCATTAAAGAGTTATTTTCAATTGAAGAGTTATTTTCGATTGATAGTTATTTTCGATCGAAGGGTTATTTTCAATTGAAGAGTTATTTTCAATTGAAGAGTTATTTTCAATTGAAGAGTTATTTTCAATTGAAGAGTTATTTTCAATCGAAGAGTTATTTTCAGTTGAAGAGTTATTTTCAATTGAAGAGTTATATTCGATTGAAGAGTTATTTTCCATTGAAGAGTTATTTTCCATTGAAGAGTTATTTTCCATTGAAGAGTTATTTTCTATCGAAGAGTTATTTTCAATCGAAGGGTATTTTCAATTGAAGAGTTATTTTCAATTGAAGAGTTATTTTCAATTGAAGAGTTATTTTCAATTGAAGAGTTATTTTCAATCGAAGAGTTATTTTCAGTTGAAGAATTATTTTCAATTGAAGAGTTATATTCGATTGAAGAGTTATTTTCCATTGAAGAGTTATTTTCCATTGAAGAGTTATTTTCCATTGAAGAGTTATTTTCAATCGAAGTGTTATTTTCAATCGAAGGGTTATTTTCAATTGAAGAGTTATTTTCAATTGAAGAGTTATTTTCAATTGAAGAGTTATTTTCAATTGAAGAGTTATTTTCCATTAAAGAGTTATTTTCAAACGAAGAGTTATTTTCGATTGAGAGTTATTTTCAATTGAAGAGTTATTTTCAATTGAAGAGTTATTTTCAATTGAAGAGTTATTTTCAATCGAAGAGTTATTTTCAGTTGAAGAGTTATTTTCAATTGAAGAGTTATTTTCAATCGAAGAGTTATTTTCAATCGAAGGGTTATTTTCAATTGAAGAGTTATTTTCCATTGAAGAGTTATTTTCAATTGAAGAGTTATTTTCAATTGAAGAGTAATTTTCAATTGAAGAGTAATTTTCAATTGAAGAGTTAATTTCGATTGAGAGTTATTTTCAATTGAAGAGCTATTTTCAATTGAGTTATTTTCAATTGAAAGGTTATTTTCAATTGAAGAGTTATTTTCAATTGAAGAGTTATTTTCAATCGAAGAGTTATTTTCAGTTGAACAGTTATTTTCAATTGAATAGTTATTTTCGATTGAAGAGTTATTTTCCATTGAAGAGTTATTTTCAATTGAAGAGTTATTTTCCATTGAAGAGTAACTTTCAATCGAAGAGTTATTTTCAATCGAAGGGTTATTTTCAATTGAAGAGTTATTTTCAATTGAAGAGTTATTTTCAATTGAAGAGTTATTTTCAATTGAAGAGTTATTTTCAATTGAAGAGTTATTTTCCATTAAAGAGTTATTTTTAATTGAAGAGTTATTTTCGATTGAGAGTTATTTTCAATCGAAGAGTTATTTTCAGTTGAACAGTTATTTTCAATTGAAGAGTTATTTTCGATTGAAGAGTTATTTTCCATTGAAGAGTTATTTTCAATTGAAGAGTTTTTTTCCATTGAAGAGTAACTTTCAATCGAAGAGTTATTTTCAATCGAAGGGTTATTTTCAATTGAAGAGTTATTTTCAATTGAAGAGTTATTTTCAATTGAAGAGTTATTTTCAATTGAAGAGTTATTTTCAATTGAAGAGTTATTTTCCATTAAAGAGTTATTTTTAATTGAAGAGTTATTTTCGATTGAGAGTTATTTTCAATTGAAGAGTTATTTTCCATTGAAGAGTTATTTTCAATCGAAGAGTTATTTTCAATCGAAGGGTTATTTTCAATTGAAGAGTTATTTTCAATTGAAGAGTTATTTTCAATTGAAGAGTTATTTTCAATTGAAGAGTTATTTTCAATCGAAGAGTTATTTTCAGTTGAAGAGTTATTTTCGATTGAAGAGTTATATTCGATTGAAGAGTTATTTTCCATTGAAGAGTTATTTTCCATTGAAGAGTTATTTTCTATCGAAGAGTTATTTTCAATCGAAGGGTTATTTTCAATTGAAGAGTTATTTTCAATTGAAGAGTTATTTTCAATTGAAGAGTTATTTTCAATTGAAGAGTTATTTTCAATCGAAGAGTTATTTTCAGTTGAAGAATTATTTTCAATTGAAGAGTTATATTCGATTGAAGAGTTATTTTCCATTGAAGAGTTATTTTCCATTGAAGAGTTATTTTCCATTGAAGAGTTATTTTCAATCGAAGTGTTATTTTCAATCGAAGGGTTATTTTCAATTGAAGAGTTATTTTCAATTGAAGAGTTATTTTCAATTGAAGAGTTATTTTCAATTGAAGAGTTATTTTCCATTAAAGAGTTATTTTCAAACGAAGAGTTATTTTCGATTGAGAGTTATTTTCAATTGAAGAGTTATTTTCAATTGAAGAGTTACTTTCAATTGAAGAGTTATTTTCAGTTGAAAGGTTATTTTCCATTGAAGAGTTATTTTCAATTAAAGAGTTATTTTCAATTGAAGAGTTATTTTCAATTGAAGAGTTATTTTCAATTAAAGAGTTATTTTCAATTGAAGAGTTATTTTCAATTGAAGAGTTATTTTCAATTGAAAGGTGATTTTCCATTGAAGAGTTATTTTCGATTGAAGAATTATTTTCAATTGAAGAGTTATTTTCAATTGAAGAGTTATTTTCAATTGAAGAGTTATTTTCAATTGAAGAGTTATTTTCAATTGAAAGGTGATTTTCCATTGAAGAGTTATTTTCAATTGAAGAGTTATTTTCAATCGAAGAGTTATTTTCAGTTGAACAGTTATTTTCAATTGAAGAGTTATTTTCGATTGAAGAGTTATTTTCCATTGAAGAGTTATTTTCAATTGAAGAGTTATTTTCCATTGAAGAGTAACTTTCAATCGAAGAGTTATTTTCAATCGAAGGGTTATTTTCAATTGAAGAGTTATTTTCAATTGAAGAGTTATTTTCAATTGAAGAGTTATTTTCAATTGAAGAGTTATTTTCAATTGAAGAGTTATTTTCAATTGAAGAGTTATTTTCCATTAAAGAGTTATTTTTAATTGAAGAGTTATTTTCGATTGAGAGTTATTTTCAATCGAAGAGTTATTTTCAGTTGAACAGTTATTTTCAATTGAAGAGTTATTTTCGATTGAAGAGTTATTTTCCATTGAAGAGTTATTTTCAATTGAAGAGTTATTTTCCATTGAAGAGTAACTTTCAATCGAAGAGTTATTTTCAATCGAAGGGTTATTTTCAATTGAAGAGTTATTTTCAATTGAAGAGTTATTTTCAATTGAAGAGTTATTTTCCATTAAAGAGTTATTTTTAATTGAAGAGTTATTTTCGATTGAGAGTTATTTTCAATTGAAGAGTTATTTTCCTTTGAAGAGTTATTTTCAATCGAAGAGTTATTTTCAATCGAAGGGTTATTTTCAATTGAAGAGTTATTTTCAATTGAAGAGTTATTTTCAATTGAAGAGTTATTTTCAATTGAAGAGTTATTTTCAATCGAAGAGTTATTTTCAGTTGAAGAGTTATTTTCGATTGAAGAGTTATATTCGATTGAAGAGTTATTTTCCATTGAAGAGTTATTTTCCATTGAAGAGTTATTTTCTATCGAAGAGTTATTTTCAATCGAAGGGTTATTTTCAATTGAAGAGTTATTTTCAATTGAAGAGTTATTTTCAATTGAAGAGTTATTTTCAATTGAAGAGTTATTTTCAATCGAAGAGTTATTTTCAGTTGAAGAATTATTTTCAATTGAAGAGTTATATTCGATTGAAGAGTTATTTTCCATTGAAGAGTTATTTTCCATTGAAGAGTTATTTTCCATTGAAGAGTTATTTTCAATCGAAGTGTTATTTTCAATCGAAGGGTTATTTTCAATTGAAGAGTTATTTTCAATTGAAGAGTTATTTTCAATTGAAGAGTTATTTTCAATTGAAGAGTTATTTTCAATTGAAGAGTTATTTTCCATTAAAGAGTTATTTTCAAACGAAGAGTTATTTTCGATTGAGAGTTATTTTCAATTGAAGAGTTATTTTCAATTGAAGAGTTACTTTCAATTGAAGAGTTATTTTCAGTTGAAAGGTTATTTTCCATTGAAGAGTTATTTTCAATTAAAGAGTTATTTTCAATTGAAGAGTTATTTTCAATTGAAGAGTTATTTTCAATTAAAGAGTTATTTTCAATTGAAGAGTTATTTTCAATTGAAGAGTTATTTTCAATTGAAAGGTGATTTTCCATTGAAGAGTTATTTTCGATTGAAGAATTATTTTCAATTGAAGAGTTATTTTCAATTGAAGAGTTATTTTCAATTGAAGAGTTATTTTCAATTGAAGAGTTATTTTCAATTGAAGAGTTATTTTCAATTGAAGAGTTATTTTCAATTGAAAGGTGATTTTCCATTGAAGAGTTATTTTCAATTGAAGAGTTATTTTCAATTGAAAGGTGATTTTCCATTGAAGAGTTATTTTCAATTGAGAGTTATTTTCAATTGAGAGTTATTTTCGATTGAGAGTTATTTTCGATTGAAGAGTTATTTTCCATTGAAGAGTTATTTTCAATCGAAGAGTTATTTTCAATCGAAGGGTTATTTTCAATTGAAGAGTTATTTTCAATTGAAGAGTTATTTTCAATTGAAGAGTTATTTTCAATTCAAGAGTTATTTTCCATTAAAGAGTTATTTTTAATTGAAGAGTTATTTTCGATTGAGAGTTATTTTCAATTGAAGAGTTATTTTCAATTGAAGAGTTATTTTCAATCGAAGAGTTATTTTCAATTGAAGAGTTATTTTCGATTGAAGAGTTATTTTCCATAGAAGAGTTATTTTCCATTGAAGAGTTATTTTCAGTTGAAGAGTTATTTTCAATTGAAAGGTGATTTTCCATTGAAGAGTTATTTTCAATTGAAGAATTATTTTCAATTGAAAGGTTATTTTCAATTGAAGAGTTATATTTCATTGAAGAGTTATTTTCCATTGAAGAGTTATTTTCCATTGAAGAGTTATTTTCAATTGAAGAGTTATTTTCAATTGAAGAGTTATTTTCAATTGAAGAGTTATTTTCAATTGAAGAGTTATTTTCAATTGAAGAGTTATTTTCAATTGAAGAGTTATTTTCAATTGAAGAGTTATTTTCAATTGAAGAGTTATTTTCAATTGAAGAGTTATTTTCAATTGAAGAGTTATTTTCTATTGAAGAGTTATTTTCAATTGAAGAGTTATTTTCAATTGAAGAGTTATTTTCAATTGAAGAGTTATTTTCAATTGAAGAGTTATTTTCAATTGAAGAGTTATTTTCAATTGAAGAGTTATTTTCAATTGAAGAGTTATTTTCAATTGAAGAGTTATTTTCAATTGAAGAGTTATTTTCAATTGAAGAGTTATTTTCAATTGAAGAGTTATTTTCAATTGAAGAGTTATTTTCAATTGAAGAGTTATTTTCAATTGAAGAGTTATTTTCAATTGAAAGGTTATTTTCCATTGAAGAGTTATTTTCAATTGAAAGGATATTTTCCATTGAAGAGTTATTTTCAATTAAAGAGTTATTTTTAATTGATGAGTTATTTTCAATTGAAGAGTTATTTTCAATTGAAGGGTTATTTTCCATTAAAGAGTTATTTTCAATTGAAGAGTTATTTTCGATTGAGAGTTATTTTCAATTGAAGAGTTATTTTCAATTGAAGAGTTATTTTCAATCGAAGAGTTATTTTCAATTGAAGAGTTATTTTCAATTGAAGAGTTATTTTCAATTGAAAGGTGATTTTCCATTGAAGAGTTATTTTCAATTGAAGAGTTATTTTCAATTGTAGGTTATTTTCCATTGAAGAGTTATTTTCAATTGAAGAGTTATTTTCGATTGAGAGTTATTTTCAATTGGAAAGCTATTTTCAATTGAGTTATTTTCAATTGAAGAGTTATTTGAAGAGTTATTTTCAATTGAAGAGTTATTTGAAGAGTTATTTTCAATTGAAGAGTTATTTTCGATTGAGAGTTATTTTCAATTGAAAGGTTATTTTCCATTGAAGAGTTATTTTCAATTAAAGAGTTATTTTCAATTGAAGAGTTATTTTCAATTGAAGAGTTATTTTCAATTGAAAGATGATTTTCCATTGAAGAGTTATTTTCAATTAAAGAGTTATTTTCAATTGAAGAGTTATTTTCAATTGAAGAGTTACTTTCACTTGAAGAGTTATTTTCAATTGAAAGGTTATTTTCCATTGAAGAGTTATTTTCAATTAAAGAGTTATTTTTAATTGAAGAGTTATTTTCAATTGAAGAGTTATTTTCAATTGAAGAGTTATTTTCAATTGAAAGGTGATTTTCCATTGAAGAGTTATTTTCAATTAAAGAGTTATTTTCAATTGAAGAGTTATTTTCAATTGAAGAGTTATTTTCAATTGAAGAGTTACTTTCACTTGAAGAGTTATTTTCAATTGAAAGGTTATTTTCCATTGAAGAGTTATTTTCAATTAAAGAGTTATTTTTAATTGAAGAGTTATTTTCAATTGAAGAGTTATTTTCAATTGAAAGGTGATTTTCCATTGAAGAGTTATTTTCAATTGAAAGGTGATTTTCCATTGAAGAGTTATTTTCAATTGAAGAGTTATTTTCAATTGAAGAGTTATTTTCCATTAAAGAGTTATTTTCAATTGAAGAGTTATTTTCGATTGAGAGTTATTTTCAATTGAAGAGTTATTTTCAGTTGAAGAGTTATTTTCAATTGAAGAGTTATTTTCAAACGAAGAGTTATTTTCAATCGAAGAGTTATTTTCAGTTGAAGAGTTATTTTCGATTGAAGAGTTATTTTCCATTGAAGAGTTATTTTCCATTGAAGAGTTATTTTCAATCGAAGAGTTATTTTCAATCGAAGGGTTATTTTCAATTGAAGAGTTATTTTCAATTGAAGAGTTATTTTCAATTGAAGAGTTATTTTCAATTAAAGAGTTATTTTCAATTGAAGAGTTATTTTCAATTGAAGAGTTATTTTCAATTGAAAGGTGATTTTCCATTAAAGAGTTATTTTCAATTGAAGAGTTATTTTCGATTGAGAGTTATTTTCAATTGAAGAGTTATTTTCAGTTGAAGAGTTATTTTCAATTGAAGAGTTATTTTCAAACGAAGAGTTATTTTCAATCGAAGAGTTATTTTCAGTTGAAGAGTTATTTTCGATTGAAGAGTTATTTTCCATTGAAGAGTTATTTTCCATTGAAGAGTTATTTTCAATCGAAGAGTTATTTTCAATCGAAGGGTTATTTTCAGTTGAAAGGTTATTTTCCATTGAAGAGTTATTTTCAATTAAAGAGTTATTTTCAATTGAAGAGTTATTTTCAATTGAAGAGTTATTTTCAATTAAAGAGTTATTTTCAATTGAAGAGTTATTTTCAATTGAAGAGTTATTTTCAATTGAAAGGTGATTTTCCATTGAAGAGTTATTTTCGATTGAAGAATTATTTTCAATTGAAGAGTTATTTTCAATTGAAGAGTTATTTTCAATTGAAGAGTTATTTTCAATTGAAGAGTTATTTTCAATTGAAAGGTGATTTTCCATTGAAGAGTTATTTTCAATTGAAGAGTTATTTTCAATCGAAGAGTTATTTTCAGTTGAACAGTTATTTTCAATTGAAGAGTTATTTTCGATTGAAGAGTTATTTTCCATTGAAGAGTTATTTTCAATTGAAGAGTTATTTTCCATTGAAGAGTAACTTTCAATCGAAGAGTTATTTTCAATCGAAGGGTTATTTTCAATTGAAGAGTTATTTTCAATTGAAGAGTTATTTTCAATTGAAGAGTTATTTTCAATTGAAGAGTTATTTTCAATTGAAGAGTTATTTTCAATTGAAGAGTTATTTTCCATTAAAGAGTTATTTTTAATTGAAGAGTTATTTTCGATTGAGAGTTATTTTCAATCGAAGAGTTATTTTCAGTTGAACAGTTATTTTCAATTGAAGAGTTATTTTCGATTGAAGAGTTATTTTCCATTGAAGAGTTATTTTCAATTGAAGAGTTATTTTCCATTGAAGAGTAACTTTCAATCGAAGAGTTATTTTCAATCGAAGGGTTATTTTCAATTGAAGAGTTATTTTCAATTGAAGAGTTATTTTCAATTGAAGAGTTATTTTCCATTAAAGAGTTATTTTTAATTGAAGAGTTATTTTCGATTGAGAGTTATTTTCAATTGAAGAGTTATTTTCCTTTGAAGAGTTATTTTCAATCGAAGAGTTATTTTCAATCGAAGGGTTATTTTCAATTGAAGAGTTATTTTCAATTGAAGAGTTATTTTCAATTGAAGAGTTATTTTCAATTGAAGAGTTATTTTCAATCGAAGAGTTATTTTCAGTTGAAGAGTTATTTTCGATTGAAGAGTTATATTCGATTGAAGAGTTATTTTCCATTGAAGAGTTATTTTCCATTGAAGAGTTATTTTCTATCGAAGAGTTATTTTCAATCGAAGGGTTATTTTCAATTGAAGAGTTATTTTCAATTGAAGAGTTATTTTCAATTGAAGAGTTATTTTCAATTGAAGAGTTATTTTCAATCGAAGAGTTATTTTCAGTTGAAGAATTATTTTCAATTGAAGAGTTATATTCGATTGAAGAGTTATTTTCCATTGAAGAGTTATTTTCCATTGAAGAGTTATTTTCCATTGAAGAGTTATTTTCAATCGAAGTGTTATTTTCAATCGAAGGGTTATTTTCAATTGAAGAGTTATTTTCAATTGAAGAGTTATTTTCAATTGAAGAGTTATTTTCAATTGAAGAGTTATTTTCAATTGAAGAGTTATTTTCCATTAAAGAGTTATTTTCAAACGAAGAGTTATTTTCGATTGAGAGTTATTTTCAATTGAAGAGTTATTTTCAATTGAAGAGTTACTTTCAATTGAAGAGTTATTTTCAGTTGAAAGGTTATTTTCCATTGAAGAGTTATTTTCAATTAAAGAGTTATTTTCAATTGAAGAGTTATTTTCAATTGAAGAGTTATTTTCAATTAAAGAGTTATTTTCAATTGAAGAGTTATTTTCAATTGAAGAGTTATTTTCAATTGAAAGGTGATTTTCCATTGAAGAGTTATTTTCGATTGAAGAATTATTTTCAATTGAAGAGTTATTTTCAATTGAAGAGTTATTTTCAATTGAAGAGTTATTTTCAATTGAAGAGTTATTTTCAATTGAAGAGTTATTTTCAATTGAAGAGTTATTTTCAATTGAAAGGTGATTTTCCATTGAAGAGTTATTTTCAATTGAAGAGTTATTTTCAATTGAAAGGTGATTTTCCATTGAAGAGTTATTTTCAATTGAGAGTTATTTTCAATTGAGAGTTATTTTCGATTGAGAGTTATTTTCGATTGAAGAGTTATTTTCCATTGAAGAGTTATTTTCAATCGAAGAGTTATTTTCAATCGAAGGGTTATTTTCAATTGAAGAGTTATTTTCAATTGAAGAGTTATTTTCAATTGAAGAGTTATTTTCAATTCAAGAGTTATTTTCCATTAAAGAGTTATTTTTAATTGAAGAGTTATTTTCGATTGAGAGTTATTTTCAATTGAAGAGTTATTTTCAATTGAAGAGTTATTTTCAATCGAAGAGTTATTTTCAATTGAAGAGTTATTTTCGATTGAAGAGTTATTTTCCATAGAAGAGTTATTTTCCATTGAAGAGTTATTTTCAGTTGAAGAGTTATTTTCAATTGAAAGGTGATTTTCCATTGAAGAGTTATTTTCAATTGAAGAATTATTTTCAATTGAAAGGTTATTTTCAATTGAAGAGTTATATTTCATTGAAGAGTTATTTTCCATTGAAGAGTTATTTTCCATTGAAGAGTTATTTTCAATTGAAGAGTTATTTTCAATTGAAGAGTTATTTTCAATTGAAGAGTTATTTTCAATTGAAGAGTTATTTTCAATTGAAGAGTTATTTTCAATTGAAGAGTTATTTTCAATTGAAGAGTTATTTTCAATTGAAGAGTTATTTTCAATTGAAGAGTTATTTTCAATTGAAGAGTTATTTTCTATTGAAGAGTTATTTTCAATTGAAGAGTTATTTTCAATTGAAGAGTTATTTTCAATTGAAGAGTTATTTTCAATTGAAGAGTTATTTTCAATTGAAGAGTTATTTTCAATTGAAGAGTTATTTTCAATTGAAGAGTTATTTTCAATTGAAGAGTTATTTTCAATTGAAGAGTTATTTTCAATTGAAGAGTTATTTTCAATTGAAGAGTTATTTTCAATTGAAGAGTTATTTTCAATTGAAGAGTTATTTTCAATTGAAGAGTTATTTTCAATTGAAAAGTTATTTTCCATTGAAGAGTTATTTTCAATTGAAAGGATATTTTCCATTGAAGAGTTATTTTCAATTAAAGAGTTATTTTTAATTGATGAGTTATTTTCAATTGAAGAGTTATTTTCAATTGAAGGGTTATTTTCCATTAAAGAGTTATTTTCAATTGAAGAGTTATTTTCGATTGAGAGTTATTTTCAATTGAAGAGTTATTTTCAATTGAAGAGTTATTTTCAATCGAAGAGTTATTTTCAATTGAAGAGTTATTTTCAATTGAAGAGTTATTTTCAATTGAAAGGTGATTTTCCATTGAAGAGTTATTTTCAATTGAAGAGTTATTTTCAATTGTAGGTTATTTTCCATTGAAGAGTTATTTTCAATTGAAGAGTTATTTTCGATTGAGAGTTATTTTCAATTGGAAAGCTATTTTCAATTGAGTTATTTTCAATTGAAGAGTTATTTGAAGAGTTATTTTCAATTGAAGAGTTATTTGAAGAGTTATTTTCAATTGAAGAGTTATTTTCGATTGAGAGTTATTTTCAATTGAAAGGTTATTTTCCATTGAAGAGTTATTTTCAATTAAAGAGTTATTTTCAATTGAAGAGTTATTTTCAATTGAAGAGTTATTTTCAATTGAAAGATGATTTTCCATTGAAGAGTTATTTTCAATTAAAGAGTTATTTTCAATTGAAGAGTTATTTTCAATTGAAGAGTTACTTTCACTTGAAGAGTTATTTTCAATTGAAAGGTTATTTTCCATTGAAGAGTTATTTTCAATTAAAGAGTTATTTTTAATTGAAGAGTTATTTTCAATTGAAGAGTTATTTTCAATTGAAGAGTTATTTTCAATTGAAAGGTGATTTTCCATTGAAGAGTTATTTTCAATTAAAGAGTTATTTTCAATTGAAGAGTTATTTTCAATTGAAGAGTTATTTTCAATTGAAGAGTTACTTTCACTTGAAGAGTTATTTTCAATTGAAAGGTTATTTTCCATTGAAGAGTTATTTTCAATTAAAGAGTTATTTTTAATTGAAGAGTTATTTTCAATTGAAGAGTTATTTTCAATTGAAAGGTGATTTTCCATTGAAGAGTTATTTTCAATTGAAAGGTGATTTTCCATTGAAGAGTTATTTTCAATTGAAGAGTTATTTTCAATTGAAGAGTTATTTTCCATTAAAGAGTTATTTTCAATTGAAGAGTTATTTTCGATTGAGAGTTATTTTCAATTGAAGAGTTATTTTCAGTTGAAGAGTTATTTTCAATTGAAGAGTTATTTTCAAACGAAGAGTTATTTTCAATCGAAGAGTTATTTTCAGTTGAAGAGTTATTTTCGATTGAAGAGTTATTTTCCATTGAAGAGTTATTTTCCATTGAAGAGTTATTTTCAATCGAAGAGTTATTTTCAATCGAAGGGTTATTTTCAATTGAAGAGCAATTTTCAATTGAAGAGTAATTTTCAATTGAAGAGTTATTTTCAATTGAAGAGTTATTTTCAATTGAAGAGTTATTTTCAATTAAAGAGTTATTTTCAATTGAAGAGTTATTTTCAATTGAAGAGTTATTTTCAATCGAAGAGTTATTTTCAATCGAAGGGCTATTTTCAATTGAAGAGTTATTTTCAATTGAAGAGTTATTTTCAATTGAAGAGTTATTTTCAATTGAAGAGTTATATTCCATTAAAGAGTTATTTTCAATTGAAGAGTTATTTTCGATTGAGAGTTATTTTCCATTTAAGAGTTATTTTCAATTGAAGAGATATTTTCGATTGAGAGTTATTTTCAATTGAAGAGTTATTTGAAGAGTTATTTTCAATTGAAGAGTTTCTTTCAATTGAAGAGTTATTTTCAATTGAAAGGTTATTTTAGATTGAAGAGTTATTTTCAATTGAAAGGTTATTTTAGATTGAAGAGTTATTTTCCATTGAAGAGTTATTTTCCATTGAAGAGTTATTTTCAATCGAAGAGTTAATTTCAATCGAAGAGTTATTTTCAATTGAAGAGTTATTTTCAATTGAAGAGTTATTTTCAATTGAAGAGTTATTTTCAATTGAAGAGTTATTTTCAATTGAAGAGTTATTTTCAATTGAAGAGTTATTTTCAATTGAAGAGTTATTTTCAATTGAAGAGTTATTTTCAATTGAAGTTATTTTCAATTGAAGTTATTTTCAATTGAAGAGTTATTTTCAATTGAAGAGTTATTTTCAATTGAAGAGTTATTTTCAATTGAAGGGTTATTTTCAATTGAAGAGTTATTTTCAATTGAAGAGTTATTTTCAATTGAAGAGTTATTTTCAATTGAAGAGTTATTTTCAATTGAAGAGTTATTTTCAATTGAAGAGTTATTTTCAATTGAAGAGTTATTTTCAATTGAAGAGTTATTTTCAATTGAAGAGTTATTTTCAATTGAAGAGTTATTTTCAATTGAAGAGTTATTTTCAATTGAAGAGTTATTTTCAATTGAAGAGTTATTTTCAATTGAAGAGTTATTTTCAATTGAAGAGTTATTTTCAATTGAAGAGTTATTTTCTATTGAAGAGTTATTTTCATTTGAAGAGTTATTTTCAATTGAAGAGTTATTTTCAATTGAAGAGTTATTTTCAATTGAAGAGTTATTTTCAATTGAAGAGTTATTTTCAATTGAAGAGTTATTTTCAATTGAAGAGTTATTTTCAATTGAAGAGTTATTTTCAATTGAAGAGTTATTTTCAATTGAAGAGTTATTTTCAATTGAAGAGTTATTTTCAATTGAAGAGTTATTTTCAATTGAAGAGTTATTTTCAATTGAAGAGTTATTTTCAATTGAAGAGTTATTTTCAATTGAAGAGTTATTTTCAATTGAAGAGTTATTTTCAATTGAAGAGTTATTTTCAATTGAAGAGTTATTTTCAATTGAAGAGTTATTTTCAATTGAAGAGTTATTTTCAATTGAAGAGTTATTTTCAATTGAAGAGTTATTTTCAATTGAAGAGTTATTTTCAATTGAAGAGTTATTTTCAATTGAAGAGTTATTTTCAATTGAAGAGTTATTTTCAATTGAAGAGTTATTTTCAATTGAAGAGTTATTTTCCATTGAAAGGTGATTTTCCATTGAAGAGTTATTTTCAATTGAAGAGTTATTTTCAATTGAAAGGTTAATTTCAATTGAAGAGTTACTTTCACTTGAAGAGTTTTTTTCAATTGAAAGGTTATTTTCCATTGAAGAGTTATTTTCAATTGAAAGGTTATTTTCCATTGAAGAGTTATTTTCAATTAAAGAGTTATTTTTAATTGATGAGTTATTTTCAATTGAAGAGTTATTTTCAATTGAAGGGTGATTTTCCATTGAAGAGTTATTTTCAGTTGAAGAGTTATTTTCAATTGAAGAGTTATTTTCCATTAAAGAGTTATTTTCAATTGAAGAGTTATTTTCGATTGAGAGTTATTTTCAATTGAATAGTTATTTTCAATTGAAGAGTTATTTTCAATTGAAGAGTTATTTTCAATCGAAGAGTTATTTTCAGTTGAAGAGTTATTTTCGATTGAAGAGTTATATTCGATTGAAGAGTTATTTTCCATTGAAGAGTTATTTTCCATTGAAGAGTTATTTTCAATCGAAGAGTTATTTTCAATCGAAGGGTTATTTTCAATTGAAGAGTTATTTTCAATTGAAGAGTTATTTTCAATTGAAGAGTTATTTTCAATTGAAGGGTTATTTTCCATTAAAGAGTTATTTTCAATTGAAGAGTTATTTTCGATTGAGAGTTATTTTCAATTGTAGAGTTATTTTCAATTGAAGAGTTATTTTCAATCGAAGAGTTATTTTCAGTTGAAGAGTTATTTTCAATTGAAGTGTTATTTTCAATTAAAGAGTTATTTTCAATTGAAGAGTTATTTTCAATTGAAGAGTTATTTTCAATTGAAGAGTTATTTTCAATTGAAGAGTTATTTTCAATTGAAGAGTTATTTTCCATTGAAAGGTGATTTTCCATTGAAGAGTTATTTTCAATTGAAGAGTTATTTTCAATTGAAAGGTTAATTTCAATTGAAGAGTTACTTTCACTTGAAGAGTTTTTTTCAATTGAAAGGTTATTTTCCATTGAAGAGTTATTTTCAATTGAAAGGTTATTTTCCATTGAAGAGTTATTTTCAATTAAAGAGTTATTTTTAATTGATGAGTTATTTTCAATTGAAGAGTTATTTTCAATTGAAGGGTGATTTTCCATTGAAGAGTTATTTTCAATTGAAGAGTTATTTTCAATTGAAGAGTTATTTTCCATTAAAGAGTTATTTTCAATTGAAGAGTTATTTTCGATTGAGAGTTATTTTCAATTGAAGAGTTATTTTCAATTGAAGAGTTATTTTCAATTGAAGAGTTATTTTCAATCGAAGAGTTATTTTCAGTTGAAGAGTTATTTTCGATTGAAGAGTTATATTCGATTGAAGAGTTATTTTCCATTGAAGAGTTATTTTCCATTGAAGAGTTATTTTCAATCGAAGAGTTATTTTCAATCGAAGGGTTATTTTCAATTGAAGAGTTATTTTCAATTGAAGAGTTATTTTCAATTGAAGAGTTATTTTCAATTGAAGGGTTATTTTCCATTAAAGAGTTATTTTCAATTGAAGAGTTATTTTCGATTGAGAGTTATTTTCAATTGTAGAGTTATTTTCAATTGAAGAGTTATTTTCAATCGAAGAGTTATTTTCAGTTGAAGAGTTATTTTCAATTGAAGTGTTATTTTCAATTAAAGAGTTATTTTCAATTGAAGAGTTATTTTCAATTGAAGAGTTATTTTCAATTAAAGAGTTATTTTCAATTGAAGAGTTATTTTCAATTGAAGAGTTATTTTCAATTGAAAGGTGATTTTCGATTGAAGAGTTATTTTCAATTGAAGAGTTATTTTCAATTGAAGAGTTATTTTCCATTAAAGAGTTATTTTCAATTGAAGAGTTATTTTCGATTGAGAGTTATTTTCAATTGAAGAGTTATTTTCAATTGAAGAGTTATTTTCAATCGAAGAGTTATTTTCAGTTGAAGAGTTATTTTCACTTGAAGAGTTATTTTCAATTGAAAGGTTATTTTCCATTGAAGAGTTATTTTCAATTAAAGAGTTATTTTTAATTGAAGAGTTATTTTCAATTGAAGAGTTATTTTCAATTGAAAGGTGATTTTCCATTGAAGAGTTATTTTCAATTGAAGAGTTATTTTCAATTGAAGAGTTATTTTCAATTGAAGAGTTATTTTCAATTGAAGAGTTATTTTCCATTAAAGAGTTATTTTCAATTGAAGAGTTATTTTCCATTAAAGAGTTATTTTCAATTGAAATGTTATTTTCAATTGAAGAGTTATTTTCAATTGAAGAGTTATTTTCAATTGAAGAGTTATTTTCAATTGAAGAGTTATTTTCAATTGAAGAGTTATTTTCAATTGAAGAGTTATTTTCAATTGAAGAAATATTTTCAATTGAAGAGTTATTTTCAATTGAAGAGTTATTTTCAATTGAAGAGTTATTTTCAATTGAAGAGTTATTTTCAATTGAAGAGTTATTTTCCATTGAAAGGTTATTTTCCATTGAAGAGTTATTTTCCATTGAAGAGTTATTTTCAATCGAAGAGTTATTTTCAATCGAAGGGTTATTTTCAATTGAAGAGTTATTTTCAATTGAAGAGTTATTTTCAATTGAAGAGTTATTTTCAATTGAAGGGTTATTTTCCATTAAAGAGTTATTTTCAATTGAAGAGTTATTTTCGATTGAGAGTTATTTTCAATTGTAGAGTTATTTTCAATTGAAGAGTTATATTCAATCGAAGAGTTATTTTCAGTTGAAGAGTTATTTTCAATTAAAGAGTTATTTTCAATTGAAGAGTTATTTTCAATTGAAGAGTTATTTTCAATTAAAGAGTTATTTTCAATTGAAGAGTTATTTTCAATTGAAGAGTTATTTTCAATTGAAAGGTGATTTTCGATTGAAGAGTTATTTTCAATTGAAGAGTTATTTTACGTTGAAGAGCTATTTTCAGTTGAAGAGATTTTCAGTTGAAGAGTTATTTTCAATTGAAGAGTTATTTTCAATTGAAGAGTTATTTTCCATTAAAGAGTTATTTTCAATTGAAGAGTTATTTTCGATTGAGAGTTATTTTCAATTGAAGAGTTATTTTCAATTGAAGAGTTATTTTCAATCGAAGAGTTATTTTCAGTTGAAGAGTTATTTTCACTTGAAGAGTTATTTTCAATTGAAAGGTTATTTTCCATTGAAGAGTTATTTTCAATTAAAGAGTTATTTTTAATTGAAGAGTTATTTTCAATTGAAAGGTGATTTTCCATTGAAGAGTTATTTTCAATTGAAGAGTTATTTTCAATTGAAGAGTTATTTTCAATTGAAGAGTTATTTTCAATTGAAGAGTTATTTTCAATTGAAGAGTTATTTTCCATTAAAGAGTTATTTTCAATTGAAGAGTTATTTTCCATTAAAGAGTTATTTTCAATTGAAGAGTTATTTTCGAATGAGAGTTATTTTCGATTGAAGAGTTATTTTCGATTGAAGAGTTATTTTCAATCGAAGAGTTATTTTCAGTTGAAGAGTTATTTTCAATTGAAGAGTTATTTTCAATTGAAGAGTTATTTTCAATTGAAGAGTTATTTTCAATTGAAGAGTTATTTTCAATTGAAGAGTTATTTTCAATTGAAGAGTTATTTTCAATTGAAGAGTTATTTTCAATTGAAGAAATATTTTCAATTGAAGAGTTATTTTCAATTGAAGAGTTATTTTCAATTGAAGAGTTATTTTCAATTGAAGAGTTATTTTCAATTGAAGAGTTATTTTCAATTGAAGAGTTATTTTCAATTGAAGAGTTATTTTCAATTGAAGAGTTATTTTCAATTGAAGAGTTATTTTCAATTGAAGAGTTATTTTCAATTGAAGAGTTATTTTCAATTGAAGAGTTATTTTCAATTGAAGAGTTATTTTCAATTGAAGAGTTATTTTCAATTGAAGAGTTATTTTCAATTGAAGAGTTATTTTCAATTGAAGAGTTATTTTCAATCGAAGAGTTATTTTCAGTTGAAGAGTTATTTTCACTTGAAGAGTTATTTTCAATTGAAAGGTTATTTTCCATTGAAGAGTTATTTTCAATTAAAGAGTTATTTTTAATTGAAGAGTTATTTTCAATTGAAGAGTTATTTTCAATTGAAAGGTGATTTTCCATTGAAGAGTTATTTTCAATTGAAGAGTTATTTTCAATTGAAGAGTTATTTTCAATTGAAGAGTTATTTTCAATTGAAGAGTTATTTTCCATTAAAGAGTTATTTTCAATTGAAGAGTTATTTTCCATTAAAGAGTTATTTTCAATTGAAGAGTTATTTTCAATTGAAGAGTTATTTTCAATTGAAGAGTTATTTTCAATTGAAGAGTTATTTTCAATTGAAGAGTTATTTTCAATTGAAGAGTTATTTTCCATTAAAGAGTTATTTTCAATTGAAGAGTTATTTTCCATTAAAGAGTTATTTTCAATTGAAGAGTTATTTTCAATTGAAGAGTTATTTTCAATTGAAGAGTTATTTTCAATTGAAGAGTTATTTTCAATTGAAGAGTTATTTTCAATTGAAGAGTTATTTTCAATTGAAGAGTTATTTTCAATTGAAGAAATATTTTCAATTGAAGAGTTATTTTCAATTGAAGAGTTATTTTCAATTGAAGAGTTATTTTCAATTGAAGAGTTATTTTCAATTGAAGAGTTATTTTCAATTGAAGAGTTATTTTCAATTGAAGAGTTATTTTCAATTGAAGAGTTATTTTCAATTGAAGAGTTATTTTCAATTGAAGAGTTATTTTCAATTGAAGAGTTATTTTCAATCGAAGAGTTATTTTCAGTTGAAGAGTTATTTTCACTTGAAGAGTTATTTTCAATTGAAAGGTTATTTTCCATTGAAGAGTTATTTTCAATTAAAGAGTTATTTTTAATTGAAGAGTTATTTTCAATTGAAGAGTTATTTTCAATTGAAAGGTGATTTTCCATTGAAGAGTTATTTTCAATTGAAGAGTTATTTTCAATTGAAGAGTTATTTTCAATTGAAGAGTTATTTTCAATTGAAGAGTTATATTCCATTAAAGAGTTATTTTCAATTGAAGAGTTATTTTCCATTAAAGAGTTATTTTCAATTGAAGAGTTATTTTCAATTGAAGAGTTATTTTCAATTGAAGAGTTATTTTCAATTGAAGAGTTATTTTCAATTGAAGAGTTATTTTCAATTGAAGAGTTATTTTCCATTAAAGAGTTATTTTCAATTGAAGAGTTATTTTCCATTAAAGAGTTATTTTCAATTGAAGAGTTATTTTCAATTGAAGAGTTATTTTCAATTGAAGAGTTATTTTCAATTGAAGAGTTATTTTCAATTGAAGAGTTATTTTCAATTGAAGAGTTATTTTCAATTGAAGAGTTATTTTCAATTGAAGAAATATTTTCAATTGAAGAGTTATTTTCAATTGAAGAGTTATTTTCAATTGAAGAGTTATTTTCAATTGAAGAGTTATTTTCAATTGAAGAGTTATTTTCAATTGAAGAGTTATTTTCAATTGAAGAGTTATTTTCAATTGAAGAGTTATTTTCCATTGAAAGGTTATTTTCCATTGAAGAGTTATTTTCCATTGAAGAGTTATTTTCAATCGAAGAGTTATTTTCAATCGAAGGGTTATTTTCAATTGAAGAGTTATTTTCAATTGAAGAGTTATTTTCAATTGAAGAGTTATTTTCAATTGAAGGGTTATTTTCCATTAAAGAGTTATTTTCAATTGAAGAGTTATTTTCGATTGAGAGTTATTTTCAATTGTAGAGTTATTTTCAATTGAAGAGTTATTTTCAATCGAAGAGTTATTTTCAGTTGAAGAGTTATTTTCAATTAAAGAGTTATTTTCAATTGAAGAGTTATTTTCAATTGAAGAGTTATTTTCAATTAAAGAGTTATTTTCAATTGAAGAGTTATTTTCAATTGAAGAGTTATTTTCAATTGAAAGGTGATTTTCGATTGAAGAGTTATTTTCAATTGAAGAGTTATTTTACGTTGAAGAGCTATTTTCAGTTGAAGAGATTTTCAGTTGAAGAGTTATTTTCAATTGAAGAGTTATTTTCAATTGAAGAGTTATTTTCCATTAAAGAGTTATTTTCAATTGAAGAGTTATTTTCGATTGAGAGTTATTTTCAATCGAAGAGTTATTTTCAGTTGAAGAGTTATTTTCACTTGAAGAGTTATTTTCAATTGAAAGGTTATTTTCCATTGAAGAGTTATTTTCAATTAAAGAGTTATTTTTAATTGAAGAGTTATTTTCAATTGAAGAGTTATTTTCAATTGAAAGGTGATTTTCCATTGAAGAGTTATTTTCAATTGAAGAGTTATTTTCAATTGAAGAGTTATTTTCAATTGAAGAGTTATTTTCAATTGAAGAGTTATTTTCAATTGAAGAGTTATTTTCCATTAAAGAGTTATTTTCAATTGAAGAGTTATTTTCCATTAAAGAGTTATTTTCAATTGAAGAGTTATTTTCGAATGAGAGTTATTTTCGATTGAAGAGTTATTTTCGATTGAAGAGTTATTTTCAATCGAAGAGTTATTTTCAGTTGAAGAGTTATTTTCAATTGAAGAGTTATTTTCAATTGAAGAGTTATTTTCAATTGAAGAGTTATTTTCAATTGAAGAGTTATTTTCAATTGAAGAGTTATTTTCAATTGAAGAAATATTTTCAATTGAAGAGTTATTTTCAATTGAAGAGTTATTTTCAATTGAAGAGTTATTTTCAATTGAAGAGTTATTTTCAATTGAAGAGTTATTTTCAATTGAAGAGTTATTTTCAATTGAAGAGTTATTTTCAATTGAAGAGTTATTTTCAATTGAAGAGTTATTTTCAATTGAAGAGTTATTTTCAATTGAAGAGTTATTTTCCATTGAAAGGTGATTTTCCATTGAAGAGTTATTTTCAATTGAAGAGTTATTTTCAATTGAAAGGTTAATTTCAATTGAAGAATTACTTTCACTTGAAGAGTTATTTTCAATTGAAAGGTTATTTTCCATTGAAGAGTTATTTTCAATTGAAAGGTTATTTTCCATTGAAGAGTTATTTTCAATTAAAGAATTATTTTTAATTGATGAGTTATTTTCAATTGAAGAGTTATTTTCAATTGAAGGGTGATTTTCCATTGAAGAGTTATTTTCAATTGAAGAGTTATTTTCAATTGAAGAGTTATTTTCCATTAAAGAGTTATTTTCAATTGAAGAGTTATTTTCGATTGAGAGTTATTTTCGATTGAGAGTTATTTTCAATTGAAGAGTTATTTTCAATTGAAGAGTTATTTTCAATCGAAGAGTTATTTTCAGTTGAAGAGTTATTTTCGATTGAAGAGTTATATTCGATTGAAGAGTTATTTTCCATTGAAGAGTTATTTTCCATTGAAGAGTTATTTTCAATCGAAGAGTTATTTTCAATCGAAGGGTTATTTTCAATTGAAGAGTTATTTTCAATTGAAGAGTTATTTTCAATTGAAGAATTATTTTCATTTGAAGGGTTATTTTCCATTAAAGAGTTATTTTCAATTGAAGAGTTATTTTCGATTGAGAGTTATTTTCAATTGTAGAGTTATTTTCAATTGAAGAGTTATTTTCAATCGAAGAGTTATTTTCAGTTGAAGAGTTATTTTCAATTGAAGTGTTATTTTCAATTAAAGAGTTATTTTCAATTGAAGAGTTATTTTCAATTGAAGAGTTATTTTCAATTAAAGAGTTATTTTCAATTGAAGAGTTATTTTCAATTGAAGAGTTATTTTCAATTGAAGAGTTATTTTCAATTGAAGAGTTATTTTCAATTGAAGAGTTATTTTCTATTAAAGAGTTATTTTCAATTGAAGAGTTATTTTCAATTGAAGAGTTATTTTCAATTGAAAGGTGATTTTCGATTGAAGAGTTATTTTCAATTGAAGAGTTATTTTACGTTGAAGAGCTATTTTCAGTTGAAGAGATTTTCAGTTGAAGAGTTATTTTCAATTGAAGAGTTATTTTCAATTGAAGAGTTATTTTCCATTAAAGAGTTATTTTCAATTGAAGAGTTATTTTCGATTGAGAGTTATTTTCAATTGAAGAGTTATTTTCAATTGAAGAGTTATTTTCAATCGAAGAGTTATTTTCAGTTGAAGAGTTATTTTCACTTGAAGAGTTATTTTCAATTGAAAGGTTATTTTCCATTGAAGAGTTATTTTCAATTAAAGAGTTATTTTTAATTGAAGAGTTATTTTCAATTGAAGAGTTATTTTCAATTGAAAGGTGATTTTCCATTGAAGAGTTATTTTCAATTGAAGAGTTATTTTAAATTGAAGAGTTATTTTCAATTGAAGAGTTATTTTCAATTGAAGAGTTATTTTCCATTAAAGAGTTATTTTCAATTGAAGAGTTATTTTCCATTAAAGAGTTATTTTCGAATGAGAGTTATTTTCGATTGAAGAGTTATTTTCGATTGAAGAGTTATTTTCGATTGAAGAGTTATTTTCAATTGAAGAGTTATTTTCAATTGAAGAGTTATTTTCAATTGAAGAGTTATTTTCAATTGAAGAGTTATTTTCAATTGAAGAAATATTTTCAATTGAAGAGTTATTTTCAATTGAAGAGTTATTTTCAATTGAAGAGTTATTTTCAATTGAAGAGTTATTTTCAATTGAAGAGTTATTTTCAATTGAAGAGTTATTTTCAATTGAAGAGTTATTTTCAATTGAAGAGTTATTTTCAATTGAAGAGTTATTTTCAATTGAAGAGTTATTTTCAATTGAAGAGTTATTTTCAATTGAAGAGTTATTTTCCATTGAAAGGTGATTTTCCATTGAAGAGTTATTTTCAATTGAAGAGTTATTTTCAATTGAAAGGTTAATTTCAATTGAAGAATTACTTTCACTTGAAGAGTTATTTTCAATTGAAAGGTTATTTTCCATTGAAGAGTTATTTTCAATTGAAAGGTTATTTTCCATTGAAGAATTATTTTCAATTAAAGAATTATTTTTAATTGATGAGTTATTTTCAATTGAAGAGTTATTTTCAATTGAAGGGTGATTTTCCATTGAAGAGTTATTTTCAATTGAAGAGTTATTTTCAATTGAAGAGTTATTTTCCATTAAAGAGTTATTTTCAATTGAAGAGTTATTTTCGATTGAGAGTTATTTTCGATTGAGAGTTATTTTCAATTGAAGAGTTATTTTCAATTGAAGAGTTATTTTCAATCGAAGAGTTATTTTCAGTTGAAGAGTTATTTTCGATTGAAGAGTTATATTCGATTGAAGAGTTATTTTCCATTGAAGAGTTATTTTCCATTGAAGAGTTATTTTCAATCGAAGAGTTATTTTCAATCGAAGGGTTATTTTCAATTGAAGAGTTATTTTCAATTGAAGAGTTATTTTCAATTGAAGAATTATTTTCATTTGAAGGGTTATTTTCCATTAAAGAGTTATTTTCAATTGAAGAGTTATTTTCGATTGAGAGTTATTTTCAATTGTAGAGTTATTTTCAATTGAAGAGTTATTTTCAATCGAAGAGTTATTTTCAGTTGAAGAGTTATTTTCAATTGAAGTGTTATTTTCAATTAAAGAGTTATTTTCAATTGAAGAGTTATTTTCAATTGAAGAGTTATTTTCAATTAAAGAGTTATTTTCAATTGAAGAGTTATTTTCAATTGAAGAGTTATTTTCAATTGAAGAGTTATTTTCAATTGAAGAGTTATTTTCAATTAAAGAGTTATTTTCAATTGAAGAGTTATTTTCAATTGAAGAGTTATTTTCAATTGAAAGGTGATTTTCGATTGAAGAGTTATTTTCAATTGAAGAGTTATTTTACGTTGAAGAGCTATTTTCAGTTGAAGAGATTTTCAGTTGAAGAGTTATTTTCAATTGAAGAGTTATTTTCAATTGAAGAGTTATTTTCCATTAAAGAGTTATTTTCAATTGAAGAGTTATTTTCGATTGAGAGTTATTTTCAATTGAAGAGTTATTTTCAATTGAAGAGTTATTTTCAATCGAAGAGTTATTTTCAGTTGAAGAGTTATTTTCACTTGAAGAGTTATTTTCAATTGAAAGGTTATTTTCCATTGAAGAGTTATTTTCAATTAAAGAGTTATTTTTAATTGAAGAGTTATTTTCAATTGAAGAGTTATTTTCAATTGAAAGGTGATTTTCCATTGAAGAGTTATTTTCAATTGAAGAGTTATTTTCAATTGAAGAGTTATTTTCAATTGAAGAGTTATTTTCAATTGAAGAGTTATTTTCAATTGAAGAGTTATTTTCCATTAAAGAGTTATTTTCAATTGAAGAGTTATTTTCCATTAAAGAGTTATTTTCGAATGAGAGTTATTTTCGATTGAAGAGTTATTTTCGATTGAAGAGTTATTTTCGATTGAAGAGTTATTTTCGATTGAAGAGTTATTTTCAATTGAAGAGTTATTTTCAATTGAAGAGTTATTTTCAATTGAAGAGTTATTTTCAATTGAAGAGTTATTTTCAATTGAAGAAATATTTTCAATTGAAGAGTTATTTTCAATTGAAGAGTTATTTTCAATTGAAGAGTTATTTTCAATTGAAGAGTTATTTTCAATTGAAGAGTTATTTTCAATTGAAGAGTTATTTTCAATTGAAGAGTTATTTTCAATTGAAGAGTTATTTTCAATTGAAGAGTTATTTTCCATTGAAAGGTGATTTTCCATTGAAGAGTTATTTTCAATTGAAGAGTTATTTTCAATTGAAAGGTTAATTTCAATTGAAGAATTACTTTCACTTGAAGAGTTATTTTCAATTGAAAGGTTATTTTCCATTGAAGAGTTATTTTCAATTGAAAGGTTATTTTCCATTGAAGAGTTATTTTCAATTAAAGAATTATTTTTAATTGATGAGTTATTTTCAATTGAAGAGTTATTTTCAATTGAAGGGTGATTTTCCATTGAAGAGTTATTTTCAATTGAAGAGTTATTTTCAATTGAAGAGTTATTTTCCATTAAAGAGTTATTTTCAATTGAAGAGTTATTTTCGATTGAGAGTTATTTTCGATTGAGAGTTATTTTCAATTGAAGAGTTATTTTCAATTGAAGAGTTATTTTCAATCGAAGAGTTATTTTCAGTTGAAGAGTTATTTTCGATTGAAGAGTTATATTCGATTGAAGAGTTATTTTCCATTGAAGAGTTATTTTCCATTGAAGAGTTATTTTCAATCGAAGAGTTATTTTCAATCGAAGGGTTATTTTCAATTGAAGAGTTATTTTCAATTGAAGAGTTATTTTCAATTGAAGAATTATTTTCATTTGAAGGGTTATTTTCCATTAAAGAGTTATTTTCAATTGAAGAGTTATTTTCGATTGAGAGTTATTTTCAATTGTAGAGTTATTTTCAATTGAAGAGTTATTTTCAATCGAAGAGTTATTTTCAGTTGAAGAGTTATTTTCAATTGAAGTGTTATTTTCAATTAAAGAGTTATTTTCAATTGAAGAGTTATTTTCAATTGAAGAGTTATTTTCAATTAAAGAGTTATTTTCAATTGAAGAGTTATTTTCAATTGAAGAGTTATTTTCAATTGAAGAGTTATTTTCAATTGAAGAGTTATTTTCAATTAAAGAGTTATTTTCAATTGAAGAGTTATTTTCAATTGAAGAGTTATTTTCAATTGAAAGGTGATTTTCGATTGAAGAGTTATTTTCAATTGAAGAGTTATTTTACGTTGAAGAGCTATTTTCAGTTGAAGAGATTTTCAGTTGAAGAGTTATTTTCAATTGAAGAGTTATTTTCAATTGAAGAGTTATTTTCCATTAAAGAGTTATTTTCAATTGAAGAGTTATTTTCGATTGAGAGTTATTTTCAATTGAAGAGTTATTTTCAATTGAAGAGTTATTTTCAATCGAAGAGTTATTTTCAGTTGAAGAGTTATTTTCACTTGAAGAGTTATTTTCAATTGAAAGGTTATTTTCCATTGAAGAGTTATTTTCAATTAAAGAGTTATTTTTAATTGAAGAGTTATTTTCAATTGAAGAGTTATTTTCAATTGAAAGGTGATTTTCCATTGAAGAGTTATTTTCAATTGAAGAGTTATTTTCAATTGAAGAGTTATTTTCAATTGAAGAGTTATTTTCAATTGAAGAGTTATTTTCAATTGAAGAGTTATTTTCCATTAAAGAGTTATTTTCAATTGAAGAGTTATTTTCCATTAAAGAGTTATTTTCGAATGAGAGTTATTTTCGATTGAAGAGTTATTTTCGATTGAAGAGTTATTTTCGATTGAAGAGTTATTTTCAATCGAAGAGTTATTTTCAGTTGAAGAGTTATTTTCAATTGAAGAGTTATTTTCAATTGAAGAGTTATTTTCAATTGAAGAGTTATTTTCAATTGAAGAGTTATTTTCAATTGAAGAGTTATTTTCAATTGAAGAGTTATTTTCAATTGAAGAAATATTTTCAATTGAAGAGTTATTTTCAATTGAAGAGTTATTTTCAATTGAAGAGTTATTTTCAATTGAAGAGTTATTTTCAATTGAAGAGTTATTTTCAATTGAAGAGTTATTTTCAATTGAAGAGTTATTTTCAATTGAAGAGTTATTTTCAATTGAAGAGTTATTTTCCATTGAAAGGTGATTTTCCATTGAAGAGTTATTTTCAATTGAAGAGTTATTTTCAATTGAAAGGTTAATTTCAATTGAAGAATTACTTTCACTTGAAGAGTTATTTTCAATTGAAAGGTTATTTTCCATTGAAGAGTTATTTTCAATTGAAAGGTTATTTTCCATTGAAGAGTTATTTTCAATTAAAGAATTATTTTTAATTGATGAGTTATTTTCAATTGAAGAGTTATTTTCAATTGAAGGGTGATTTTCCATTGAAGAGTTATTTTCAATTGAAGAGTTATTTTCAATTGAAGAGTTATTTTCCATTAAAGAGTTATTTTCAATTGAAGAGTTATTTTCGATTGAGAGTTATTTTCGATTGAGAGTTATTTTCAATTGAAGAGTTATTTTCAATTGAAGAGTTATTTTCAATCGAAGAGTTATTTTCAGTTGAAGAGTTATTTTCGATTGAAGAGTTATATTCGATTGAAGAGTTATTTTCCATTGAAGAGTTATTTTCCATTGAAGAGTTATTTTCAATCGAAGAGTTATTTTCAATCGAAGGGTTATTTTCAATTGAAGAGTTATTTTCAATTGAAGAGTTATTTTCAATTGAAGAATTATTTTCATTTGAAGGGTTATTTTCCATTAAAGAGTTATTTTCAATTGAAGAGTTATTTTCGATTGAGAGTTATTTTCAATTGTAGAGTTATTTTCAATTGAAGAGTTATTTTCAATCGAAGAGTTATTTTCAGTTGAAGAGTTATTTTCAATTGAAGTGTTATTTTCAATTAAAGAGTTATTTTCAATTGAAGAGTTATTTTCAATTGAAGAGTTATTTTCAATTAAAGAGTTATTTTCAATTGAAGAGTTATTTTCAATTGAAGAGTTATTTTCAATTGAAAGGTGATTTTCCATTGAAGAGTTATTTTCAATTGAAGAGTTATTTTCAATTGAAAGGTGATTTTCCATTGAAGAGTTATTTTCAATTGAAGAGTTATTTTCAATTGAAAGGTTATTTTCCAGTGAAGAGTTATTTTCGATTGAAGAGTTATTTTCAATTGAAGAGTTATTTTCAATTGAAGAGTTATTTTCAATTGAAGAAATATTTTCAATTGAAGAGTTATTTTCAATTGAAGAGTTATTTTCAATTGAAGAGTTATTTTCAATTGAAGAGTTATTTTCAATTGAAGAGTTATTTTCAATTGAAGAGTTATTTTCAATTGAAGAGTTATTTTCAATTGAAGAGTTATTTTCCATTGAAAGGTGATTTTCCATTGAAGAGTTATTTTCAATTGAAGAGTTATTTTCAATTGAAAGGTTAATTTCAATTGAAGAATTACTTTCACTTGAAGAGTTATTTTCAATTGAAAGGTTATTTTCCATTGAAGAGTTATTTTCAATTGAAAGGTTATTTTCCATTGAAGAGTTATTTTCAATTAAAGAATTATTTTTAATTGATGAGTTATTTTCAATTGAAGAGTTATTTTCAATTGAAGGGTGATTTTCCATTGAAGAGTTATTTTCAATTGAAGAGTTATTTTCAATTGAAGAGTTATTTTCCATTAAAGAGTTATTTTCAATTGAAGAGTTATTTTCGATTGAGAGTTATTTTCGATTGAGAGTTATTTTCAATTGAAGAGTTATTTTCAATTGAAGAGTTATTTTCAATCGAAGAGTTATTTTCAGTTGAAGAGTTATTTTCGATTGAAGAGTTATATTCGATTGAAGAGTTATTTTCCATTGAAGAGTTATTTTCCATTGAAGAGTTATTTTCAATCGAAGAGTTATATTCAATCGAAGGGTTATTTTCAATTGAAGAGTTATTTTCAATTGAAGAGTTATTTTCAATTGAAGAATTATTTTCATTTGAAGGGTTATTTTCCATTAAAGAGTTATTTTCAATTGAAGAGTTATTTTCGATTGAGAGTTATTTTCAATTGTAGAGTTATTTTCAATTGAAGAGTTATTTTCAATCGAAGAGTTATTTTCAGTTGAAGAGTTATTTTCAATTGAAGTGTTATTTTCAATTAAAGAGTTATTTTCAATTGAAGAGTTATTTTCAATTGAAGAGTTATTTTCAATTAAAGAGTTATTTTCAATTGAAGAGTTATTTTCAATTGAAGAGTTATTTTCAATTGAAAGGTGATTTTCCATTGAAGAGTTATTTTCAATTGAAGAGTTATTTTCAATTGAAAGGTGATTTTCCATTGAAGAGTTATTTTCAATTGAAGAGTTATTTTCAATTGAAGAGTTATTTTCAATTGAAAGGTTATTTTCCAGTGAAGAGTTATTTTCGATTGAAGAGTTATTTTCAATTGAAGAGTTATTTTACGTTGAAGAGCTATTTTCAGTTGAAGAGATTTTCAGTTGAAGAGTTATTTTCAATTGAAGAGTTATTTTCAATTGAAGAGTTATTTTCCATTAAAGAGTTATTTTCAATTGAAGAGTTATTTTCGATTGAGAGTTATTTTCAATTGAAGAGTTATTTTCAATTGAAGAGTTATTTTCAATCGAAGAGTTATTTTCAGTTGAAGAGTTATTTTCAATTGAAAGGTTATTTTCCATTGAAGAGTTATTTTCAATTGAAAGGTTATTTTCCATTGAAGAGTTATTTTCAATTAAAGAGTTATTTTTAATTGAAGAGTTATTTTCAATTGAAAGGTGATTTTCCATTGAAGAGTTATTTTCAATTGAAGAGTTATTTTCAATTGAAGAGTTATTTTCCATTAAAGAGTTATTTTCAATTGAAGAGTTATTTTCCATTAAAGAGTTATTTTCAATTGAAGAGTTATTTTCGAATGAGAGTTATTTTCAATTGAAGAGTTATTTTCAATTGAAGAGTTATTTTCAATTGAAGAGTTATTTTCAATTGAAGAGTTATTTTCAATTGAAGAGTTATTTTCCATTGAAAGGTGATTTTCCATTGAAGAGTTATTTTCAATTGAAGAGTTATTTTCAATTGAAAGGTTAATTTCAATTGAAGAGTTACTTTCACTTGAAGAGTTTTTTTCAATTGAAAGGTTATTTTCCATTGAAGAGTTATTTTCAATTGAAAGGTTATTTTCCATTGAAGAGTTATTTTCAATTAAAGAGTTATTTTTAATTGATGAGTTATTTTCAATTGAAGAGTTATTTTCAATTGAAGGGTGATTTTCCATTGAAGAGTTATTTTCAGTTGAAGAGTTATTTTCAATTGAAGAGTTATTTTCCATTAAAGAGTTATTTTCA
Organism: Odiellus spinosus; assembly: GCA_963920705.1. Taxonomy (NCBI): domain Eukaryota; kingdom Metazoa; phylum Arthropoda; class Arachnida; order Opiliones; family Phalangiidae; genus Odiellus; species Odiellus spinosus. Next base: position 28,502,037 of record OY987226.1, read on the forward strand.
ATTGAAGAGTTATTTTCGATTGAGAGTTATTTTCAATTGAAGAGTTATTTTCAATTGAAGAGTTATTTTCAATTGAAGAGTTATTTTCAATCGAAGAGTTATTTTCAGTTGAAGAGTTATTTTCGATTGAAGAGTTATATTCGATTGAAGAGTTATTTTCCATTGAAGAGTTATTTTCCATTGAAGAGTTATTTTCAATCGAAGAGTTATTTTCAATCGAAGGGTTATTTTCAATTGAAGAGTTATTTTCAATTGAAGAGTTATTTTCAATTGAAGAGTTATTTTCAATTGAAGGGTTATTTTCCATTAAAGAGTTATTTTCAATTGAAGAGTTATTTTCGATTGAGAGTTATTTTCAATTGTAGAGTTATTTTCAATTGAAGAGTTATTTTCAATCGAAGAGTTATTTTCAGTTGAAGAGTTATTTTCAATTGAAGTGTTATTTTCAATTAAAGAGTTATTTTCAATTGAAGAGTTATTTTCAATTGAAGAGTTATTTTCAATTGAAGAGTTATTTTCAATTGAAGAGTTATTTTCAATTGAAGAGTTATTTTCCATTGAAAGGTGATTTTCCATTGAAGAGTTATTTTCAATTGAAGAGTTATTTTCAATTGAAAGGTTAATTTCAATTGAAGAGTTACTTTCACTTGAAGAGTTTTTTTCAATTGAAAGGTTATTTTCCATTGAAGAGTTATTTTCAATTGAAAGGTTATTTTCCATTGAAGAGTTATTTTCAATTAAAGAGTTATTTTTAATTGATGAGTTATTTTATATTGAAGAGTTATTTTCAATTGAAGGGTGATTTTCCATTGAAGAGTTATTTTCAATTGAAGAGTTATTTTCAATTGAAGAGTTATTTTCCATTAAAGAGTTATTTTCAATTGAAGAGTTATTTTCGATTGAGAGTTATTTTCAATTGAAGAGTTATTTTCAATTGAAGAGTTATTTTCAATTGAAGAGTTATTTTCAATCGAAGAGTTATTTTCAGTTGAAGAGTTATTTTCGATTGAAGAGTTATATTCGATTGAAGAGTTATTTTCCATTGAAGAGTTATTTTCCATTGAAGAGTTATTTTCAATCGAAGAGTTATTTTCAATCGAAGGGTTATTTTCAATTGAAGAGTTATTTTCAATTGAAGAGTTATTTTCAATTGAAGAGTTATTTTCAATTGAAGGGTTATTTTCCATTAAAGAGTTATTTTCAATTGAAGAGTTATTTTCGATTGAGAGTTATTTTCAATTGTAGAGTTATTTTCAATTGAAGAGTTATTTTCATTCGAAGAGTTATTTTCAGTTGAAGAGTTATTTTCAATTGAAGTGTTATTTTCAATTAAAGAGTTATTTTCAATTGAAGAGTTATTTTCAATTGAAGAGTTATTTTCAATTAAAGAGTTATTTTCAATTGAAGAGTTATTTTCAATTGAAGAGTTATTTTCAATTGAAAGGTGATTTTCGATTGAAGAGTTATTTTCAATTGAAGAGTTATTTTCAATTGAAGAGTTATTTTCCATTAAAGAGTTATTTTCAATTGAAGAGTTATTTTCGATTGAGAGTTATTTTCAATTGAAGAGTTATTTTCAATTGAAGAGTTATTTTCAATCGAAGAGTTATTTTCAGTTGAAGAGTTATTTTCACTTGAAGAGTTATTTTCAATTGAAAGGTTATTTTCCATTGAAGAGTTATTTTCAATTAAAGAGTTATTTTTAATTGAAGAGTTATTTTCAATTGAAGAGTTATTTTCAATTGAAAGGTGATTTTCCATTGAAGAGTTATTTTCAATTGAAGAGTTATTTTCAATTGAAGAGTTATTTTCAATTGAAGAGTTATTTTCAATTGAAGAGTTATTTTCAATTGAAGAGTTATTTTCCATTAAAGAGTTATTTTCAATTGAAGAGTTATTTTCCATTAAAGAGTTATTTTCAATTGAAGAGTTATTTTCAATTGAAGAGTTATTTTCAATTGAAGAGTTATTTTCAATTGAAGAGTTATTTTCAATTGAAGAGTTATTTTCAATTGAAGAGTTATTTTCAATTGAAGAGTTATTTTCAATTGAAGAAATATTTTCAATTGAAGAGTTATTTTCAATTGAAGAGTTATTTTCAATTGAAGAGTTATTTTCAATTGAAGAGTTATTTTCAATTGAAGAGTTATTTTCAATTGAAGAGTTATTTTCCATTGAAAGGTTATTTTCCATTGAAGAGTTATTTTCCATTGAAGAGTTATTTTCAATCGAAGAGTTATTTTCAATCGAAGGGTTATTTTCAATTGAAGAGTTATTTTCAATTGAAGAGTTATTTTCAATTGAAGAGTTATTTTCAATTGAAGGGTTATTTTCCATTAAAGAGTTATTTTCAATTGAAGAGTTATTTTCGATTGAGAGTTATTTTCAATTGTAGAGTTATTTTCAATTGAAGAGTTATTTTCAATCGAAGAGTTATTTTCAGTTGAAGAGTTATTTTCAATTAAAGAGTTATTTTCAATTGAAGAGTTATTTTCAATTGAAGAGTTATTTTCAATTAAAGAGTTATTTTCAATTGAAGAGTTATTTTCAATTGAAGAGTTATTTTCAATTGAAAGGTGATTTTCGATTGAAGAGTTATTTTCAATTGAAGAGTTATTTTACGTTGAAGAGCTATTTTCAGTTGAAGAGATTTTCAGTTGAAGAGTTATTTTCAATTGAAGAGTTATTTTCAATTGAAGAGTTATTTTCCATTAAAGAGTTATTTTCAATTGAAGAGTTATTTTCGATTGAGAGTTATTTTCAATTGAAGAGTTATTTTCAATTGAAGAGTTATTTTCAATCGAAGAGTTATTTTCAGTTGAAGAGTTATTTTCACTTGAAGAGTTATTTTCAATTGAAAGGTTATTTTCCATTGAAGAGTTATTTTCAATTAAAGAGTTATTTTTAATTGAAGAGTTATTTTCAATTGAAGAGTTATTTTCAATTGAAAGGTGATTTTCCATTGAAGAGTTATTTTCAATTGAAGAGTTATTTTCAATTGAAGAGTTATTTTCAATTGAAGAGTTATTTTCAATTGAAGAGTTATTTTCAATTGAAGAGTTATTTTCCATTAAAGAGTTATTTTCAATTGAAGAGTTATTTTCCATTAAAGAGTTATTTTCAATTGAAGAGTTATTTTCGAATGAGAGTTATTTTCGATTGAAGAGTTATTTTCGATTGAAGAGTTATTTTCAATCGAAGAGTTATTTTCAGTTGAAGAGTTATTTTCAATTGAAGAGTTATTTTCAATTGAAGAGTTATTTTCAATTGAAGAGTTATTTTCAATTGAAGAGTTATTTTCAATTGAAGAGTTATTTTCAATTGAAGAGTTATTTTCAATTGAAGAAATATTTTCAATTGAAGAGTTATTTTCAATTGAAGAGTTATTTTCAATTGAAGAGTTATTTTCAATTGAAGAGTTATTTTCAATTGAAGAGTTATTTTCAATTGAAGAGTTATTTTCAATTGAAGAGTTATTTTCAATTGAAGAGTTATTTTCAATTGAAGAGTTATTTTCAATTGAAGAGTTATTTTCAATTGAAGAGTTATTTTCAATTGAAGAGTTATTTTCAATTGAAGAGTTATTTTCAATTGAAGAGTTATTTTCAATTGAAGAGTTATTTTCAATTGAAGAGTTATTTTCAATCGAAGAGTTATTTTCAGTTGAAGAGTTATTTTCACTTGAAGAGTTATTTTCAATTGAAAGGTTATTTTCCATTGAAGAGTTATTTTCAATTAAAGAGTTATTTTTAATTGAAGAGTTATTTTCAATTGAAGAGTTATTTTCAATTGAAAGGTGATTTTCCATTGAAGAGTTATTTTCAATTGAAGAGTTATTTTCAATTGAAGAGTTATTTTCAATTGAAGAGTTATTTTCAATTGAAGAGTTATTTTCCATTAAAGAGTTATTTTCAATTGAAGAGTTATTTTCCATTAAAGAGTTATTTTCAATTGAAGAGTTATTTTCAATTGAAGAGTTATTTTCAATTGAAGAGTTATTTTCAATTGAAGAGTTATTTTCAATTGAAGAGTTATTTTCAATTGAAGAGTTATTTTCAATTGAAGAGTTATTTTCAATTGAAGAAATATTTTCAATTGAAGAGTTATTTTCAATTGAAGAGTTATTTTCAATTGAAGAGTTATTTTCAATTGAAGAGTTATTTTCAATTGAAGAGTTATTTTCAATTGAAGAGTTATTTTCAATTGAAGAGTTATTTTCCATTGAAAGGTTATTTTCCATTGAAGAGTTATTTTCCATTGAAGAGTTATTTTCAATCGAAGAGTTATTTTCAATCGAAGGGTTATTTTCAATTGAAGAGTTATTTTCAATTGAAGAGTTATTTTCAATTGAAGAGTTATTTTCAATTGAAGGGTTATTTTCCATTAAAGAGTTATTTTCAATTGAAGAGTTATTTTCGATTGAGAGTTATTTTCAATTGTAGAGTTATTTTCAATTGAAGAGTTATTTTCAATCGAAGAGTTATTTTCAGTTGAAGAGTTATTTTCAATTAAAGAGTTATTTTCAATTGAAGAGTTATTTTCAATTGAAGAGTTATTTTCAATTAAAGAGTTATTTTCAATTGAAGAGTTATTTTCAATTGAAGAGTTATTTTCAATTGAAAGGTGATTTTCGATTGAAGAGTTATTTTCAATTGAAGAGTTATTTTACGTTGAAGAGCTATTTTCAGTTGAAGAGATTTTCAGTTGAAGAGTTATTTTCAATTGAAGAGTTATTTTCAATTGAAGAGTTATTTTCCATTAAAGAGTTATTTTCAATTGAAGAGTTATTTTCGATTGAGAGTTATTTTCAATTGAAGAGTTATTTTCAATTGAAGAGTTATTTTCAATCGAAGAGTTATTTTCAGTTGAAGAGTTATTTTCACTTGAAGAGTTATTTTCAATTGAAAGGTTATTTTCCATTGAAGAGTTATTTTCAATTAAAGAGTTATTTTTAATTGAAGAGTTATTTTCAATTGAAGAGTTATTTTCAATTGAAAGGTGATTTTCCATTGAAGAGTTATTTTCAATTGAAGAGTTATTTTCAATTGAAGAGTTATTTTCAATTGAAGAGTTATTTTCAATTGAAGAGTTATTTTCAATTGAAGAGTTATTTTCAATTGAAGAGTTATTTTACATTAAAGAGTTATTTTCAATTGAAGAGTTATTTTCCATTAAAGAGTTATTTTCAATTGAAGAGTTATTTTCGAATGAGAGTTATTTTCGATTGAAGAGTTATTTTCGATTGAAGAGTTATTTTCAATCGAAGAGTTATTTTCAGTTGAAGAGTTATTTTCAATTGAAGAGTTATTTTCAATTGAAGAGTTATTTTCAATTGAAGAGTTATTTTCAATTGAAGAAATATTTTCAATTGAAGAGTTATTTTCAATTGAAGAGTTATTTTCAATTGAAGAGTTATTTTCAATTGAAGAGTTATTTTCAATTGAAGAGTTATTTTCAATTGAAGAGTTATTTTCAATTGAAGAGTTATTTTCAATTGAAGAGTTATTTTCAATTGAAGAGTTATTTTCAATTGAAGAGTTATTTTCAATTGAAGAGTTATTTTCAATTGAAGAGTTATTTTCAATTGAAGAGTTATTTTCCATTGAAAGGTGATTTTCCATTGAAGAGTTATTTTCAATTGAAGAGTTATTTTCAATTGAAAGGTTAATTTCAATTGAAGAATTACTTTCACTTGAAGAGTTATTTTCAATTGAAAGGTTATTTTCCATTGAAGAGTTATTTTCAATTGAAAGGTTATTTTCCATTGAAGAGTTATTTTCAATTAAAGAATTATTTTTAATTGATGAGTTATTTTCAATTGAAGAGTTATTTTCAATTGAAGGGTGATTTTCCATTGAAGAGTTATTTTCAATTGAAGAGTTATTTTCAATTGAAGAGTTATTTTCCATTAAAGAGTTATTTTCAATTGAAGAGTTATTTTCGATTGAGAGTTATTTTCGATTGAGAGTTATTTTCAATTGAAGAGTTATTTTCAATTGAAGAGTTATTTTCAATCGAAGAGTTATTTTCAGTTGAAGAGTTATTTTCGATTGAAGAGTTATATTCGATTGAAGAGTTATTTTCCATTGAAGAGTTATTTTCCATTGAAGAGTTATTTTCAATCGAAGAGTTATTTTCAATCGAAGGGTTATTTTCAATTGAAGAGTTATTTTCAATTGAAGAGTTATTTTCAATTGAAGAATTATTTTCATTTGAAGGGTTATTTTCCATTAAAGAGTTATTTTCAATTGAAGAGTTATTTTCGATTGAGAGTTATTTTCAATTGTAGAGTTATTTTCAATTGAAGAGTTATTTTCAATCGAAGAGTTATTTTCAGTTGAAGAGTTATTTTCAATTGAAGTGTTATTTTCAATTAAAGAGTTATTTTCAATTGAAGAGTTATTTTCAATTGAAGAGTTATTTTCAATTAAAGAGTTATTTTCAATTGAAGAGTTATTTTCAATTGAAGAGTTATTTTCAATTGAAGAGTTATTTTCAATTGAAGAGTTATTTTCTATTAAAGAGTTATTTTCAATTGAAGAGTTATTTTCAATTGAAGAGTTATTTTCAATTGAAAGGTGATTTTCGATTGAAGAGTTATTTTCAATTGAAGAGTTATTTTACGTTGAAGAGCTATTTTCAGTTGAAGAGATTTTCAGTTGAAGAGTTATTTTCAATTGAAGAGTTATTTTCAATTGAAGAGTTATTTTCCATTAAAGAGTTATTTTCAATTGAAGAGTTATTTTCGATTGAGAGTTATTTTCAATTGAAGAGTTATTTTCAATTGAAGAGTTATTTTCAATCGAAGAGTTATTTTCAGTTGAAGAGTTATTTTCACTTGAAGAGTTATTTTCAATTGAAAGGTTATTTTCCATTGAAGAGTTATTTTCAATTAAAGAGTTATTTTTAATTGAAGAGTTATTTTCAATTGAAGAGTTATTTTCAATTGAAAGGTGATTTTCCATTGAAGAGTTATTTTCAATTGAAGAGTTATTTTCAATTGAAGAGTTATTTTCAATTGAAGAGTTATTTTCAATTGAAGAGTTATTTTCAATTGAAGAGTTATTTTCAATTGAAGAGTTATTTTCCATTAAAGAGTTATTTTCAATTGAAGAGTTATTTTCCATTAAAGAGTTATTTTCGAATGAGAGTTATTTTCGATTGAAGAGTTATTTTCGATTGAAGAGTTATTTTCGATTGAAGAGTTATTTTCGATTGAAGAGTTATTTTCAATTGAAGAGTTATTTTCAATTGAAGAGTTATTTTCAATTGAAGAGTTATTTTCAATTGAAGAGTTATTTTCAATTGAAGAAATATTTTCAATTGAAGAGTTATTTTCAATTGAAGAGTTATTTTCAATTGAAGAGTTATTTTCAATTGAAGAGTTATTTTCAATTGAAGAGTTATTTTCAATTGAAGAGTTATTTTCAATTGAAGAGTTATTTTCAATTGAAGAGTTATTTTCAATTGAAGAGTTATTTTCAATTGAAGAGTTATTTTCCATTGAAAGGTGATTTTCCATTGAAGAGTTATTTTCAATTGAAGAGTTATTTTCAATTGAAAGGTTAATTTCAATTGAAGAATTACTTTCACTTGAAGAGTTATTTTCAATTGAAAGGTTATTTTCCATTGAAGAGTTATTTTCAATTGAAAGGTTATTTTCCATTGAAGAGTTATTTTCAATTAAAGAATTATTTTTAATTGATGAGTTATTTTCAATTGAAGAGTTATTTTCAATTGAAGGGTGATTTTCCATTGAAGAGTTATTTTCAATTGAAGAGTTATTTTCAATTGAAGAGTTATTTTCCATTAAAGAGTTATTTTCAATTGAAGAGTTATTTTCGATTGAGAGTTATTTTCGATTGAGAGTTATTTTCAATTGAAGAGTTATTTTCAATTGAAGAGTTATTTTCAATCGAAGAGTTATTTTCAGTTGAAGAGTTATTTTCGATTGAAGAGTTATATTCGATTGAAGAGTTATTTTCCATTGAAGAGTTATTTTCCATTGAAGAGTTATTTTCAATCGAAGAGTTATTTTCAATCGAAGGGTTATTTTCAATTGAAGAGTTATTTTCAATTGAAGAGTTATTTTCAATTGAAGAATTATTTTCATTTGAAGGGTTATTTTCCATTAAAGAGTTATTTTCAATTGAAGAGTTATTTTCGATTGAGAGTTATTTTCAATTGTAGAGTTATTTTCAATTGAAGAGTTATTTTCAATCGAAGAGTTATTTTCAGTTGAAGAGTTATTTTCAATTGAAGTGTTATTTTCAATTAAAGAGTTATTTTCAATTGAAGAGTTATTTTCAATTGAAGAGTTATTTTCAATTAAAGAGTTATTTTCAATTGAAGAGTTATTTTCAATTGAAGAGTTATTTTCAATTGAAGAGTTATTTTCAATTGAAGAGTTATTTTCAATTAAAGAGTTATTTTCAATTGAAGAGTTATTTTCAATTGAAGAGTTATTTTCAATTGAAAGGTGATTTTCGATTGAAGAGTTATTTTCAATTGAAGAGTTATTTTACGTTGAAGAGCTATTTTCAGTTGAAGAGATTTTCAGTTGAAGAGTTATTTTCAATTGAAGAGTTATTTTCAATTGAAGAGTTATTTTCCATTAAAGAGTTATTTTCAATTGAAGAGTTATTTTCGATTGAGAGTTATTTTCAATTGAAGAGTTATTTTCCATTGAAAGGTGATTTTCCATTGAAGAGTTATTTTCACTTGAAGAGTTATTTTCAATTGAAAGGTTATTTTCCATTGAAGAGTTATTTTCAATTGAAAGGTTATTTTCCATTGAAGAGTTATTTTCAATTAAAGAATTATTTTTAATTGATGAGTTATTTTCAATTGAAGAGTTATTTTCAATTGAAGGGTGATTTTCCATTGAAGAGTTATTTTCAATTGAAGAGTTATTTTCAATTGAAGAGTTATTTTCCATTAAAGAGTTATTTTCAATTGAAGAGTTATTTTCGATTGAGAGTTATTTTCGATTGAGAGTTATTTTCAATTGAAGAGTTATTTTCAATTGAAGAGTTATTTTCAATCGAAGAGTTATTTTCAGTTGAAGAGTTATTTTCGATTGAAGAGTTATATTCGATTGAAGAGTTATTTTCCATTGAAGAGTTATTTTCCATTGAAGAGTTATTTTCAATCGAAGAGTTATTTTCAATCGAAGGGTTATTTTCAATTGAAGAGTTATTTTCAATTGAAGAGTTATTTTCAATTGAAGAATTATTTTCATTTGAAGGGTTATTTTCCATTAAAGAGTTATTTTCAATTGAAGAGTTATTTTCGATTGAGAGTTATTTTCAATTGTAGAGTTATTTTCAATTGAAGAGTTATTTTCAATCGAAGAGTTATTTTCAGTTGAAGAGTTATTTTCAATTGAAGTGTTATTTTCAATTAAAGAGTTATTTTCAATTGAAGAGTTATTTTCAATTGAAGAGTTATTTTCAATTAAAGAGTTATTTTCAATTGAAGAGTTATTTTCAATTGAAGAGTTATTTTCAATTGAAGAGTTATTTTCAATTGAAGAGTTATTTTCAATTAAAGAGTTATTTTCAATTGAAGAGTTATTTTCAATTGAAGAGTTATTTTCAATTGAAAGGTGATTTTCGATTGAAGAGTTATTTTCAATTGAAGAGTTATTTTACGTTGAAGAGCTATTTTCAGTTGAAGAGATTTTCAGTTGAAGAGTTATTTTCAATTGAAGAGTTATTTTCAATTGAAGAGTTATTTTCCATTAAAGAGTTATTTTCAATTGAAGAGTTATTTTCGATTGAGAGTTATTTTCAATTGAAGAGTTATTTTCAATTGAAGAGTTATTTTCAATCGAAGAGTTATTTTCAGTTGAAGAGTTATTTTCACTTGAAGAGTTATTTTCAATTGAAAGGTTATTTTCCATTGAAGAGTTATTTTCAATTAAAGAGTTATTTTTAATTGAAGAGTTATTTTCAATTGAAGAGTTATTTTCAATTGAAAGGTGATTTTCCATTGAAGAGTTATTTTCAATTGAAGAGTTATTTTCAATTGAAGAGTTATTTTCAATTGAAGAGTTATTTTCAATTGAAGAGTTATTTTCAATTGAAGAGTTATTTTCCATTAAAGAGTTATTTTCAATTGAAGAGTTATTTTCCATTAAAGAGTTATTTTCGAATGAGAGTTATTTTCGATTGAAGAGTTATTTTCGATTGAAGAGTTATTTTCGATTGAAGAGTTATTTTCAATCGAAGAGTTATTTTCAGTTGAAGAGTTATTTTCAATTGAAGAGTTATTTTCAATTGAAGAGTTATTTTCAATTGAAGAGTTATTTTCAATTGAAGAGTTATTTTCAATTGAAGAGTTATTTTCAATTGAAGAGTTATTTTCAATTGAAGAAATATTTTCAATTGAAGAGTTATTTTCAATTGAAGAGTTATTTTCAATTGAAGAGTTATTTTCAATTGAAGAGTTATTTTCAATTGAAGAGTTATTTTCAATTGAAGAGTTATTTTCAATTGAAGAGTTATTTTCAATTGAAGAGTTATTTTCAATTGAAGAGTTATTTTCCATTGAAAGGTGATTTTCCATTGAAGAGTTATTTTCAATTGAAGAGTTATTTTCAATTGAAAGGTTAATTTCAATTGAAGAATTACTTTCACTTGAAGAGTTATTTTCAATTGAAAGGTTATTTTCCATTGAAGAGTTATTTTCAATTGAAAGGTTATTTTCCATTGAAGAGTTATTTTCAATTAAAGAATTATTTTTAATTGATGAGTTATTTTCAATTGAAGAGTTATTTTCAATTGAAGGGTGATTTTCCATTGAAGAGTTATTTTCAATTGAAGAGTTATTTTCAATTGAAGAGTTATTTTCCATTAAAGAGTTATTTTCAATTGAAGAGTTATTTTCGATTGAGAGTTATTTTCGATTGAGAGTTATTTTCAATTGAAGAGTTATTTTCAATTGAAGAGTTATTTTCAATCGAAGAGTTATTTTCAGTTGAAGAGTTATTTTCGATTGAAGAGTTATATTCGATTGAAGAGTTATTTTCCATTGAAGAGTTATTTTCCATTGAAGAGTTATTTTCAATCGAAGAGTTATTTTCAATCGAAGGGTTATTTTCAATTGAAGAGTTATTTTCAATTGAAGAGTTATTTTCAATTGAAGAATTATTTTCATTTGAAGGGTTATTTTCCATTAAAGAGTTATTTTCAATTGAAGAGTTATTTTCGATTGAGAGTTATTTTCAATTGTAGAGTTATTTTCAATTGAAGAGTTATTTTCAATCGAAGAGTTATTTTCAGTTGAAGAGTTATTTTCAATTGAAGTGTTATTTTCAATTAAAGAGTTATTTTCAATTGAAGAGTTATTTTCAATTGAAGAGTTATTTTCAATTAAAGAGTTATTTTCAATTGAAGAGTTATTTTCAATTGAAGAGTTATTTTCAATTGAAAGGTGATTTTCCATTGAAGAGTTATTTTCAATTGAAGAGTTATTTTCAATTGAAAGGTGATTTTCCATTGAAGAGTTATTTTCAATTGAAGAGTTATTTTCAATTGAAAGGTTATTTTCCAGTGAAGAGTTATTTTCGATTGAAGAGTTATTTTCAATTGAAGAGTTATTTTCAATTGAAGAGTTATTTTCAATTGAAGAAATATTTTCAATTGAAGAGTTATTTTCAATTGAAGAGTTATTTTCAATTGAAGAGTTATTTTCAATTGAAGAGTTATTTTCAATTGAAGAGTTATTTTCAATTGAAGAGTTATTTTCAATTGAAGAGTTATTTTCAATTGAAGAGTTATTTTCAATTGAAGAGTTATTTTCAATTGAAGAGTTATTTTCAATTGAAGAGTTATTTTCAATTGAAGAGTTATTTTCAATTGAAGAGTTATTTTCCATTGAAAGGTGATTTTCCATTGAAGAGTTATTTTCAATTGAAGAGTTATTTTCAATTGAAAGGTTAATTTCAATTGAAGAATTACTTTCACTTGAAGAGTTATTTTCAATTGAAAGGTTATTTTCCATTGAAGAGTTATTTTCAATTGAAAGGTTATTTTCCATTGAAGAGTTATTTTCAATTAAAGAATTATTTTTAATTGATGAGTTATTTTCAATTGAAGAGTTATTTTCAATTGAAGGGTGATTTTCCATTGAAGAGTTATTTTCAATTGAAGAGTTATTTTCAATTGAAGAGTTATTTTCCATTAAAGAGTTATTTTCAATTGAAGAGTTATTTTCGATTGAGAGTTATTTTCGATTGAGAGTTATTTTCAATTGAAGAGTTATTTTCAATTGAAGAGTTATTTTCAATCGAAGAGTTATTTTCAGTTGAAGAGTTATTTTCGATTGAAGAGTTATATTCGATTGAAGAGTTATTTTCCATTGAAGAGTTATTTTCCATTGAAGAGTTATTTTCAATCGAAGAGTTATATTCAATCGAAGGGTTATTTTCAATTGAAGAGTTATTTTCAATTGAAGAGTTATTTTCAATTGAAGAATTATTTTCATTTGAAGGGTTATTTTCCATTAAAGAGTTATTTTCAATTGAAGAGTTATTTTCGATTGAGAGTTATTTTCAATTGTAGAGTTATTTTCAATTGAAGAGTTATTTTCAATCGAAGAGTTATTTTCAGTTGAAGAGTTATTTTCAATTGAAGTGTTATTTTCAATTAAAGAGTTATTTTCAATTGAAGAGTTATTTTCAATTGAAGAGTTATTTTCAATTAAAGAGTTATTTTCAATTGAAGAGTTATTTTCAATTGAAGAGTTATTTTCAATTGAAAGGTGATTTTCCATTGAAGAGTTATTTTCAATTGAAGAGTTATTTTCAATTGAAAGGTGATTTTCCATTGAAGAGTTATTTTCAATTGAAGAGTTATTTTCAATTGAAGAGTTATTTTCAATTGAAAGGTTATTTTCCAGTGAAGAGTTATTTTCGATTGAAGAGTTATTTTCAATTGAAGAGTTATTTTACGTTGAAGAGCTATTTTCAGTTGAAGAGATTTTCAGTTGAAGAGTTATTTTCAATTGAAGAGTTATTTTCAATTGAAGAGTTATTTTCCATTAAAGAGTTATTTTCAATTGAAGAGTTATTTTCCATTAAAGAGTTATTTTCAATTGAAGAGTTATTTTCAATTGAAGAGTTATTTTCAATCGAAGAGTTATTTTCAGTTGAAGAGTTATTTTCAATTGAAAGGTTATTTTCCATTGAAGAGTTATTTTCAATTGAAAGGTTATTTTCCATTGAAGAGTTATTTTCAATTAAAGAGTTATTTTTAATTGAAGAGTTATTTTCAATTGAAGAGTTATTTTCAATTGAAAGGTGATTTTCCATTGAAGAGTTATTTTCAATTGAAGAGTTATTTTCAATTGAAGAGTTATTTTCCATTAAAGAGTTATTTTCAATTGAAGAGTTATTTTCCATTAAAGAGTTATTTTCAATTGAAGAGTTATTTTCGAATGAGAGTTATTTTCAATTGAAGAGTTATTTTCAATTGAAGAGTTATTTTCAATTGAAGAGTTATTTTCAATTGAAAGGTGATTTTCCATTGAAGAGTTATTTTCAATTGAAGAGTTATTTTCGATTGAGAGTTATTTTCAATTGGAGAGCTATTTTCAATTGAGTTATTTTCAATTGAAGAGTTATTTGAAGAGTTATTTTCAATTGAAGAGTTATTTGAAGAGTTATTTTCAATTGAAGAGTTATTTGAAGAGTTATTTTCAATTGAAGAGTTATTTTCAATTGAAGAGTTATTTTCGATTGAGAGTTATTTTCAATTGAAAGGTTATTTTCCATTGAAGAGTTATTTTCAATTAAAGAGTTATTTTCAATTGAAGAGTTATTTTCAATTGAAGAGTTATTTTCAATCGAAGAGTTATTTTCAGTTGAAGAGTTATTTTCAATTGAAGTGTTATTTTCAATTAAAGAGTTATTTTCAATTGAAGAGTTATTTTCAATTGAAGAGTTATTTTCAATTAAAGAGTTATTTTCAATTGAAGAGTTATTTTCAATTGAAGAGTTATTTTCAATTGAAAGGTGATTTTCCATTGAAGAGTTATTTTCAATTGAAGAGTTATTTTCAATTGAAAGGTGATTTTCCATTGAAGAGTTATTTTCAATTGAAGAGTTATTTTCAATTGAAGAGTTATTTTCAATTGAAAGGTTATTTTCCAGTGAAGAGTTATTTTCGATTGAAGAGTTATTTTCAATTGAAGAGTTATTTTACGTTGAAGAGCTATTTTCAGTTGAAGAGATTTTCAGTTGAAGAGTTATTTTCAATTGAAGAGTTATTTTCAATTGAAGAGTTATTTTCCATTAAAGAGTTATTTTCAATTGAAGAGTTATTTTCGATTGAGAGTTATTTTCAATTGAAGAGTTATTTTCAATTGAAGAGTTATTTTCAATCGAAGAGTTATTTTCAGTTGAAGAGTTATTTTCAATTGAAAGGTTATTTTCCATTGAAGAGTTATTTTCAATTGAAAGGTTATTTTCCATTGAAGAGTTATTTTCAATTAAAGAGTTATTTTTAATTGAAGAGTTATTTTCAATTGAAGAGTTATTTTCAATTGAAAGGTGATTTTCCATTGAAGAGTTATTTTCAATTGAAGAGTTATTTTCAATTGAAGAGTTATTTTCCATTAAAGAGTTATTTTCAATTGAAGAGTTATTTTCCATTAAAGAGTTATTTTCAATTGAAGAGTTATTTTCGAATGAGAGTTATTTTCGATTGAAGAGTTATTTTCGATTGAAGAGTTATTTTCAATCGAAGAGTTATTTTCAGTTGAAGAGTTAATTTCAATCGAAGAGTTATTTTCAATTGAAGAGTTATTTTTCATTGAAGAGTTATTTTTCATTGAAGAGTTATTTTTCATTGAAGAGTTATTTTCCATTGAAGAGTTATTTTCAATTGAAGAGTTATTTTCAATTGAAGAGTTATTTTCAATTGAAGAGTTATTTTCAATTGAAAGGTGATTTTCCATTGAAGAGTTATTTTCAATTGAAGAGTTATTTTCGATTGAGAGTTATTTTCAATTGGAGAGCTATTTTCAATTGAGTTATTTTCAATTGAAGAGTTATTTGAAGAGTTATTTTCAATTGAAGAGTTATTTGAAGAGTTATTTTCAATTGAAGAGTTATTTGAAGAGTTATTTTCAATTGAAGAGTTATTTTCAATTGAAGAGTTATTTTCGATTGAGAGTTATTTTCAATTGAAAGGTTATTTTCCATTGAAGAGTTATTTTCAATTAAAGAGTTATTTTCAATTGAAGAGTTATTTTCAATTGAAGAGTTATTTTCAATTGAAGAGTTATTTTCAATTGAAAGGTGATTTTCCATTGAAGAGTTATTTTCAATTAAAGAGTTATTTTCAATTGAAGAGTTATTTTCAATTGAAGAGTTACTTTCACTTGAAGAGTTATTTTCAATTGAAAGGTTATTTTCCATTGAAGAGTTATTTTCAATTGAAGAGTTATTTTCCATTAAAGAGTTATTTTCAATTGAAGAGTTATTTTCGATTGAGAGTTATTTTCAATTGGAGAGCTATTTTCAATTGAGTTATTTTCAATTGAAGAGTTATTTGAAGAGTTATTTTCAATTGAAGAGTTATTTGAAGAGTTATTTTCAATTGAAGAGTTATTTGAAGAGTTATTTTCAATTGAAGAGTTATTTTCAATTGAAGAGTTATTTTCGATTGAGAGTTATTTTCAATTGAAAGGTTATTTTCCATTGAAGAGTTATTTTCAATTAAAGAGTTATTTTCAATTGAAGAGTTATTTTCAATTGAAGAGTTATTTTCAATTGAAGAGTTATTTTCAATTGAAAGGTGATTTTCCATTGAAGAGTTATTTTCAATTAAAGAGTTATTTTCAATTGAAGAGTTATTTTCAATTGAAGAGTTACTTTCACTTGAAGAGTTATTTTCAATTGAAAGGTTATTTTCCATTGAAGAGTTATTTTCAATTGAAGAGTTATTTTCCATTAAAGAGTTATTTTCAATTGAAGAGTTATTTTCGATTGAGAGTTATTTTCAATTGAAGAGTTATTTTCAATTGAAGAGTTATTTTCAATCGAAGAGTTATTTTCAGTTGAAGAGTTATTTTCGATTGAAGAGTTATATTCGATTGAAGAGTTATTTTCCATTGAAGAGTTATTTTCCATTGAAGAGTTATTTTCAATTGAAGAGTTATTTTCAATTGAAAGGTGATTTTCCATTGAAGAGTTATTTTCAATTGAAGAGTTATTTTCAATTGAAGAGTTATTTTCAATTGAAAGGTTATTTTCCAGTGAAGAGTTATTTTCGATTGAAGAGTTATTTTCAATTGAAGAGTTATTTTACGTTGAAGAGCTATTTTCAGTTGAAGAGATTTTCAGTTGAAGAGTTATTTTCAATTGAGAGTTATTTTCAATTGAAGAGTTATTTTCAATTGAAGAGTTATTTTCAATCGAAGAGTTATTTTCAGTTGAAGAGTTATTTTCAATTGAAAGGTTATTTTCCATTGAAGAGTTATTTTCAATTGAAAGGTTATTTTCCATTGAAGAGTTATTTTCAATTAAAGAGTTATTTTTAATTGAAGAGTTATTTTCAATTGAAGAGTTATTTTCAATTGAAAAGTGATTTTCCATTGAAGAGTTATTTTCAATTGAAGAGTTATTTTCAATTGAAGAGTTATTTTCCATTAAAGAGTTATTTTCAATTGAAGAGTTATTTTCCATTAAAGAGTTATTTTCAATTGAAGAGTTATTTTCGAATGAGAGTTATTTTCGATTGAAGAGTTATTTTCGATTGAAGAGTTATTTTCAATCGAAGAGTTATTTTCAGTTGAAGAGTTAATTTCAATCGAAGAGTTATTTTCAATTGAAGAGTTATTTTTCATTGAAGAGTTATTTTTCATTGAAGAGTTATTTTTCATTGAAGAGTTATTTTCCATTGAAGAGTTATTTTCAATTGAAGAGTTATTTTCAATTGAAGAGTTATTTTCAATTGAAGAGTTATTTTCAATTGAAAGGTGATTTTCCATTGAAGAGTTATTTTCAATTGAAGAGTTATTTTCGATTGAGAGTTATTTTCAATTGGAGAGCTATTTTCAATTGAGTTATTTTCAATTGAAGAGTTATTTGAAGAGTTATTTTCAATTGAAGAGTTATTTGAAGAGTTATTTTCAATTGAAGAGTTATTTGAAGAGTTATTTTCAATTGAAGAGTTATTTTCAATTGAAGAGTTATTTTCGATTGAGAGTTATTTTCAATTGAAAGGTTATTTTCCATTGAAGAGTTATTTTCAATTAAAGAGTTATTTTCAATTGAAGAGTTATTTTCAATTGAAGAGTTATTTTCAATTGAAGAGTTATTTTCAATTGAAAGGTGATTTTCCATTGAAGAGTTATTTTCAATTAAAGAGTTATTTTCAATTGAAGAGTTATTTTCAATTGAAGAGTTACTTTCACTTGAAGAGTTATTTTCAATTGAAAGGTTATTTTCCATTGAAGAGTTATTTTCAATTGAAGAGTTATTTTCCATTAAAGAGTTATTTTCAATTGAAGAGTTATTTTCGATTGAGAGTTATTTTCAATTGGAGAGCTATTTTCAATTGAGTTATTTTCAATTGAAGAGTTATTTGAAGAGTTATTTTCAATTGAAGAGTTATTTGAAGAGTTATTTTCAATTGAAGAGTTATTTGAAGAGTTATTTTCAATTGAAGAGTTATTTTCAATTGAAGAGTTATTTTCGATTGAGAGTTATTTTCAATTGAAAGGTTATTTTCCATTGAAGAGTTATTTTCAATTAAAGAGTTATTTTCAATTGAAGAGTTATTTTCAATTGAAGAGTTATTTTCAATTGAAGAGTTATTTTCAATTGAAAGGTGATTTTCCATTGAAGAGTTATTTTCAATTAAAGAGTTATTTTCAATTGAAGAGTTATTTTCAATTGAAGAGTTACTTTCACTTGAAGAGTTATTTTCAATTGAAAGGTTATTTTCCATTGAAGAGTTATTTTCAATTGAAGAGTTATTTTCCATTAAAGAGTTATTTTCAATTGAAGAGTTATTTTCGATTGAGAGTTATTTTCAATTGAAGAGTTATTTTCAATTGAAGAGTTATTTTCAATCGAAGAGTTATTTTCAGTTGAAGAGTTATTTTCGATTGAAGAGTTATATTCGATTGAAGAGTTATTTTCCATTGAAGAGTTATTTTCCATTGAAGAGTTATTTTCAATCGAAGAGTTATTTTCAATCGAAGGGTTATTTTCAATTGAAGAGTTATTTTCCATTAAAGAGTTATTTTCAATTGAAGAGTTATTTTCGATTGAGAGTTATTTTCAATTGTAGAGTTATTTTCAATTGAAGAGTTATTTTCAATCGAAGAGTTATTTTCAGTTGAAGAGTTATTTTCAATTGAAGTGTTATTTTCAATTAAAGAGTTATTTTCAATTGAAGAGTTATTTTCAATTGAAGAGTTATTTTCAATTAAAGAGTTATTTTCAATTGAAGAGTTATTTTCAATTGAAGAGTTATTTTCAATTGAAAGGTGATTTTCGATTGAAGAGTTATTTTCAATTGAAGAGTTATTTTACGTTGAAGAGCTATTTTCAGTTGAAGAGATTTTCAGTTGAAGAGTTATTTTCAATTGAAGAGTTATTTTCAATCGAAGAGTTATTTTCAATTGAAGAGTTATTTTCAATCGAAGAGTTATTTTCAGTTGAAGAGTTATTTTCACTTGAAGAGTTATTTTCAATTGAAAGGTTATTTTCCATTGAAGAGTTATTTTCAATTGAAAGGTTATTTTCCATTGAAGAGTTATTTTCAATTGAAGAGTTATTTTCAATTGAAAGGTGATTTTCCATTGAAGAGTTATTTTCAATTGAAGAGTTATTTTCAATTGAAGAGTTATTTTCCATTAAAGAGTTATTTTCAATTGAAGAGTTATTTTCCATTAAAGAGTTATTTTCAATTGAAGAGTTATTTTCGAATGAGAGTTATTTTCGATTGAAGAGTTATTTTCGATTGAAGAGTTATTTTCAATCGAAGAGTTATTTTCAGTTGAAGAGTTAATTTCAATCGAAGAGTTATTTTCAATTGAAGAGTTATTTTCAATTGAAGAGTTATTTTCAATTGAAGAGTTATTTTCAATTGAAGAGTTATTTTCAATTGAAGAGTTATTTTCAATTGAAGAGTTATTTTCAATTGAAGAGTTATTTTCAATTGAAGAGTTATTTTCAATTGAAGAGTTATTTTCAATTGAAGAGTTATTTTCAATTGAAGAGTTATTTTCCATTGAAGGTGATTTTCCATTGAAGAGTTATTTTCAATTGAAGAGTTATTTTCAATTGAAAGGTTAATTTCCATTGAAGAGTTATTTTCAATTGAAAGGTTATTTTCCATTGAAGAGTTATTTTCAATTAAAGAGTTATTTTTAATTGATGAGTTATTTTCAATTGAAGAGTTATTTTCAATTGAAGGGTGATTTTCCATTGAAGAGTTATTTTCAATTGAAGAGTTATTTTCAATTGAAGAGTTATTTTCCATTAAAGAGTTATTTTCAATTGAAGAGTTATTTTCGATTGAGAGTTATTTTCAATTGAAGAGTTATTTTCAATTGAAGAGTTATTTTCAATCGAAGAGTTATTTTCAGTTGAAGAGTTATTTTCGATTGAAGAGTTATTTTCCATTGAAGAGTTATTTTCCATTGAAGAGTTATTTTCAATCGAAGAGTTATTTTCAATCGAAGGGTTATTTTCAATTGAAGAGTTATTTTCCATTGAAGAGTTATTTTCAATTAAAGAGTTATTTTTAATTGAAGAGTTATTTTCAATTGAAGAGTTATTTTCAATTGAAGGGTTATTTTCCATTAAAGAGTTATTTTCAATTGAAGAGTTATTTTCGATTGAGAGTTATTTTCAATTGTAGAGTTATTTTCAATTGAAGAGTTATTTTCAATCGAAGAGTTATTTTCAGTTGAAGAGTTATTTTCAATTGAAGTGTTATTTTCAATTAAAGAGTTATTTTCAATTGAAGAGTTATTTTCAATTGAAGAGTTATTTTCAATTAAAGAGTTATTTTCAATTGAAGAGTTATTTTCAATTGAAGAGTTATTTTCAATTGAAAGGTGATTTTCCATTGAAGAGTTATTTTCAATTGAAGAGTTATTTTCAATTGAAAGGTGATTTTCCATTGAAGAGTTATTTTCAATTGAAGAGTTATTTTCATTTGAAAGGTTATTTTCCAGTGAAGAGTTATTTTCGATTGAAGAGTTATTTTCAATTGAAGAGTTATTTTACGTTGAAGAGCTATTTTCAGTTGAAGAGATTTTCAGTTGAAGAGTTATTTTCAATTGAAGAGTTATTTTCAATTGAAGAGTTATTTTCCATTGAAGAGTTATTTTCAATTGAAGAGTTATTTTCAATCGAAGAGTTATTTTCAGTTGAAGAGTTATTTTCAATTAAAGAGTTATTTTTAATTGAAGAGTTATTTTCAATTGAAGAGTTATTTTCAATTGAAAGGTGATTTTCCATTGAAGAGTTATTTTCAATTGAAGAGTTATTTTCAATTGAAGAGTTATTTTCGAATGAGAGTTATTTTCGATTGAAGAGTTATTTTCGATTGAAGAGTTATTTTCAATCGAAGAGTTATTTTCAGTTGAAGAGTTAATTTCAATCGAAGAGTTATTTTCAATTGAAGAGTTATTTTTCATTGAAGAGTTATTTTTCATTGAAGAGTTATTTTTCATTGAAGAGTTATTTTCCATTGAAGAGTTATTTTCAATTGAAGAGTTATTTTCAATTGAAGAGTTATTTTCAATTGAAGAGTTATTTTCAATTGAAGAGTTATTTTCAATTGAAGAGTTATTTTCAATTGAAAGGTGATTTTCCATTGAAGAGTTATTTTCAATTGAAGAGTTATTTTCGATTGAGAGTTATTTTCAATTGGAGAGCTATTTTCAATTGAGTTATTTTCAATTGAAGAGTTATTTGAAGAGTTATTTTCAATTGAAGAGTTATTTGAAGAGTTATTTTCAATTGAAGAGTTATTTGAAGAGTTATTTTCAATTGAAGAGTTATTTTCGATTGAGAGTTATTTTCAATTGAAAGGTTATTTTCCATTGAAGAGTTATTTTCAATTAAAGAGTTATTTTCAATTGAAGAGTTATTTTCAATTGAAGAGTTATTTTCGATTGAGAGTTATTTTCAATTGAAAGGTTATTTTCCATTGAAGAGTTATTTTCAATTAAAGAGTTATTTTCAATTGAAGAGTTATTTTCAATTGAAGAGTTATTTTCAATTGAAGAGTTATTTTCAATTGAAAGGTGATTTTCCATTGAAGAGTTATTTTCAATTAAAGAGTTATTTTCAATTGAAGAGTTATTTTCAATTGAAGAGTTACTTTCACTTGAAGAGTTATTTTCAATTGCAAGGTTATTTTCCATTGAAGAGTTATTTTCAATTGAAAGGTTATTTTCCATTGAAGAGTTATTTTCAATTGAAAGGTTATTTTCCATTGAAGAGTTATTTTCAATTAAAGAGTTATTTTTAATTGATGAGTTATTTTCAATTGAAGAGTTATTTTCAATTGAAGGGTGATTTTCCATTGAAGAGTTATTTTCAATTGAAGAGTTATTTTCAATTGAAGAGTTATTTTCCATTAAAGAGTTATTTTCAATTGAAGAGTTATTTTCGATTGAGAGTTATTTTCAATTGAAGAGTTATTTTCAATTGGAGAGTTATTTTCAATCGAAGAGTTATTTTCAGTTGAAGAGTTATTTTCGATTGAAGAGTTATTTTCCATTGAAGAGTTATTTTCCATTGAAGAGTTATTTTCAATCGAAGAGTTATTTTCAATCGAAGGGTTATTTTCAATTGAAGAGTTATTTTCAATTGAAGAGTTATTTTCAATTGAAGAGTTATTTTCAATTGAAGGGTTATTTTCCATTAAAGAGTTATTTTCAATTGAAGAGTTATTTTCGATTGAGAGTTATTTTCAATTGTAGAGTTATTTTCAATTGAAGAGTTATTTTCAATCGAAGAGTTATTTTCAGTTGAAGAGTTATTTTCAATTGAAGTGTTATTTTCAATTAAAGAGTTATTTTCAATTGAAGAGTTATTTTCAATTGAAGAGTTATTTTCAATTAAAGAGTTATTTTCAATTGAAGAGTTATTTTCAATTGAAGAGTTATTTTCAATTGAAAGGTGATTTTCCATTGAAGAGTTATTTTCAATTGAAGAGTTATTTTCAATTGAAAGGTGATTTTCCATTGAAGAGTTATTTTCAATTGAAGAGTTATTTCATTTGAAAGGTTATTTTCCAGTGAAGAGTTATTTTCGATTGAAGAGTTATTTTCAATTGAAGAGTTATTTTACGTTGAAGAGCTATTTTCAGTTGAAGAGATTTTCAGTTGAAGAGTTATTTTCAATTGAAGAGTTATTTTCCATTAAAGAGTTATTTTCAATTGAAGAGTTATTTTCGATTGAGAGTTATTTTCAATTGAAGAGTTATTTTCAATTGAAGAGTTATTTTCAATCGAAGAGTTATTTTCAGTTGAAGAGTTATTTTCAATTGAAAGGTTATTTTCCATTGAAGAGTTATTTTCAATTGAAAGGTTATTTTCCATTGAAGAGTTATTTTCAATTAAAGAGTTATTTTTAATTGAAGAGTTATTTTCAATTGATGAGTTATTTTCAATTGAAAGGTGATTTTCCATTGAAGAGTTATTTTCAATTGAAGAGTTATTTTCAATTGAAGAGTTATTTTCGAATGAGAGTTATTTTCGATTGAAGAGTTATTTTCGATTGAAGAGTTATTTTCAATCGAAGAGTTATTTTCAGTTGAAGAGTTAATTTCAATCGAAGAGTTATTTTCAATTGAAGAGTTATTTTTCATTGAAGAGTTATTTTTCATTGAAGAGTTATTTTTCATTGAAGAGTTATTTTCCATTGAAGAGTTATTTTCAATTGAAGAGTTATTTTCAATTGAAGAGTTATTTTCAATTGAAGAGTTATTTTCAATTGAAGAGTTATTTTCAATTGAAAGGTGATTTTCCATTGAAGAGTTATTTTCAATTGAAGAGTTATTTTCGATTGAGAGTTATTTTCAATTGGAGAGCTATTTTCAATTGAGTTATTTTCAATTGAAGAGTTATTTGAAGAGTTATTTTCAATTGAAGAGTTATTTTCAATTGAAGAGTTATTTGAAGAGTTATTTTCAATTGAAGAGTTATTTGAAGAGTTATTTTCAATTGAAGAGTTATTTTCGATTGAGAGTTATTTTCAATTGAAAGGTTATTTTCCATTGAAGAGTTATTTTCAATTAAAGAGTTATTTTCAATTGAAGAGTTATTTTCAATTGAAGAGTTTTTTTCGATTGAGAGTTATTTTCAATTGAAAGGTTATTTTCCATTGAAGAGTTATTTTCAATTAAAGAGTTATTTTCAATTGAAGAGTTAATTTCAATTGAAGAGTTATTTTCAATTGAAAGGTGATTTTCCATTGAAGAGTTATTTTCAATTAAAGAGTTATTTTCAATTGAAGAGTTATTTTCAATTGAAGAGTTACTTTCACTTGAAGAGTTATTTTCAATTGAAAGGTTATTTTCCATTGAAGAGTTATTTTCAATTGAAGAGTTATTTTCAGTTGAAGAGTTAATTTCAATCGAAGAGTTATTTTCAATTGAAGAGTTATTTTTCATTGAAGAGTTATTTTTCATTGAAGAGTTATTTTTCATTGAAGAGTTATTTTCCATTGAAGAGTTATTTTCAATTGAAGAGTTATTTTCAATTGAAGAGTTATTTTCAATTGAAGAGTTATTTTCAATTGAAGAGTTATTTTCAATTGAAAGGTGATTTTCCATTGAAGAGTTATTTTCAATTGAAGAGTTATTTTCGATTGAGAGTTATTTTCAATTGGAGAGCTATTTTCAATTGAGTTATTTTCAATTGAAGAGTTATTTGAAGAGTTATTTTCAATTGAAGAGTTATTTTCAATTGAAGAGTTATTTGAAGAGTTATTTTCAATTGAAGAGTTATTTGAAGAGTTATTTTCAATTGAAGAGTTATTTTCGATTGAGAGTTATTTTCAATTGAAAGGTTATTTTCCATTGAAGAGTTATTTTCAATTAAAGAGTTATTTTCAATTGAAGAGTTATTTTCAATTGAAGAGTTTTTTTCGATTGAGAGTTATTTTCAATTGAAAGGTTATTTTCCATTGAAGAGTTATTTTCAATTAAAGAGTTATTTTCAATTGAAGAGTTAATTTCAATTGAAGAGTTATTTTCAATTGAAAGGTGATTTTCCATTGAAGAGTTATTTTCAATTAAAGAGTTATTTTCAATTGAAGAGTTATTTTCAATTGAAGAGTTACTTTCACTTGAAGAGTTATTTTCAATTGAAAGGTTATTTTCCATTGAAGAGTTATTTTCAATTGAAAGGTTATTTTCCATTGAAGAGTTATTTTCAATTGAAAGGTTATTTTCCATTGAAGAGTTATTTTCAATTAAAGAGTTATTTTCAATTGAAGAGTTATTTTCAATTGAAGAGTTATTTTCAATTGAAAGGTGATTTTCCATTGAAGAGTTATTTTCAATTGAAGAGTTATTTTCAATTGAAGAGTTATTTTCCATTAAAGAGTTATTTTCAATTGAAGAGTTATTTTCGATTGAGAGTTATTTTCAATTGAAGAGTTATTTTCAGTTGAAGAGTTATTTTCAATTGAAGATTTATTTTCGATTGAAGAGTTATTTTCCATTGAAGAGTTATTTTCAATCGAAGAGTTATTTTCAATCGAAGGGTTATTTTAAATTGAAGAGTTATTTTCAATTGAAGAGTTATTTTCAATTGAAGAGTTATTTTCCATTAAAGAGTTATTTTCAATTGAAGAGTTATTTTCCATTAAAGAGTTATTTTCAATTGAAGAGTTATTTTCGAATGAGAGTTATTTTCGAATGAGAGTTATTTTCGATTGAAGAGTTATTTTCGATTGAAGAGTTATTTTCAATCGAAGAGTTAATTTCAATCGAAGAGTTATTTTCAATTGAAAGGTTATTTTCCATTGAAGAGTTATTTTCAATTAAAGAGTTATTTTCAATTGAAGAGTTATTTTCAATTGAAGAGTTATTTTCAATTGAAGAGTTATTTTCAATTGAAAGGTGATTTTCCATGAAGAGTTATTTTCAATTAAAGAGTTATTTTCAATTGAAAGGTGATTTTCCATTGAAGAGTTATTTTCAATTGAAGAGTTATTTTCAATTGAAGAGTTATTTTCCATTAAAGAGTTATTTTCAATTGAAGAGTTATTTTCGATTGAGAGTTATTTTCAATTGAAGAGTTATTTTCAGTTGAAGAGTTATTTTCAATTGAAGATTTATTTTCGATTGAAGAGTTATTTTCCATTGAAGAGTTATTTTCAATCGAAGAGTTATTTTCAATAGAAGGGTTATTTTAAATTGAAGAGTTATTTTCGATTGAGAGTTATTTTCAATTGAAGAGTTATTTTCAATTGAAGAGTTATTTTCAATTGAAGAGTTATTTTCAATCGAAGAGTTATTTTCAGTTGAAGAGTTATTTTCGATTGAAGAGTTATTTTCCATTGAAGAGTTATTTTCCATTGAAGAGTTATTTTCAATCGAAGAGTTATTTTCAATCGAAGGGTTATTTTCAATTGAAGAGTAATTTTCAATTGAAGAGTAATTTTCAATTGAAGAGTTATTTTCAATTGAAGAGTTATTTTCAATTGAAGAGTTTCTTTCAATTGAAGAGTTATTTTCAATTGAAAGGTTATATTAGATTGAAGAGTTATTTTCAATTGAAAGGTTATTTTAGATTGAAGAGTTATTTTCCATTGAAGAGTTATTTTCCATTGAAGAGTTATTTTCAATCGAAGAGTTAATTTCAATCGAAGAGTTATTTTCAATTGAAGAGTTATATTTCATTGAAGAGTTATTTTCCATTGAAGAGTTATTTTCAATTGAAGAGTTATTTTCAATTGAAGAGTTATTTTCACTTGAAGAGTTATTTTCAATTGAAAGGTTATTTTCCATTGAAGAGTTATTTTCAATTGAAAGGTTATTTTCCATTGAAGAGTAATTTTCAATTAAAGAGTTATTTTTAATTGAAGAGTTATTTTCAATTGAAGAGTTATTTTCAATTGAAAGGTGATTTTCCATTGAAGAGTTATTTTCAATTGAAGAGTTATTTTCAATTGAAGAGTTATTTTCCATTAAAGAGTTATTTTCAATTGAAGAGTTATTTTCCATTAAAGAGTTATTTTCAATTGAAGAGTTATTTTCGAATGAGAGTTATTTTCGAATGAGAGTTATTTTCGATTGAAGAGTTATTTTCGATTGAAGAGTTATTTTCAATCGAAGAGTTAATTTCAATCGAAGAGTTATTTTCAATTGAAAGGTTATTTTCCATTGAAGAGTTATTTTCAATTAAAGAGTTATTTTCAATTGAAGAGTTATTTTCAATTGAAGAGTTATTTTCAATTGAAGAGTTATTTTCAATTGAAAGGTGATTTTCCATGAAGAGTTATTTTCAATTAAAGAGTTATTTTCAATTGAAAGGTGATTTTCCATTGAAGAGTTATTTTCAATTGAAGAGTTATTTTCAATTGAAGAGTTATTTTCCATTAAAGAGTTATTTTCAATTGAAGAGTTATTTTCGATTGAGAGTTATTTTCAATTGAAGAGTTATTTTCAGTTGAAGAGTTATTTTCAATTGAAGATTTATTTTCGATTGAAGAGTTATTTTCCATTGAAGAGTTATTTTCAATCGAAGAGTTATTTTCAATAGAAGGGTTATTTTAAATTGAAGAGTTATTTTCGATTGAGAGTTATTTTCAATTGAAGAGTTATTTTCAATTGAAGAGTTATTTTCAATTGAAGAGTTATTTTCAATCGAAGAGTTATTTTCAGTTGAAGAGTTATTTTCGATTGAAGAGTTATTTTCCATTGAAGAGTTATTTTCCATTGAAGAGTTATTTTCAATCGAAGAGTTATTTTCAATCGAAGGGTTATTTTCAATTGAAGAGTAATTTTCAATTGAAGAGTAATTTTCAATTGAAGAGTTATTTTCAATTGAAGAGTTATTTTCAATTGAAGAGTTATTTTCAATTGAAGAGTTTCTTTCAATTGAAGAGTTATTTTCAATTGAAAGGTTATTTTAGATTGAAGAGTTATTTTCAATTGAAAGGTTATTTTAGATTGAAGAGTTATTTTCCATTGAAGAGTTATTTTCCATTGAAGAGTTATTTTCAATCGAAGAGTTAATTTCAATCGAAGAGTTATTTTCAATTGAAGAGTTATATTTCATTGAAGAGTTATTTTCCATTGAAGAGTTATTTTCAATTGAAGAGTTATTTTCAATTGAAGAGTTATTTTCAATTGAAGAGTTATTTTCAATTGAAGAGTTATTTTCAATTGAAGAGTTATTTTCAATTGAAGAGTTATTTTCAATTGAAGAGTTATTTTCAATTGAAGAGTTATTTTCAATTGAAGAGTTATTTTCAATTGAAGAGTTATTTTCAATTGAAGAGTTATTTTCAATTGAAGAGTTATTTTCAATTGAAGAGTTATTTTCAATTGAAGAGTTATTTTCAATTGAAGAGTTATTTTCAATTTAAGAGTTAATTTCAATTGAAGAGTTATTTTCAATTGAAGAGTTATTTTCAATTGAAGAGTTATTGTCAATTGAAGAGTTATTTTCAATTGAAGAGTTATTTTCAATTGTAGAGTTATTTTCAATTGAAGAGTTATTTTCAATTGAAGAGTTATTTTCAATTGAAGAGTTATTTTCGATTGAGAGTTATTTTCAATTGGAGAGCTATTTTCAATTGAGTTATTTTCAATTGAAGAGTTATTTGAAGAGTTATTTTCAATTGAAGAGTTATTTGAAGAGTTATTTTCAATTGAAGAGTTATTTTCAATTGAAGAGTTATTTTCGATTGAGAGTTATTTTCAATTGAAAGGTTATTTTCCATTGAAGAGTTATTTTCAATTGAAGAGTTATTTTCAATTGAAGAGTTATTTTCAATTGAAGAGTTATTTTCAATTGAAGAGTTAATTTCAATTGAAGAGTTATTTTCAATTGAAGAGTTATTTTCAATTGAAGAGTTATTTTCAATTGAAGAGTTATTTTCAATTGAAGAGTTATTTTCAATTGAAGAGTTATTTTCAATTGTAGAGTTATTTTCAATTGAAGAGTTATTTTCAATTGAAGAGTTATTTTCGATTGAGAGTTATTTTCAATTGGAGAGCTATTTTCAATTGAGTTATTTTCAATTGAAGAGTTATTTGAAGAGTTATTTTCAATTGAAGAGTTATTTGAAGAGTTATTTTCAATTGAAGAGTTATTTTCAATTGAAGAGTTATTTTCGATTGAGAGTTATTTTCAATTGAAAGGTTATTTTCCATTGAAGAGTTATTTTCAATTAAAGAGTTATTTTTAATTGAAGAGTTATTTTCAATTGAAGAGTTATTTTCAATTGAAGGGTTATTTTCCATTAAAGAGTTATTTTCAATTGAAGAGTTATTTTCGATTGAGAGTTATTTTCAATTGTAGAGTTATTTTCAATTGAAGAGTTATTTTCAATCGAAGAGTTATTTTCAGTTGAAGAGTTATTTTCAATTGAAGTGTTATTTTCAATTAAAGAGTTATTTTCAATTGAAGAGTTATTTTCAATTGAAGAGTTATTTTCAATTAAAGAGTTATTTTCAATTGAAGAGTTATTTTCAATTGAAGAGTTATTTTCAATTGAAAGGTGATTTTCCATTGAAGAGTTATTTTCAATTGAAGAGTTATTTTCAATTGAAAGGTGATTTTCCATTGAAGAGTTATTTTCAATTGAAGAGTTATTTTCATTTGAAAGGTTATTTTCCAGTGAAGAGTTATTTTCGATTGAAGAGTTATTTTCAATTGAAGAGTTATTTTACGTTGAAGAGCTATTTTCAGTTGAAGAGATTTTCAGTTGAAGAGTTATTTTCAATTGAAGAGTTATTTTCAATTGAAGAGTTATTTTCCATTGAAGAGTTATTTTCAATTGAAGAGTTATTTTCAATCGAAGAGTTATTTTCAGTTGAAGAGTTATTTTCAATTAAAGAGTTATTTTTAATTGAAGAGTTATTTTCAATTGAAGAGTTATTTTCAATTGAAAGGTGATTTTCCATTGAAGAGTTATTTTCAATTGAAGAGTTATTTTCAATTGAAGAGTTATTTTCGAATGAGAGTTATTTTCGATTGAAGAGTTATTTTCGATTGAAGAGTTATTTTCAATCGAAGAGTTATTTTCAGTTGAAGAGTTAATTTCAATCGAAGAGTTATTTTCAATTGAAGAGTTATTTTTCATTGAAGAGTTATTTTTCATTGAAGAGTTATTTTTCATTGAAGAGTTATTTTCCATTGAAGAGTTATTTTCAATTGAAGAGTTATTTTCAATTGAAGAGTTATTTTCAATTGAAGAGTTATTTTCAATTGAAGAGTTATTTTCAATTGAAGAGTTATTTTCAATTGAAAGGTGATTTTCCATTGAAGAGTTATTTTCAATTGAAGAGTTATTTTCGATTGAGAGTTATTTTCAATTGGAGAGCTATTTTCAATTGAGTTATTTTCAATTGAAGAGTTATTTGAAGAGTTATTTTCAATTGAAGAGTTATTTGAAGAGTTATTTTCAATTGAAGAGTTATTTGAAGAGTTATTTTCAATTGAAGAGTTATTTTCGATTGAGAGTTAT
This sequence comes from Odiellus spinosus, assembly GCA_963920705.1. Taxonomy (NCBI): domain Eukaryota; kingdom Metazoa; phylum Arthropoda; class Arachnida; order Opiliones; family Phalangiidae; genus Odiellus; species Odiellus spinosus. The sequence continues at coordinate 28,531,726 of OY987226.1, forward strand.
TTTCAATTGAAAGGTTATTTTCCATTGAAGAGTTATTTTCAATTAAAGAGTTATTTTCAATTGAAGAGTTATTTTCAATTGAAGAGTTATTTTCGATTGAGAGTTATTTTCAATTGAAAGGTTATTTTCCATTGAAGAGTTATTTTCAATTAAAGAGTTATTTTCAATTGAAGAGTTATTTTCAATTGAAGAGTTATTTTCAATTGAAGAGTTATTTTCAATTGAAAGGTGATTTTCCATTGAAGAGTTATTTTCAATTAAAGAGTTATTTTCAATTGAAGAGTTATTTTCAATTGAAGAGTTACTTTCACTTGAAGAGTTATTTTCAATTGCAAGGTTATTTTCCATTGAAGAGTTATTTTCAATTGAAAGGTTATTTTCCATTGAAGAGTTATTTTCAATTGAAAGGTTATTTTCCATTGAAGAGTTATTTTCAATTAAAGAGTTATTTTTAATTGATGAGTTATTTTCAATTGAAGAGTTATTTTCAATTGAAGGGTGATTTTCCATTGAAGAGTTATTTTCAATTGAAGAGTTATTTTCAATTGAAGAGTTATTTTCCATTAAAGAGTTATTTTCAATTGAAGAGTTATTTTCGATTGAGAGTTATTTTCAATTGAAGAGTTATTTTCAATTGAAGAGTTATTTTCAATCGAAGAGTTATTTTCAGTTGAAGAGTTATTTTCGATTGAAGAGTTATTTTCCATTGAAGAGTTATTTTCCATTGAAGAGTTATTTTCAATCGAAGAGTTATTTTCAATCGAAGGGTTATTTTCAATTGAAGAGTTATTTTCAATTGAAGAGTTATTTTCAATTGAAGAGTTATTTTCAATTGAAGGGTTATTTTCCATTAAAGAGTTATTTTCAATTGAAGAGTTATTTTCGATTGAGAGTTATTTTCAATTGTAGAGTTATTTTCAATTGAAGAGTTATTTTCAATCGAAGAGTTATTTTCAGTTGAAGAGTTATTTTCAATTGAAGTGTTATTTTCAATTAAAGAGTTATTTTCAATTGAAGAGTTATTTTCAATTGAAGAGTTATTTTCAATTAAAGAGTTATTTTCAATTGAAGAGTTATTTTCAATTGAAGAGTTATTTTCAATTGAAAGGTGATTTTCCATTGAAGAGTTATTTTCAATTGAAGAGTTATTTTCAATTGAAAGGTGATTTTCCATTGAAGAGTTATTTTCAATTGAAGAGTTATTTTCATTTGAAAGGTTATTTTCCAGTGAAGAGTTATTTTCGATTGAAGAGTTATTTTCAATTGAAGAGTTATTTTACGTTGAAGAGCTATTTTCAGTTGAAGAGATTTTCAGTTGAAGAGTTATTTTCAATTGAAGAGTTATTTTCCATTAAAGAGTTATTTTCAATTGAAGAGTTATTTTCGATTGAGAGTTATTTTCAATTGAAGAGTTATTTTCAATTGAAGAGTTATTTTCAATCGAAGAGTTATTTTCAGTTGAAGAGTTATTTTCAATTGAAAGGTTATTTTCCATTGAAGAGTTATTTTCAATTGAAAGGTTATTTTCCATTGAAGAGTTATTTTCAATTAAAGAGTTATTTTTAATTGAAGAGTTATTTTCAATTGATGAGTTATTTTCAATTGAAAGGTGATTTTCCATTGAAGAGTTATTTTCAATTGAAGAGTTATTTTCAATTGAAGAGTTATTTTCGAATGAGAGTTATTTTCGATTGAAGAGTTATTTTCGATTGAAGAGTTATTTTCAATCGAAGAGTTATTTTCAGTTGAAGAGTTAATTTCAATCGAAGAGTTATTTTCAATTGAAGAGTTATTTTTCATTGAAGAGTTATTTTTCATTGAAGAGTTATTTTTCATTGAAGAGTTATTTTCCATTGAAGAGTTATTTTCAATTGAAGAGTTATTTTCAATTGAAGAGTTATTTTCAATTGAAGAGTTATTTTCAATTGAAGAGTTATTTTCAATTGTAGAGTTATTTTCAATTGAAGAGTTATTTTCAATTGAAGAGTTATTTTCAATTGAAGAGTTATTTTCGATTGAGAGTTATTTTCAATTGGAGAGCTATTTTCAATTGAGTTATTTTCAATTGAAGAGTTATTTGAAGAGTTATTTTCAATTGAAGAGTTATTTGAAGAGTTATTTTCAATTGAAGAGTTATTTTCAATTGAAGAGTTATTTTCGATTGAGAGTTATTTTCAATTGAAAGGTTATTTTCCATTGAAGAGTTATTTTCAATTGAAGAGTTATTTTCAATTGAAGAGTTATTTTCAATTGAAGAGTTATTTTCAATTGAAGAGTTATTTTCAATTGAAGAGTTATTTTCAATTGAAGAGTTATTTTCAATTGAAGAGTTATTTTCAATTGTAGAGTTATTTTCAATTGAAGAGTTATTTTCAATTGAAGAGTTATTTTCGATTGAGAGTTATTTTCAATTGGAGAGCTATTTTCAATTGAGTTATTTTCAATTGAAGAGTTATTTGAAGAGTTATTTTCAATTGAAGAGTTATTTGAAGAGTTATTTTCAATTGAAGAGTTATTTTCAATTGAAGAGTTATTTTCGATTGAGAGTTATTTTCAATTGAAAGGTTATTTTCCATTGAAGAGTTATTTTCAATTAAAGAGTTATTTTTAATTGAAGAGTTATTTTCAATTGAAGAGTTATTTTCAATTGAAGGGTTATTTTCCATTAAAGAGTTATTTTCAATTGAAGAGTTATTTTCAATTGAAGAGTTATTTTCAATTGAAGAGTTATTTTCGATTGAGAGTTATTTTCAATTGGAGAGCTATTTTCAATTGAGTTATTTTCAATTGAAGAGTTATTTGAAGAGTTATTTTCAATTGAAGAGTTATTTGAAGAGTTATTTTCAATTGAAGAGTTATTTTCAATTGAAGAGTTATTTTCGATTGAGAGTTATTTTCAATTGAAAGGTTATTTTCCATTGAAGAGTTATTTTCAATTGAAGAGTTATTTTCAATTGAAGAGTTATTTTCAATTGAAGAGTTATTTTCAATTGAAGAGTTATTTTCAATTGAAGAGTTATTTTCAATTGAAGAGTTATTTTCAATTGAAGAGTTATTTTCAATTGTAGAGTTATTTTCAATTGAAGAGTTATTTTCAATTGAAGAGTTATTTTCGATTGAGAGTTATTTTCAATTGGAGAGCTATTTTCAATTGAGTTATTTTCAATTGAAGAGTTATTTGAAGAGTTATTTTCAATTGAAGAGTTATTTGAAGAGTTATTTTCAATTGAAGAGTTATTTTCAATTGAAGAGTTATTTTCGATTGAGAGTTATTTTCAATTGAAAGGTTATTTTCCATTGAAGAGTTATTTTCAATTAAAGAGTTATTTTTAATTGAAGAGTTATTTTCAATTGAAGAGTTATTTTCAATTGAAGGGTTATTTTCCATTAAAGAGTTATTTTCAATTGAAGAGTTATTTTCGATTGAGAGTTATTTTCAATTGTAGAGTTATTTTCAATTGAAGAGTTATTTTCAATCGAAGAGTTATTTTCAGTTGAAGAGTTATTTTCAATTGAAGTGTTATTTTCAATTAAAGAGTTATTTTCAATTGAAGAGTTATTTTCAATTGAAGAGTTATTTTCAATTAAAGAGTTATTTTCAATTGAAGAGTTATTTTCAATTGAAGAGTTATTTTCAATTGAAAGGTGATTTTCCATTGAAGAGTTATTTTCAATTGAAGAGTTATTTTCAATTGAAAGGTGATTTTCCATTGAAGAGTTATTTTCAATTGAAGAGTTATTTTCATTTGAAAGGTTATTTTCCAGTGAAGAGTTATTTTCGATTGAAGAGTTATTTTCAATTGAAGAGTTATTTTACGTTGAAGAGCTATTTTCAGTTGAAGAGATTTTCAGTTGAAGAGTTATTTTCAATTGAAGAGTTATTTTCAATTGAAGAGTTATTTTCCATTGAAGAGTTATTTTCAATTGAAGAGTTATTTTCAATCGAAGAGTTATTTTCAGTTGAAGAGTTATTTTCAATTAAAGAGTTATTTTTAATTGAAGAGTTATTTTCAATTGAAGAGTTATTTTCAATTGAAAGGTGATTTTCCATTGAAGAGTTATTTTCAATTGAAGAGTTATTTTCAATTGAAGAGTTATTTTCGAATGAGAGTTATTTTCGATTGAAGAGTTATTTTCGATTGAAGAGTTATTTTCAATCGAAGAGTTATTTTCAGTTGAAGAGTTAATTTCAATCGAAGAGTTATTTTCAATTGAAGAGTTATTTTTCATTGAAGAGTTATTTTTCATTGAAGAGTTATTTTTCATTGAAGAGTTATTTTCCATTGAAGAGTTATTTTCAATTGAAGAGTTATTTTCAATTGAAGAGTTATTTTCAATTGAAGAGTTATTTTCAATTGAAGAGTTATTTTCAATTGAAGAGTTATTTTCAATTGAAAGGTGATTTTCCATTGAAGAGTTATTTTCAATTGAAGAGTTATTTTCGATTGAGAGTTATTTTCAATTGGAGAGCTATTTTCAATTGAGTTATTTTCAATTGAAGAGTTATTTGAAGAGTTATTTTCAATTGAAGAGTTATTTGAAGAGTTATTTTCAATTGAAGAGTTATTTGAAGAGTTATTTTCAATTGAAGAGTTATTTTCGATTGAGAGTTATTTTCAATTGAAAGGTTATTTTCCATTGAAGAGTTATTTTCAATTAAAGAGTTATTTTCAATTGAAGAGTTATTTTCAATTGAAGAGTTATTTTCGATTGAGAGTTATTTTCAATTGAAAGGTTATTTTCCATTGAAGAGTTATTTTCAATTAAAGAGTTATTTTCAATTGAAGAGTTATTTTCAATTGAAGAGTTATTTTCAATTGAAGAGTTATTTTCAATTGAAAGGTGATTTTCCATTGAAGAGTTATTTTCAATTAAAGAGTTATTTTCAATTGAAGAGTTATTTTCAATTGAAGAGTTACTTTCACTTGAAGAGTTATTTTCAATTGCAAGGTTATTTTCCATTGAAGAGTTATTTTCAATTGAAAGGTTATTTTCCATTGAAGAGTTATTTTCAATTGAAAGGTTATTTTCCATTGAAGAGTTATTTTCAATTAAAGAGTTATTTTTAATTGATGAGTTATTTTCAATTGAAGAGTTATTTTCAATTGAAGGGTGATTTTCCATTGAAGAGTTATTTTCAATTGAAGAGTTATTTTCAATTGAAGAGTTATTTTCCATTAAAGAGTTATTTTCAATTGAAGAGTTATTTTCGATTGAGAGTTATTTTCAATTGAAGAGTTATTTTCAATTGAAGAGTTATTTTCAATCGAAGAGTTATTTTCAGTTGAAGAGTTATTTTCGATTGAAGAGTTATTTTCCATTGAAGAGTTATTTTCCATTGAAGAGTTATTTTCAATCGAAGAGTTATTTTCAATCGAAGGGTTATTTTCAATTGAAGAGTTATTTTCAATTGAAGAGTTATTTTCAATTGAAGAGTTATTTTCAATTGAAGGGTTATTTTCCATTAAAGAGTTATTTTCAATTGAAGAGTTATTTTCGATTGAGAGTTATTTTCAATTGTAGAGTTATTTTCAATTGAAGAGTTATTTTCAATCGAAGAGTTATTTTCAGTTGAAGAGTTATTTTCAATTGAAGTGTTATTTTCAATTAAAGAGTTATTTTCAATTGAAGAGTTATTTTCAATTGAAGAGTTATTTTCAATTAAAGAGTTATTTTCAATTGAAGAGTTATTTTCAATTGAAGAGTTATTTTCAATTGAAAGGTGATTTTCCATTGAAGAGTTATTTTCAATTGAAGAGTTATTTTCAATTGAAAGGTGATTTTCCATTGAAGAGTTATTTTCAATTGAAGAGTTATTTTCATTTGAAAGGTTATTTTCCAGTGAAGAGTTATTTTCGATTGAAGAGTTATTTTCAATTGAAGAGTTATTTTACGTTGAAGAGCTATTTTCAGTTGAAGAGATTTTCAGTTGAAGAGTTATTTTCAATTGAAGAGTTATTTTCCATTAAAGAGTTATTTTCAATTGAAGAGTTATTTTCGATTGAGAGTTATTTTCAATTGAAGAGTTATTTTCAATTGAAGAGTTATTTTCAATCGAAGAGTTATTTTCAGTTGAAGAGTTATTTTCAATTGAAAGGTTATTTTCCATTGAAGAGTTATTTTCAATTGAAAGGTTATTTTCCATTGAAGAGTTATTTTCAATTAAAGAGTTATTTTTAATTGAAGAGTTATTTTCAATTGATGAGTTATTTTCAATTGAAAGGTGATTTTCCATTGAAGAGTTATTTTCAATTGAAGAGTTATTTTCAATTGAAGAGTTATTTTCGAATGAGAGTTATTTTCGATTGAAGAGTTATTTTTGATTGAAGAGTTATTTTCAATCGAAGAGTTATTTTCAGTTGAAGAGTTAATTTCAATCGAAGAGTTATTTTCAATTGAAGAGTTATTTTTCATTGAAGAGTTATTTTTCATTGAAGAGTTATTTTTCATTGAAGAGTTATTTTCCATTGAAGAGTTATTTTCAATTGAAGAGTTATTTTCAATTGAAGAGTTATTTTCAATTGAAGAGTTATTTTCAATTGAAGAGTTATTTTCAATTGAAAGGTGATTTTCCATTGAAGAGTTATTTTCAATTGAAGAGTTATTTTCGATTGAGAGTTATTTTCAATTGGAGAGCTATTTTCAATTGAGTTATTTTCAATTGAAGAGTTATTTGAAGAGTTATTTTCAATTGAAGAGTTATTTTCAATTGAAGAGTTATTTGAAGAGTTATTTTCAATTGAAGAGTTATTTGAAGAGTTATTTTCAATTGAAGAGTTATTTTCGATTGAGAGTTATTTTCAATTGAAAGGTTATTTTCCATTGAAGAGTTATTTTCAATTAAAGAGTTATTTTCAATTGAAGAGTTATTTTCAATTGAAGAGTTTTTTTCGATTGAGAGTTATTTTCAATTGAAAGGTTATTTTCCATTGAAGAGTTATTTTCAATTAAAGAGTTATTTTCAATTGAAGAGTTAATTTCAATTGAAGAGTTATTTTCAATTGAAAGGTGATTTTCCATTGAAGAGTTATTTTCAATTAAAGAGTTATTTTCAATTGAAGAGTTATTTTCAATTGAAGAGTTACTTTCACTTGAAGAGTTATTTTCAATTGAAAGGTTATTTTCCATTGAAGAGTTATTTTCAATTGAAAGGTTATTTTCCATTGAAGAGTTATTTTCAATTGAAAGGTTATTTTCCATTGAAGAGTTATTTTCAATTAAAGAGTTATTTTCAATTGAAGAGTTAATTTCAATTGAAGAGTTATTTTCAATTGAAAGGTGATTTTCCATTGAAGAGTTATTTTCAATTAAAGAGTTATTTTCAATTGAAGAGTTATTTTCAATTGAAGAGTTACTTTCACTTGAAGAGTTATTTTCAATTGAAAGGTTATTTTCCATTGAAGAGTTATTTTCAATTGAAAGGTTATTTTCCATTGAAGAGTTATTTTCAATTGAAAGGTTATTTTCCATTGAAGAGTTATTTTCAATTAAAGAGTTATTTTCAATTGAAGAGTTATTTTCAATTGAAGAGTTATTTTCAATTGAAAGGTGATTTTCCATTGAAGAGTTATTTTCAATTGAAGAGTTATTTTCAATTGAAGAGTTATTTTCCATTAAAGAGTTATTTTCAATTGAAGAGTTATTTTCGATTGAGAGTTATTTTCAATTGAAGAGTTATTTTCAGTTGAAGAGTTATTTTCAATTGAAGATTTATTTTCGATTGAAGAGTTATTTTCCATTGAAGAGTTATTTTCAATCGAAGAGTTATTTTCAATCGAAGGGTTATTTTAAATTGAAGAGTTATTTTCAATTGAAGAGTTATTTTCGATTGAGAGTTATTTTCAATTGAAGAGTTATTTTCAATTGAAGAGTTATTTTCAATCGAAGAGTTATTTTCAGTTGAAGAGTTATTTTCGATTGAAGAGTTATTTTCCATTGAAGAGTTATTTTCAATCGAAGAGTTATTTTCAATCGAAGGGTTATTTTCAATTGAAGAGTAATTTTCAATTGAAGAGTAATTTTCAATTGAAGAGTTATTTTCAATTGAAGAGTTATTTTCAATTGAAGAGTTTCTTTCAATTGAAGAGTTATTTTCAATTGAAAGGTTATATTAGATTGAAGAGTTATTTTCAATTGAAAGGTTATTTTAGATTGAAGAGTTATTTTCCATTGAAGAGTTATTTTCCATTGAAGAGTTATTTTCAATCGAAGAGTTAATTTCAATCGAAGAGTTATTTTCAATTGAAGAGTTATATTTCATTGAAGAGTTATTTTCCATTGAAGAGTTATTTTCAATTGAAGAGTTATTTTCAATTGAAGAGTTATTTTCACTTGAAGAGTTATTTTCAATTGAAAGGTTATTTTCCATTGAAGAGTTATTTTCAATTGAAAGGTTATTTTCCATTGAAGAGTAATTTTCAATTAAAGAGTTATTTTTAATTGAAGAGTTATTTTCAATTGAAGAGTTATTTTCAATTGAAAGGTGATTTTCCATTGAAGAGTTATTTTCAATTGAAGAGTTATTTTCAATTGAAGAGTTATTTTCCATTAAAGAGTTATTTTCAATTGAAGAGTTATTTTCCATTAAAGAGTTATTTTCAATTGAAGAGTTATTTTCGAATGAGAGTTATTTTCGAATGAGAGTTATTTTCGATTGAAGAGTTATTTTCGATTGAAGAGTTATTTTCAATCGAAGAGTTAATTTCAATCGAAGAGTTATTTTCAATTGAAAGGTTATTTTCCATTGAAGAGTTATTTTCAATTAAAGAGTTATTTTCAATTGAAGAGTTATTTTCAATTGAAGAGTTATTTTCAATTGAAGAGTTATTTTCAATTGAAAGGTGATTTTCCATGAAGAGTTATTTTCAATTAAAGAGTTATTTTCAATTGAAAGGTGATTTTCCATTGAAGAGTTATTTTCAATTGAAGAGTTATTTTCAATTGAAGAGTTATTTTCCATTAAAGAGTTATTTTCAATTGAAGAGTTATTTTCGATTGAGAGTTATTTTCAATTGAAGAGTTATTTTCAGTTGAAGAGTTATTTTCAATTGAAGATTTATTTTCGATTGAAGAGTTATTTTCCATTGAAGAGTTATTTTCAATCGAAGAGTTATTTTCAATAGAAGGGTTATTTTAAATTGAAGAGTTATTTTCGATTGAGAGTTATTTTCAATTGAAGAGTTATTTTCAATTGAAGAGTTATTTTCAATTGAAGAGTTATTTTCAATCGAAGAGTTATTTTCAGTTGAAGAGTTATTTTCGATTGAAGAGTTATTTTCCATTGAAGAGTTATTTTCCATTGAAGAGTTATTTTCAATCGAAGAGTTATTTTCAATCGAAGGGTTATTTTCAATTGAAGAGTAATTTTCAATTGAAGAGTAATTTTCAATTGAAGAGTTATTTTCAATTGAAGAGTTATTTTCAATTGAAGAGTTATTTTCAATTGAAGAGTTTCTTTCAATTGAAGAGTTATTTTCAATTGAAAGGTTATTTTAGATTGAAGAGTTATTTTCAATTGAAAGGTTATTTTAGATTGAAGAGTTATTTTCCATTGAAGAGTTATTTTCCATTGAAGAGTTATTTTCAATCGAAGAGTTAATTTCAATCGAAGAGTTATTTTCAATTGAAGAGTTATATTTCATTGAAGAGTTATTTTCCATTGAAGAGTTATTTTCAATTGAAGAGTTATTTTCAATTGAAGAGTTATTTTCAATTGAAGAGTTATTTTCAATTGAAGAGTTATTTTCAATTGAAGAGTTATTTTCAATTGAAGAGTTATTTTCAATTGAAGAGTTATTTTCAATTGAAGAGTTATTTTCAATTGAAGAGTTATTTTCAATTGAAGAGTTATTTTCAATTGAAGAGTTATTTTCAATTGAAGAGTTATTTTCAATTGAAGAGTTATTTTCAATTGAAGAGTTATTTTCAATTGAAGAGTTATTTTCAATTTAAGAGTTAATTTCAATTGAAGAGTTATTTTCAATTGAAGAGTTATTTTCAATTGAAGAGTTATTGTCAATTGAAGAGTTATTTTCAATTGAAGAGTTATTTTCAATTGTAGAGTTATTTTCAATTGAAGAGTTATTTTCAATTGAAGAGTTATTTTCAATTGAAGAGTTATTTTCGATTGAGAGTTATTTTCAATTGGAGAGCTATTTTCAATTGAGTTATTTTCAATTGAAGAGTTATTTGAAGAGTTATTTTCAATCGAAGAGTTATTTTCAATAGAAGGGTTATTTTAAATTGAAGAGTTATTTTCGATTGAGAGTTATTTTCAATTGAAGAGTTATTTTCAATTGAAGAGTTATTTTCAATTGAAGAGTTATTTTCAATCGAAGAGTTATTTTCAGTTGAAGAGTTATTTTCGATTGAAGAGTTATTTTCCATTGAAGAGTTATTTTCCATTGAAGAGTTATTTTCAATCGAAGAGTTATTTTCAATCGAAGGGTTATTTTCAATTGAAGAGTAATTTTCAATTGAAGAGTAATTTTCAATTGAAGAGTTATTTTCAATTGAAGAGTTATTTTCAATTGAAGAGTTATTTTCAATTGAAGAGTTTCTTTCAATTGAAGAGTTATTTTCAATTGAAAGGTTATTTTAGATTGAAGAGTTATTTTCAATTGAAAGGTTATTTTAGATTGAAGAGTTATTTTCCATTGAAGAGTTATTTTCCATTGAAGAGTTATTTTCAATCGAAGAGTTAATTTCAATCGAAGAGTTATTTTCAATTGAAGAGTTATATTTCATTGAAGAGTTATTTTCCATTGAAGAGTTATTTTCAATTGAAGAGTTATTTTCAATTGAAGAGTTATTTTCAATTGAAGAGTTATTTTCAATTGAAGAGTTATTTTCAATTGAAGAGTTATTTTCAATTGAAGAGTTATTTTCAATTGAAGAGTTATTTTCAATTGAAGAGTTATTTTCAATTGAAGAGTTATTTTCAATTGAAGAGTTATTTTCAATTGAAGAGTTATTTTCAATTGAAGAGTTATTTTCAATTGAAGAGTTATTTTCAATTGAAGAGTTATTTTCAATTGAAGAGTTATTTTCAATTTAAGAGTTAATTTCAATTGAAGAGTTATTTTCAATTGAAGAGTTATTTTCAATTGAAGAGTTATTGTCAATTGAAGAGTTATTTTCAATTGAAGAGTTATTTTCAATTGTAGAGTTATTTTCAATTGAAGAGTTATTTTCAATTGAAGAGTTATTTTCAATTGAAGAGTTATTTTCGATTGAGAGTTATTTTCAATTGGAGAGCTATTTTCAATTGAGTTATTTTCAATTGAAGAGTTATTTGAAGAGTTATTTTCAATTGAAGAGTTATTTGAAGAGTTATTTTCAATTGAAGAGTTATTTTCAATTGAAGAGTTATTTTCGATTGAGAGTTATTTTCAATTGAAAGGTTATTTTCCATTGAAGAGTTATTTTCAATTGAAGAGTTATTTTCAATTGAAGAGTTATTTTCAATTGAAGAGTTATTTTCAATTGAAGAGTTAATTTCAATTGAAGAGTTATTTTCAATTGAAGAGTTATTTTCAATTGAAGAGTTATTTTCAATTGAAGAGTTATTTTCAATTGAAGAGTTATTTTCAATTGAAGAGTTATTTTCAATTGTAGAGTTATTTTCAATTGAAGAGTTATTTTCAATTGAAGAGTTATTTTCGATTGAGAGTTATTTTCAATTGGAGAGCTATTTTCAATTGAGTTATTTTCAATTGAAGAGTTATTTGAAGAGTTATTTTCAATTGAAGAGTTATTTGAAGAGTTATTTTCAATTGAAGAGTTATTTTCAATTGAAGAGTTATTTTCGATTGAGAGTTATTTTCAATTGAAAGGTTATTTTCCATTGAAGAGTTATTTTCAATTAAAGAGTTATTTTTAATTGAAGAGTTATTTTCAATTGAAGAGTTATTTTCAATTGAAGGGTTATTTTCCATTAAAGAGTTATTTTCAATTGAAGAGTTATTTTCGATTGAGAGTTATTTTCAATTGTAGAGTTATTTTCAATTGAAGAGTTATTTTCAATCGAAGAGTTATTTTCAGTTGAAGAGTTATTTTCAATTGAAGTGTTATTTTCAATTAAAGAGTTATTTTCAATTGAAGAGTTATTTTCAATTGAAGAGTTATTTTCAATTAAAGAGTTATTTTCAATTGAAGAGTTATTTTCAATTGAAGAGTTATTTTCAATTGAAAGGTGATTTTCCATTGAAGAGTTATTTTCAATTGAAGAGTTATTTTCAATTGAAAGGTGATTTTCCATTGAAGAGTTATTTTCAATTGAAGAGTTATTTTCATTTGAAAGGTTATTTTCCAGTGAAGAGTTATTTTCGATTGAAGAGTTATTTTCAATTGAAGAGTTATTTTACGTTGAAGAGCTATTTTCAGTTGAAGAGATTTTCAGTTGAAGAGTTATTTTCAATTGAAGAGTTATTTTCAATTGAAGAGTTATTTTCCATTGAAGAGTTATTTTCAATTGAAGAGTTATTTTCAATCGAAGAGTTATTTTCAGTTGAAGAGTTATTTTCAATTAAAGAGTTATTTTTAATTGAAGAGTTATTTTCAATTGAAGAGTTATTTTCAATTGAAAGGTGATTTTCCATTGAAGAGTTATTTTCAATTGAAGAGTTATTTTCAATTGAAGAGTTATTTTCGAATGAGAGTTATTTTCGATTGAAGAGTTATTTTCGATTGAAGAGTTATTTTCAATCGAAGAGTTATTTTCAGTTGAAGAGTTAATTTCAATCGAAGAGTTATTTTCAATTGAAGAGTTATTTTTCATTGAAGAGTTATTTTTCATTGAAGAGTTATTTTTCATTGAAGAGTTATTTTCCATTGAAGAGTTATTTTCAATTGAAGAGTTATTTTCAATTGAAGAGTTATTTTCAATTGAAGAGTTATTTTCAATTGAAGAGTTATTTTCAATTGAAGAGTTATTTTCAATTGAAAGGTGATTTTCCATTGAAGAGTTATTTTCAATTGAAGAGTTATTTTCGATTGAGAGTTATTTTCAATTGGAGAGCTATTTTCAATTGAGTTATTTTCAATTGAAGAGTTATTTGAAGAGTTATTTTCAATTGAAGAGTTATTTGAAGAGTTATTTTCAATTGAAGAGTTATTTGAAGAGTTATTTTCAATTGAAGAGTTATTTTCGATTGAGAGTTATTTTCAATTGAAAGGTTATTTTCCATTGAAGAGTTATTTTCAATTAAAGAGTTATTTTCAATTGAAGAGTTATTTTCAATTGAAGAGTTATTTTCGATTGAGAGTTATTTTCAATTGAAAGGTTATTTTCCATTGAAGAGTTATTTTCAATTAAAGAGTTATTTTCAATTGAAGAGTTATTTTCAATTGAAGAGTTATTTTCAATTGAAGAGTTATTTTCAATTGAAAGGTGATTTTCCATTGAAGAGTTATTTTCAATTAAAGAGTTATTTTCAATTGAAGAGTTATTTTCAATTGAAGAGTTACTTTCACTTGAAGAGTTATTTTCAATTGCAAGGTTATTTTCCATTGAAGAGTTATTTTCAATTGAAAGGTTATTTTCCATTGAAGAGTTATTTTCAATTGAAAGGTTATTTTCCATTGAAGAGTTATTTTCAATTAAAGAGTTATTTTTAATTGATGAGTTATTTTCAATTGAAGAGTTATTTTCAATTGAAGGGTGATTTTCCATTGAAGAGTTATTTTCAATTGAAGAGTTATTTTCAATTGAAGAGTTATTTTCCATTAAAGAGTTATTTTCAATTGAAGAGTTATTTTCGATTGAGAGTTATTTTCAATTGAAGAGTTATTTTCAATTGAAGAGTTATTTTCAATCGAAGAGTTATTTTCAGTTGAAGAGTTATTTTCGATTGAAGAGTTATTTTCCATTGAAGAGTTATTTTCCATTGAAGAGTTATTTTCAATCGAAGAGTTATTTTCAATCGAAGGGTTATTTTCAATTGAAGAGTTATTTTCAATTGAAGAGTTATTTTCAATTGAAGAGTTATTTTCAATTGAAGGGTTATTTTCCATTAAAGAGTTATTTTCAATTGAAGAGTTATTTTCGATTGAGAGTTATTTTCAATTGTAGAGTTATTTTCAATTGAAGAGTTATTTTCAATCGAAGAGTTATTTTCAGTTGAAGAGTTATTTTCAATTGAAGTGTTATTTTCAATTAAAGAGTTATTTTCAATTGAAGAGTTATTTTCAATTGAAGAGTTATTTTCAATTAAAGAGTTATTTTCAATTGAAGAGTTATTTTCAATTGAAGAGTTATTTTCAATTGAAAGGTGATTTTCCATTGAAGAGTTATTTTCAATTGAAGAGTTATTTTCAATTGAAAGGTGATTTTCCATTGAAGAGTTATTTTCAATTGAAGAGTTATTTTCATTTGAAAGGTTATTTTCCAGTGAAGAGTTATTTTCGATTGAAGAGTTATTTTCAATTGAAGAGTTATTTTACGTTGAAGAGCTATTTTCAGTTGAAGAGATTTTCAGTTGAAGAGTTATTTTCAATTGAAGAGTTATTTTCCATTAAAGAGTTATTTTCAATTGAAGAGTTATTTTCGATTGAGAGTTATTTTCAATTGAAGAGTTATTTTCAATTGAAGAGTTATTTTCAATCGAAGAGTTATTTTCAGTTGAAGAGTTATTTTCAATTGAAAGGTTATTTTCCATTGAAGAGTTATTTTCAATTGAAAGGTTATTTTCCATTGAAGAGTTATTTTCAATTAAAGAGTTATTTTTAATTGAAGAGTTATTTTCAATTGATGAGTTATTTTCAATTGAAAGGTGATTTTCCATTGAAGAGTTATTTTCAATTGAAGAGTTATTTTCAATTGAAGAGTTATTTTCGAATGAGAGTTATTTTCGATTGAAGAGTTATTTTCGATTGAAGAGTTATTTTCAATCGAAGAGTTATTTTCAGTTGAAGAGTTAATTTCAATCGAAGAGTTATTTTCAATTGAAGAGTTATTTTTCATTGAAGAGTTATTTTTCATTGAAGAGTTATTTTTCATTGAAGAGTTATTTTCCATTGAAGAGTTATTTTCAATTGAAGAGTTATTTTCAATTGAAGAGTTATTTTCAATTGAAGAGTTATTTTCAATTGAAGAGTTATTTTCAATTGTAGAGTTATTTTCAATTGAAGAGTTATTTTCAATTGAAGAGTTATTTTCAATTGAAGAGTTATTTTCGATTGAGAGTTATTTTCAATTGGAGAGCTATTTTCAATTGAGTTATTTTCAATTGAAGAGTTATTTGAAGAGTTATTTTCAATTGAAGAGTTATTTGAAGAGTTATTTTCAATTGAAGAGTTATTTTCAATTGAAGAGTTATTTTCGATTGAGAGTTATTTTCAATTGAAAGGTTATTTTCCATTGAAGAGTTATTTTCAATTGAAGAGTTATTTTCAATTGAAGAGTTATTTTCAATTGAAGAGTTATTTTCAATTGAAGAGTTATTTTCAATTGAAGAGTTATTTTCAATTGAAGAGTTATTTTCAATTGAAGAGTTATTTTCAATTGTAGAGTTATTTTCAATTGAAGAGTTATTTTCAATTGAAGAGTTATTTTCGATTGAGAGTTATTTTCAATTGGAGAGCTATTTTCAATTGAGTTATTTTCAATTGAAGAGTTATTTGAAGAGTTATTTTCAATTGAAGAGTTATTTGAAGAGTTATTTTCAATTGAAGAGTTATTTTCAATTGAAGAGTTATTTTCGATTGAGAGTTATTTTCAATTGAAAGGTTATTTTCCATTGAAGAGTTATTTTCAATTAAAGAGTTATTTTTAATTGAAGAGTTATTTTCAATTGAAGAGTTATTTTCAATTGAAGGGTTATTTTCCATTAAAGAGTTATTTTCAATTGAAGAGTTATTTTCAATTGAAGAGTTATTTTCAATTGAAGAGTTATTTTCGATTGAGAGTTATTTTCAATTGGAGAGCTATTTTCAATTGAGTTATTTTCAATTGAAGAGTTATTTGAAGAGTTATTTTCAATTGAAGAGTTATTTGAAGAGTTATTTTCAATTGAAGAGTTATTTTCAATTGAAGAGTTATTTTCGATTGAGAGTTATTTTCAATTGAAAGGTTATTTTCCATTGAAGAGTTATTTTCAATTGAAGAGTTATTTTCAATTGAAGAGTTATTTTCAATTGAAGAGTTATTTTCAATTGAAGAGTTATTTTCAATTGAAGAGTTATTTTCAATTGAAGAGTTATTTTCAATTGAAGAGTTATTTTCAATTGAAGAGTTATTTTCAATTGTAGAGTTATTTTCAATTGAAGAGTTATTTTCAATTGAAGAGTTATTTTCGATTGAGAGTTATTTTCAATTGGAGAGCTATTTTCAATTGAGTTATTTTCAATTGAAGAGTTATTTGAAGAGTTATTTTCAATTGAAGAGTTATTTGAAGAGTTATTTTCAATTGAAGAGTTATTTTCAATTGAAGAGTTATTTTCGATTGAGAGTTATTTTCAATTGAAAGGTTATTTTCCATTGAAGAGTTATTTTCAATTAAAGAGTTATTTTTAATTGAAGAGTTATTTTCAATTGAAGAGTTATTTTCAATTGAAGGGTTATTTTCCATTAAAGAGTTATTTTCAATTGAAGAGTTATTTTCGATTGAGAGTTATTTTCAATTGTAGAGTTATTTTCAATTGAAGAGTTATTTTCAATCGAAGAGTTATTTTCAGTTGAAGAGTTATTTTCAATTGAAGTGTTATTTTCAATTAAAGAGTTATTTTCAATTGAAGAGTTATTTTCAATTGAAGAGTTATTTTCAATTAAAGAGTTATTTTCAATTGAAGAGTTATTTTCAATTGAAGAGTTATTTTCAATTGAAAGGTGATTTTCCATTGAAGAGTTATTTTCAATTGAAGAGTTATTTTCAATTGAAAGGTGATTTTCCATTGAAGAGTTATTTTCAATTGAAGAGTTATTTTCATTTGAAAGGTTATTTTCCAGTGAAGAGTTATTTTCGATTGAAGAGTTATTTTCAATTGAAGAGTTATTTTACGTTGAAGAGCTATTTTCAGTTGAAGAGATTTTCAGTTGAAGAGTTATTTTCAA
Source organism: Odiellus spinosus (assembly GCA_963920705.1). Lineage (NCBI taxonomy): Eukaryota > Metazoa > Arthropoda > Arachnida > Opiliones > Phalangiidae > Odiellus > Odiellus spinosus. The sequence continues at coordinate 28,548,776 of OY987226.1, forward strand.
TTGAAGAGTTATTTTCAATTGAAGAGTTATTTTCCATTGAAGAGTTATTTTCAATTGAAGAGTTATTTTCAATCGAAGAGTTATTTTCAGTTGAAGAGTTATTTTCAATTAAAGAGTTATTTTTAATTGAAGAGTTATTTTCAATTGAAGAGTTATTTTCAATTGAAAGGTGATTTTCCATTGAAGAGTTATTTTCAATTGAAGAGTTATTTTCAATTGAAGAGTTATTTTCGAATGAGAGTTATTTTCGATTGAAGAGTTATTTTCGATTGAAGAGTTATTTTCAATCGAAGAGTTATTTTCAGTTGAAGAGTTAATTTCAATCGAAGAGTTATTTTCAATTGAAGAGTTATTTTTCATTGAAGAGTTATTTTTCATTGAAGAGTTATTTTTCATTGAAGAGTTATTTTCCATTGAAGAGTTATTTTCAATTGAAGAGTTATTTTCAATTGAAGAGTTATTTTCAATTGAAGAGTTATTTTCAATTGAAGAGTTATTTTCAATTGAAGAGTTATTTTCAATTGAAAGGTGATTTTCCATTGAAGAGTTATTTTCAATTGAAGAGTTATTTTCGATTGAGAGTTATTTTCAATTGGAGAGCTATTTTCAATTGAGTTATTTTCAATTGAAGAGTTATTTGAAGAGTTATTTTCAATTGAAGAGTTATTTGAAGAGTTATTTTCAATTGAAGAGTTATTTGAAGAGTTATTTTCAATTGAAGAGTTATTTTCGATTGAGAGTTATTTTCAATTGAAAGGTTATTTTCCATTGAAGAGTTATTTTCAATTAAAGAGTTATTTTCAATTGAAGAGTTATTTTCAATTGAAGAGTTATTTTCGATTGAGAGTTATTTTCAATTGAAAGGTTATTTTCCATTGAAGAGTTATTTTCAATTAAAGAGTTATTTTCAATTGAAGAGTTATTTTCAATTGAAGAGTTATTTTCAATTGAAGAGTTATTTTCAATTGAAAGGTGATTTTCCATTGAAGAGTTATTTTCAATTAAAGAGTTATTTTCAATTGAAGAGTTATTTTCAATTGAAGAGTTACTTTCACTTGAAGAGTTATTTTCAATTGCAAGGTTATTTTCCATTGAAGAGTTATTTTCAATTGAAAGGTTATTTTCCATTGAAGAGTTATTTTCAATTGAAAGGTTATTTTCCATTGAAGAGTTATTTTCAATTAAAGAGTTATTTTTAATTGATGAGTTATTTTCAATTGAAGAGTTATTTTCAATTGAAGGGTGATTTTCCATTGAAGAGTTATTTTCAATTGAAGAGTTATTTTCAATTGAAGAGTTATTTTCCATTAAAGAGTTATTTTCAATTGAAGAGTTATTTTCGATTGAGAGTTATTTTCAATTGAAGAGTTATTTTCAATTGAAGAGTTATTTTCAATCGAAGAGTTATTTTCAGTTGAAGAGTTATTTTCGATTGAAGAGTTATTTTCCATTGAAGAGTTATTTTCCATTGAAGAGTTATTTTCAATCGAAGAGTTATTTTCAATCGAAGGGTTATTTTCAATTGAAGAGTTATTTTCAATTGAAGAGTTATTTTCAATTGAAGAGTTATTTTCAATTGAAGGGTTATTTTCCATTAAAGAGTTATTTTCAATTGAAGAGTTATTTTCGATTGAGAGTTATTTTCAATTGTAGAGTTATTTTCAATTGAAGAGTTATTTTCAATCGAAGAGTTATTTTCAGTTGAAGAGTTATTTTCAATTGAAGTGTTATTTTCAATTAAAGAGTTATTTTCAATTGAAGAGTTATTTTCAATTGAAGAGTTATTTTCAATTAAAGAGTTATTTTCAATTGAAGAGTTATTTTCAATTGAAGAGTTATTTTCAATTGAAAGGTGATTTTCCATTGAAGAGTTATTTTCAATTGAAGAGTTATTTTCAATTGAAAGGTGATTTTCCATTGAAGAGTTATTTTCAATTGAAGAGTTATTTTCATTTGAAAGGTTATTTTCCAGTGAAGAGTTATTTTCGATTGAAGAGTTATTTTCAATTGAAGAGTTATTTTACGTTGAAGAGCTATTTTCAGTTGAAGAGATTTTCAGTTGAAGAGTTATTTTCAATTGAAGAGTTATTTTCCATTAAAGAGTTATTTTCAATTGAAGAGTTATTTTCGATTGAGAGTTATTTTCAATTGAAGAGTTATTTTCAATTGAAGAGTTATTTTCAATCGAAGAGTTATTTTCAGTTGAAGAGTTATTTTCAATTGAAAGGTTATTTTCCATTGAAGAGTTATTTTCAATTGAAAGGTTATTTTCCATTGAAGAGTTATTTTCAATTAAAGAGTTATTTTTAATTGAAGAGTTATTTTCAATTGATGAGTTATTTTCAATTGAAAGGTGATTTTCCATTGAAGAGTTATTTTCAATTGAAGAGTTATTTTCAATTGAAGAGTTATTTTCGAATGAGAGTTATTTTCGATTGAAGAGTTATTTTTGATTGAAGAGTTATTTTCAATCGAAGAGTTATTTTCAGTTGAAGAGTTAATTTCAATCGAAGAGTTATTTTCAATTGAAGAGTTATTTTTCATTGAAGAGTTATTTTTCATTGAAGAGTTATTTTTCATTGAAGAGTTATTTTCCATTGAAGAGTTATTTTCAATTGAAGAGTTATTTTCAATTGAAGAGTTATTTTCAATTGAAGAGTTATTTTCAATTGAAGAGTTATTTTCAATTGAAAGGTGATTTTCCATTGAAGAGTTATTTTCAATTGAAGAGTTATTTTCGATTGAGAGTTATTTTCAATTGGAGAGCTATTTTCAATTGAGTTATTTTCAATTGAAGAGTTATTTGAAGAGTTATTTTCAATTGAAGAGTTATTTTCAATTGAAGAGTTATTTGAAGAGTTATTTTCAATTGAAGAGTTATTTGAAGAGTTATTTTCAATTGAAGAGTTATTTTCGATTGAGAGTTATTTTCAATTGAAAGGTTATTTTCCATTGAAGAGTTATTTTCAATTAAAGAGTTATTTTCAATTGAAGAGTTATTTTCAATTGAAGAGTTTTTTTCGATTGAGAGTTATTTTCAATTGAAAGGTTATTTTCCATTGAAGAGTTATTTTCAATTAAAGAGTTATTTTCAATTGAAGAGTTAATTTCAATTGAAGAGTTATTTTCAATTGAAAGGTGATTTTCCATTGAAGAGTTATTTTCAATTAAAGAGTTATTTTCAATTGAAGAGTTATTTTCAATTGAAGAGTTACTTTCACTTGAAGAGTTATTTTCAATTGAAAGGTTATTTTCCATTGAAGAGTTATTTTCAATTGAAAGGTTATTTTCCATTGAAGAGTTATTTTCAATTGAAAGGTTATTTTCCATTGAAGAGTTATTTTCAATTAAAGAGTTATTTTCAATTGAAGAGTTAATTTCAATTGAAGAGTTATTTTCAATTGAAAGGTGATTTTCCATTGAAGAGTTATTTTCAATTAAAGAGTTATTTTCAATTGAAGAGTTATTTTCAATTGAAGAGTTACTTTCACTTGAAGAGTTATTTTCAATTGAAAGGTTATTTTCCATTGAAGAGTTATTTTCAATTGAAAGGTTATTTTCCATTGAAGAGTTATTTTCAATTGAAAGGTTATTTTCCATTGAAGAGTTATTTTCAATTAAAGAGTTATTTTCAATTGAAGAGTTATTTTCAATTGAAGAGTTATTTTCAATTGAAAGGTGATTTTCCATTGAAGAGTTATTTTCAATTGAAGAGTTATTTTCAATTGAAGAGTTATTTTCCATTAAAGAGTTATTTTCAATTGAAGAGTTATTTTCGATTGAGAGTTATTTTCAATTGAAGAGTTATTTTCAGTTGAAGAGTTATTTTCAATTGAAGATTTATTTTCGATTGAAGAGTTATTTTCCATTGAAGAGTTATTTTCAATCGAAGAGTTATTTTCAATCGAAGGGTTATTTTAAATTGAAGAGTTATTTTCAATTGAAGAGTTATTTTCGATTGAGAGTTATTTTCAATTGAAGAGTTATTTTCAATTGAAGAGTTATTTTCAATCGAAGAGTTATTTTCAGTTGAAGAGTTATTTTCGATTGAAGAGTTATTTTCCATTGAAGAGTTATTTTCAATCGAAGAGTTATTTTCAATCGAAGGGTTATTTTCAATTGAAGAGTAATTTTCAATTGAAGAGTAATTTTCAATTGAAGAGTTATTTTCAATTGAAGAGTTATTTTCAATTGAAGAGTTTCTTTCAATTGAAGAGTTATTTTCAATTGAAAGGTTATATTAGATTGAAGAGTTATTTTCAATTGAAAGGTTATTTTAGATTGAAGAGTTATTTTCCATTGAAGAGTTATTTTCCATTGAAGAGTTATTTTCAATCGAAGAGTTAATTTCAATCGAAGAGTTATTTTCAATTGAAGAGTTATATTTCATTGAAGAGTTATTTTCCATTGAAGAGTTATTTTCAATTGAAGAGTTATTTTCAATTGAAGAGTTATTTTCACTTGAAGAGTTATTTTCAATTGAAAGGTTATTTTCCATTGAAGAGTTATTTTCAATTGAAAGGTTATTTTCCATTGAAGAGTAATTTTCAATTAAAGAGTTATTTTTAATTGAAGAGTTATTTTCAATTGAAGAGTTATTTTCAATTGAAAGGTGATTTTCCATTGAAGAGTTATTTTCAATTGAAGAGTTATTTTCAATTGAAGAGTTATTTTCCATTAAAGAGTTATTTTCAATTGAAGAGTTATTTTCCATTAAAGAGTTATTTTCAATTGAAGAGTTATTTTCGAATGAGAGTTATTTTCGAATGAGAGTTATTTTCGATTGAAGAGTTATTTTCGATTGAAGAGTTATTTTCAATCGAAGAGTTAATTTCAATCGAAGAGTTATTTTCAATTGAAAGGTTATTTTCCATTGAAGAGTTATTTTCAATTAAAGAGTTATTTTCAATTGAAGAGTTATTTTCAATTGAAGAGTTATTTTCAATTGAAGAGTTATTTTCAATTGAAAGGTGATTTTCCATGAAGAGTTATTTTCAATTAAAGAGTTATTTTCAATTGAAAGGTGATTTTCCATTGAAGAGTTATTTTCAATTGAAGAGTTATTTTCAATTGAAGAGTTATTTTCCATTAAAGAGTTATTTTCAATTGAAGAGTTATTTTCGATTGAGAGTTATTTTCAATTGAAGAGTTATTTTCAGTTGAAGAGTTATTTTCAATTGAAGATTTATTTTCGATTGAAGAGTTATTTTCCATTGAAGAGTTATTTTCAATCGAAGAGTTATTTTCAATAGAAGGGTTATTTTAAATTGAAGAGTTATTTTCGATTGAGAGTTATTTTCAATTGAAGAGTTATTTTCAATTGAAGAGTTATTTTCAATTGAAGAGTTATTTTCAATCGAAGAGTTATTTTCAGTTGAAGAGTTATTTTCGATTGAAGAGTTATTTTCCATTGAAGAGTTATTTTCCATTGAAGAGTTATTTTCAATCGAAGAGTTATTTTCAATCGAAGGGTTATTTTCAATTGAAGAGTAATTTTCAATTGAAGAGTAATTTTCAATTGAAGAGTTATTTTCAATTGAAGAGTTATTTTCAATTGAAGAGTTATTTTCAATTGAAGAGTTTCTTTCAATTGAAGAGTTATTTTCAATTGAAAGGTTATTTTAGATTGAAGAGTTATTTTCAATTGAAAGGTTATTTTAGATTGAAGAGTTATTTTCCATTGAAGAGTTATTTTCCATTGAAGAGTTATTTTCAATCGAAGAGTTAATTTCAATCGAAGAGTTATTTTCAATTGAAGAGTTATATTTCATTGAAGAGTTATTTTCCATTGAAGAGTTATTTTCAATTGAAGAGTTATTTTCAATTGAAGAGTTATTTTCAATTGAAGAGTTATTTTCAATTGAAGAGTTATTTTCAATTGAAGAGTTATTTTCAATTGAAGAGTTATTTTCAATTGAAGAGTTATTTTCAATTGAAGAGTTATTTTCAATTGAAGAGTTATTTTCAATTGAAGAGTTATTTTCAATTGAAGAGTTATTTTCAATTGAAGAGTTATTTTCAATTGAAGAGTTATTTTCAATTGAAGAGTTATTTTCAATTGAAGAGTTATTTTCAATTTAAGAGTTAATTTCAATTGAAGAGTTATTTTCAATTGAAGAGTTATTTTCAATTGAAGAGTTATTGTCAATTGAAGAGTTATTTTCAATTGAAGAGTTATTTTCAATTGTAGAGTTATTTTCAATTGAAGAGTTATTTTCAATTGAAGAGTTATTTTCAATTGAAGAGTTATTTTCGATTGAGAGTTATTTTCAATTGGAGAGCTATTTTCAATTGAGTTATTTTCAATTGAAGAGTTATTTGAAGAGTTATTTTCAATTGAAGAGTTATTTGAAGAGTTATTTTCAATTGAAGAGTTATTTTCAATTGAAGAGTTATTTTCGATTGAGAGTTATTTTCAATTGAAAGGTTATTTTCCATTGAAGAGTTATTTTCAATTGAAGAGTTATTTTCAATTGAAGAGTTATTTTCAATTGAAGAGTTATTTTCAATTGAAGAGTTAATTTCAATTGAAGAGTTATTTTCAATTGAAGAGTTATTTTCAATTGAAGAGTTATTTTCAATTGAAGAGTTATTTTCAATTGAAGAGTTATTTTCAATTGAAGAGTTATTTTCAATTGTAGAGTTATTTTCAATTGAAGAGTTATTTTCAATTGAAGAGTTATTTTCGATTGAGAGTTATTTTCAATTGGAGAGCTATTTTCAATTGAGTTATTTTCAATTGAAGAGTTATTTGAAGAGTTATTTTCAATTGAAGAGTTATTTGAAGAGTTATTTTCAATTGAAGAGTTATTTTCAATTGAAGAGTTATTTTCGATTGAGAGTTATTTTCAATTGAAAGGTTATTTTCCATTGAAGAGTTATTTTCAATTAAAGAGTTATTTTTAATTGAAGAGTTATTTTCAATTGAAGAGTTATTTTCAATTGAAGGGTTATTTTCCATTAAAGAGTTATTTTCAATTGAAGAGTTATTTTCGATTGAGAGTTATTTTCAATTGAAGAGTTATTTTCAATCGAAGAGTTATTTTCAGTTGAAGAGTTATTTTCAATTGAAGTGTTATTTTCAATTAAAGAGTTATTTTCAATTGAAGAGTTATTTTCAATTGAAGAGTTATTTTCAATTAAAGAGTTATTTTCAATTGAAGAGTTATTTTCAATTGAAGAGTTATTTTCAATTGAAAGGTGATTTTCCATTGAAGAGTTATTTTCAATTGAAGAGTTATTTTCAATTGAAAGGTGATTTTCCATTGAAGAGTTATTTTCAATTGAAGAGTTATTTTCATTTGAAAGGTTATTTTCCAGTGAAGAGTTATTTTCGATTGAAGAGTTATTTTCAATTGAAGAGTTATTTTACGTTGAAGAGCTATTTTCAGTTGAAGAGATTTTCAGTTGAAGAGTTATTTTCAATTGAAGAGTTATTTTCAATTGAAGAGTTATTTTCCATTGAAGAGTTATTTTCAATTGAAGAGTTATTTTCAATCGAAGAGTTATTTTCAGTTGAAGAGTTATTTTCAATTAAAGAGTTATTTTTAATTGAAGAGTTATTTTCAATTGAAGAGTTATTTTCAATTGAAAGGTGATTTTCCATTGAAGAGTTATTTTCAATTGAAGAGTTATTTTCAATTGAAGAGTTATTTTCGAATGAGAGTTATTTTCGATTGAAGAGTTATTTTCGATTGAAGAGTTATTTTCAATCGAAGAGTTATTTTCAGTTGAAGAGTTAATTTCAATCGAAGAGTTATTTTCAATTGAAGAGTTATTTTTCATTGAAGAGTTATTTTTCATTGAAGAGTTATTTTTCATTGAAGAGTTATTTTCCATTGAAGAGTTATTTTCAATTGAAGAGTTATTTTCAATTGAAGAGTTATTTTCAATTGAAGAGTTATTTTCAATTGAAGAGTTATTTTCAATTGAAGAGTTATTTTCAATTGAAAGGTGATTTTCCATTGAAGAGTTATTTTCAATTGAAGAGTTATTTTCGATTGAGAGTTATTTTCAATTGGAGAGCTATTTTCAATTGAGTTATTTTCAATTGAAGAGTTATTTGAAGAGTTATTTTCAATTGAAGAGTTATTTGAAGAGTTATTTTCAATTGAAGAGTTATTTGAAGAGTTATTTTCAATTGAAGAGTTATTTTCGATTGAGAGTTATTTTCAATTGAAAGGTTATTTTCCATTGAAGAGTTATTTTCAATTAAAGAGTTATTTTCAATTGAAGAGTTATTTTCAATTGAAGAGTTATTTTCGATTGAGAGTTATTTTCAATTGAAAGGTTATTTTCCATTGAAGAGTTATTTTCAATTAAAGAGTTATTTTCAATTGAAGAGTTATTTTCAATTGAAGAGTTATTTTCAATTGAAGAGTTATTTTCAATTGAAAGGTGATTTTCCATTGAAGAGTTATTTTCAATTAAAGAGTAATTTTCAATTGAAGAGTTATTTTCAATTGAAGAGTTACTTTCACTTGAAGAGTTATTTTCAATTGCAAGGTTATTTTCCATTGAAGAGTTATTTTCAATTGAAAGGTTATTTTCCATTGAAGAGTTATTTTCAATTAAAGAGTTATTTTCAATTGAAGAGTTATTTTCAATTGAAGAGTTATTTTCAATTGAAAGGTGATTTTCCATTGAAGAGTTATTTTCAATTGAAGAGTTATTTTCAATTGAAGAGTTATTTTCCATTAAAGAGTTATTTTCAATTGAAGAGTTATTTTCGATTGAGAGTTATTTTCAATTGAAGAGTTATTTTCAGTTGAAGAGTTATTTTCAATTGAAGATTTATTTTCGATTGAAGAGTTATTTTCCATTGAAGAGTTATTTTCAATCGAAGAGTTATTTTCAATCGAAGGGTTATTTTAAATTGAAGAGTTATTTTCAATTGAAGAGTTATTTTCGATTGAGAGTTATTTTCAATTGAAGAGTTATTTTCAATTGAAGAGTTATTTTCAATCGAAGAGTTATTTTCAGTTGAAGAGTTATTTTCGATTGAAGAGTTATTTTCCATTGAAGAGTTATTTTCAATCGAAGAGTTATTTTCAATCGAAGGGTTATTTTCAATTGAAGAGTAATTTTCAATTGAAGAGTAATTTTCAATTGAAGAGTTATTTTCAATTGAAGAGTTATTTTCAATTGAAGAGTTTCTTTCAATTGAAGAGTTATTTTCAATTGAAAGGTTATTTTAGATTGAAGAGTTATTTTCAATTGAAAGGTTATTTTAGATTGAAGAGTTATTTTCCATTGAAGAGTTATTTTCCATTGAAGAGTTATTTTCAATCGAAGAGTTAATTTCAATCGAAGAGTTATTTTCAATTGAAGAGTTATATTTCATTGAAGAGTTATTTTCCATTGAAGAGTTATTTTCAATTGAAGAGTTATTTTCAATTGAAGAGTTATTTTCACTTGAAGAGTTATTTTCAATTGAAAGGTTATTTTCCATTGAAGAGTTATTTTCAATTGAAAGGTTATTTTCCATTGAAGAGTTATTTTCAATTAAAGAGTTATTTTTAATTGAAGAGTTATTTTCAATTGAAGAGTTATTTTCAATTGAAAGGTGATTTTCCATTGAAGAGTTATTTTCAATTGAAGAGTTATTTTCAATTGAAGAGTTATTTTCCATTAAAGAGTTATTTTCAATTGAAGAGTTATTTTCCATTAAAGAGTTATTTTCAATTGAAGAGTTATTTTCCATTAAAGAGTTATTTTCAATTGAAGAGTTATTTTCGAATGAGAGTTATTTTCGAATGAGAGTTATTTTCGATTGAAGAGTTATTTTCGATTGAAGAGTTATTTTCAATCGAAGAGTTATTTTCAATCGAAGAGTTAATTTCAATCGAAGAGTTATTTTCAATTGAAGAGTTATTTTTCATTGAAGAGTTATTTTTCATTGTAGAGTTATTTTTCATTGAAGAGTTATTTATTTTCAATTGAAGAGTTATTTTCAATTGAAGAGTTATTTTCAATTGTAGAGTTATTTGAAGAGTTATTTTCAATTGAAGAGTTATTTTCAATTGAAGAGTTATTTTCGATTGAGAGTTATTTTCAATTGAAAGGTTATTTTCCATTGAAGAGTTATTTTCAATTAAAGAGTTATTTTTAATTGAAGAGTTATTTTCAATTGAAGAGTTATTTTCGATTGAGAGTTATTTTCAATTGAAAGGTTATTTTCCATTGAAGAGTTATTTTCAATTAAAGAGTTATTTTCAATTGAAGAGTTATTTTCAATTGAAGAGTTATTTTCAATTGAAGAGTTATTTTCAATTGAAAGGTGATTTTCCATGAAGAGTTATTTTCAATTAAAGAGTTATTTTCAATTGAAAGGTGATTTTCCATTGAAGAGTTATTTTCAATTGAAGAGTTATTTTCAATTGAAGAGTTATTTTCCATTAAAGAGTTATTTTCAATTGAAGAGTTATTTTCGATTGAGAGTTATTTTCAATTGAAGAGTTATTTTCAGTTGAAGAGTTATTTTCAATTGAAGATTTATTTTCGATTGAAGAGTTATTTTCCATTGAAGAGTTATTTTCAATCGAAGAGTTATTTTCAATAGAAGGGTTATTTTAAATTGAAGAGTTATTTTCGATTGAGAGTTATTTTCAATTGAAGAGTTATTTTCAATTGAAGAGTTATTTTCAATTGAAGAGTTATTTTCAATCGAAGAGTTATTTTCAGTTGAAGAGTTATTTTCGATTGAAGAGTTATTTTCCATTGAAGAGTTATTTTCCATTGAAGAGTTATTTTCAATCGAAGAGTTATTTTAAATCGAAGGGTTATTTTCAATTGAAGAGTAATTTTCAATTGAAGAGTAATTTTCAATTGAAGAGTTATTTTCAATTGAAGAGTTATTTTCAATTGAAGAGTTTCTTTCAATTGAAGAGTTATTTTCAATTGAAAGGTTATTTTAGATTGAAGAGTTATTTTCAATTGAAAGGTTATTTTAGATTGAAGAGTTATTTTCCATTGAAGAGTTATTTTCCATTGAAGAGTTATTTTCAATCGAAGAGTTAATTTCAATCGAAGAGTTATTTTCAATTGAAGAGTTATATTTCATTGAAGAGTTATTTTCCATTGAAGAGTTATTTTCAATTGAAGAGTTATTTTCAATTGAAGAGTTATTTTCAATTGAAGAGTTATTTTCAATTGAAGAGTTATTTTCAATTGAAGAGTTATTTTCAATTGAAGAGTTATTTTCAATTGAAGAGTTATTTTCAATTGAAGAGTTATTTTCAATTGAAGAGTTATTTTCAATTGAAGAGTTATTTTCAATTGAAGAGTTATTTTCAATTGAAGAGTTATTTTCAATTGAAGAGTTATTTTCAATTGAAGAGTTATTTTCAATTGAAGAGTTATTTTCAATTGAAGAGTTATTTTCAATTGAAGAGTTATTTTCAATTGAAGAGTTATTTTCAATTGAAGAGTTATTTTCAATTGAAGAGTTATTTTCAATTGAAGAGTTATTTTCAATTGAAGAGTTATTTTCAATTGAAGAGTTATTTTCAATTGAAGAGTTATTTTCAATTGAAGAGTTATTTTCAATTGAAGAGTTATTTTCAATTGAAGAGTTATTTTCAATTGAAGAGTTATTTTCAATTGAAGAGTTATTTTCAATTGAAGAGTTATTTTCAATTGAAGAGTTATTTTCAATTGAAGAGTTATTTTCAATTGAAGAGTTATTTTCAATTGAAGAGTTATTTTCAATTGAAGAGTTATTTTCAATTGAAGAGTTATTTTCAATTGAAGAGTTATTTATTTTCAATTGAAGAGTTATTTTCAATTGAAGAGTTATTTTCAATTGTAGAGTTATTTTCAATTGAAGAGTTATTTTCAATTGAAGAGTTATTTTCAATTGAAGAGTTATTTTCGATTGAGAGTTATTTTCAATTGGAGAGCTATTTTCAATTGAGTTATTTTCAATTGAAGAGTTATTTGAAGAGTTATTTTCAATTGAAGAGTTATTTGAAGAGTTATTTTCAATTGAAGAGTTATTTGAAGAGTTATTTTCAATTGAAGAGTTATTTTCGATTGAGAGTTATTTTCAATTGAAAGGTTATTTTCCATTGAAGAGTTATTTTCAATTAAAGAGTTATTTTTAATTGAAGAGTTATTTTCAATTGAAGAGTTATTTTCGATTGAGAGTTATTTTCAATTGAAAGGTTATTTTCCATTGAAGAGTTATTTTCAATTAAAGAGTTACTTTCACTTGAAGAGTTATTTTCAATTGAAAGGTTATTTTCCATTGAAGAGTTATTTTCAATTGAAAGGTTATTTTCCATTGAAGAGTTATTTTCAATTAAAGAGTTATTTTTAATTGAAGAGTTATTTTCAATTGAAGAGTTATTTTCAATAGAAAGGTGATTTTCCATTGAAGAGTTATTTTCAATAGAAAGGTGATTTTCCATTGAAGAGTTATTTTCAATTGAAGAGTTATTTTCAATTGAAGAGTTATTTTCCATTAAAGAGTTATTTTCAATTGAAGAGTTAATTTCGATTGAGAGTTATTTTCAATTGAAGAGTTATTTTCAGTTGAAGAGTTATTTTCAATTGAAGATTTATTTTCGATTGAAGAGTTATTTTCCATTGAAGAGTTATTTTCAATCGAAGAGTTATTTTCAATAGAAGGGTTATTTTAAATTGAAGAGTTATTTTCGATTGAGAGTTATTTTCAATTGAAGAGTTATTTTCAATTGAAGAGTTATTTTCAATCGAAGAGTTATTTTCAGTTGAAGAGTTATTTTCGATTGAAGAGTTATTTTCCATTGAAGAGTTATTTTCCATTGAAGAGTTATTTTCAATCGAAGAGTTATTTTCAATCGAAGGGTTATTTTCAATTGAAGAGTAATTTTCAATTGAAGAGTAATTTTCAATTGAAGAGTTATTTTCAATTGAAGAGTTATTTTCAATTGAAGAATTTCTTTCAATTGAAGAGTTATTTTCAATTGAAAGGTTATTTTAGATTGAAGAGTTATTTTCAATTGAAAGGTTATTTTAGATTGAAGAGTTATTTTCCATTGAAGAGTTATTTTCCATTGAAGAGTTATTTTCAATCGAAGAGTTAATTTCAATCGAAGAGTTATTTTCAATTGAAGAGTTATATTTCATTGAAGAGTTATTTTCCATTGAAGAGTTATTTTCAGTTGAAGAGTTATTTTCAATTGAAGAGTTATTTTCAATTGAAGAGTTATTTTCAATTGAAGAGTTATTTTCAATTGAAGAGTTATTTTCAATTGAAGAGTTATTTTCAATTGAAGAGTTATTTTCAATTGAAGAGTTATTTTCAATTGAAGAGTTATTTTCAATTGAAGAGTTATTTTCAATTGAAGAGTTATTTTCAATTGAAGAGTTATTTTCAATTGAAGAGTTATTTTCAATTGAAGAGTTATTTTCAATTGAAGAGTTATTTTCAATTGAAGAGTTATTTTCAATTGTAGAGTTATTTTCAATTGTAGAGTTATTTTCAATTGAAGAGTTATTTTCAATTGAAGAGTTATTTTCAATTGAAGAGTTATTTTCAATTGAAGAGTTATTTTCAATTGAAGAGTTATTTTCAATTGAAGAGTTATTTTCAATTGAAGAGTTATTTTCCATTAAAGAGTTATTTTCAATTGAAGAGTTATTTTCCATTAAAGAGTTATTTTCAATTGAAGAGTTATTTTCGAATGAGAGTTATTTTCGATTGAAGAGTTATTTTCGATTGAAGAGTTATTTTCAATCGAAGAGTTATTTTCAGTTGAAGAGTTATTTTCAGTTGAAGAGTTAATTTCAATCGAAGAGTTATTTTCAATTGAAGAGTTATTTTTCATTGAAGAGTTATTTTTCATTGAAGAGTTATTTTTCATTGAAGAGTTATTTTCCATTGAAGAGTTATTTTCAATTGAAGAGTTATTTTCAATTGAAGAGTTATTTTCAATTGAAGAGTTATTTTCAATTGAAGGGTTATTTTCTATTAAAGAGTTATTTTCAATTGAAGAGTTATTTTCGATTGAGAGTTATTTTCAATTGAAGAGTTATTTTCAATTGAAGAGTTATTTTCAATCGAAGAGTTATTTTCAGTTGAAGAGTTATTTTCAATCGAAGAGTTATTTTCAATTGAAGAGTTATTTTCAATTGAAGAGTTATTTTCAATTGAAGAGTTATTTTCAATTGTAGAGTTATTTTCAATTGAAGAGTTATTTTCAATTGAAGAGTTATTTTCAATTGAAGAGTTATTTTCAATTGAAGAGTTATTTTCAATTGAAGAGTTATTTTCAATTGAAGAGTTATTTTCAATTGAAGAGTTATTTTCAATTGAAGAGTTATTTTCAATTGAAGAGTTATTTTCAATTGAAGAGTTATTTTCAATTGAAGAGTTATTTTCAATTGAAGAGTTATTTTCAATTGAAGAGTTATTTTCAATTGAAGAGTTATTTTCAATTGAAGAGTTATTTTCAATTGAAGAGTTATTTTCAATTGAAGAGTTATTTTCAATTGAAAGGTGATTTTCCATTGAAGAGTTATTTTCAATTGAAGAGTTATTTTCAATTGAAAGGGATTTTCCATTGAAGAGTTATTTTCTATTGAAGAGTTAATTTCAATTGAAGAGTTACTTTCACTTGAAGAGTTATTTTCAATTGAAAGGTTATTTTCCATTGAAGAGTTATTTTCAATTGAAAGGTTATTTTCCATTGAAGAGTTATTTTCAATTGAAGGGTGATTTTCCATTGAAGAGTTATTTTCAATTGAAGAGTTATTTTCAATTGAAGAGTTATTTTCCATTAAAGAGTTATTTTCAATTGAAGAGTTATTTTCGATTGAGAGTTATTTTCAATTGAAGAGTTATTTTCAATTGAAGAGTTATTTTCAGTTGAAGAGTTATTTTCAATTGAAGAGTTATATTCGATTGAAGAGTTATTTTCCATTGAAGAGTTATTTTCCATTGAAGAGTTATTTTCCATTGAAGAGTTATTTTCAATCGAAGAGTTATTTTCAATCGAAGGGTTATTTTCAATTGAAGAGTTATTTTCAATTGAAGAGTTATTTTCAATTGAAGAGTTATTTTCAATTGAAGGGTTATTTTCCATTAAAGAGTTATTTTCAATTGAAGAGTTATTTTCGATTGAGAGTTATTTTCAATTGAAGAGTTATTTTCAATTGAAGAGTTATTTTCAATTGTAGAGTTATTTGAAGAGTTATTTTCAATTGAAGAGTTATTTTCAATTGAAGAGTTATTTTCAATTGAAGAGTTATTTTCAATTGAAGAGTTATTTTCAATTGAAGAGTTATTTTCCATTAAAGAGTTATTTTCAATTGAAGAGTTATTTTCCATTAAAGAGTTATTTTCAATTGAAGAGTTATTTTCGAATGAGAGTTATTTTCGATTGAAGAGTTATTTTCGATTGAAGAGTTATTTTCAATCGAAGAGTTATTTTCAGTTGAAGAGTTATTTTCAGTTGAAGAGTTAATTTCAATCGAAGAGTTATTTTCAATTGAAGAGTTATTTTTCATTGAAGAGTTATTTTTCATTGAAGAGTTATTTTTCATTGAAGAGTTATTTTCCATTGAAGAGTTATTTTCAATTGAAGAGTTATTTTCAATTGAAGAGTTATTTTCAATTGAAGAGTTATTTTCAATTGAAGGGTTATTTTCTATTAAAGAGTTATTTTCAATTGAAGAGTTATTTTCGATTGAGAGTTATTTTCAATTGAAGAGTTATTTTCAATTGAAGAGTTATTTTCAATCGAAGAGTTATTTTCAGTTGAAGAGTTATTTTCAATCGAAGAGTTATTTTCAATTGAAGAGTTATTTTCAATTGAAGAGTTATTTTCAATTGAAGAGTTATTTTCAATTGTAGAGTTATTTTCAATTGAAGAGTTATTTTCAATTGAAGAGTTATTTTCAATTGAAGAGTTATTTTCAATTGAAGAGTTATTTTCAATTGAAGAGTTATTTTCAATTGAAGAGTTATTTTCAATTGAAGAGTTATTTTCAATTGAAGAGTTATTTTCAATTGAAGAGTTATTTTCAATTGAAGAGTTATTTTCAATTGAAGAGTTATTTTCAATTGAAGAGTTATTTTCAATTGAAGAGTTATTTTCAATTGAAGAGTTATTTTCAATTGAAGAGTTATTTTCAATTGAAGAGTTATTTTCAATTGAAGAGTTATTTTCAATTGAAGAGTTATTTTCAATTGAAAGGTGATTTTCCATTGAAGAGTTATTTTCAATTGAAGAGTTATTTTCAATTGAAAGGGATTTTCCATTGAAGAGTTATTTTCTATTGAAGAGTTAATTTCAATTGAAGAGTTACTTTCACTTGAAGAGTTATTTTCAATTGAAAGGTTATTTTCCATTGAAGAGTTATTTTCAATTGAAAGGTTATTTTCCATTGAAGAGTTATTTTCAATTGAAGGGTGATTTTCCATTGAAGAGTTATTTTCAATTGAAGAGTTATTTTCAATTGAAGAGTTATTTTCCATTAAAGAGTTATTTTCAATTGAAGAGTTATTTTCGATTGAGAGTTATTTTCAATTGAAGAGTTATTTTCAATTGAAGAGTTATTTTCAGTTGAAGAGTTATTTTCAATTGAAGAGTTATATTCGATTGAAGAGTTATTTTCCATTGAAGAGTTATTTTCCATTGAAGAGTTATTTTCCATTGAAGAGTTATTTTCAATCGAAGAGTTATTTTCAATCGAAGGGTTATTTTCAATTGAAGAGTTATTTTCAATTGAAGAGTTATTTTCAATTGAAGAGTTATTTTCAATTGAAGGGTTATTTTCCATTAAAGAGTTATTTTCAATTGAAGAGTTATTTTCGATTGAGAGTTATTTTCAATTGAAGAGTTATTTTCAATTGAAGAGTTATTTTCAATCGAAGAGTTATTTTCAGTTGAAGAGTTATTTTCAATCGATGAGTTATTTTCAATTGAAGAGTTATTTTTCATTGAAGAGTTATTTTTCATTGAAGAGTTATTTTTCATTGAAGAGTTATTTTCAATTAAAGAGTTATTTTTAATTGAAGAGTTATTTTCAATTGAAGAGTTATTTTCAATTGAAAGGTGATTTTCCATTGAAGAGTTATTTTCCATTGAAGAGTTATTTTCAATTGAAGAGTTATTTTCAATTGAAGAGTTATTTTCAATTGAAGAGTTATTTTCAATTGAAGAGTTGTTTTCAATTGAAAGGTGATTTTCCACTGAAGAGTTATTTTCAATTGAAGAGTTATTTTCCATTGAAGAGTTATTTTCAATTGAAGAGTTATTTTCAATTGAAGAGTTATTTTCAATTGAAGAGTTATTTTCAATTGAAGAGTTATTTTCAATTGAAGAGTTATTTTCAATTGAAGAGTTATTTTCAATTGAAGAGTTATTTTCAATTGAAGAGTTATTTTCAATTGAAGAGTTATTTTCAATTGAAAGGTGATTTTCCATTGAAGAGTTATTTTCAATTGAAGAGTTATTTTCAATTGAAAGGGATTTTCCATTGAAGAGTTATTTTCAATTGAAGAGTTATTTTCTATTGAAGAGTTAATTTCAATTGAAGAGTTACTTTCACTTGAAGAGTTATTTTCAATTGAAAGGTTATTTTCCATTGAAGAGTTATTTTCAATTGAAAGGTTATTTTCCATTGAAGAGTTATTTTCAATTGAAGGGTGATTTTCCATTGAAGAGTTATTTTCAATTGAAGAGTTATTTTCAATTGAAGAGTTATTTTCCATTAAAGAGTTATTTTCAATTGAAGAGTTATTTTCGATTGAGAGTTATTTTCAATTGAAGAGTTATTTTCAATTGAAGAGTTATTTTCAGTTGAAGAGTTATTTTCAATTGAAGAGTTATATTCGATTGAAGAGTTATTTTCCATTGAAGAGTTATTTTCCATTGAAGAGTTATTTTCCATTGAAGAGTTATTTTCAATCGAAGAGTTATTTTCAATCGAAGGGTTATTTTCAATTGAAGAGTTATTTTCAATTGAAGAGTTATTTTCAATTGAAGAGTTATTTTCAATTGAAGGGTTATTTTCCATTAAAGAGTTATTTTCAATTGAAGAGTTATTTTCGATTGAGAGTTATTTTCAATTGAAGAGTTATTTTCAATTGAAGAGTTATTTTCAATCGAAGAGTTATTTTCAGTTGAAGAGTTATTTTCAATCGATGAGTTATTTTCAATTGAAGAGTTATTTTTCATTGAAGAGTTATTTTTCATTGAAGAGTTATTTTTCATTGAAGAGTTATTTTCAATTAAAGAGTTATTTTTAATTGAAGAGTTATTTTCAATTGAAGAGTTATTTTCAATTGAAAGGTGATTTTCCATTGAAGAGTTATTTTCCATTGAAGAGTTATTTTCAATTGAAGAGTTATTTTCAATTGAAGAGTTATTTTCAATTGAAGAGTTATTTTCAATTGAAGAGTTATTTTCAATTGAAGAGTTATTTTCAATTGAAAGGTGATTTTCCACTGAAGAGTTATTTTCAATTGAAGAGTTATTTTCCATTGAAGAGTTATTTTCAATTGAAGAGTTATTTTCAATTGAAGAGTTATTTTCAATTGAAGAGTTATTTTCAATTGAAGAGTTATTTTCAATTGAAGAGTTATTTTCAATTGTAGAGTTATTTTCAATTGAAGAGTTATTTTCAATTGAAGAGTTATTTTCAATTGAAGAGTTATTTTCAATTGAAGAGTTATTTTCAATTGAAGAGTTATTTTCAATTGAAGAGTTATTTTCAATTGAAGAGTTATTTTCAATTGAAGAGTTATTTTCAATTGAAGAGTTATTTTCAATTGAAGAGTTATTTTCAATTGAAGAGTTATTTTCAATTGAAGAGTTATTTTCAATTGAAAGGTGATTTTCCATTGAAGAGTTATTTTCAATTGAAGAGTTATTTTCAATTGAAAGGGATTTTCCATTGAAGAGTTATTTTCAATTGAAGAGTTATTTTCTATTGAAGAGTTAATTTCAATTGAAGAGTTACTTTCACTTGAAGAGTTATTTTCAATTGAAAGGTTATTTTCCATTGAAGAGTTATTTTCAATTGAAAGGTTATTTTCCATTGAAGAGTTATTTTCAATTAAAGAGTTATTTTTAATTGATGAGTTATTTTCAATTGAAGAGTTATTTTCAATTGAAGGGTGATTTTCCATTGAAGAGTTATTTTCAATTGAAGAGTTATTTTCAATTGAAGAGTTATTTTCCATTAAAGAGTTATTTTCAATTGAAGAGTTATTTTCGATTGAGAGTTATTTTCAATTGAAGAGTTATTTTCAATTGAAGAGTTATTTTCAGTTGAAGAGTTATTTTCAATTGAAGAGTTATTTTCAATTGAAGAGTTATTTTCAATTGAAGAGTTATTTTCAATTGAAGAGTTATTTTCAATTGAAGAGTTATTTTCAATTGAAGAGTTACTATCAATTGAAGAGTTATTTTCAATTGAAAGGTTATTTTCGATTGAGAGTTATTTTCAATTGAAAGGTTATTTTCCATTGAAGAGTTATTTTCAATTGAAGAGTTATTTTCAATTGAAAGGTTATATTCAATTGAAGAGTTATTTTCAATTGAAAGGTTATATTCAATTGAAGAGTTATTTTCAATTGAAGAGTTATTTTCGATTGAGAGTTATTTTCAATTGAAGAGTTATTTTCAATTGAAGAGTTATTTTCAATCGAAGAGTTATTTTCAGTTGAAGAGTTATTTTCAATTGAAGAGTTATTTTCGATTGAAGAGTTATTTTCAATTGAAGAGTTATTTTCGATTGAGAGTTATTTTCAATTGAAGAGTTATTTTCAATTGAAGAGTTATTTTCAATCGAAGAGTTATTTTCAGTTGAAGAGTTATTTTCAATCGAAGAGTTATTTTCAATTGAAGAGTTATTTTTCATTGAAGAGTTATTTTTCATTGAAGAGTTATTTTTCATTGAAGAGTTATTTTCAATTAAAGAGTTATTTTTAATTGAAGAGTTATTTTCAATTGAAGAGTTATTTTCAATTGAAAGGTGATTTTCCATTGAAGAGTTATTTTCAATTGAAGAGTTATTTTCAATTGAAGAGTTATTTTCCATTAAAGAGTTATTTTCAATTGAAGAGTTATTTTCCATTAAAGAGTTATTTTCAATTGAAGAGTTATTTTCGAATGAGAGTTATTTTCGATTGAAGAGTTATTTTCGATTGAAGAGTTATTTTCAATCGAAGAGTTATTTTCAGTTGAAGAGTTAATTTCAATCGAAGAGTTATTTTCAATTGAAGAGTTATTTTTCATTGAAGAGTTATTTTTCATTGAAGAGTTATTTTTCATTGAAGAGTTATTTTCCATTGAAGAGTTATTTTCAATTGAAGAGTTATTTTCAATTGAAGAGTTATTTTCAATTGAAGAGTTATTTTCAATTGAAGAGTTATTTTCAATTGAAGAGTTATTTTCAATTGAAAGGTGATTTTCCACTGAAGAGTTATTTTCAATTGAAGAGTTATTTTCGATTGAAGAGTTATTTTCAATTGAAGAGTTATTTTCGATTGAGAGTTATTTTCAATTGGAGAGCTATTTTCAATTGAGTTATTTTCAATTGAAGAGTTATTTGAAGAGTTATTTTCAATTGAAGAGTTATTTGAAGAGTTATTTTCAATTGAAGAGTTATTTTCAATTGAAGAGTTATTTTCGATTGAGAGTTATTTTCAATTGAAAGGTTATTTTCCATTGAAGAGTTATTTTCAATTAAAGAGTTATTTTCAATTGAAGAGTTATTTTCAATTGAAGAGTTATTTTCAATTGAAGAGTTATTTTCAATTGAAGAGTTATTTTCAATTGAAAGGTGATTTTCCATTGAAGAGTTATTTTCAATTAAAGAGTTATTTTCAATTGAAGAGTTATTTTCAATTGAAGAGTTACTTTCACTTGAAGAGTTATTTTCAATTGAAAGGTTATTTTCCATTGAAGAGTTATTTTCAATTGAAAGGTTATTTTCCATTGAAGAGTTATTTTCAATTAAAGAGTTATTTTCAATTGAAGAGTTATTTTCAATTGAAAGGTGATTTTCCATTGAAGAGTTATTTTCAATTGAAGAGTTATTTTCAATTGAAGAGTTATTTTCAATTGAAGAGTTATTTTCCATTAAAGAGTTATTTTCAATTGAAGAGTTATTTTCGATTGAGAGTTATTTTCAATTGAAGAGTTATTTTCAGTTGAAGAGTTATTTTCAATTGAAGATTTATTTTCGATTGAAGAGTTATTTTCCATTGAAGAGTTATTTTCAATCGAAGAGTTATTTTCCATTGAAGAGTTATTTTCAATCGAAGAGTTATTTTCAATAGAAGGGTTATTTTAAATTGAAGAGTTATTTTCGATTGAGAGTTATTTTCAATTGAAGAGTTATTTTCAATTGAAGAGTTATTTTCAATCGAAGAGTTATTTTCAGTTGAAGAGTTATTTTCGATTGAAGAGTTATTTTCCATTGAAGAGTTATTTTCCATTGAAGAGTTATTTTCAATCGAAGAGTTATTTTCAATCGAAGGGTTATTTTCAATTGAAGAGTTATTTTCAATTGAAGAGTAATTTTCAATTGAAGAGTTATTTTCAATTGAAGAGTAATTTTCAATTGAAGAGTTTCTTTCAATTGAAGAGTTATTTTCAATTGAAAGGTTATTTTCAATTGAAAGGTTATTTTAGATTGAAGAGTTATTTTCAATTGAAAGGTTATTTTAGATTGAAGAGTTATTTTCCATTGAAGAGTTATTTTCCATTGAAGAGTTATTTTCAATCGAAGAGTTAATTTCAATCGAAGAGTTAATTTCAATCGAAGAGTTATTTTCAATTGAAGAGTTATATTTCATTGAAGAGTTATTTTCCATTGAAGAGTTATTTTCAATTGAAGAGTTATTTTCAATTGAAGAGTTATTTTCAATTGAAGAGTTATTTTCAATTGAAGAGTTATTTTCAATTGAAGAGTTATTTTCAATTGAAGAGGTATTTTCAATTGAAGAGTTATTTTCAATTGAAGAGGTATTTTCAATTGAAGAGTTATTTTCAATTGTAGAGTTATTTTCAATTGAAGAGTTATTTTCAATTGAAGAGTTATTTTCAATTGAAGAGTTATTTTCAATTGAAGAGTTATTTTCAATTGAAGAGTTATTTTCAATTGAAGAGTTATTTTCAATTGAAGAGTTATTTTCAATTGAAGAGTTATTTTCAATTGAAGAGTTATTTTCAATTGAAGAGTTATTTTCAATTGAAGAGTTATTTTCAATTGAAGAGTTATTTTCAATTGAAGAGTTATTTTCAATTGAAGAGTTATTTTCAATTGAAGAGTTATTTTCAATTGAAGAGTTATTTTCAATTGTAGAGTTATTTTCAATTGAAGAGTTATTTTCAATTGAAGAGTTATTTTCAATTGAAGAGTTATTTTCGATTGAGAGTTATTTTCAATTGGAGAGCTATTTTCAATTGAGTTATTTTCAATTGAAGAGTTATTTGAAGAGTTATTTTCAATTGAAGAGTTATTTGAAGAGTTATTTTCAATTGAAGAGTTATTTTCGATTGAGAGTTATTTTCAATTGAAAGGTTATTTTCCATTGAAGAGTTATTTTCAATTAAAGAGTTATTTTTAATTGAAGAGTTATTTTCAATTGAAGAGTTATTTTCGATTGAGAGTTATTTTCAATTGAAAGGTTATTTTCCATTGAAGAGTTATTTTCAATTAAAGAGTTATTTTCAATTGAAGAGTTATTTTCAATTGAAGAGTTATTTTCAATTGAAGAGTTATTTTCAATTGAAAGGTGATTTTCCATTGAAGAGTTATTTTCAATTAAAGAGTTATTTTTAATTGAAGAGTTATTTTCAATTGAAGAGTTATTTTCAATAGAAATGTGGTTTTCCATTGAAGAGTTATTTTCAATTGAAGAGTTATTTTCAATTGAAGAGTTATTTTCCATTAAAGAGTTATTTTCAATTGAAGAGTTATTTTCAGTTGAAGAGTTATTTTCAATTGAAGATTTATTTTCGATTGAAGAGTTATTTTCCATTGAAGAGTTATTTTCAATCGAAGAGTTATTTTCAATAGAAGGGTTATTTTAAATTGAAGAGTTATTTTCGATTGAGAGTTATTTTCAATTGAAGAGTTATTTTCAATTGAAGAGTTATTTTCAATCGAAGAGTTATTTTCAGTTGAAGAGTTATTTTCGATTGAAGAGTTATTTTCCATTGAAGAGTTATTTTCCATTGAAGAGTTATTTTCAATCGAAGAGTTATTTTCAATCGAAGGGTTATTTTCAATTGAAGAGTAATTTTCAATTGAAGAGTAATTTTCAATTGAAGAGTTATTTTCAATTGAAGAGTTATTTTCAATTGAAGAGTTTCTTTCAATTGAAGAGTTATTTTCAATTGAAAGGTTATTTTAGATTGAAGAGTTATTTTCAATTGAAATGTTATTTTAGATTGAAGAGTTATTTTCCATTGAAGAGTTATTTTCCATTGAAGAGTTATTTTCAATCGAAGAGTTAATTTCAATCGAAGAGTTATTTTCAATTGAAGAGTTATATTTCATTGAAGAGTTATTTTCCATTGAAGAGTTATTTTCAGTTGAAGAGTTATTTTCAATTGAAGAGTTATTTTCAATTGAAGAGTTATTTTCAATTGAAGAGTTATTTTCAATTGAAGAGTTATTTTCAATTGAAGAGTTATTTTCAATTGAAGAGTTATTTTCAATTGAAGAGTTATTTTCAATTGAAGAGTTATTTTCAATTGAAGAGTTATTTTCAATTGAAGAGTTATTTTCAATTGAAGAGTTATTTTCAATTGAAGAGTTATTTTCAATTGAAGAGTTATTTTCAATTGAAGAGTTATTTTCAATTGAAGAGTTATTTTCAATTGAAGAGTTATTTTCAATTGAAGAGTTATTTTCAATTGTAGAGTTATTTTCAATTGTAGAGTTATTTTCAATTGAAGAGTTATTTTCAATTGAAGAGTTATTTTCAATTGAAGAGTTATTTTCAATTGAAGAGTTATTTTCAATTGAAGAGTTATTTTCAATTGAAGAGTTATTTTCAATTGAAGAGTTATTTTCAATTGAAGAGTTATTTTCAATTGAAGAGTTATTTTCAATTGAAGAGTTATTTTCAATTGAAGAGTTATTTTCAATTGAAGAGTTATTTTCAATTGAAGAGTTATTTTCAATTGAAGAGTTATTTTCAATTGAAGAGTTATTTTCAATTGAAGAGTTATTTTCAATTGAAAGGTGATTTTCCATTGAAGAGTTATTTTCAATTGAAGAGTTATTTTCAATTGAAAGGTTATTTTCCATTGAAGAGTTATTTTCAATTGAAGAGTTATTTTCTATTGAAGAGTTAATTTCAATTGAAGAGTTACTTTCACTTGAAGAGTTATTTTCAATTGAAAGGTTATTTTCCATTGAAGAGTTATTTTCAATTGAAAGGTTATTTTCCATTGAAGAGTTATTTTCAATTAAAGAGTTATTTTTAATTGATGAGTTATTTTCAATTGAAGAGTTATTTTCAATTGAAGGGTGATTTTCCATTGAAGAGTTATTTTCAATTGAAGAGTTATTTTCAATTGAAGAGTTATTTTCCATTAAAGAGTTATTTTCAATTGAAGAGTTATTTTCGATTGAGAGTTATTTTCAATTGAAGAGTTATTTTCAATTGAAGAGTTATTTTCAGTTGAAGAGTTATTTTCAATTGAAGAGTTATATTCGATTGAAGAGTTATTTTCCATTGAAGAGTTATTTTCCATTGAAGAGTTATTTTCCATTGAAGAGTTATTTTCAATCGAAGAGTTATTTTCAATCGAAGGGTTATTTTCAATTGAAGAGTTATTTTCAATTGAAGAGTTATTTTCAATTGAAGAGTTATTTTCAATTGAAGGGTTATTTTCCATTAAAGAGTTATTTTCAATTGAAGAGTTATTTTCGATTGAGAGTTATTTTCAATTGAAGAGTTATTTTCAATTGAAGAGTTATTTTCAATTGAAGAGTTATTTTCAATCGAAGAGTTATTTTCAGTTGAAGAGTTATTTTCAATCGAAGAGTTATTTTCAATTGAAGAGTTATTTTTCATTGAAGAGTTATTTTTCATTGAAGAGTTATTTTTCATTGAAGAGTTATTTTCAATTAAAGAGTTATTTTTAATTGAAGAGTTATTTTCAATTGAAGAGTTATTTTCAATTGAAAGGTGATTTTCCATTGAAGAGTTATTTTCAATTGAAGAGTTATTTTCAATTGAAGAGTTATTTTCCATTAAAGAGTTATTTTCAATTGAAGAGTTATTTTCGAATGAGAGTTATTTTCGATTGAAGAGTTATTTTCGATTGAAGAGTTATTTTCAATCGAAGAGTTATTTTCAGTTGAAGAGTTAATTTCAATCGAAGAGTTATTTTCAATTGAAGAGTTATTTTTCATTGAAGAGTTATTTTTCATTGAAGAGTTATTTTTCATTGAAGAGTTATTTTCCATTGAAGAGTTATTTTCAATTGAAGAGTTATTTTCAATTGAAGAGTTATTTTCAATTGAAGAGTTATTTTCAATTGAAGAGTTATTTTCAATTGAAAGGTGATTTTCCACTGAAGAGTTATTTTCAATTGAAGAGTTATTTTCCATTGAAGAGTTATTTTCAATTGAAGAGTTATTTTCGATTGAGAGTTATTTTCAATTGGAGAGCTATTTTCAATTGAGTTATTTTCAATTGAAGAGTTATTTTCAATTGAAGAGTTATTTGAAGAGTTATTTTCAATTGAAGAGTTATTTTCAATTGAAGAGTTATTTTCGATTGAGAGTTATTTTCAATTGAAAGGTTATTTTCCATTGAAGAGTTATTTTCAATTAAAGAGTTATTTTTAATTGAAGAGTTATTTTCAATTGAAGAGTTATTTTCGATTGAGAGTTATTTTCAATTGAAAGGTTATTTTCCATTGAAGAGTTATTTTCAATTAAAGAGTTATTTTCAATTGAAGAGTTATTTTCAATTGAAGAGTTATTTTCAATTGAAGAGTTATTTTCAATTGAAGAGTTATTTTCAATTGAAAGGTGATTTTCCATTGAAGAGTTATTTTCAATTAAAGAGTTATTTCAATTGAAGAGTTATTTTCAATTGAAGAGTTACTTTCACTTGAAGAGTTATTTTCAATTGAAAGGTTATTTTCCATTGAAGAGTTATTTTCAATTGAAAGGTTATTTTCCATTGAAGAGTTATTTTCAATTAAAGAGTTATTTTTAATTGAAGAGTTATTTTCAATTGAAGAGTTATTTTCAATTGAAAGGTGATTTTTCCATTGAAGAGTTATTTTCAATTGAAGAGTTATTTTCAATTGAAGAGTTATTTTCCATTAAAGAGTTATTTTCAATTGAAGAGTTATTTTCGATTGAGAGTTATTTTCAATTGAAGAGTTATTTTCAGTTGAAGAGTTATTTTCAATTGAAGATTTATTTTCGATTGAAGAGTTATTTTCCATTGAAGAGTTATTTTCAATCGAAGAGTTATTTTCAATAGAAGGGTTATTTTAAATTGAAGGGTTATTTTCGATTGAGAGTTATTTTCAATTGAAGAGTTATTTTCAATCGAAGAGTTATTTTCAATCGAAGAGTTATTTTCAGTTGAAGAGTTATTTTCGATTGAAGAGTTATTTTCCATTGAAGAGTTATTTTCCATTGAAGAGTTATTTTCAATCGAAGAGTTATTTTCAATCGAAGGGTTATTTTCAATTGAAGAGTAATTTTCAATTGAAGAGTAATTTTCAATTGAAGAGTTATTTTCAATTGAAGAGTTATTTTCAATTGAAGAGTTTGTTTCAATTGAAGAGTTATTTTCAATTGAAAGGTTATTTTAGATTGAAGAGTTATTTTCAATTGAAAGGTTATTTTAGATTGAAGAGTTATTTTCCATTGAAGAGTTATTTTCCATTGAAGAGTTATTTTCAATCGAAGAGTTAATTTCAATCGAAGAGTTATTTTCAATTGAAGAGTTATATTTCATTGAAGAGTTATTTTCCATTGAAGAGTTATTTTCAATTGAAGAGTTATTTTCAATTGAAGAGTTATTTTCAATTGAAGAGTTATTTTCAATTGAAGAGTTATTTTCAATTGAAGAGTTATTTTCAATTGAAGAGTTATTTTCAATTGAAGAGTTATTTTCAATTGTAGAGTTATTTTCAATTGAAGAGTTATTTTCAATTGAAGAGTTATTTTCAATTGAAGAGTTATTTTCAATTGAAGAGTTATTTTCAATTGAAGAGTTATTTTCAATTGAAGAGTTATTTTCAATTGAAGAGTTATTTTCAATTGAAGAGTTATTTTCAATTGAAGAGTTATTTTCAATTGAAGAGTTATTTTCAATTGAAGAGTTATTTTCAATTGAAGAGTTATTTTCAATTGAAGAGTTATTTTCAATTGAAGAGTTATTTTCAATTGAAGAGTTATTTTCAATTGAAGAGTTATTTTCAATTGAAAGGTGATTTTCCATTGAAGAGTTATTTTCAATTGAAGAGTTATTTTCAATTGAAAGGTTATTTTCCATTGAAGAGTTATTTTCAATTGAAGAGTTATTTTCTATTGAAGAGTTAATTTCAATTGAAGAGTTACTTTCACTTGAAGAGTTATTTTCAATTGAAAGGTTATTTTCCATTGAAGAGTTATTTTCAATTGAAAGGTTATTTTCCATTGAAGAGTTATTTTCAATTAAAGAGTTATTTTTAATTGATGAGTTATTTTCAATTGAAGAGTTATTTTCGATTGAGAGTTATTTTCAATTGAAAGGTTATTTTCCATTGAAGAGTTATTTTCAATTAAAGAGTTATTTTCAATTGAAGAGTTATTTTCAATTGAAGAGTTACTTTCACTTGAAGAGTTATTTTCAATTGAAAGGTTATTTTCCATTGAAGAGTTATTTTCAATTGAAAGGTTATTTTCCATTGAAGAGTTATTTTTCATTGAAGAGTTATTTTTCATTGAAGAGTTATTTTCCATTGAAGAGTTATTTTCAATTGAAGAGTTATTTTCAATTGAAGAGTTATTTTCAATTGAAGAGTTATTTTCAATTGAAGAGTTATTTTCAATTGAAAGGTGATTTTCCACTGAAGAGTTATTTTCAATTGAAGAGTTATTTTCCATTGAAGAGTTATTTTCAATTGAAGAGTTATTTTCGATTGAGAGTTATTTTCAATTGGAGAGCTATTTTCAATTGAGTTATTTTCAATTGAAGAGTTATTTGAAGAGTTATTTTCAATTGAAGAGTTATTTGAAGAGTTATTTTCAATTGAAGAGTTATTTTCAATTGAAGAGTTATTTTCGATTGAGAGTTATTTTCAATTGAAAGGTTATTTTCCATTGAAGAGTTATTTTCAATTAAAGAGTTATTTTTAATTGAAGAGTTATTTTCAATTGAAGAGTTATTTTCGATTGAGAGTTATTTTCAATTGAAAGGTTATTTTCCATTGAAGAGTTATTTTCAATTAAAGAGTTATTTTCAATTGAAGAGTTATTTTCAATTGAAGAGTTATTTTCAATTGAAGAGTTATTTTCAATTGAAGAGTTATTTTCAATTGAAAGGTGATTTTCCATTGAAGAGTTATTTTCAATTAAAGAGTTATTTTCAATTGAAGAGTTATTTTCAATTGAAGAGTTACTTTCACTTGAAGAGTTATTTTCAATTGAAAGGTTATTTTCCATTGAAGAGTTATTTTCAATTGAAAGGTTATTTTCCATTGAAGAGTTATTTTCAATTAAAGAGTTATTTTTAATTGAAGAGTTATTTTCAATTGAAGAGTTATTTTCAATTGAAAGGTGATTTTTCCATTGAAGAGTTATTTTCAATTGAAGAGTTATTTTCAATTGAAGAGTTATTTTCCATTAAAGAGTTATTTTCAATTGAAGAGTTATTTTCGATTGAGAGTTATTTTCAATTGAAGAGTTATTTTCAGTTGAAGAGTTATTTTCAATTGAAGATTTATTTTCGATTGAAGAGTTATTTTCCATTGAAGAGTTATTTTCAATCGAAGAGTTATTTTCAATAGAAGGGTTATTTTAAATTGAAGGGTTATTTTCGATTGAGAGTTATTTTCAATTGAAGAGTTATTTTCAATCGAAGAGTTATTTTCAATCGAAGAGTTATTTTCAGTTGAAGAGTTATTTTCGATTGAAGAGTTATTTTCCATTGAAGAGTTATTTTCCATTGAAGAGTTATTTTCAATCGAAGAGTTATTTTCAATCGAAGGGTTATTTTCAATTGAAGAGTAATTTTCAATTGAAGAGTAATTTTCAATTGAAGAGTTATTTTCAATTGAAGAGTTATTTTCAATTGAAGAGTTTGTTTCAATTGAAGAGTTATTTTCAATTGAAAGGTTATTTTAGATTGAAGAGTTATTTTCAATTGAAAGGTTATTTTAGATTGAAGAGTTATTTTCCATTGAAGAGTTATTTTCCATTGAAGAGTTATTTTCAATCGAAGAGTTAATTTCAATCGAAGAGTTATTTTCAATTGAAGAGTTATATTTCATTGAAGAGTTATTTTCCATTGAAGAGTTATTTTCAATTGAAGAGTTATTTTCAATTGAAGAGTTATTTTCAATTGAAGAGTTATTTTCAATTGAAGAGTTATTTTCAATTGAAGAGTTATTTTCAATTGAAGAGTTATTTTCAATTGAAGAGTTATTTTCAATTGTAGAGTTATTTTCAATTGAAGAGTTATTTTCAATTGAAGAGTTATTTTCAATTGAAGAGTTATTTTCAATTGAAGAGTTATTTTCAATTGAAGAGTTATTTTCAATTGAAGAGTTATTTTCAATTGAAGAGTTATTTTCAATTGAAGAGTTATTTTCAATTGAAGAGTTATTTTCAATTGAAGAGTTATTTTCAATTGAAGAGTTATTTTCAATTGAAGAGTTATTTTCAATTGAAGAGTTATTTTCAATTGAAGAGTTATTTTCAATTGAAGAGTTATTTTCAATTGAAGAGTTATTTTCAATTGAAGAGTTATTTTCAATTGAAAGGTGATTTTCCATTGAAGAGTTATTTTCAATTGAAGAGTTATTTTCAATTGAAAGGTTATTTTCCATTGAAGAGTTATTTTCAATTGAAGAGTTATTTTCTATTGAAGAGTTAATTTCAATTGAAGAGTTACTTTCACTTGAAGAGTTATTTTCAATTGAAAGGTTATTTTCCATTGAAGAGTTATTTTCAATTGAAAGGTTATTTTCCATTGAAGAGTTATTTTCAATTAAAGAGTTATTTTTAATTGATGAGTTATTTTCAATTGAAGAGTTATTTTCGATTGAGAGTTATTTTCAATTGAAAGGTTATTTTCCATTGAAGAGTTATTTTCAATTAAAGAGTTATTTTCAATTGAAGAGTTATTTTCAATTGAAGAGTTATTTTCAATTGAAGAGTTATTTTCAATTGAAAGGTGATTTTCCATTGAAGAGTTATTTTCAATTAAAGAGTTATTTTCAATTGAAGAGTTATTTTCAATTGAAGAGTTACTTTCACTTGAAGAGTTATTTTCAATTGAAAGGTTATTTTCCATTGAAGAGTTATTTTCAATTGAAAGGTTATTTTCCATTGAAGAGTTATTTTCAATTAAAGAGTTATTTTTAATTGAAGAGCTATTTTCAATTGAAGAGTTATTTTCAATTGAAAGGTGATTTTCCATTGAAGAGTTATTTTCAATTGAAGAGTTATTTTCCATTAAAGAGTTATTTTCAATTGAAGAGTTATTTTCGATTGAGAGTTATTTTCAATTGAAGAGTTATTTTCAGTTGAAGAGTTATTTTCAATTGAAGATTTATTTTCGATTGAAGAGTTATTTTCCATTGAAGAGTTATTTTCAATCGAAGAGTTATTTTCAATAGAAGGGTTATTTTAAATTGAAGAGTTATTTTCAATAGAAGGGTTATTTTAAATTGAAGAGTTATTTTCGATTGAGAGTTATTTTCAATTGAAGAGTTATTTTCAATCGAAGAGTTATTTTCAGTTGAAGAGTAATTTTCGATTGAAGAGTTATTTTCCATTGAAGAGTTATTTTCCATTGAAGAGTTATTTTCAATCGAAGAGTTATTTTCAATCGAAGGGTTATTTTCAATTGAAGAGTAATTTTCAATTGAAGAGTAATTTTCAATTGTAGAGTTATTTTCAATTGAAGAGTTATTTTCAATTGAAGAGTTATTTTCAATTGAAGAGTTATTTTCAATTGAAGAGTTATTTTCAATTGAAGGGTTATTTTCAATTGAAGAGTTATTTTTAATTGAAGAGTTATTTTCAATTGAAGAGTTATTTTCAATTGAAAGGTGATTTTTCCATTGAAGAGTTATTTTCAATTGAAGAGTTATTTTCAATTGAAGAGTTATTTTCCATTAAAGAGTTATTTTCAATTGAAGAGTTATTTTCGATTGAGAGTTATTTTCAATTGAAGAGTTATTTTCAGTTGAAGAGTTATTTTCAATTGAAGATTTATTTTCGATTGAAGAGTTATTTTCCATTGAAGAGTTATTTTCAATCGAAGAGTTATTTTCAATAGAAGGGTTATTTTAAATTGAAGGGTTATTTTCGATTGAGAGTTATTTTCAATTGAAGAGTTATTTTCAATCGAAGAGTTATTTTCAATCGAAGAGTTATTTTCAGTTGAAGAGTTATTTTCGATTGAAGAGTTATTTTAAATTGAAGGGTTATTTTCGATTGAGAGTTATTTTCAATTGAAGAGTTATTTTCAATCGAAGAGTTATTTTCAATCGAAGAGTTATTTTCAGTTGAAGAGTTATTTTCGATTGAAGAGTTATTTTCCATTGAAGAGTTATTTTCCATTGAAGAGTTATTTTCAATCGAAGAGTTATTTTCAATCGAAGGGTTATTTTCAATTGAAGAGTAATTTTCAATTGAAGAGTAATTTTCAATTGAAGAGTTATTTTCAATTGAAGAGTTATTTTCAATTGAAGAGTTTGTTTCAATTGAAGAGTTATTTTCAATTGAAAGGTTATTTTAGATTGAAGAGTTATTTTCAATTGAAAGGTTATTTTAGATTGAAGAGTTATTTTCCATTGAAGAGTTATTTTCCATTGAAGAGTTATTTTCAATCGAAGAGTTAATTTCAATCGAAGAGTTATTTTCAATTGAAGAGTTATATTTCATTGAAGAGTTATTTTCCATTGAAGAGTTATTTTCAATTGAAGAGTTATTTTCAATTGAAGAGTTATTTTCAATTGAAGAGTTATTTTCAATTGAAGAGTTATTTTCAATTGAAGAGTTATTTTCAATTGAAGAGTTATTTTCAATTGAAGAGTTATTTTCAATTGTAGAGTTATTTTCAATTGAAGAGTTATTTTCAATTGAAGAGTTATTTTCAATTGAAGAGTTATTTTCAATTGAAGAGTTATTTTCAATTGAAGAGTTATTTTCAATTGAAGAGTTATTTTCAATTGAAGAGTTATTTTCAATTGAAGAGTTATTTTCAATTGAAGAGTTATTTTCAATTGAAGAGTTATTTTCAATTGAAGAGTTATTTTCAATTGAAGAGTTATTTTCAATTGAAGAGTTATTTTCAATTGAAGAGTTATTTTCAATTGAAGAGTTATTTTCAATTGAAGAGTTATTTTCAATTGAAGAGTTATTTTCAATTGAAAGGTGATTTTCCATTGAAGAGTTATTTTCAATTGAAGAGTTATTTTCAATTGAAAGGTTATTTTCCATTGAAGAGTTATTTTCAATTGAAGAGTTATTTTCTATTGAAGAGTTAATTTCAATTGAAGAGTTACTTTCACTTGAAGAGTTATTTTCAATTGAAAGGTTATTTTCCATTGAAGAGTTATTTTCAATTGAAAGGTTATTTTCCATTGAAGAGTTATTTTCAATTAAAGAGTTATTTTTAATTGATGAGTTATTTTCAATTGAAGAGTTATTTTCGATTGAGAGTTATTTTCAATTGAAAGGTTATTTTCCATTGAAGAGTTATTTTCAATCGAAGGGTTATTTTCAATTGAAGAGTAATTTTCAATTGAAGAGTAATTTTCAATTGAAGAGTTATTTTCAATTGAAGAGTTATTTTCAATTGAAGAGTTTCTTTCAATTGAAGAGTTATTTTCAATTGAAAGGTTATTTTAGATTGAAGAGTTATTTTCAATTGAAAGGTTATTTTAGATTGAAGAGTTATTTTCCATTGAAGAGTTATTTTCCATTGAAGAGTTAATTTCAATCGAAGAGTTATTTTCAATTGAAGAGTTATATTTCATTGAAGAGTTATTTTCCATTGAAGAGTTATTTTCAATTGAAGAGTTATTTTCAATTGAAGAGTTATTTTCAATTGAAGAGTTATTTTCAATTGAAGAGTTATTTTCAATTGAAGAGTTATTTTCAATTGAAGAGTTATTTTCAATTGAAGAGTTATTTTCAATTGAAGAGTTATTTTCAATTGAAGAGTTATTTTCAATTGAAGAGTTATTTTCAATTGAAGAGTTATTTTCAATTGAAGAGTTATTTTCAATTGAAGAGTTATTTTCAATTGAAGAGTTATTTTCAATTGAAGAGTTATTTTCAATTGAAGAGTTATTTTCAATTGAAGAGTTATTTTCAATTGTAGAGTTATTTTCAATTGAAGAGTTATTTTCAATTGAAGAGTTATTTTCAATTGAAGAGTTATTTTCGATTGAGAGTTATTTTCAATTGGAGAGCTATTTTCAATTGAGTTATTTTCAATTGAAGAGTTATTTGAAGAGTTATTTTCAATTGAAGAGTTATTTGAAGAGTTATTTTCAATTGAAGAGTTATTTGAAGAGTTATTTTCAATTGAAGAGTTATTTTCAATTGAAGAGTTATTTTCGATTGAGAGTTATTTTCAATTGAAAGGTTATTTTCCATTGAAGAGTTATTTTCAATTAAAGAGTTATTTTTAATTGAAGAGTTATTTTCAATTGAAGAGTTATTTTCGATTGAGAGTTATTTTCAATTGAAAGGTTATTTTCCATTGAAGAGTTATTTTCAATTAAAGAGTTATTTTCAATTGAAGAGTTATTTTCAATTGAAGAGTTATTTTCAATTGAAGAGTTATTTTCAATTGAAAGGTGATTTTCCATTGAAGAGTTATTTTCAATTAAAGAGTTATTTTCAATTGAAGAGTTATTTTCAATTGAAGAGTTACTTTCACTTGAAGAGTTATTTTCAATTGAAAGGTTATTTTCCATTGAAGAGTTATTTTCAATTGAAAGGTTATTTTCCATTGAAGAGTTATTTTCAATTAAAGAGTTATTTTTAATTGAAGAGCTATTTTCAATTGAAGAGTTATTTTCAATTGAAAGGTGATTTTCCATTGAAGAGTTATTTTCAATTGAAGAGTTATTTTCCATTAAAGAGTTATTTTCAATTGAAGAGTTATTTTCAATTGAAGAGTTATTTTCAGTTGAAGAGTTATTTTCAATTGAAGATTTATTTTCGATTGAAGAGTTATTTTCCATTGAAGAGTTATTTTCAATCGAAGAGTTATTTTCAATAGAAGGGTTATTTTAAATTG
Organism: Odiellus spinosus; assembly: GCA_963920705.1. NCBI lineage: Eukaryota > Metazoa > Arthropoda > Arachnida > Opiliones > Phalangiidae > Odiellus > Odiellus spinosus. The sequence goes on from OY987226.1 coordinate 28,583,232, forward strand.
AAGAGTTATTTTCGATTGAGAGTTATTTTCAATTGAAGAGTTATTTTCAATTAAAGAGTTATTTTCAATCGAAGAGTTATTTTCAGTTGAAGAGTAATTTTCGATTGAAGAGTTATTTTCCATTGAAGAGTTATTTTCCATTGAAGAGTTATTTTCCATTGAAGAGTTATTTTCAATCGAAGAGTTATTTTCAATCGAAGGGTTATTTTCAATTGAAGAGTAATTTTCAATTGAAGAGTAATTTTCAATTGTAGAGTTATTTTCAATTGAAGAGTTATTTTCAATTGAAGAGTTATTTTCAATTGAAGAGTTATTTTCAATTGAAGAGTTATTTTCAATTGAAGAGTTATTTTCAATTGAAGAGTTATTTTCAATTGAAGAGTTATTTTCAATTGAAGAGTTATTTTCAATTGAAGAGTTATTTTCAATTGAAGAGTTATTTTCAATTGAAGAGTTATTTTCAATTGAAGAGTTATTTTCAATTGAAGAGTTATTTTCAATTGAAGAGTTATTTTCAATTGAAGAGTTATTTTCAATTGAAGAGTTATTTTCAATTGAAAGGTGATTTTCCATTGAAGAGTTATTTTCAATTGAAGAGTTATTTTCAATTGAAAGGTTATTTTCCATTGAAGAGTTATTTTCAATTGAAGAGTTATTTTCTATTGAAGAGTTAATTTCAATTGAAGAGTTACTTTCACTTGAAGAGTTATTTTCAATTGAAAGGTTATTTTCCATTGAAGAGTTATTTTCAATTGAAAGGTTATTTTCCATTGAAGAGTTATTTTCAATTAAAGAGTTATTTTTAATTGATGAGTTATTTTCAATTGAAGAGTTATTTTCGATTGAGAGTTATTTTCAATTGAAAGGTTATTTTCCATTGAAGAGTTATTTTCAATTAAAGAGTTATTTTCAATTGAAGAGTTATTTTCAATTGAAGAGTTATTTTCAATTGAAGAGTTATTTTCAATTGAAGAGTTATTTTCAATTGAAAGGTGATTTTCCATTGAAGAGTTATTTTCAATTAAAGAGTTATTTTCAATTGAAGAGTTATTTTCAATTGAAGAGTTACTTTCACTTGAAGAGTTATTTTCAATTGAAAGGTTATTTTCCATTGAAGAGTTATTTTCAATTGAAAGGTTATTTTCCATTGAAGAGTTATTTTCAATTAAAGAGTTATTTTTAATTGAAGAGTTATTTTCAATTGAAGAGTTATTTTCAATTGAAAGGTGATTTTCCATTGAAGAGTTATTTTCAATTGAAGAGTTATTTTCAATTGAAGAGTTATTTTCCATTAAAGAGTTATTTTCAATTGAAGAGTTATTTTCGATTGAGAGTTATTTTCAATTGAAGAGTTATTTTCAGTTGAAGAGTTATTTTCAATTGAAGATTTATTTTCGATTGTAGAGTTATTTTCCATTGAAGAGTTATTTTCAATCGAAGAGTTATTTTCAATAGAAGGGTTATTTTAAATTGAAGAGTTATTTTCGATTGAGAGTTATTTTCAATTGAAGAGTTATTTTCAATTGAAGAGTTATTTTCAATCGAAGAGTTATTTTCAGTTGAAGAGTAATTTTCGATTGAAGAGTTATTTTCCATTGAAGAGTTATTTTCCATTGAAGAGTTATTTTCAATCGAAGAGTTATTTTCAATCGAAGGGTTATTTTCAATTGAAGAGTAATTTTCAATTGAAGAGTAATTTTCAATTGAAGAGTTATTTTCAATTGAAGAGTTATTTTCAATTGAAGAGTTTCTTTCAATTGAAGAGTTATTTTCAATTGAAGAGTTATTTTCGATTGAGAGTTATTTTCAATTGAAAGGTTATTTTCCATTGAAGAGTTATTTTCAATTAAAGAGTTATTTTCAATTGAAGAGTTATTTTCAATTGAAGAGTTATTTTCAATTGAAGAGTTATTTTCAATTGAAAGGTGATTTTCCATTGAAGAGTTATTTTCAATTAAAGAGTTATTTTCAATTGAAGAGTTATTTTCAATTGAAGAGTTACTTTCACTTGAAGAGTTATTTTCAATTGAAAGGTTATTTTCCATTGAAGAGTTATTTTCAATTGAAAGGTTATTTTCCATTGAAGAGTTATTTTCAATTAAAGAGTTATTTTTAATTGAAGAGTTATTTTCAATTGAAGAGTTATTTTCAATAGAAAGGTGATTTTCCATTGAAGAGTTATTTTCAATTGAAGAGTTATTTTCAATTGAAGAGTTATTTTCCATTAAAGAGTTATTTTCAATTGAAGAGTTATTTTCGATTGAGAGTTATTTTCAATTGAAGAGTTATTTTCAGTTGAAGAGTTAAATTCAATTGAAGATTTATTTTCGATTGAAGAGTTATATTCCATTGAAGAGTTATTTTCAATCGAAGAGTTATTTTCAATAGAAGGGTTATTTTAAATTGAAGAGTTATTTTCGATTGAGAGTTATTTTCAATTGAAGAGTTATTTTCAATTGAAGAGTTATTTTCAATCGAAGAGTTATTTTCAGTTGAAGAGTTATTTTCGATTGAAGAGTTATTTTTCATTGAAGAGTTATTTTCCATTGAAGAGTTATTTTCAATCGAAGAGTTATTTTCAATCGAAGGGTTATTTTCAATTGAAGAGTAATTTTCAATTGAAGAGTAATTTTCAATTGAAGAGTAATTTTCAATTGAAGAGTTATTTTCAATTGAAGAGTTATTTTCAATTGAAGAGTTTCTTTCAATTGAAGAGTTATTTTCAATTGAAAGGTTATTTTAGATTGAAGAGTTATTTTCAATTGAAAGGTTATTTTAGATTGAAGAGTTATTTTCCATTGAAGAGTTATTTTCCATTGAAGAGTTATTTTCAATCGAAGAGTTAATTTCAATCGAAGAGTTATTTTCAATTGAAGAGTTATATTTCATTGAAGAGTTATTTTCCATTGAAGAGTTATTTTCAATTGAAGAGTTATTTTCAATTGAAGAGTTATTTTCAATTGAAGAGTTATTTTCAATTGAAGAGTTATTTTCAATTGAAGAGTTATTTTCAATTGAAGAGTTATTTTCAATTGAAGAGTTATTTTCAATTGAAGAGTTATTTTCAATTGAAGAGTTATTTTCAATTGAAGAGTTATTTTCAATTGAAGAGTTATTTTCAATTGAAGAGTTATTTTCAATTGAAGAGTTATTTTCAATTGAAGAGTTATTTTCAATTGAAGAGTTATTTTCAATTGTAGAGTTATTTTCAATTGAAGAGTTATTTTCAATTGAAGAGTTATTTTCAATTGAAGAGTTATTTTCAATTGAAGAGTTATTTTCAATTGAAGAGTTATTTTCAATTGAAGAGTTATTTTCAATTGAAGAGTTATTTTCAATTGAAGAGTTATTTTCAATTGAAGAGTTATTTTCAATTGAAAGGTGATTTTCCATTGAAGAGTTATTTTCAATTGAAGAGTTATTTTCAATTGAAAGGTTATTTTCCATTGAAGAGTTATTTTCAATTGAAGAGTTATTTTCTATTGAAGAGTTAATTTCAATTGAAGAGTTACTTTCACTTGAAGAGTTATTTTCAATTGAAAGGTTATTTTCCATTGAAGAGTTATTTTCAATTGAAAGGTTATTTTCCATTGAAGAGTTATTTTCAATTAAAGAGTTATTTTTAATTGATGAGTTATTTTCAATTGAAGAGTTATTTTCAATTGAAGGGTGATTTTCCATTGAAGAGTTATTTTCAATTGAAGAGTTATTTTCAATTGAAGAGTTATTTTCCATTAAAGAGTTATTTTCAATTGAAGAGTTATTTTCGATTGAGAGTTATTTTCAATTGAAGAGTTATTTTCAATTGAAGAGTTATTTTCAATCGAAGAGTTATTTTCAGTTGAAGAGTTATTTTCAATTGAAGAGTTATATTCGATTGAAGAGTTATTTTCCATTGAAGAGTTATTTTCCATTGAAGAGTTATTTTCAGTTGAAGAGTTAATTTCAATCGAAGAGTTATTTTCAATTGAAGAGTTATTTTTCATTGAAGAGTTATTTTTCATTGAAGAGTTATTTTTCATTGAAGAGTTATTTTCCATTGAAGAGTTATTTTCAATTGAAGAGTTATTTTCAATTGAAGAGTTATTTTCAATTGAAGAGTTATTTTCAATTGAAGAGTTATTTTCAATTGAAAGGTGATTTTCCATTGAAGAGTTATTTTCAATTGAAGAGTTATTTTCCATTGAAGAGTTATTTTCAATTGAAGAGTTATTTTCGATTGAGAGTTATTTTCAATTGGAGAGCTATTTTCAATTGAGTTATTTTCAATTGGAGAGCTATTTTCAATTGAGTTATTTTCAATTGAAGAGTTATTTTCAATTGAAGAGTTATTTGGAGAGTTATTTTCAATTGAAGAGTTATTTTCAATTGAAGAGTTATTTTCGATTGAGAGTTATTTTCAATTGAAAGGTTATTTTCCATTGAAGAGTTATTTTCAATTAAAGAGTTATTTTTAATTGAAGAGTTATTTTCAATTGAAGAGTTATTTTCGATTGAGAGTTATTTTCAATTGAAAGGTTATTTTCCATTGAAGAGTTATTTTCAATTAAAGAGTTATTTTCAATTGAAGAGTTATTTTCAATTGAAGAGTTATTTTCAATTGAAGAGTTATTTTCAATTGAAGAGTTATTTTCAATTGAAGAGTTATTTTCAATTGAAAGGTGATTTTCCATTGAAGAGTTATTTTCAATTAAAGAGTTATTTTCAATTGAAGAGTTATTTTCAATTGAAGAGTTACTTTCACTTGAAGAGTTATTTTCAATTGAAAGGTTATTTTCCATTGAAGAGTTATTTTCAATTGAAAGGTTATTTTCCATTGAAGAGTTATTTTCAATTAAAGAGTTATTTTTAATTGAAGAGTTATTTTCAATTGAAGAGTTATTTTCAATTGAAAGGTGATTTTCCATTGAAGAGTTATTTTCAATTGAAGAGTTATTTTCAATTGAAGAGTTATTTTCCATTAAAGAGTTATTTTCAATTGAAGAGTTATTTTCGATTGAGAGTTATTTTCAATTGAAGAGTTATTTTCAGTTGAAGAGTTATTTTCAATTGAAGATTTATTTTCGATTGAAGAGTTATTTTCAATTGAAGAGTTTCTTTCAATTGAAGAGTTATTTTCAATTGAAGAGTTATTTTCAATTGAAGAGTTATTTTCAATTGAAGAGTTATTTTCAATTGAAGAGTTATTTTCAATTGAAGAGTTATTTTCAATTGAAGAGTTATTTTCAATTGAAGAGTTATTTTCAATTGAAGAGTTATTTTCAATTGAAAGGTGATTTTCCATTGAAGAGTTATTTTCAATTGAAGAGTTATTTTCAATTGAAAGGTTATTTTCCATTGAAGAGTTATTTTCAATTGAAGAGTTATTTTCTATTGAAGAGTTAATTTCAATTGAAGAGTTACTTTCACTTGAAGAGTTATTTTCAATTGAAAGGTTATTTTCCATTGAAGAGTTATTTTCAATTGAAAGGTTATTTTCCATTGAAGAGTTATTTTCAATTAAAGAGTTATTTTTAATTGATGAGTTATTTTCAATTGAAGAGTTATTTTCAATTGAAGGGTGATTTTCCATTGAAGAGTTATTTTCAATTGAAGAGTTATTTTCAATTGAAGAGTTATTTTCCATTAAAGAGTTATTTTCAATTGAAGAGTTATTTTCGATTGAGAGTTATTTTCAATTGAAGAGTTATTTTCAATTGAAGAGTTATTTTCAATCGAAGAGTTATTTTCAGTTGAAGAGTTATTTTCAATTGAAGAGTTATATTCGATTGAAGAGTTATTTTCCATTGAAGAGTTATTTTCCATTGAAGAGTTATTTTCAGTTGAAGAGTTAATTTCAATCGAAGAGTTATTTTCAATTGAAGAGTTATTTTTCATTGAAGAGTTATTTTTCATTGAAGAGTTATTTTTCATTGAAGAGTTATTTTCCATTGAAGAGTTATTTTCAATTGAAGAGTTATTTTCAATTGAAGAGTTATTTTCAATTGAAGAGTTATTTTCAATTGAAGAGTTATTTTCAATTGAAAGGTGATTTTCCATTGAAGAGTTATTTTCAATTGAAGAGTTATTTTCCATTGAAGAGTTATTTTCAATTGAAGAGTTATTTTCGATTGAGAGTTATTTTCAATTGGAGAGCTATTTTCAATTGAGTTATTTTCAATTGGAGAGCTATTTTCAATTGAGTTATTTTCAATTGAAGAGTTATTTTCAATTGAAGAGTTATTTGGAGAGTTATTTTCAATTGAAGAGTTATTTTCAATTGAAGAGTTATTTTCGATTGAGAGTTATTTTCAATTGAAAGGTTATTTTCCATTGAAGAGTTATTTTCAATTAAAGAGTTATTTTTAATTGAAGAGTTATTTTCAATTGAAGAGTTATTTTCGATTGAGAGTTATTTTCAATTGAAAGGTTATTTTCCATTGAAGAGTTATTTTCAATTAAAGAGTTATTTTCAATTGAAGAGTTATTTTCAATTGAAGAGTTATTTTCAATTGAAGAGTTATTTTCAATTGAAGAGTTATTTTCAATTGAAAGGTGATTTTCCATTGAAGAGTTATTTTCAATTAAAGAGTTATTTTCAATTGAAGAGTTATTTTCAATTGAAGAGTTACTTTCACTTGAAGAGTTATTTTCAATTGAAAGGTTATTTTCCATTGAAGAGTTATTTTCAATTGAAAGGTTATTTTCCATTGAAGAGTTATTTTCAATTAAAGAGTTATTTTTAATTGAAGAGTTATTTTCAATTGAAGAGTTATTTTCAATTGAAAGGTGATTTTCCATTGAAGAGTTATTTTCAATTGAAGAGTTATTTTCAATTGAAGAGTTATTTTCCATTAAAGAGTTATTTTCAATTGAAGAGTTATTTTCGATTGAGAGTTATTTTCAATTGAAGAGTTATTTTCAGTTGAAGAGTTATTTTCAATTGAAGATTTATTTTCGATTGAAGAGTTATTTTCAATTGAAGAGTTTCTTTCAATTGAAGAGTTATTTTCAATTGAAGAGTTTCTTTCAATTGAAGAGTTATTTTCAATTGAAAGGTTATTTTAGATTGAAGAGTTATTTTCAATTGAAAGGTTATTTTAGATTGAAGAGTTATTTTCCATTGAAGAGTTATTTTCCATTGAAGAGTTATTTTCAATCGAAGAGTTAATTTCAATCGAAGAGTTATTTTCAATTGAAGAGTTATATTTCATTGAAGAGTTATTTTCCATTGAAGAGTTATTTTCAATTGAAGAGTTATTTTCAATTGAAGAGTTATTTTCAATTGAAGAGTTATTTTCAATTGAAGAGTTATTTTCAATTGAAGAGTTATTTTCAATTGAAGAGTTATTTTCAATTGAAGAGTTATTTTCAATTGAAGAGTTATTTTCAATTGAAGAGTTATTTTCAATTGAAGAGTTATTTTCAATTGAAGAGTTATTTTCAATTGAAGAGTTATTTTCAATTGAAGAGTTATTTTCAATTGAAGAGTTATTTTCAATTGAAGAGTTATTTTCAATTGTAGAGTTATTTTCAATTGAAGAGTTATTTTCAATTGAAGAGTTATTTTCAATTGAAGAGTTATTTTCAATTGAAGAGTTATTTTCAATTGAAGAGTTATTTTCAATTGAAGAGTTATTTTCAATTGAAGAGTTATTTTCAATTGAAGAGTTATTTTCAATTGAAAGGTGATTTTCCATTGAAGAGTTATTTTCAATTGAAGAGTTATTTTCAATTGAAAGGTTATTTTCCATTGAAGAGTTATTTTCAATTGAAGAGTTATTTTCTATTGAAGAGTTAATTTCAATTGAAGAGTTACTTTCACTTGAAGAGTTATTTTCAATTGAAAGGTTATTTTCCATTGAAGAGTTATTTTCAATTGAAAGGTTATTTTCCATTGAAGAGTTATTTTCAATTAAAGAGTTATTTTTAATTGATGAGTTATTTTCAATTGAAGAGTTATTTTCAATTGAAGGGTGATTTTCCATTGAAGAGTTATTTTCAATTGAAGAGTTATTTTCAATTGAAGAGTTATTTTCCATTAAAGAGTTATTTTCAATTGAAGAGTTATTTTCGATTGAGAGTTATTTTCAATTGAAGAGTTATTTTCAATTGAAGAGTTATTTTCAATCGAAGAGTTATTTTCAGTTGAAGAGTTATTTTCAATTGAAGAGTTATATTCGATTGAAGAGTTATTTTCCATTGAAGAGTTATTTTCCATTGAAGAGTTATTTTCCATTGAAGAGTTATTTTCAATCGAAGAGTTATTTTCAATCGAAGGGTTATTTTCAATTGAAGAGTTATTTTCAATTGAAGAGTTATTTTCAATTTAAGAGTTATTTTCAATTGAAGGGTTATTTTCCATTAAAGAGTTATTTTCAATTGAAGAGTTATTTTCGATTGAGAGTTATTTTCAATTGAAGAGTTATTTTCAATTGAAGAGTTATTTTCAATCGAAGAGTTATTTTCAGTTGAAGAGTTATTTTCAATCGAAGAGTTATTTTCAATTGAAGAGTTATTTTTCATTAAAGAGTTATTTTTCATTGAAGAGTTATTTTTCATTGAAGAGTTATTTTCAATTAAAGAGTTATTTTTAATTGAAGAGTTATTTTCAATTGAAGAGTTATTTTCAATTGAAAGGTGATTTTCCATTGAAGAGTTATTTTCAATTGAAGAGTTATTTTCAATTGAAGAGTTATTTTCCATTAAAGAGTTATTTTCAATTGAAGAGTTATTTTCCATTAAAGAGTTATTTTCAATTGAAGAGTTATTTTCCATTAAAGAGTTATTTTCAATTGAAGAGTTATTTTCGAATGAGAGTTATTTTCGATTGAAGAGTTATTTTCGATTGAAGAGTTATTTTCAATCGAAGAGTTATTTTCAGTTGAAGAGTTAATTTCAATCGAAGAGTTATTTTCAATTGAAGAGTTATTTTTCATTGAAGAGTTTTTTTTCATTGAAGAGTTATTTTTCATTGAAGAGTTATTTTCCATTGAAGAGTTATTTTCAATTGAAGAGTTATTTTCAATTGAAGAGTTATTTTCAATTGAAGAGTTATTTTCAATTGAAGAGTTATTTTCAATTGAAAGGTGATTTTCCATTGAAGAGTTATTTTCAATTGAAGAGTTATTTTCCATTGAAGAGTTATTTTCAATCGAAGAGTTATTTTCAATAGAAGGGTTATTTTAAATTGAAGAGTTATTTTCAATCGAAGAGTTATTTTCAATTGAAGAGTTATTTTAAATTGAAGAGTTATTTTCAATCGAAGAGTTATTTTCAGTTGAAGAGTTATTTTCGATTGAAGAGTTATTTTCCATTGAAGAGTTATTTTCCATTGAAGAGTTATTTTCAATCGAAGAGTTATTTTCAATCGAAGGGTTATTTTCAATTGAAGAGTAATTTTCAATTGAAGAGTAATTTTCAATTGAAGAGTTATTTTCAATTGAAGAGTTATTTTCAATTGAAGAGTTTCTTTCAATTGAAGAGTTATTTTCAATTGAAAGGTTATTTTAGATTGAAGAGTTATTTTCAATTGAAAGGTTATTTTAGATTGAAGAGTTATTTTCCATTGAAGAGTTATTTTCCATTGAAGAGTTATTTTCAATCGAAGAGTTAATTTCAATCGAAGAGTTATTTTCAATTGAAGAGTTATATTTCATTGAAGAGTTATTTTCCATTGAAGAGTTATTTTCAATTGAAGAGTTATTTTCAATTGAAGAGTTATTTTCAATTGAAGAGTTATTTTCAATTGAAGAGTTATTTTCAATTGAAGAGTTATTTTCAATTGAAGAGTTATTTTCAATTGAAGAGTTATTTTCAATTGAAGAGTTATTTTCAATTGAAGAGTTATTTTCAATTGAAGAGTTATTTTCAATTGAAGAGTTATTTTCAATTGAAGAGTTATTTTCAATTGAAGAGTTATTTTCAATTGAAGAGTTATTTTCAATTGAAGAGTTATTTTCAATTGAAGAGTTATTTTCAATTGAAGAGTTATTTTCAATTGAAGAGTTATTTTCAATTGAAGAGTTATTTTCAATTGAAGAGTTATTTTCAATTGAAGAGTTATTTTCAATTGAAGAGTTATTTTCAATTAAAGAGTTATTTTCGATTGAGAGTTATTTTCAATTGAAGAGTTATTTTCAGTTGAAGAGTTATTTTCAATTGAAGATTTATTTTCGATTGAAGAGTTATTTTCCATTGAAGAGTTATTTTCAATCGAAGAGTTATTTTCAATAGAAGGGTTATTTTAAATTGAAGAGTTATTTTCGATTGAGAGTTATTTTCAATTGAAGAGTTATTTTCAATTGAAGAGTTATTTTCAATCGAAGAGTTATTTTCAGTTGAAGAGTTATTTTCGATTGAAGAGTTATTTTCCATTGAAGAGTTATTTTCCATTGAAGAGTTATTTTCAATCGAAGAGTTATTTTCAATCGAAGGGTTATTTTCAATTGAAGAGTAATTTTCAATTGAAGAGTAATTTTCAATTGAAGAGTTATTTTCAATTGAAGAGTTATTTTCAATTGAAAGATTATTTTAGATTGAAGAGTTATTTTCAATTGAAAGGTTATTTTAGATTGAAGAGTTATTTTCCATTGAAGAGTTATTTTCCATTGAAGAGTTAATTTCAATCGAAGAGTTATTTTCAATTGAAGAGTTATTTTCAATTGAAGAGTTATTTTCAATTGAAGAGTTATTTTCAATTGAAGAGTTATTTTCAATTGAAGAGTTATTTTCAATTAAAGAGTTATTTTCAATTGAAGAGTTATTTTCAATTGAAGAGTTATTTTCAATTGAAGAGTTATTTTCAATTGAAGAGTTATTTTCAATTGAAGAGTTATTTTCAATTGAAGAGTTATTTTCAATTGAAGAGTTATTTTCAATTGAAAGGTGATTTTCCATTGAAGAGTTATTTTCAATTGAAGAGTTATTTTCAATTGAAAGGTTATTTTCCATTGAAGAGTTATTTTCAATTGAAGAGTTATTTTCTATTGAAGAGTTAATTTCAATTGAAGAGTTATTTTCAATTGAAAGGTGATTTTCCATTGAAGAGTTATTTTCAATTGAAGAGTTATTTTCAATTGAAAGGTTATTTTCCATTGAAGAGTTATTTTCAATTGAAGAGTTATTTTCTATTGAAGAGTTAATTTCAATTGAAGAGTTACTTTCACTTGAAGAGTTATTTTCAATTGAAAGGTTATTTTCCATTGAAGAGTTATTTTCAATTGAAAGGTTATTTTCCATTGAAGAGTTATTTTCAATTAAAGAGTTATTTTTAATTGATGAGTTATTTTCAATTTAAGAGTTATTTTCAATTGAAGGGTGATTTTCCATTGAAGAGTTATTTTCAATTGAAGAGTTATTTTCAATTGAAGAGTTATTTTCCATTAAAGAGTTATTTTCAATTGAAGAGTTATTTTCGATTGAGAGTTATTTTCAATTGAAGAGTTATTTTCAATTGAAGAGTTATTTTCAATCGAAGAGTTATTTTCAGTTGAAGAGTTATTTTCAATTGAAGAGTTATATTCGATTGAAGAGTTATTTTCCATTGAAGAGTTATTTTCCATTGAAGAGTTATTTTCCATTGAAGAGTTATTTTCAATCGAAGAGTTATTTTCAATCGAAGAGTTATTTTCAATCGAAGGGTTATTTTCAATTGAAGAGTTATTTTCAATTGAAGAGTTATTTTCAATTGAAGAGTTATTTTCAATTGAAGGGTTATTTTCCATTAAAGAGTTATTTTCAATTGAAGAGTTATTTTCGATTGAGAGTTATTTTCAATTGAAGAGTTATTTTCAATTGAAGAGTTATTTTCAATCGAAGAGTTTTTTCAGTTGAAGAGTTATTTTCAATTGAAGTGTTATTTTCAATTAAAGAGTTATTTTCAATTGAAGAGTTATTTTCAATTGAAGAGTTATTTTCAATTAAAGAGTTATTTTCAATTGAAGAGTTATTTTCAATTGAAGAGTTATTTTCAATCGAAGAGTTTTTTTCAGTTGAAGAGTTATTTTCAATTGAAGTGTTATTTTCAATTAAAGAGTTATTTTCAATTGAAGAGTTATTTTCAATTGAAGAGTTATTTTCAATTGAAGAGTTATTTTCAATTGAAAGGTGATTTTCCATTGAAGAGTTATTTTCAATTGAAGAGTTATTTTCAATTGAAAGGTGATTTTCCATTGAAGAGTTATTTTCAATTGAAGAGTTATTTTCAATTGAAGAGTTATTTTCAATTGAAAGGTGATTTTCCATTGAAGAGTTATTTTCAATTGAAGAGTTATTTTCAATTGAAGAGTTATTTTACGTTGAAGAGCTATTTTCAGTTGAAGAGATTTTCAGTTGAAGAGTTATTTTCGATTGAGAGTTATTTTCGATTGAAGAGTTATTTTCCATTGAAGAGTTATTTTCCATTGAAGAGTTATTTTCAATCGAAGAGTTATTTTCAATCGAAGGGTTATTTTCAATTGAAGAGTTATTTTTCATTGAAGAGTTATTTTCCATTGAAGAGTTATTTTCAATTAAAGAGTTATTTTCAATTGAAGAGTTATTTTCAATTGAAGAGTTATTTTCAATTGAAGAGTTATTTTCAATTGAAGAGTTATTTTCAATTGAAGAGTTATTTTCAATTGAAGAGTTATTTTCAATTGAAGAGTTATTTTCAATTGAAAGGTGATTTTCCATTGAAGAGTTATTTTCAATTGAAGAGTTATTTTCAATTGAAAGGTTATTTTCCATTGAAGAGTTATTTTCAATTGAAGAGTTATTTTCTATTGAAGAGTTAATTTCAATTGAAGAGTTATTTTCAATTGAAAGGTGATTTTCCATTGAAGAGTTATTTTCAATTGAAGAGTTATTTTCAATTGAAAGGTTATTTTCCATTGAAGAGGTATTTTCAATTGAAGAGTTATTTTCTATTGAAGAGTTAATTTCAATTGAAGAGTTACTTTCACTTGAAGAGTTATTTTCAATTGAAAGGTTATTTTCCATTGAAGAGTTATTTTCAATTGAAAGGTTATTTTCCATTGAAGAGTTATTTTCAATTAAAGAGTTATTTTTAATTGATGAGTTATTTTCAATTTAAGAGTTATTTTCAATTGAAGGGTGATTTTCCATTGAAGAGTTATTTTCAATTGAAGAGTTATTTTCAATTGAAGAGTTATTTTCCATTAAAGAGTTATTTTCAATTGAAGAGTTATTTTCGATTGAGAGTTATTTTCAATTGAAGAGTTATTTTCAATTGAAGAGTTATTTTCAATCGAAGAGTTATTTTCAGTTGAAGAGTTATTTTCAATTGAAAATAACTCTTCAATTGAAAATAACTCTTCAATTGAAAATAACTCTTCAATCTAAAATAACCTTTCAATTGAAAATAACTCTTCAATTGAAAATAACTCTCAATCGAAAATATCTCTTCAATTGAAAATAACTCTTAAATGGAAAATAACTCTTCAATCGAAAATAACTCTTCAATTGAAAATAACTCTTCAATTGAAAATAACTCTTCAATTGAAAATAACTCTTCAATTGAAAATAACTCTTCAATTGAAAATAACCCTTCGATTGAAAATAACTCTTCAATGGAAAATAAACTTTCAATTGAAAATATCTCTCAATCGAAAATAACTCTTCAATTGAAAATAACTCTTCAAATAACTCTTCAATTGAAAATAACTCAATTGAAAATAGCTCTTCAATTGAAAATAACTCAATTGAAAATAGCTCTTCAATTGAAAATAACTCTCAATCGAAAATAACTCTTCAATTGAAAATAACTCTTCAATTGAAAATAACTCTTCAATTGAAAATAACTCTTCAATGGAAAATAACTCTTCAATGAAAAATAACTCTTCAATTGAAAATAACTATTCAATTGAAAATAACTCTTCAATTGAAAATAACTCTTCAATTTAAAATAACCCTTCGATTGAAAATAACTCTTCGATTGAAAATAACTCTTCAATGGAAAATAACTCTTCAATCGAAAATAAATCTTCAATTGAAAATAACTCTTCAACTGAAAATAACTCTTCGATTGAAAATAACTCTTCAATTGAAAATAACTCTTTAATGGAAAATAACTCTTGAATTGAAAATAACTCTTCAATTGAAAATAACTCTTCAATGGAAAATCACTTTTCAATTGAAAATAACTCTTCAATTGAAAATAACTCTTCAATTATAAATAACTCTTTAATTGAAAATAACTCTTCAATGGAAAATAACCTTTCAATTGAAAATAACTCTTCAATGGAAAATAACCTTTCAATTGAAAATAACTCTTCAATGGAAAATAACCTTTCAATTGAAAATAACTCTTCAAGTGAAAGTAACTCTTCAATTGAAAATAACTCTTCAATTGAAAATAACTCTTCAATTGAAAATAACTCTTCAATTGAAAATAACTCTTCAATTGAAAATAACTCTTCAATTGAAAATAACTCTTCAATTGAAAATAACTCTTCAATTGAAAATAACCCTTCGATTGAAAATAACTCTTCAATGGAAAATAAACTTTCAATTGAAAATATCTCTCAATCGAAAATAACTCTTCAATTGAAAATAACTCTTCAAATAACTCTTCAATTGAAAATAACTCAATTGAAAATAGCTCTTCAATTGAAAATAACTCAATTGAAAATAGCTCTTCAATTGAAAATAACTCTCAATCGAAAATAACTATTCAATTGAAAATAACTCTTCAATTGAAAATAACTCTTCAATTTAAAATAACCCTTCGATTGAAAATAACTCTTCGATTGAAAATAACTCTTCAATGGAAAATAACTCTTCAATCGAAAATAAATCTTCAATTGAAAATAACTCTTCAACTGAAAATAACTCTTCGATTGAAAATAACTCTTCAATTGAAAATAACTCTTTAATGGAAAATAACTCTTCAATTGAAAATAACTCTTCAATTGAAAATAACTCTTCAATGGAAAATCACTTTTCAATTGAAAATAACTCTTCAATTGAAAATAACTCTTCAATTAAAAATAACTCTTTAATTGAAAATAACTCTTCAATGGAAAATAACCTTTCAATTGAAAATAACTCTTCAATGGAAAATAACCTTTCAATTGAAAATAACTCTTCAATTGAAAATAACTCAATTGAAAATAGCTCTCCAATTGAAAATAACTCTTCAATTGAAAATAACTCTTCAATTGAAAATAACTCTTTAATTGAAAATAACTCTTCAATGGAAAATCACCTTTCAATTGAAAATAACTCTTCAATTGAAAATAATTCTTCAATTGAAAATAACTCTTTTATTGAAAATAACTCTTCAATGGAAAATAACCTTTCAATTGAAAATAACTCTCAATCGAAAATAACTCTTCAATTGAAAATAACTCTTCAATTGAAAATAACTCTTCAATTGAAAATAACTCTTCAATTGAAAATAACTCTTCAATTGAAAATAACTCTTCAATTGAAAATAACTCTTCAATTGAAAATAACTCTTCAATTGAAAATAACTCTTCAATTGAAAATAACTCTTCAATTGAAAATAACTCTTCAATTGAAAATAACTCTTCAATTGAAAATAACTCTTCAATTGAAAATAACTCTTCAATTGAAAATAACTCTTCAATTGAAAATAACTCTTCAATTGAAAATAACTCTTCAATTGAAAATAACTCTTCAATTGAAAATAACTCTTCAATTGAAAATAACTCTTCAATTGAAAATAACTCTTCAATTGAAAATAACTCTTCAATTGAAAATAACTCTTCAATTGAAAATAACTCTTCAATTGAAAATAACTCTTCAATTGAAAATAACTCTTCAATTGAAAATAACTCTTCAATTGAAAATAACTCTTCAATTGAAAATAACTCTTCAATTGAAAATAACTCTTCAATTGAAAATAACTCTTCAATTGAAAATAACTCTTCAATTGAAAATAACTCTTCAATTGAAAATAACTCTTCAATTGAAAATAACTCTTCAATTGAAAATAACTCTTCAATTGAAAATAACTCTTCAATTGAAAATAACTCTTCAATTGAAAATAACTCTTCAATTGAAAATAACTCTTCAATTGAAAATAACTCTTCAATTGAAAATAACTCTTTAATTGAAAATAACTCTTTAATTGAAAATAACTCTTCAATGGAAAATAACCTTTCAATTGAAAATAACTCTCAATCGAAAATAACTCTTCAATTGAAAATAACTCTTCAATTGAAAATAACTCTTCAATTGAAAATAACTCTCAATCGAAAATAACCTTTCAATTGAAAATAACTCTTCAATGGAAAATCACCTTTCAATTGAAAATAACTCTTCAATTGAAAATAACTCTTCAATTGAAAATAACTCTTTAATTGAAAATAACTCTTCAATGGAAAATAACCTTTCAATTGAAAATAACTCTCAATCGAAAATAACTCTTCAATTGAAAATAACTCTTCAATTGAAAATAACTCTTCAATTGAAAATAACTCTTCAATGGAAAATAACCTTTCAATTGAAAATAACTCTTCAATTGAAAATAACTCTTCAATGGAAAATCACCTTTCAATTGAAAATAACTCTTCAATTGAAAATAACTCTTCAATTGAAAATAACTCTTCAATTGAAAATAACTCTTCAATTGAAAATAACCCTTCGATTGAAAATAACTCTTCAATGGAAAATAAACTTTCAATTGAAAATATCTCTCAATCGAAAATAACTCTTCAATTGAAAATAACTCTTCAAATAACTCTTCAATTGAAAATAACTCAATTGAAAATAGCTCTTCAATTGAAAATAACTCAATTGAAAATAGCTCTTCAATTGAAAATAACTCTCAATCGAAAATAACTATTCAATTGAAAATAACTCTTCAATTGAAAATAACTCTTCAATTTAAAATAACCCTTCGATTGAAAATAACTCTTCGATTGAAAATAACTCTTCAATGGAAA
Organism: Odiellus spinosus; assembly: GCA_963920705.1. NCBI lineage: Eukaryota > Metazoa > Arthropoda > Arachnida > Opiliones > Phalangiidae > Odiellus > Odiellus spinosus. The sequence continues at coordinate 28,600,124 of OY987226.1, forward strand.
ATAACTCTTCAATCGAAAATAAATCTTCAATTGAAAATAACTCTTCAACTGAAAATAACTCTTCGATTGAAAATAACTCTTCAATTGAAAATAACTCTTTAATGGAAAATAACTCTTCAATTGAAAATAACTCTTCAATTGAAAATAACTCTTCAATGGAAAATCACTTTTCAATTGAAAATAACTCTTCAATTGAAAATAACTCTTCAATTAAAAATAACTCTTTAATTGAAAATAACTCTTCAATGGAAAATAACCTTTCAATTGAAAATAACTCTTCAATGGAAAATAACCTTTCAATTGAAAATAACTCTTCAATTGAAAATAACTCAATTGAAAATAGCTCTCCAATTGAAAATAACTCTTCAATTGAAAATAACTCTTCAATTGAAAATAACTCTTTAATTGAAAATAACTCTTCAATGGAAAATCACCTTTCAATTGAAAATAACTCTTCAATTGAAAATAATTCTTCAATTGAAAATAACTCTTTTATTGAAAATAACTCTTCAATGGAAAATAACCTTTCAATTGAAAATAACTCTCAATCGAAAATAACTCTTCAATTGAAAATAACTCTTCAATTGAAAATAACTCTTCAATTGAAAATAACTCTTCAATTGAAAATAACTCTTCAATTGAAAATAACTCTTCAATTGAAAATAACTCTTCAATTGAAAATAACTCTTCAATTGAAAATAACTCTTCAATTGAAAATAACTCTTCAATTGAAAATAACTCTTCAATTGAAAATAACTCTTCAATTGAAAATAACTCTTCAATTGAAAATAACTCTTCAATTGAAAATAACTCTTCAATTGAAAATAACTCTTCAATTGAAAATAACTCTTCAATTGAAAATAACTCTTCAATTGAAAATAACTCTTCAATTGAAAATAACTCTTCAATTGAAAATAACTCTTCAATTGAAAATAACTCTTCAATTGAAAATAACTCTTCAATTGAAAATAACTCTTCAATTGAAAATAACTCTTCAATTGAAAATAACTCTTCAATTGAAAATAACTCTTCAATTGAAAATAACTCTTCAATTGAAAATAACTCTTCAATTGAAAATAACTCTTCAATTGAAAATAACTCTTCAATTGAAAATAACTCTTCAATTGAAAATAACTCTTCAATTGAAAATAACTCTTCAATTGAAAATAACTCTTCAATTGAAAATAACTCTTCAATTGAAAATAACTCTTCAATTGAAAATAACTCTCAATCGAAAATAACCTTTCAATTGAAAATAACTCTTCAATGGAAAATCACCTTTCAATTGAAAATAACTCTCAATCGAAAATAACCTTTCAATTGAAAATAACTCTTCAATGGAAAATCACCTTTCAATTGAAAATAACTCTTCAATTGAAAATAACTCTTCAATTGAAAATAACTCTTTAATTGAAAATAACTCTTTAATTGAAAATAACTCTTCAATGGAAAATAACCTTTCAATTGAAAATAACTCTCAATCGAAAATAACTCTTCAATTGAAAATAACTCTTCAATTGAAAATAACTCTTCAATTGAAAATAACTCTCAATCGAAAATAACCTTTCAATTGAAAATAACTCTTCAATGGAAAATCACCTTTCAATTGAAAATAACTCTTCAATTGAAAATAACTCTTCAATTGAAAATAACTCTTTAATTGAAAATAACTCTTCAATGGAAAATAACCTTTCAATTGAAAATAACTCTCAATCGAAAATAACTCTTCAATTGAAAATAACTCTTCAATTGAAAATAACTCTTCAATTGAAAATAACTCTTCAATGGAAAATAACCTTTCAATTGAAAATAACTCTTCAATTGAAAATAACTCTTCAATGGAAAATCACCTTTCAATTGAAAATAACTCTTCAATTGAAAATAACTCTTCAATTGAAAATAACTCTTCAATTGAAAATAACTCTTCAATTGAAAATAACTCTTCAATTGAAAATAACTCTTCAATTGAAAATAACTCTTCAATTGAAAATAACTCTTCAATTGAAAATAACTCTTCAATTGAAAATAACTCTTCAATTGAAAATAACTCTTCAATTGAAAATAACTCTTCAATTGAAAATAACTCTTCAATTGAAAATAACTCTTCAATTGAAAATAACTCTTCAATTGAAAATAACTCTTCAATTGAAAATAACTCTTCAATTGAAAATAACTCTTCAATTGAAAATAACTCTTCAATTGAAAATAACTCTTCAATTGAAAATAACTCTTCAATTGAAAATAACTCTTCAATTGAAAATAACTCTTCAATTGAAAATAACTCTTCAATTGAAAATAACTCTTCAATTGAAAATAACTCTTCAATTGAAAATAACTCTTCAATTGAAAATAACTCTTCAATTGAAAATAACTCTTCAATTGAAAATAGCTCTTCAATTGAAAATAACTCTTCAATGGAAAATAACTCTTCAATGGAAAATAACTCTTCAATGGAAAATAACTCTTCAATTGAAAATAACTCTTCAATTGAAAATAACTCTTCAATTGAAAATAACTCTTCAATTGAAAATAACTCTTCAATTGAAAATAACTCTTCAATTGAAAATAACTCTTCAATTGAAAAAAAATAACTCTTCAATTGAAAATAACTCTTCAATTGAAAATAACTCTTCAATTGAAAATAACTCTTCAATTGAAAATAACTCTTCAATTGAAAATAACTCTTCAATTGAAAATAACTCTTCAATTGAAAATAACTCTTCAATTGAAAATAACTCTTCAATTGAAAATAACTCTTCAATTGAAAATAACTCTTCAATTGAAAATAACTCTTCAATTGAAAATAACTCTTCAATTGAAAATAACTCTTCAATTGAAAATAACTCTTCAATTGAAAATAACTCTTCAATTGAAAATAACTCTTCAATTGAAAATAACTCTTCAATTGAAAATAACTCTTCAATTGAAAATAACTCTTCAATTGAAAATAACTCTTCAATTGAAAATAACTCTTCAATTGAAAATAACTCTTCAATTGAAAATAACTCTTCAATGGAAAATAACTCTTCGATTGAAAATAACTCTTCGATTGAAATTAACTCTTCGATTGAAAATAACTCTTCAATGGAAAATAACTCTTCAATGGAAAATAACTCTTCAATCTAAAATAACCTTTCAATTGAAAATAACTCTTCAATTGAAAGAAACTCTTCAATTGAAAATAACTCTTCAAATAACTCTTCAATTGAAAATAACTCTTCAATTGAAAATAACTCTTCAATTGAAAATAACTCTTCAATTGAAAATAACTCTTCAATTGAAAATAACTCTTCAATTGAAAATAACTCTTCAATTGAAAATAACTCTTCAATTGAAAATAACTCTTCAATTGAAAATAACTCTTCAATTGAAAATAACTCTTCAATTGAAAATAACTCTTCAATTGAAAATAACTCTTCAATTGAAAATAACTCTTCAATTGAAAATAACTCTTCAATTGAAAATAACTCTTCAATTGAAAATAACTCTTCAATTGAAAATAACTCTTCAATTGAAAATAACTCTTCAATTGAAAATAACTCTTCAATTGAAAATAACTCTTCAATTGAAAATAACTCTTCAATTGAAAATAACTCTTCAATTGAAAATAACTCTTCAATTGAAAATAACTCTTCAATTGAAAATAACTCTTCAATTGAAAATAACTCTTCAATTGAAAATAACTCTTCAATTGAAAATAACTCTTCAATTGAAAATAACTCTTCAATTGAAAATAACTCTTCAATTGAAAATAACTCTCAATCGAAAATAACCTTTCAATTGAAAATAACTCTTCAATGGAAAATCACCTTTCAATTGAAAATAACTCTTCAATTGAAAATAACTCTTCAATTGAAAATAACTCTTTAATTGAAAATAACTCTTCAATGGAAAATAACCTTTCAATTGAAAATAACTCTCAATCGAAAATAACTCTTCAATTGAAAATAACTCTTCAATTGAAAATAACTCTTCAATTGAAAATAACTCTTCAATGGAAAATAACCTTTCAATTGAAAATAACTCTTCAATTGAAAATAACTCTTCAATGGAAAATCACCTTTCAATTGAAAATAACTCTTCAATTGAAAATAACTCTTCAATTGAAAATAACTCTTCAATTGAAAATAACTCTTCAATTGAAAATAACTCTTCAATTGAAAATAACTCTTCAATGAAAATAACTCTTCAATGAAAAATAACTCTTCAATTGAAAATAACCCTCCGATTGAAAATAACTCTTCAATGGAAAATAACTCTTCAATGGAAAATAACTCTTCAATCGAAAATAACTCTTCAACTGAAAATAACTCTTCAATGGAAAATAACTCTTCAATCGAAAATAACTCTTCAACTGAAAATAACTCTTCGATTGAAAATAACTCTTAAATTGAAAATAACTCTTCAATTGAAAATAACTCTTTAATGAAAATAACTCTTCAATTGAAAATAACTATTCAATTGAAAATAACTCTTCAATTGAAAATAACTCTTCAATTTAAAATAACCCTTCGATTGAAAATAACTCTTCGATTGAAAATAACTCTTCAATGGAAAATAACTCTTCAATCGAAAATAAATCTTCAATTGAAAATAACTCTTCAACTGAAAATAACTCTTCGATTGAAAATAACTCTTCAATTGAAAATAACTCTTTAATGGAAAATAACTCTTCAATTGAAAATAACTCTTCAATTGAAAATAACTCTTCAATGGAAAATCACTTTTCAATTGAAAATAACTCTTCAATTGAAAATAACTCTTCAATTAAAAATAACTCTTTAATTGAAAATAACTCTTCAATGGAAAATAACCTTTCAATTGAAAATAACTCTTCAACGGAAAATAACCTTTCAATTGAAAATAACTCTTCAATGGAAAATAACTTTTCAATTGAAAATAACTCTTCAAGTGAAAGTAACTCTTCAATTGAAAATAACTCTTCAATTGAAAATAACTCTTTAATTGAAAATAACTCTTCAATGGAAAATCACCTTTCAATTGAAAATAACTCTTCAATTGAAAATAACTCTTCAATTGAAAATAACTCTTCAATTGAAAATAACTCTTCAATGGAAAATAACCTTTCAATTGAAAATAACTCTCAATCGAAAATAACTCTTCAATTGAAAATAACTCTTCAATTGAAAATAACTCTTCAATTGAAAATAACTCTTCAATGGAAAATAACTCTTCAATGGAAAATAACCTTTCAATGGAAAATAACTCTTCTATTGAAAATAACTCTTCAATTGAAAATAACTCTTCAATTGAAAATAACTCTTCAATTGAAAATAACTCTTCAATTGAAAATAACTCTTCAATTGAAAATAACTCTTCAATTGAAAATAACTCTTCAATTGAAAATAACTCTTCAATTGAAAATAACTCTTCAATTGAAAATAACTCTTCAATTGAAAATAACTCTTCAATTGAAAATAACTCTTCAATTGAAAATAACTCTTCAATTGAAAATAACTCTTCAATTGAAAATAACTCTTCAATTGAAAATAACTCTTCAATTGAAAATAACTCTTCAATTGAAAATAACTCTTCAATTGAAAATAACTCTTCAATTGAAAATAACTCTTCAATTGAAAATAACTCTTCAATGGAAAATAACTCTTCAATGAAAAATAACTCTTCGATTGAAAATAACTCTTCGATTGAAATTAACTCTTCGATTGAAAATAACTCTTCAATGGAAAATAACTCTTCAATTGAAAATAACTCTTTAATGAAAATAACTCTTCAATTGAAAATAACTATTCAATTGAAAATAACTATTCAATTGAAAATAACTCTTCAATTGAAAATAACTCTTCAATTGAAAATAACTCTTCAATTGAAAATAACTCTTCAATTGAAAATAACTCTTCAATTGAAAATAACTCTTCAATTGAAAATAACTCTTCAATTGAAAATAACTCTTCAATTGAAAATAACTCTTCAATTGAAAATAACTCTTCAATTGAAAATAACTCTTCAATTGAAAATAACTCTTCAATTGAAAATAACTCTTCAATTGAAAATAACTCTTCAATTGAAAATAACTCTTCAATTGAAAATAACTCTTCAATTGAAAATAACTCTTCAATTGAAAATAACTCTTCAATTGAAAATAACTCTTCAATGGAAAATAACTCTTCAATGAAAAATAACTCTTCAATTGAAAATAACTCTTCGATTGAAATTAACTCTTCAATTGAAAATAACTCTTCAACTGAAAATAACTCTTCGATTGAAAATAACTCTTCAATTGAAAATAACTCTTTAATGGAAAATAACTCTTCAATTGAAAATAACTCTTCAATTGAAAATAACTCTTCAATGGAAAATCACTTTTCAATTGAAAATAACTCTTCAATTGAAAATAACTCTTCAATTAAAAATAACTCTTTAATTGAAAATAACTCTTCAATGGAAAATAACCTTTCAATTGAAAATAACTCTTCAATGGAAAATAACCTTTCAATTGAAAATAACTCTTCAATGGAAAATAACTTTTCAATTGAAAATAACTCTTCAAGTGAAAGTAACTCTTCAATTGAAAATAACTCTTCAATTGAAAATAACTCTTTAATTGAAAATAACTCTTCAATGGAAAATCACCTTTCAATTGAAAATAACTCTTCAATTGAAAATAACTCTTCAATTGAAAATAACTCTTCAATTGAAAATAACTCTTCAATGGAAAATAACCTTTCAATTGAAAATAACTCTCAATCGAAAATAACTCTTCAATTGAAAATAACTCTTCAATTGAAAATAACTCTTCAATTGAAAATAACTCTTCAATGGAAAATAACTCTTCAATGGAAAATAACCTTTCAATGGAAAATAACTCTTCTATTGAAAATAACTCTTCAATTGAAAATAACTCTTCAATTGAAAATAACTCTTCAATTGAAAATAACTCTTCAATTGAAAATAACTCTTCAATTGAAAATAACTCTTCAATTGAAAATAACTCTTCAATTGAAAATAACTCTTCAATTGAAAATAACTCTTCAATTGAAAATAACTCTTCAATTGAAAATAACTCTTCAATTGAAAATAACTCTTCAATTGAAAATAACTCTTCAATTGAAAATAACTCTTCAATTGAAAATAACTCTTCAATTGAAAATAACTCTTCAATTGAAAATAACTCTTCAATTGAAAATAACTCTTCAATTGAAAATAACTCTTCAATTGAAAATAACTCTTCAATTGAAAATAACTCTTCAATTGAAAATAACTCTTCAATTGAAAATAACTCTTCAATGGAAAATAACTCTTCAATGAAAAATAACTCTTCAATTGAAAATAACTCTTCGATTGAAATTAACTCTTCGATTGAAAATAACTCTTCAATGGAAAATAACTCTTCAATGGAAAATAACTCTTTAATGAAAATAACTCTTCAATTGAAAATAACTATTCAATTGAAAATAACTCTTCAATTGAAAATAACTCTTCAATTGAAAATAACTCTTCAATTGAAAATAACTCTTCAATTGAAAATAACTCTTCAATTGAAAATAACTCTTCAATTGAAAATAACTCTTCAATTGAAAATAACTCTTCAATTGAAAATAACTCTTCAATTGAAAATAACTCTTCAATTGAAAATAACTCTTCAATTGAAAATAACTCTTCAATTGAAAATAACTCTTCAATTGAAAATAACTCTTCAATGGAAAATAACTCTTCAATGAAAAATAACTCTTCAATTGAAAATAACTCTTCGATAGAAATTAACTCTTCGATTGAAAATAACTCTTCAATGGAAAATAACTATTCAATTGAAAATAACTCTTTAATGAAAATAACTCTTCAATTGAAAATAACTATTCAATTGAAAATAACTCTTCAATTGAAAATAACTCTTCAATTTAAAATAACCCTTCGATTGAAAATAACTCTTCGATTGAAAATAACTCTTCAATGGAAAATAACTCTTCAATCGAAAATAAATCTTCAATTGAAAATAACTCTTCAACTGAAAATAACTCTTCGATTGAAAATAACTCTTCAATTGAAAATAACTCTTTAATGGAAAATAACTCTTCAATTGAAAATAACTCTTCAATTGAAAATAACTCTTCAATGGAAAATCACTTTTCAATTGAAAATAACTCTTCAATTGAAAATAACTCTTCAATTAAAAATAACTCTTTAATTGAAAATAACTCTTCAATGGAAAATAACCTTTCAATTGAAAATAACTCTTCAATGGAAAATAACCTTTCAATTGAAAATAACTCTTCAATGGAAAATAACCTTTCAATTGAAAATAACTCTTCAAGTGAAAGTAACTCTTCAATTGAAAATAACTCTTCAATTGAAAATAACTCTTTAATTGAAAATAACTCTTCAATGGAAAATCACCTTTCAATTGAAAATAACTCTTCAATTGAAAATAACTCTTCAATTGAAAATAACTCTTCAATTGAAAATAACTCTTCAATTGAAAATAACTCTTCAATGGAAAATAACCTTTCAATTGAAAATAACTCTCAATCGAAAATAACTCTTCAATTGAAAATAACTCTTCAATTGAAAATAACTCTTCAATTGAAAATAACTCTTCAATGGAAAATAACTCTTCAATGGAAAATAACCTTTCAATGGAAAATAACTCTTCAATTGAAAATAACTCTTCAATTGAAAATAACTCTTCAATTGAAAATAACTCTTCAATTGAAAATAACTCTTCAATTGAAAATAACTCTTCAATTGAAAATAACTCTTCAATTGAAAATAACTCTTCAATTGAAAATAACTCTTCAATTGAAAATAACTCTTCAATTGAAAATAACTCTTCAATTGAAAATAACTCTACAATTGAAAATAACTCTTCAATTGAAAATAACTCTTCAATTGAAAATAACTCTTCAATTGAAAATAACTCTTCAATTGAAAATAACTCTTCAATTGAAAATAACTCTTCAATTGAAAATAACTCTTCAATTGAAAATAACTCTTCAATTGAAAATAACTCTTCAATTGAAAATAACTCTTCAATGGAAAATAACTCTTCAATGAAAAATAACTCTTCAATTGAAAATAACTCTTCGATTGAAATTAACTCTTCGATTGAAAATAACTCTTCAATGGAAAATAACTCTTCAATGGAAAATAACTCTTCAATCTAAAATAACCTTTCAATTGAAAATAACTCTTCAATTGAAAGAAACTCTTCAATTGAAAATAACTCTTCAAATAACTCTTCAATTGAAAATAACTCTTCAATTGAAAATAACTCTTCAATTGAAAATAACTCTTCAATTGAAAATAACTCTTCAATTGAAAATAACTCTTCAATTGAAAATAACTCTTCAATTGAAAATAACTCTTCAATTGAAAAAAACTCTTCAATTGAAAATAACTCTTCAATTGAAAATAACTCTTCAATTGAAAATAACTCTTCAATTGAAAATAACTCTTCAATTGAAAATAACTCTTCAATTGAAAATAACTCTTCAATTGAAAATAACTCTTCAATTGAAAATAACTCTTCAATGAAAAATAACTCTTCAATTGAAAATAACTCTTCGATTGAAATTAACTCTTCGATTGAAAATAACTCTTCAATGGAAAATAACTCTTCAATCTAAAATAACCTTTCAATTGAAAATAACTCTTCAATTGAAAGAAACTCTTCAATTGAAAATAACTCTTCAAATAACTCTTCAATTGAAAATAACTCTCAATCGAAAATATCTCTTCAATTGAAAATAACTCTTAAATGGAAAATAACTCATCAATCGAAAATAACTCTCAATCGAAAATAACTCTTCAATTGAAAATAACTCTTCAATTGAAAATAACTCTTCAATTGAAATAACTCTTCAATTGAAAATAACTCTTCAATTGAAAATAACCCTTCGATTGAAAATAACTCTTCAATGGAAAATAAACTTTCAATTGAAAATATCTCTCAATCGAAAATAACTCTTCAATTGAAAATAACTCTTCAAATAACTCTTCAATTGAAAATAACTCAATTGAAAATAGCTCTTCAATTGAAAATAACTCAATTGAAAATAGCTCTTCAATTGAAAATAACTCTCAATCGAAAATAACTCTTCAATTGAAAATAACTCTTCAATTGAAAATAACTCTTCAAATAACTCTTCAATTGAAAATAACTCTTCAAATAACTCTTCAATTGAAAATAACTCAATTGAAAATAGCTCTTCAATTGAAAATAACTCAATTGAAAATAGCTCTTCAATTGAAAATAACTCTCAATCGAAAATAACTCTTCAATTGAAAATAACTCTTCAATTGAAAATAACTCTTCAATTGAAAATAACTCTTCAATGGAAAATAACTCTTCAATGAAAAATAACTCTTCAATTGAAAATAACCCTTCGATTGAAAATAACTCTTCGATTGAAAATAACTCTTCAATGGAAAATAACTCTTCAATGGAAAATAACTCTTCAATCGAAAATAACTCTTCAACTGAAAATAACTCTTCGATTGAAAATAACTCTTCAATTGAAAATAACTCTTCAATTGAAAATAACTCTTTAATGGAAAATAACTCTTCAATTGAAAATAACTCTTCGATTGAAAATAACTCTTCAATTGAAAATAACTCCTCAATTTAAAATAACCCTTCGATTGAAAATAACTCTTCGATTGAAAATAACTCTTCAATGGAAAATAAATCTTCAATTGAAAATAACTCTTCAACTGAAAATAACTCTTCGATTGAAAATAACTCTTCAATTGAAAATAACTCTTTAATGGAAAATAACTCTTTAATGGAAAATAACTCTTCAATTGAAAATAACTCTTCAATTGAAAATAACTCTTCAATGGAAAATCACTTTTCAATTGAAAATAACTCTTCAATTGAAAATAACTCTTCAATTAAAAATAACTCTTTAATTGAAAATAACTCTTCAATGGAAAATAACCTTTCAATTGAAAATAACTCTTCAATGGAAAATAACCTTTCAATTGAAAATAACTCCTCAAGTGAAAGTAACTCTTCAATTGAAAATAACTCTTCAATTGAAAATAACTCTTCAATTGAAAATAACTCTTTAATTGAAAATAACTCTTCAATGGAAAATCACCTTTCAATTGAAAATAACTCTTCAATTGAAAATAACTCTTCAATTGAAAATAACTCTTTAATTGAAAATAACTCTTCAATGGAAAATAACCTTTCAATTGAAAATAACTCTCAATCGAAAATAACTCTTCAAATAACTCTTCAATTGAAAATAACTCTTCAAATAACTCTTCAATTGAAAATAACTCTTCAAATAACTCTTCAATTGAAAATAACTCTTCAAATAACTCTTCAATTGAAAATAACTCTTCAAATAACTCTTCAATTGAAAATAACTCTTCAAATAACTCTTCAATTGAAAATAACTCTTCAAATAACTCTTCAATTGAAAATAACTCTTCAAATAACTCTTCAATTGAAAATAACTCTTCAAATAACTCTTCAATTGAAAATAACTCTTCAAATAACTCTTCAATTGAAAATAACTCTTCAAATAACTCTTCAATTGAAAATAACTCTTCAATTGAAAATAACTCTTCAAATAACTTTTCAATTGAAAATAACTCTTCAAATAACTCTTCAATTGAAAATAACTCTTCAAATAACTCTTCAATTGAAAATAACTCAATTGAAAATAGCTCTCCAATTGAAAATAACTCTCAATCGAAAATAACTCTTCAATTGAAAATAACTCTTCAATGGGAAATAACCTTTCAATGGAAAATAACTCTTCAATGGAAAATCACCTTTCAATGGAAAATCACCTTTCAATGGAAAATCACTCTTCAATGTAAAATAACTCTTCAATTGAAAATAACTCTTCAATTGAAAATAACTCTTCAATTGAAAATAACTCTTCAATTGAAAATAACTCTTCAATTGAAAATAACTCTTCAATTGAAAATAACTCTTCAATTGAAAATAACTCTTCAATTGAAAATAACTCTTCAATTGAAAATAACTCTTCAATTGAAAATAACTCTTCAATTGAAAATAACTCTTCAATTGAAAATAACTCTTCAATTGAAAATAACTCTTCAATTGAAAATAACTCTTCAATTGAAAATAACTCTTCAATTGAAAATAACTCTTCAATTGAAAATAACTCTTCAATTGAAAATAACTCATCAATTGAAAATAACTCTTCAATTGAAAATAACTCTTCAATTGAAAATAACTCTTCAATTGAAAATAACTCTTCAATTGAAAATAACTCTTCAATTGAAAATAACTCTTCAATTGAAAATAACTCTTCAATTGAAAATAACTCTTCAATTGAAAATAACTCTTCAATTGAAAATAACTCTTCAATTGAAAATAACTCTTCAATTGAAAATAACTCTTCAATTGAAAATAAATCTTCAATTGAAAATAACTCTTCAATTGAAAATAACTCTTCAATTGAAAATAACTCTTCAATTGAAAATAACTCTTCAATTGAAAATAACTCTTCAATTGAAAATAACTCTTCAATTGAAAATAACTCTTCAATTGAAAATAACTCTTCAATTGAAAATAACTCTTCAATTGAAAATAACTCTTCAATTGAAAATAACTCTTCAATTGAAAATAACTCTTCAATTGAAAATAACTCTTCAATTGAAAATAACTCTTCAATTGAAAATAACTCTTCAATTGAAAATAACTCTTCAATTGAAAATAACTCTTCAATTGAAAATAACTCTTCAATTGAAAATAACTCTTCAATTGAAAATAACTCTTCAATTGAAAATAACTCTTCAATTGAAAATAACTCTTCAATTGAAAATAACTCTTCAATTGAAAATAACTCTTCAATTGAAAATAACTCTTCAATTGAAAATAACTCTTCAATTGAAAATAACTCTTCAATTGAAAATAACTCTTCAATTGAAAATAACTCTTCAATTGAAAATAACTCTTCAATTGAAAATAACTCTTCAATTGAAAATAACTCTTCAATTGAAAATAACTCTTCAATTGAAAATAACTCTTCAATTGAAAATAACTCTTCAATTGAAAATAACTCTTCAATTGAAAATAACTCTTCAATTGAAAATAACTCTTCAATTGAAAATAACTCTTCAATTGAAAATAACTCTTCAATTGAAAATAACTCTTCAATTGAAAATAACTCTTCAATTGAAAATAACTCTTCAATTGAAAATAACTCTTCAATTGAAAATAACTCTTCAATTGAAAATAACTCTTCAATTGAAAATAACTCTTCAATTGAAAATAACTCTTCAATTGAAAATAACTCTTCAATTGAAAATAACTCTTCAATTGAAAATAACTCTTCAATTGAAAATAACTCTTCAATTGAAAATAACTCTTCAATTGAAAATAACTCTTCAATTGAAAATAACTCTTCAATTGAAAATAACTCTTCAATTGAAAATAACTCTTCAATTGAAAATAACTCTTCAATTGAAAATAACTCTTCAATTGAAAATAACTCTTCAATTGAAAATAACTCTTCAATTGAAAATAACTCTTCAATTGAAAATAACTCTTCAATTGAAAATAACTCTTCAATTGAAAATAACTCTTCAATTGAAAATAACTCTTCAATTGAAAATAACTCTTCAATTGAAAATAACTCTTCAATTGAAAATAACTCTTCAATTGAAAATAACTCTTCAATTGAAAATAACTCTTCAATTGAAAATAACTCTTCAAATGAAAATAACTCTTCAATTGAAAATAACTCTTCAAATGAAAATAACTTTTCAATTGAAAATAACTCTTCAATTGAAAATAACTCTTCAATTGAAAATAAATCTTCAATTGAAAATAACTCTTCAATTGAAAATAACTCTTCAATTGAAAATAACTCTTCAATGGAAAATAACTCTTCAATGGAAAATAACTCTTCAATGAAAAATAACTCTTCGATTGAAAATAACTCTTCGATTGAAATTATCTCTTCGATTGAAAATAACTCTTCGATGGAAAATAACTCTTCGATGGAAAATAACTCTTCAATCGAAAATAACCTTTCAATCGAAGATAACTCTTCAATCGAAAATAACTCTTCAATCGAAAATAACTCTTCAATCGAAAATAACTCTTCAATCGAAAATAACTCTTCAATCGAAAATAACTCTTCAATCGAAAATAACTCTTCAATCGAAAATAACTCTTCAAATGAAAATAACTCTTCAATTGAAAATAACTCTCAATCGAAAATAACTCTTCAATTGAAAATAACTCTTCAATTGAAAATAACTCTTCAATTGAAAATAACTCTTCAATTGAAAATAACTCTTCAATGGAAAATAACTCTTCAATGAAAAATAACTCTTCAATTGAAAATAACTATTCAATTGAAAATAACTCTTCAATTGAAAATAACTCTTCAATTTAAAATAACCCTTCGATTGAAAATAACTCTTCGATTGAAAATAACTCTTCAATGGAAAATAACTCTTCAATCGAAAATAAATCTTCAATTGAAAATAACTCTTCAACTGAAAATAACTCTTCGATTGAAAATAACTCTTCAATTGAAAATAACTCTTTAATGGAAAATAACTCTTCAATTGAAAATAACTCTTCAATTGAAAATAACTCTTCAATGGAAAATCACTTTTCAATTGAAAATAACTCTTCAATTGAAAATAACTCTTCAATTAAAAATAACTCTTTAATTGAAAATAACTCTTCAATGGAAAATAACCTTTCAATTGAAAATAACTCTTCAATGGAAAATAACCTTTCAATTGAAAATAACTCTTCAATGGAAAATAACCTTTCAATTGAAAATAACTCTTCAAGTGAAAGTAACTCTTCAATTGAAAATAACTCTTCAATTGAAAATAACTCTACAATTGAAAATAACTCTTCAATTGAAAATAACTCTTCAATTGAAAATAACTCTTCAATTGAAAATAACTCTTCAATTGAAAATAACCCTTCGATTGAAAATAACTCTTCAATGGAAAATAAACTTTCAATTGAAAATATCTCTCAATCGAAAATAACTCTTCAATTGAAAATAACTCTTCAAATAACTCTTCAATTGAAAATAACTCAATTGAAAATAGCTCTTCAATTGAAAATAACTCAATTGAAAATAACTCTCAATCGAAAATAACTCTTCAATTGAAAATAACTCTTCAATTGAAAATAACTCTTCAATTGAAAATAACTCTTCAATTGAAAATAACTCTTCAATGGAAAATAACTCTTCAATGAAAAATAACTCTTCAATTGAAAATAACTATTCAATTGAAAATAACTCTTCAATTGAAAATAACTCTTCAATTTAAAATAACCCTTCGATTGAAAATAACTCTTCGATTGAAAATAACTCTTCAATGGAAAATAACTCTTCAATCGAAAATAAATCTTCAATTGAAAATAACTCTTCAACTGAAAATAACTCTTCGATTGAAAATAACTCTTCAATTGAAAATAACTCTTTAATGGAAAATAACTCTTCAATTGAAAATAACTCTTCAATTGAAAATAACTCTTCAATGGAAAATCACTTTTCAATTGAAAATAACTCTTCAATTGAAAATAACTCTTCAATTAAAAATAACTCTTTAATTGAAAATAACTCTTCAATGGAAAATAACCTTTCAATTGAAAATAACTCTTCAATGGAAAATAACCTTTCAATTGAAAATAACTCTTCAATGGAAAATAACCTTTCAATTGAAAATAACTCTTCAAGTGAAAGTAACTCTTCAATTGAAAATAACTCTTCAATTGAAAATAACTCTTTAATTGAAAATAACTCTTCAATGGAAAATCACCTTTCAATTGAAAATAACTCTTCAATTGAAAATAACTCTTCAATTGAAAATAACTCTTTAATTGAAAATAACTCTTCAATGGAAAATAACCTTTCAATTGAAAATAACTCTCAATCGAAAATAACTCTTCAATTGAAAATAACTCTTCAATTGAAAATAACTCTTCAATGGAAAATAACTCTTCAATGGAAAATAACCTTTCAATGGAAAATAACTCTTCAATTGAAAATAACTCTTCAATTGAAAATAACTCTTCAATTGAAAATAACTCTTCAATTGAAAATAACTCTTCAATTGAAAATAACTCTTCAATTGAAAATAACTCTTCAATTGAAAATAACTCTTCAATTGAAAATAACTCTTCAATTGAAAATAACTCTTCAATTGAAAATAACTCTTCAATTGAAAATAACTCTTCAATTGAAAATAACTCTTCAATTGAAAATAACTCTTCAATTGAAAATAACTCTTCAATTGAAAATAACTCTTCAATTGAAAATAACTCTTCAATTGAAAATAACTCTTCAATTGAAAATAACTCTTCAATTGAAAATAACTCTTCAATTGAAAATAACTCTTCAATTGAAAATAACTCTTCAATGGAAAATAACTCTTCAATGGAAAATAACTCTTCAATGGAAAATAACTCTTCAATGAAAAATAACTCTTCGATTGAAAATAACTCTTCGATTGAAATTAACTCTTCGATTGAAAATAACTCTTCAATGGAAAATAACTCTTCAATGGAAAATAACTCTTCAATCTAAAATAACCTTTCAATTGAAAATAACTCTTCAATTGAAAATAACTCTTCAAATAACTCTTCAATTGAAAATAACTCTTCAATTGAAAATAACTCTTCAATTGAAAATAACTCTTCAATTGAAAATAACTCTTCAATTGAAAATAACTCTTCAATTGAAAATAACTCTTCAATTGAAAATAACTCTTCAATTGAAAATAACTCTTCAATTGAAAATAACTCTTCAATTGAAAATAACTCTTCAATTGAAAATAACTCTTCAATTGAAAATAACTCTTCAATTGAAAATAACTCTTCAATTGAAAATAACTCTTCAATTGAAAATAACTCTTCAATTGAAAATAACTCTTCAATTGAAAATAACTCTTCAATTGAAAATAACTCTTCAATTGAAAATAACTCTTCAATTGAAAATAACTCTTCAATTGAAAATAACTCTTCAATTGAAAATAACTCTTCAATTGAAAATAACTCTTCAATTGAAAATAACTCTTCAATTGAAAATAACTCTTCAATTGAAAATAACTCTTCAATTGAAAATAACTCTTCAATTGAAAATAACTCTTCAATTGAAAATAACTCTTCAATTGAAAATAACTCTTCAATTGAAAATAACTCTTCAATTGAAAATAACTCTTCAATTGAAAATAACTCTTCAATTGAAAATAACTCTTCAATTGAAAATAACTCTTCAATGGAAAATAACTCTTCAGTGAAAAATAACTCTTCAATTGAAAATAACTCTTCGATTGAAATTAACTCTTCGATTGAAAATAACTCTTCAATGGAAAATAACTCTTCAATGGAAAATAACTCTTCAATCTAAAATAACCTTTTAATTGAAAATAACTCTTCAATTGAAAGAAACTCTTCAATTGAAAATAACTCTTCAAATAACTCTTCAATTGAAAATAACTCTCAATCGAAAATATCTCTTCAATTGAAAATAACTCTTAAATGGAAAATAACTCTTCAATCGAAAATAACTCTCAATCGAAAATAACTCTTCAATTGAAAATAACTCTTCAATTGAAAATAACTCTTCAATTGAAAATAACTCTTCAATTGAAAATAACTCTTCAATTGAAAATATCTCTTCAATTGAAAATAACTCTTCAATTGAAAATAACTCTTCAATTGAAAATAACTCTTCAATTGAAAATAACTCTTCAATTGAAAATAACTCTTCAATTGAAAATAACTCTTCAATTGAAAATAACTCTTCAATTGAAAATAACTCTTCAATTGAAAATAACTCTTCAATTGAAAATAACTCTTCAATTGAAAATAACTCTTCAATTGAAAATAACTCTTCAATTGAAAATAACTCTTCAATGGAAAATAACTCTTCAATGGAAAATAACTCTTCAATGAAAAATAACTCTTCAATGAAAAATAACTCTTCAATTGAAAATAACTCTTCGATTGAAATTAATTCTTCGATTGAAAATAACTCTTCAATGGAAAATAACTCTTCAATGGAAAATAACTCTTCAATCTAAAATAACCTTTCAATTGAAAATAACTCTTCAATTGAAACTCTTCAATTGAAAATAACTCTTCAAATAACTCTTCAATTGAAAATAACTCTTCAATTGAAAATAACTCTTCAATTGAAAATAACTCTTCAATTGAAAATAACTCTTCAATTGAAAATAACTCTTCAATTGAAAATAACTCTTCAATTGAAAATAACTCTTCAATTGAAAATAACTCTTCAATTGAAAATAACTCTTCAATTGAAAATAACTCTTCAATTGAAAATAACTCTTCAATTGAAAATAACTCTTCAATTGAAAATAACTCTTCAATTGAAAATAACCCTTCGATTGAAAATAACCCTTCGATTGAAAATAACTCTTCAATGGAAAATAAACTTTCAATTGAAAATATCTCTCAATCGAAAATAACTCTTCAAATAACTCTTCAATTGAAAATAACTCTTCAAATAACTCTTCAATTGAAAATAACTCAATTGAAAATAGCTCTTCAATTGAAAATAACTCAATTTAAAATAGCTCTTCAATTGAAAATAACTCTCAATCGAAAATAACTCTTCAATTGAAAATAACTCTTCAATTGAAATAACTCTTCAATTGAAAATAACTCTTCAATTGAAAATAACTCTTCAATGGAAAATAACTCTTCAATGAAAAATAACTCTTCAATTGAAAATAACCCTTCGATTGAAAATAACTCTTTAATGGAAAATAACTCTTCAATGGAAAATCACCTTTCAATTGAAAATAACTCTTCAATTGAAAATAACTCTTCAATTGAAAATAACTCTTCAATTGAAAATAACTCTTCAACTGAAAATAACTCTTCGATTGAAAATAACTCTTCAATTGAAAATAACTCTTCAATTGAAAATAATTCTTTAATGGAAAATAACTCTTCAATTGAAAATAACTATTCAATTGAAAATAACTCTTCAATTGAAAATAACTCTTCAATTTAAAATAACCCTTCGATTGAAAATAACTCTTCGATTGAAAATAACTCTTCAATGGAAAATAACTCTTCAATCGAAAATAAATCTTCAAATAACTCTTCAATTGAAAATAACTCTTCAAATAACTCTTCAATTGAAAATAACTCTTCAAATAACTCTTCAATTGAAAATAACTCTTCAAATAACTCTTCAATTGAAAATAACTCTTCAAATAACTCTTCAATTGAAAATAACTCTTCAAATAACTCTTCAATTGAAAATAACTCTTCAATTGGAAATAACTCTTCAAATAACTTTTCAATTGAAAATAACTCTTCAAATAACTTTTCAATTGAAAATAACTCTTCAAATAACTTTTCAATTGAAAATAACTCTTCAAATAACTCTTCAATTGAAAATAACTCTTCAAATAACTCTTCAATTGAAAATAACTCAATTGAAAATAGCTCTCCAATTGAAAATAACTCTTCAATTGAAAATAACTCTTCAATTGAAAATAACTCTTTAATTGAAAATAACTCTTCAATGGAAAATCACCTTTCAATTGAAAATAACTCTTCAATTGAAAATAAGTCTTCAATTGAAAATAACTCTTTAATTGAAAATAACTCTTCAATGGAAAATAACCTTTCAATTGAAAATAACTCTCAATCGAAAATAACTCTTCAATTGAAAATAACTCTTCAATTGAAAATAACTCTTCAATTGAAAATAACTCTTCAATTGAAAATAACTCTTCAATTGAAAATAACTCTTCAATTGAAAATAACTCTTCAATTGAAAATAACTCTTCAATTGAAAATAACTCTTCAATTGAAAATAACTCTTCAATTGAAAATAACTCTTCAATTGAAAATAACTCTTCAATTGAAAATAACTCTTCAATTGAAAATAACTCTTCAATTGAAAATAACTCTTCAATTGAAAATAACTCTTCAATTGAAAATAACTCTTCAATTGAAAATAACTCTTCAATTGAAAATAACTCTTCAATTGAAAATAACTCTTCAATTGAAAATAACTCTTCAATTGAAAATAACTCTTCAATTGAAAATAACTCTTCAATTGAAAATAACTCTTCAATTGAAAATAACTCTTCAATTGAAAATAACTCTTCAATTGAAAATAACTCTTCAATTGAAAATAACTCTTCAATTGAAAATAACTCTTCAATTGAAAATAACTCTTCAATTGAAAATAACTCTTCAATTGAAAATAACCCTTCGATTGAAAATAACTCTTCGATTGAAAATAACTCTTCAATGGAAAATAACTCTTCAATCGAAAATAAATCTTCAAATAACTCTTCAATTGAAAATAACTCTTCAAATAACTCTTCAATTGAAAATAACTCTTCAAATAACTCTTCAATTGAAAATAACTCTTCAAATAACTCTTCAATTGAAAATAACTCTTCAAATAACTCTTCAATTGAAAATAACTCTTCAAATAACTCTTCAATTGAAAATAACTCTTCAATTGGAAATAACTCTTCAATTGAAAATAACTCTTCAAATAACTTTTCAATTGAAAATAACTCTTCAAATAACTCTTCAATTGAAAATAACTCTTCAAATAACTCTTCAATTGAAAATAACTCAATTGAAAATAGCTCTCCAATTGAAAATAACTCTTCAATTGAAAATAACTCTTCAATTGAAAATAACTCTTTAATTGAAAATAACTCTTCAATGGAAAATCACCTTTCAATTGAAAATAACTCTTCAATTGAAAATAAGTCTTCAATTGAAAATAACTCTTTAATTGAAAATAACTCTTCAATGGAAAATAACCTTTCAATTGAAAATAACTCTCAATCGAAAATAACTCTTCAATTGAAAATAACTCTTCAATTGAAAATAACTCTTCAATTGAAAATAACTCTTCAATTGAAAATAACTCTTCAATTGAAAATAACTCTTCAATTGAAAATAACTCTTCAATTGAAAATAACTCTTCAATTGAAAATAACTCTTCAATTGAAAATAACTCTTCAATTGAAAATAACTCTTCAATTGAAAATAACTCTTCAATTGAAAATAACTCTTCAATTGAAAATAACTCTTCAATTGAAAATAACTCTTCAATTGAAAATAACTCTTCAATTGAAAATAACTCTTCAATTGAAAATAACTCTTCAATTGAAAATAACTCTTCAATTGAAAATAACTCTTCAATTGAAAATAACTCTTCAATTGAAAATAACTCTTCAATTGAAAATAACTCTTCAATTGAAAATAACTCTTCAATTGAAAATAACTCTTCAATTGAAAATAACTCTTCAATTGAAAATAACTCTTCAATTGAAAATAACTCTTCAATTGAAAATAACTCTTCAATTGAAAATAACTCTTCAATTGAAAATAACTCTTCAATTGAAAATAACTCTTCAATTGAAAATAACTCTTCAATTGAAAATAACTCTTCAATTGAAAATAACTCTTCAATTGAAAATAACTCTTCAATTGAAAATAACTCTTCAATTGAAAATAACTCTTCAATTGAAAATAACTCTTCAATTGAAAATAACTCTTCAATTGAAAATAACTCTCAATCGAAAATAACCTTTCAATTGAAAATAACTCTTCAATGGAAAATCACCTTTCAATTGAAAATAACTCTCAATCGAAAATAACCTTTCAATTGAAAATAACTCTTCAATGGAAAATCACCTTTCAATTGAAAATAACTCTTCAATTGAAAATAACTCTTCAATTGAAAATAACTCTTTAATTGAAAATAACTCTTCAATGGAAAATAACCTTTCAATTGAAAATAACTCTCAATCGAAAATAACTCTTCAATTGAAAATAACTCTTCAATTGAAAATAACTCTTCAATTGAAAATAACTCTTCAATTGAAAATAACTCTCAATCGAAAATAACCTTTCAATTGAAAATAACTCTTCAATGGAAAATCACCTTTCAATTGAAAATAACTCTTCAATTGAAAATAACTCTTCAATTGAAAATAACTCTTTAATTGAAAATAACTCTTCAATGGAAAATAACCTTTCAATTGAAAATAACTCTCAATCGAAAATAACTCTTCAATTGAAAATAACTCTTCAATTGAAAATAACTCTTCAATTGAAAATAAATCTTCAATGGAAAATAACCTTTCAATTGAAAATAACTCTTCAATTGAAAATAACTCTTCAATGGAAAATCACCTTTCAATTGAAAATAACTCTTCAATTGAAAATAACTCTTCAATTGAAAATAACTCTTCAATTGAAAATAACTCTTCAATTGAAAATAACTCTTCAATTGAAAATAACTCTTCAATTGAAAATAACTCTTCAATTGAAAATAACTCTTCAATTGAAAATAACTCTTCAATTGAAAATAACTCTTCAATTGAAAATAACTCTTCAATTGAAAATAACTCTTCAATTGAAAATAACTCTTCAATTGAAAATAACTCTTCAATTGAAAATAACTCTTCAATTGAAAATAACTCTTCAATTGAAAATAACTCTTCAATTGAAAATAACTCTTCAATTGAAAATAACTCTTCAATTGAAAATAACTCTTCAATTGAAAATAACTCTTCAATTGAAAATAACTCTTCAATTGAAAATAACTCTTCAATTGAAAATAACTCTTCAATTGAAAATAACTCTTCAATTGAAAATAACTCTTCAATTGAAAATAGCTCTTCAATTGAAAATAACTCTTCAATTGAAAATAACTCTTCAATGGAAAATAACTCTTCAATTGAAAATAACTCTTCAATTGAAAATAACTCTTCAATTGAAAATAACTCTTCAATTGAAAATAACTCTTCAATTGAAAATAACTCTTCAATTGAAAATAACTCTTCAATTGAAAATAACTCTTCAATTGAAAATAACTCTTCAATTGAAAATAAGTCTTCAATTGAAAATAACTCTTTAATGGAAAATAACTCTTCAATGGAAAATAACCTTTCAATTGAAAATAACTCTCAATCGAAAATAACTCTTCAATCGAAAATAACTCTTCAATTGAAAATAACTCTTCAATTGAAAATAACTCTTCAATTGAAAATAACTCTTCAATTGAAAATAACTCTTCAATTGAAAATAACTCTTCAATTGAAAATAACTCTTCAATTGAAAATAACTCTTCAATTGAAAATAACTCTTCAATTGAAAATAACTCTTCAATTGAAAATAACTCTTCAATTGAAAATAACTCTTCAATTGAAAATAACTCTTCAATTGAAAATAACTCTTCAATTGAAAATAACTCTTCAATTGAAAATAACTCTTCAATTGAAAATAACTCTTCAATTGAAAATAACTCTTCAATTGAAAATAACTCTTCAATTGAAAATAACTCTTCAATTGAAAATAACTCTTCAATTGAAAATAACTCTTCAATTGAAAATAACTCTTCAATTGAAAATAACTCTTCAATTGAAAATAACTCTTCAATTGAAAATAACTCTTCAATTGAAAATAACTCTTCAATTGAAAATAACTCTTCAATTGAAAATAACTCTTCAATTGAAAATAACTCTTCAATTGAAAATAACTCTTCAATTGAAAATAACTCTTCAATTGAAAATAACTCTTCAATTGAAAATAACTCTCAATCGAAAATAACCTTTCAATTGAAAATAACTCTTCAATGGAAAATCACCTTTCAATTGAAAATAACTCTCAATCGAAAATAACCTTTCAATTGAAAATAACTCTTCAATGGAAAATCACCTTTCAATTGAAAATAACTCTTCAATTGAAAATAACTCTTCAATTGAAAATAACTCTTTAATTGAAAATAACTCTTCAATGGAAAATAACCTTTCAATTGAAAATAACTCTCAATCGAAAATAACTCTTCAATTGAAAATAACTCTTCAATTGAAAATAACTCTTCAATTGAAAATAACTCTTCAATTGAAAATAACTCTCAATCGAAAATAACCTTTCAATTGAAAATAACTCTTCAATGGAAAATCACCTTTCAATTGAAAATAACTCTTCAATTGAAAATAACTCTTCAATTGAAAATAACTCTTTAATTGAAAATAACTCTTCAATGGAAAATAACCTTTCAATTGAAAATAACTCTCAATCGAAAATAACTCTTCAATTGAAAATAACTCTTCAATTGAAAATAACTCTTCAATTGAAAATAAATCTTCAATGGAAAATAACCTTTCAATTGAAAATAACTCTTCAATTGAAAATAACTCTTCAATGGAAAATCACCTTTCAATTGAAAATAACTCTTCAATTGAAAATAACTCTTCAATTGAAAATAACTCTTCAATTGAAAATAACTCTTCAATTGAAAATAACTCTTCAATTGAAAATAACTCTTCAATTGAAAATAACTCTTCAATTGAAAATAACTCTTCAATTGAAAATAACTCTTCAATTGAAAATAACTCTTCAATTGAAAATAACTCTTCAATTGAAAATAACTCTTCAATTGAAAATAACTCTTCAATTGAAAATAACTCTTCAATTGAAAATAACTCTTCAATTGAAAATAACTCTTCAATTGAAAATAACTCTTCAATTGAAAATAACTCTTCAATTGAAAATAACTCTTCAATTGAAAATAACTCTTCAATTGAAAATAACTCTTCAATTGAAAATAACTCTTCAATTGAAAATAACTCTTCAATTGAAAATAGCTCTTCAATTGAAAATAACTCTTCAATTGAAAATAACTCTTCAATGGAAAATAACTCTTCAATTGAAAATAACTCTTCAATTGAAAATAACTCTTCAATTGAAAATAACTCTTCAATTGAAAATAACTCTTCAATTGAAAATAACTCTTCAATTGAAAATAACTCTTCAATTGAAAATAACTCTTCAATTGAAAATAACTCTTCAATTGAAAATAACTCTTCAATTGAAAATAACTCTTCAATTGAAAATAACTCTTCAATTGAAAATAACTCTTCAATTGAAAATAACTCTCAATCGAAAATAACCTTTCAATTGAAAATAACTCTTCAATGGAAAATCACCTTTCAATTGAAAATAACTCTTCAATTGAAAATAACTCTTCAATTGAAAATAACTCTTTAATTGAAAATAACTCTTCAATGGAAAATAACCTTTCAATTGAAAATAACTCTCAATCGAAAATAACTCTTCAATTGAAAATAACTCTTCAATTGAAAATAACTCTTCAATTGAAAATAACTCTTCAATGGAAAATAACCTTTCAATTGAAAATAACTCTTCAATTGAAAATAACTCTTCAATGGAAAATCACCTTTCAATTGAAAATAACTCTTCAATTGAAAATAACTCTTCAATTGAAAATAACTCTTCAATTGAAAATAACTCTTCAATTGAAAATAACTCTTCAATTGAAAATAACTCTTCAATTGAAAATAACTCTTCAATTGAAAATAACTCTTCAATTGAAAATAACTCTTCAATTGAAAATAACTCTTCAATTGAAAATAACTCTTCAATTGAAAATAACTCTTCAATTGAAAATAACTCTTCAATTGAAAATAACTCTTCAATTGAAAATAACTCTTCAATTGAAAATAACTCTTCAATTGAAAATAACTCTTCAATTGAAAATAACTCTTCAATTGAAAATAACTCTTCAATTGAAAATAACTCTTCAATTGAAAATAGCTCTTCAATTGAAAATAACTCTTCAATTGAAAATAACTCTTCAATGGAAAATAACTCTTCAATGGAAAATAACTCTTCAATGGAAAATAACTCTTCAATTGAAAATAACTCTTCAATTGAAAATAACTCTTCAATTGAAAATAACTCTTCAATTGAAAATAACTCTTCAATTGAAAATAACTCTTCAATTGAAAATAACTCTTCAATTGAAAATAACTCTTCAATTGAAAATAACTCTTCAATTGAAAATAACTCTTCAATTGAAAATAACTCTTCAATTGAAAATAACTCTTCAATTGAAAATAACTCTTCAATTGAAAATAACTCTTCAATTGAAAATAACTCTTCAATTGAAAATAACTCTTCAATTGAAAATAACTCTTCAATTGAAAATAACTCTTCAATTGAAAATAACTCTTCAATTGAAAATAACTCTTCAATTGAAAATAACTCTTCAATTGAAAATAACTCTTCAATTGAAAATAACTCTTCAATTGAAAATAACTCTTCAATTGAAAATAACTCTTCAATTGAAAATAACTCTTCAATTGAAAATAACTCTTCAATTGAAAATAACTCTTCAATTGAAAATAACTCTTCAATTGAAAATAACTCTTCAATTGAAAATAACTCTTCAATTGAAAATAACTCTTCAATTGAAAATAACTCTTCAATTGAAAATAACTCTTCAATGGAAAATAACTCTTCAATGAAAAATAACTCTTCAATTGAAAATAACTCTTCGATTGAAATTAACTCTTCGATTGAAAATAACTCTTCAATGGAAAATAACTCTTCAATGGAAAATAACTCTTCAATCTAAAATAACCTTTCAATTGAAAATAACTCTTCAATTGAAAGAAACTCTTCAATTGAAAATAACTCTTCAAATAACTCTTCAATTGAAAATAACTCTTCAATTGAAAATAACTCTTCAATTGAAAATAACTCTTCAATTGAAAATAACTCTTCAATTGAAAATAACTCTTCAATTGAAAATAACTCTTCAATTGAAAATAACTCTTCAATTGAAAATAACTCTTCAATTGAAAATAACTCTTCAATTGAAAATAACTCTTCAATTGAAAATAACTCTTCAATTGAAAATAACTCTTCAATTGAAAATAACTCTCAATCGAAAATAACCTTTCAATTGAAAATAACTCTTCAATGGAAAATCACCTTTCAATTGAAAATAACTCTTCAATTGAAAATAACTCTTCAATTGAAAATAACTCTTTAATTGAAAATAACTCTTCAATGGAAAATAACCTTTCAATTGAAAATAACTCTCAATCGAAAATAACTCTTCAATTGAAAATAACTCTTCAATTGAAAATAACTCTTCAATTGAAAATAACTCTTCAATGGAAAATAACCTTTCAATTGAAAATAACTCTTCAATTGAAAATAACCTTTCAATTGAAAATAACTCTTCAATGGAAAATCACCTTTCAATTGAAAATAACTCTTCAATTGAAAATAACTCTTCAATTGAAAATAACTCTTCAATTGAAAATAACTCTTCAATTGAAAATAACTCTTCAATTGAAAATAACTCTTCAATGGAAAATAACTCTTCAATGAAAAATAACTCTTCAATTGAAAATAACCCTCCGATTGAAAATAACTCTTCAATGGAAAATAACTCTTCAATGGAAAATAACTCTTCAATCGAAAATAACTCTTCAACTGAAAATAACTCTTCAATGGAAAATAACTCTTCAATCGAAAATAACTCTTCAACTGAAAATAACTCTTCGATTGAAAATAACTCTTAAATTGAAAATAACTCTTCAATTGAAAATAACTCTTTAATGAAAATAACTCTTCAATTGAAAATAACTATTCAATTGAAAATAACTCTTCAATTGAAAATAACTCTTCAATTTAAAATAACCCTTCGATTGAAAATAACTCTTCGATTGAAAATAACTCTTCAATGGAAAATAACTCTTCAATCGAAAATAAATCTTCAATTGAAAATAACTCTTCGATTGAAAATAACTCTTCAATTGAAAATAACTCTTTAATGGAAAATAACTCTTCAATTGAAAATAACTCTTTAATGGAAAATAACTCTTCAATTGAAAATAACTCTTCAATTGAAAATAACTCTTCAATGGAAAATCACTTTTCAATTGAAAATAACTCTTCAATTGAAAATAACTCTTCAATTAAAAATAACTCTTTAATTGAAAATAACTCTTCAATGGAAAATAACCTTTCAATTGAAAATAACTCTTCAATGGAAAATAACCTTTCAATTGAAAATAACTCTTCAATGGAAAATAACCTTTCAATTGAAAATAACTCTTCAAGTGAAAGTAACTCTTCAATTGAAAATAACTCTTCAATTGAAAATAACTCTTTAATTGAAAATAACTCTTTAATTGAAAATAACTCTTCAATGGAAAATCACCTTTCAATTGAAAATAACTCTTCAATTGAAAATAACTCTTCAATTGAAAATAACTCTTCAATGGAAAATAACCTTTCAATTGAAAATAACTCTCAATAGAAAATAACTCTTCAATAGAAAATAACTCTTCAATTGAAAATAACTCTTCAATTGAAAATAACTCTTCAATTGAAAATAACTCTTCAATGGAAAATAACTCTTCAATGGAAAATAACCTTTCAATGGAAAATAACTCTTCAATTGAAAATAACTCTTCAATTGAAAATAACTCTTCAATTGAAAATAACTCTTCAATTGAAAATAACTCTTCAATTGAAAATAACTCTTCAATTGAAAATAACTCTTCAATTGAAAATAACTCTTCAATTGAAAATAACTCTTCAATTGAAAATAACTCTTCAATTGAAAATAACTCTTCAATTGAAAATAACTCTTCAATTGAAAATAACTCTTCAATTGAAAATAACTTCAATTGAAAATAACTCTTCAATTGAAAATAACTCTTCAATTGAAAATAACTCTTCAATTGAAAATAACTCTTCAATTGAAAATAACTCTTCAATTGAAAATAACTCTTCAATTGAAAATAACTCTTCAATGGAAAATAACTCTTCAATGAAAAATAACTCTTCAATTGAAAATAACTCTTCGATTGAAATTAACTCTTCGATTGAAAATAACTCTTCAATGGAAAATAACTCTTCAATTGAAAATAACTCTTTAATGAAAATAACTCTTCAATTGAAAATAACTATTCAATTGAAAATAACTATTCAATTGAAAATAACTATTCAATTGAAAATAACTATTCAATTGAAAATAACTATTCAATTGAAAATAACTCTTCAATTGAAAATAACTCTTCAATTTAAAATAACCCTTCGATTGAAAATAACTCTTCGATTGAAAATAACTCTTCAATGGAAAATAACTCTTCAATCGAAAATAAATCTTCAATTGAAAATAACTCTTCAACTGAAAATAACTCTTCGATTGAAAATAACTCTTCAATTGAAAATAACTCTTTAATGGAAAATAACTCTTCAATTGAAAATAACTCTTCAATTGAAAATAACTCTTCAATGGAAAATCACTTTTCAATTGAAAATAACTCTTCAATTGAAAATAACTCTTCAATTAAAAATAACTCTTTAATTGAAAATAACTCTTCAATGGAAAATAACCTTTCAATTGAAAATAACTCTTCAATGGAAAATAACCTTTCAATTGAAAATAACTCTTCAATGGAAAATAACCTTTCAATTGAAAATAACTCTTCAAGTGAAAGTAACTCTTCAATTGAAAATAACTCTTCAATTGAAAATAACTCTTTAATTGAAAATAACTCTTCAATGGAAAATAACTCTTCAATTGAAAATAACTCTTCAATTGAAAATAACTCTTCAATGGAAAATAACCTTTCAATTGAAAATAACTCTCAATCGAAAATAACTCTTCAATTGAAAATAACTCTTCAATTGAAAATAACTCTTCAATTGAAAATAACTCTTCAATGGAAAATAACTCTTCAATGGAAAATAACCTTTCAATGGAAAATAACTCTTCAATTGAAAATAACTCTTCAATTGAAAATAACTCTTCAATTGAAAATAACTCTTCAATTGAAAATAACTCTTCAATTGAAAATAACTCTTCAATTGAAAATAACTCTTCAATTGAAAATAACTCTTCAATTGAAAATAACTCTTCAATTGAAAATAACTCTTCAATTGAAAATAACTCTTCAATTGAAAATAACTCTTCAATTGAAAATAACTCTTCAATTGAAAATAACTCTTCAATTGAAAATAACTCTTCAATTGAAAATAACTCTTCAATTGAAAATAACTCTTCAATGGAAAATAACTCTTCAATTGAAAATAACTCTTCGATTGAAATTAACTCTTCGATTGAAAATAACTCTTCAATGGAAAATAACTCTTCAATGGAAAATAACTCTTCAATCTAAAATAACCTTTCAATTGAAAATAACTCTTCAATTGAAAGAAACTCTTCAATTGAAAATAACTCTTCAAATAACTCTTCAATTGAAAATAACTCTTCAATTGAAAATAACTCTTCAATTGAAAATAACTCTTCAATTGAAAATAACTCTTCAATTGAAAATAACTCTTCAATTGAAAATAACTCTTCAATGAAAAATAACTCTTCAATTGAAAATAACTCTTCGATTGAAATTAACTCTTCGATTGAAAATAACTCTTCAATGGAAAATAACTCTTCAATCTAAAATAACCTTTCAATTGAAAATAACTCTTCAATTGAAAGAAACTCTTCAATTGAAAATAACTCTTCAAATAACTCTTCAATTGAAAATAACTCTCAATCGAAAATATCTCTTCAATTGAAAATAACTCTTAAATGGAAAATAACTCATCAATCGAAAATAACTCTCAATCGAAAATAACTCTTCAATTGAAAATAACTCTTCAATTGAAAATAACTCTTCAATTGAAATAACTCTTCAATTGAAAATAACTCTTCAATTGAAAATAACCCTTCGATTGAAAATAACTCTTCAATGGAAAATAAACTTTCAATTGAAAATATCTCTCAATCGAAAATAACTCTTCAAATAACTCTTCAATTGAAAATAACTCTTCAAATAACTCTTCAATTGAAAATAACTCAATTGAAAATAGCTCTTCAATTGAAAATAACTCAATTGAAAATAGCTCTTCAATTGAAAATAACTCTCAATCGAAAATAACTCTTCAATTGAAAATAACTCTTCAATTGAAAATAACTCTTCAATTGAAAATAACTCTTCAATGGAAAATAACTCTTCAATGAAAAATAACTCTTCAATTGAAAATAACCCTTCGATTGAAAATAACTCTTCGATTGAAAATAACTCTTCAATGGAAAATAACTCTTCAATGGAAAATAACTCTTCAATCGAAAATAACTCTTCAACTGAAAATAACTCTTCGATTGAAAATAACTCTTCAATTGAAAATAACTCTTCAATTGAAAATAACTCTTTAATGGAAAATAACTCTTCAATTGAAAATAACTCTTCGATTGAAAATAACTCTTCAATTGAAAATAACTCTTCAATTTAAAATAACCCTTCGATTGAAAATAACTCTTCGATTGAAAATAACTCTTCAATGGAAAATAAATCTTCAATTGAAAATAACTCTTCAACTGAAAATAACTCTTCGATTGAAAATAACTCTTCAATTGAAAATAACTCTTTAATGGAAAATAACTCTTTAATGGAAAATAACTCTTCAATTGAAAATAACTCTTCAATTGAAAATAACTCTTCAATGGAAAATCACTTTTCAATTGAAAATAACTCTTCAATTGAAAATAACTCTTCAATTAAAAATAACTCTTTAATTGAAAATAACTCTTCAATGGAAAATAACCTTTCAATTGAAAATAACTCTTCAATGGAAAATAACCTTTCAATTGAAAATAACTCTTCAACTGAAAATAACTCTTCGATTGAAAATAACTCTTCAATTGAAAATAACTCTTTAATGGAAAATAACTCTTCAATTGAAAATAACTCTTCAATTGAAAATAACTCTTTAATTGAAAATAACTCTTCAATGGAAAATCACCTTTCAATTGAAAATAACTCTTCAATTGAAAATAACTCTTCAATTGAAAATAACTCTTTAATTGAAAATAACTCTTCAATGGAAAATAACCTTTCAATTGAAAATAACTCTCAATCGAAAATAACTCTTCAAATAACTCTTCAATTGAAAATAACTCTTCAAATAACTCTTCAATTGAAAATAACTCTTCAAATAACTCTTCAATTGAAAATAACTCTTCAAATAACTCTTCAATTGAAAATAACTCTTCAAATAACTCTTCAATTGAAAATAACTCTTCAAATAACTCTTCAATTGAAAATAACTCTTCAAATAACTCTTCAATTGAAAATAACTCTTCAAATAACTCTTCAATTGAAAATAACTCTTCAATTGAAAATAACTCTTCAAATAACTTTTCAATTGAAAATAACTCTTCAAATAACTCTTCAATTGAAAATAACTCTTCAAATAACTCTTCAATTGAAAATAACTCTTCAAATAACTCTTCAATTGAAAATAACTCAATTGAAAATAGCTCTCCAATTGAAAATAACTCTCAATCGAAAATAACTCTTCAATTGAAAATAACTCTTCAATGGGAAATAACCTTTCAATGGAAAATAACTCTTCAATGGAAAATCACCTTTCAATGGAAAATCACTCTTCAATTGAAAATAACTCTTCAATTGAAAATAACTCTTCAATTGAAAATAACTCTTCAATTGAAAATAACTCTTCAATTGAAAATAACTCTTCAATTGAAAATAACTCTTCAATTGAAAATAACTCTTCAATTGAAAATAACTCTTCAATTGAAAATAACTCTTCAATTGAAAATAACTCTTCAATTGAAAATAACTCTTCAAATGAAAATAACTCTTCAATTGAAAATAACTCTTCAATTGAAAATAACTCTTCAATTGAAAATAAATCTTCAATTGAAAATAACTCTTCAATTGAAAATAACTCTTCAATTGAAAATAACTCTTCAATTGAAAATAACTCTTCAATTGAAAATAACTCTTCAATTGAAAGTAACTCTTCAATTGAAAATAACTCTTCAATTGAAAATAACTCTTCAAATGAAAATAACTCTTCAATTGAAAATAACTCTTCAATTGAAAATAACTCTTCAATTGAAAATAACTCTTCAATTGAAAATAACTCTTCAATTGAAAATAACTCTTCAATTGAAAATAACTCTTCAATTGAAAATAACTCTTCAATTGAAAATAACTCTTCAATTGAAAATAACTCTTCAATTGAAAATAACTCTTCAATTGAAAATAACTCTTCAATTGAAAATAACTCTTCAATTGAAAATAACTCTTCAATTGAAAATAACTCTTCAATTGAAAATAACTCTTCAATTGAAAATAACTCTTCAATTGAAAATAACTCTTCAATTGAAAATAACTCTTCAATTGAAAATAACTCTTCAAATGAAAATAACTCTTCAATTGAAAATAACTTTTCAATTGAAAATAACTCTTCAATTGAAAATAACTCTTCAATTGAAAATAACTCTTCAATTGAAAATAACTCTTCAATTGAAAATAACTCTTCAATTGAAAATAACTCTTCAATGGAAAATAACTCTTCAATGGAAAATAACTCTTCAATGAAAAATAACTCTTCGATTGAAAATAACTCTTCGATTGAAATTATCTCTTCGATTGAAAATAACTCTTCGATGGAAAATAACTCTTCGATGGAAAATAACTCTTCAATCGAAAATAACCTTTCAATCGAAGATAACTCTTCAATCGAAAATAACTCTTCAATCGAAAATAACTCTTCAATCGAAAATAACTCTTCAATCGAAAATAACTCTTCAATCGAAAATAACTCTTCAATCGAAAATAACTCTTCAATCGAAAATAACTCTTCAATCGAAAATAACTCTTCAATCGAAAATAACTCTTCAATCGAAAATAACTCTTCAATCGAAAATAACTCTTCAATCGAAAATAACTCTTCAATCGAAAATAACTCTTCAATCGAAAATAACTCTTCAATCGAAAATAACTCTTTAATGGAAAATAACTCTTTAATGGAAAATAACTCTTCAATTGAAAATAACTCTTCAATTGAAAATAACTCTTCAATGGAAAATCACTTTTCAATTGAAAATAACTCTTCAATTGAAAATAACTCTTCAATTAAAAATAACTCTTTAATTGAAAATAACTCTTCAATGGAAAATAACCTTTCAATTGAAAATAACTCTTCAATGGAAAAT
This sequence comes from Odiellus spinosus, assembly GCA_963920705.1. Classification (NCBI taxonomy): domain Eukaryota; kingdom Metazoa; phylum Arthropoda; class Arachnida; order Opiliones; family Phalangiidae; genus Odiellus; species Odiellus spinosus. Next base: position 28,633,948 of record OY987226.1, read on the forward strand.
AACCTTTCAATTGAAAATAACTCTTCAACTGAAAATAACTCTTCGATTGAAAATAACTCTTCAATTGAAAATAACTCTTTAATGGAAAATAACTCTTCAATTGAATATAACTCTTCAATTGAAAATAACTCTTTAATTGAAAATAACTCTTCAATGGAAAATCACCTTTCAATTGAAAATAACTCTTCAATTGAAAATAACTCTTCAATTGAAAATAACTCTTTAATTGAAAATAACTCTTCAATGGAAAATAACCTTTCAATTGAAAATAACTCTCAATCGAAAATAACTCTTCAAATAACTCTTCAATTGAAAATAACTCTTCAAATAACTCTTCAATTGAAAATAACTCTTCAAATAACTCTTCAATTGAAAATAACTCTTCAAATAACTCTTCAATTGAAAATAACTCTTCAAATAACTCTTCAATTGAAAATAACTCTTCAAATAACTCTTCAATTGAAAATAACTCTTCAAATAACTCTTCAATTGAAAATAACTCTTCAAATAACTATTCAATTGAAAATAACTCTTCAAATAACTCTTCAATTGAAAATAACTCTTCAATTGAAAATAACTCTTCAAATAACTTTTCAATTGAAAATAACTCTTCAAATAACTCTTCAATTGAAAATAACTCTTCAAATAACTCTTCAATTGAAAATAACTCTTCAAATAACTCTTCAATTGAAAATAACTCAATTGAAAATAGCTCTCCAATTGAAAATAACTCTCAATCGCAAAATAACTCTTCAATTGAAAATAACTCTTCAATGGGAAATAACCTTTCAATGGAAAATAACTCTTCAATGGAAAATCACCTTTCAATGGAAAATCACTCTTCAATTGAAAATCACTCTTCAATTGAAAATAACTCTTCAATTGAAAATAACTCTTCAATTGAAAATAACTCTTCAATTGAAAATAACTCTTCAATTGAAAATAACTCTTCAATTGAAAATAACTCTTCAATTGAAAATAACTCTTCAATTGAAAATAACTCTTCAATTGAAAATAACTCTTCAATTGAAAATAACTCTTCAATTGAAAATAACTCTTCAATTGAAAATAACTCTTCAATTGAAAATAACTCTTCAATTGAAAATAACTCTTCAATTGAAAATAACTCTTCAATTGAAAATAACTCTTCAATTGAAAATAACTCTTCAATTGAAAATAACTCTTCAATTGAAAATAACTCTTCAATTGAAAATAACTCTTCAATTGAAAATAACTCTTCAATTGAAAATAACTCTTCAATTGAAAATAACTCTTCAATTGAAAATAACTCTTCAATTGAAAATAACTCTTCAATTGAAAATAACTCTTCAATTGAAAATAACTCTTCAATTGAAAATAACTCTTCAATTGAAAATAACTCTTCAATTGAAAATAACTCTTCAATTGAAAATAACTCTTCAATTGAAAATAACTCTTCAATTGAAAATAACTCTTCAATTGAAAATAACTCTTCAAATGAAAATAACTCTTCAATTGAAAATAACTCTTCAATTGAAAATAACTCTTCAATTGAAAATAAATCTTCAATTGAAAATAACTCTTCAATTGAAAATAACTCTTCAATTGAAAATAACTCTTCAATTGAAAATAACTCTTCAATTGAATATAACTCTTCAATTGAAAGTAACTCTTCAATTGAAAATAACTCTTCAATTGAAAATAACTCTTCAATTGAAAATAACTCTTCAATTGAAAATAACTCTTCAATTGAAAATAACTCTTCAATTGAAAATAACTCTTCAATTGAAAATAACTCTTCAATTGAAAATAACTCTTCAATTGAAAATAACTCTTCAATTGAAAATAACTCTTCAATTGAAAATAACTCTTCAATTGAAAATAACTCTTCAATTGAAAATAACTCTTCAATTGAAAATAACTCTTCAATTGAAAATAACTCTTCAATTGAAAATAACTCTTCAATTGAAAATAACTCTTCAATTGAAAATAACTCTTCAATTGAAAATAACTCTTCAATTGAAAATAACTCTTCAATTGAAAATAACTCTTCAAATGAAAATAACTCTTCAATTGAAAATAACTTTTCAATTGAAAATAACTCTTCAATTGAAAATAACTCTTCAATTGAAAATAACTCTTCAATTGAAAATAACTCTTCAATTGAAAATAACTCTTCAATTGAAAATAACTCTTCAATTGAAAATAACTCTTCAATGGAAAATAACTCTTCAATGGAAAATAACTCTTCAATGAAAAATAACTCTTCGATTGAAAATAACTCTTCGATTGAAATTATCTCTTCGATTGAAAATAACTCTTCGATGGAAAATAACTCTTCGATGGAAAATAACTCTTCAATCGAAAATAACCTTTCAATCGAAGATAACTCTTCAATCGAAAATAACTCTTCAATCGAAAATAACTCTTCAATCGAAAATAACTCTTCAATCGAAAATAACTCTTCAATCGAAAATAACTCTTCAATCGAAAATAACTCTTCAATCGAAAATAACTCTTCAATCGAAAATAACTCTTCAATCGAAAATAACTCTTCAATCGAAAATAACTCTTCAATCGAAAATAACTCTTCAATCGAAAATAACTCTTCAATCGAAAATAACTCTTCAATCGAAAATAACTCTTCAATCGAAAATAACTCTTCAATCGAAAATAACTCTTCAATCGAAAATAACTCTTCAATCGAAAATAACTCTTCAATCGAAAATAACTCTTCAATCGAAAATAACTCTTCAATCGAAAATAACTCTTCAATCGAAAATAACTCTTCAATCGAAAATAACTCTTCAATCGAAAATAACTCTTCAATCGAAAATAACTCTTCAATCGAAAATAACTCTTCAATCGAAAATAACTCTTCAATCGAAAATAACTCTTCAATCGAAAATAACTCTTCAATCGAAAATAACTCTTCAATCGAAAATAACTCTTCAATCGAAAATAACTCTTCAATCGAAAATAACTCTTCAATTGAAAATAACTCTTCAATTGAAAATAACTCTTCAATTGAAAATAACTCTTCAATTGAAAATAACTCTTCAATTGAAAATAACTCTTCAATTGAAAATAACTCTTCAATTGAAAATAACTCTTCAATTGAAAATAACTCTTCAATTGAAAATAACTCTTCAATTGAAAATAACTCTTCAATTGAAAATAACTCTTCAATTGAAAATAACTCTTCAATTGAAAATAACTCTTCAATTGAAAATAACTCTTCAATTGAAAATAACTCTTCAATTGAAAATAACTCTTCAATTGAAAATAACTCTTCAATTGAAAATAACTCTTCAATTGAAAATAACTCTTCAATTGAAAATAACTCTTCAATTGAAAATAACTCTTCAATTGAAAATAACTCTTCAATTGAAAATAACTCTTCAATTGAAAATAACTCTTCAATTGAAAATAACTCTTCAATTGAAAATAACTCTTCAATTGAAAATAACTCTTCAAATGAAAATAACTCTTCAATTGAAAATAACTTTTCAATTGAAAATAACTCTTCAATTGAAAATAACTCTTCAATTGAAAATAACTCTTCAATTGAAAATAACTCTTCAATTGAAAATAACTCTTCAATTGAAAATAACTCTTCAATTGAAAATAACTCTTCAATTGAAAATAACTCTTCAATGGAAAATAACTCTTCAATGGAAAATAACTCTTCGATTGAAAATAACTCTTCGATTGAAATTATCTCTTCGATTGAAAATAACTCTTCAATGGAAAATAACTCTTCAATGGAAAATAACTCTTCAATGAAAAATAACTCTTCGATTGAAAATAACTCTTCGATTGAAATTATCTCTTCGATTGAAAATAACTCTTCAATGGAAAATAACTCTTCAATGGAAAATAACTCTTCAATCGAAAATAACCTTTCAATCGAAGATAACTCTTCAATTGAAAATAACTCTTCAATTGAAAATAACTCTTCAATTGAAAATAACTCTTCAATTGAAAATAACTCTTCAATTGAAAATAACTCTTTAATTGAAAATAACTCTTCAATGGAAAATAACCTTTCAATTGAAAATAACTCTCAATCGAAAATAACTCTTCAATTGAAAATAACTCTTCAAATAACTCTTCAATTGAAAATAACTCTTCAAATAACTCTTCAATTGAAAATAACTCTTCAAATAACTCTTCAATTGAAAAGTTTGGTGTCTTTGGTGAGAAAATATTTGAAAATAAATAAGCCTGATAAAGCGAAAAAGTGGAAAAATAGGAAACTGTAGGAGAAAACCTTCAATTCGCCATTTCGCTCTCTCAATGTACGCATGCCCGCGCCGAAACGCCTGCTAGTGGCGAAAAAAAATCGTTCACTCGGGGAGGCCCGAGCATTACCCTATGTAGGTTTTTTTCCCCTGCCGTTCGTCGTTCTATATAGAATAAGAAATATCCATCTATATAAGGGGTATCCAATCTATTCGAACATAACAGTTTGGGAACCATCGGAGTAGGATCTAGCCTAGCTCAGTTGCAAGAAAGCGAATCCGAAAAGTTTTCAAGTATTAGACTCAACCAAGCCACTTAATTTTAAAACCAGCCTCGAGATCTTTTCAGGTTTCTGATAAGATAGTTACCAATAACGAAACAGCGAAATAAATCAAATCTAATCAACGGAGTAATTCCAATTTCCAGCGACGAATCCGAAACTTTATAAAGTATCGCGAGAGTTCCCAAATATAAAACTGTGTATAGAAACCATCTGACTTCTCAGAGCAAGCATACGAGAAGCGAATTCAGAACAGTACGCGAATTTAGAACAGTACCGAAGTCATTCTAAATCCGAATACTCAATGTCTCAAGTCAGTCACGTAAACATTTCCAACGCCAAGCTTACTACGAAATTTATTCCTCGAGATAAGGCTTTAGAATGCAAATTCTGTCAGGGAGACCTTGCTAGAGTCCCGGCACACGGAAAGCTTCTTCTGTTTTGTTTTGAGGAAGGATGCTCGCTGTTTAAAAAGTGCGTGTACATTCAGGAAAAAAACATGTATCGTGAGCCTTCTCTGTTCGAAATAACTACACCGCTTGATGAAAGGCTTTTTTGCATATGGTGTGCCCAATTTAAACATAGTGTAAAAGCGGTATGCGAGTGTACTTCATACGTGTGATTGCGAAAAGTAATCGCCTGTGGGAAACGAGCCGTCGAACTAGCCAACCAAGCATCCTCGTCCACTACAGCCTCGCAGAGTACTAGCGGTACATCAACGCCATCCGGGAGCGGGATCTCAAACCCGACCGGGAATGCGACGCAGAATACAACGGCAGCCGCAGTAGCTTCACAAAACTCTACGCCATCCGGGAGCGGGAGCTCAAACCCGACCGGGAACGCAACGCAGAATTTAGCCGCAGCTGGAAATCAGTCGTCACCGCCAAATAGTCTCGCACCGGCCGTGCGACTACCTAAGCTGGAAGTCCGTCGCTTTACGGGAAAAATCAGCGAATGGCAGAACTTTTGGGCGCATTTCAATAGCGCAATTCATCTAAACCCGCATCTTAACAAAACCGACAAGTACAGCTACCTACTCTCGTACTTAGACGGATCAGCCTTAAAATCTATCGAAGGACTATCACTATCAGACGCCAATTATGACACCGCAATCAATACGCTAAACACCAGGTTTGGGCGCAAGGAAATCATCATAAGCGAGCACCTGAACAATCTACTCAGTCTTCCCCCAGTGAAGAAATCGAGCGACGTCCTAGGCCTTCGAAGATTACACGATTCCTGCATGACACAAATCCGAAGCCTAGAAGATTTGAAAGTCATTGACCAGAACTATGGGAGCCTACTTTGTCCCATCATCACGCAACGCCTTCCTGAAGATATCACGCTAGCCTTCAGTCGAGAATTCACCGCAGTCAAACAATTAAAAATCGCCGATTTGATGACATTTCTTCAAAAAGAAATCGCAAGCAGAGAACGAGCCTCCGCCTTAACTCGAGCTACCGAGTCAGAACGCAAACCCGCAGAACCGGAACGCAGACAGCCGGAGAGATTTTCGCAATCACGGGACTTCCGCTATGATCACAGTAAACCTAGACCGCACTACGGAGCCGCAGCACTTACCATAAACGCCGATAAGAGATCCTGCCTTTACTGTGAGAAATACGAACACACTACCACGCAATGTAACCAGCTAACCGTTACCGAGAAGAAAGCCCTGCTAACCAGAAAGAAACGCTGTTTCATCTGTCTGAGAGAGCACCATCAAGCCCGAGATTGCACATCTAAATTTCGCAATTGCAGAAGATGTAACAACCGCCATCACTCCAGTATTTGCGATCAAATGGACACAGCAGCGCCCGACAACTCATCTAGCGGAGGAGCTCAAATGGCCGCCGGAGTCCAGAAGAACAATAAGGGAGCTGTATTCCTGCAGACCGCATTAGCCTACTTGACAACGGGAGTCACGCAACCTTCATCAAGGAGAGCGTATCCAGACAAGTTGGGAAACCAAAATATAACCTCCCCGACCCCGACGTTATGGTAATCTAACCTAACCTAAACCTACCTAAAATAAAAGATGAAAAGAAATGTAGAGTATTGGATGAGTAGAGAAAACTGCGTGCATTTCAATCAATTTTTTCTATTTTACGGAGTATAAGTATTTTCCCTTAACCTCAAGGATACAGAGAATGCAAAAGAGTGTCATGCGTTACCCATAATTACATGCGGCAGGTCGTAGACTTCTTAATATACACACCAAATGAAATATCCTGCGTTACCCATAATTATATGCGGCATGGCGTAGATTTCTTAATAGACACACCAAATGAAATTTATTTTCTAAATAAATATGTAAAATACATGTTCTTATAATATAAATTAACACTAGAGCATAGGCTGTACTGTGTGATTATCTTTGAGATAATCCACTGATTTGATGAAGACGAAGGATTTAGTCTGGGATGGCAAGGAAGACAAGGAATTAAAACGACGAAGATTTGGTAGCAAGTTCCTCTTAGACAAACCAAGAAATATTGTAGACTGAATGTTCCATTTACAACCCATTTTCGGTAGATGATTGGCAATTACTTCCGGTACAGTTTTCGTCTAAAATTCTTGTTTTGACGTGCTAATAGAGGACCATTACTGATATTTTCATCATGCAAGTGATCCCAGTCATTGGAAGAATCAAAGGATTGAGCTGTTCGAGAGATTATTTTCCAAACCGGTTGACAAGACGTTAGCTTCCACTCCTATGATAAAAAAAATATCTTGAAGACTGAAATAGACTAATTTCCATACCGTTAATATTTATACTTGAATAGCTCCTTTTATGTTTAGAATAACGAGGCCGTATGAAGAACTGTTGAGCTTTTACTGACTGTAAGAATCTCATATGTCGAGTCCGAAAACACTCACTGCTTGCATGTTTCAATTCTTCGTAGCCAGGCCGTCTCTTTCTGGTGATAAATGAAAGCCTTGTCGCTGCTCTGTTGACTTCAAATGGTGATGACATTCTGCGCTGGTTGATTTTCTCACTTAAGTCACTATAGCTCTCTTTCGTCTGGTCTCGTCTCCTGGTCTGCTAACGAAGTTCACTCTACACGGCTTCTTTTGATTATGAAAATAATCGGAAATGTTTCTTGGTTTTATAGTGGAGAAATCTGAAGCCTATTTTTTTTTTAACATCAGATAACCATTTTTTATTCAAAACTGTTGTTTTTTTAAACACGGGAAACCTACTGTACTTCTGTCCAAGGGGAGTTTTCACGACTATAATTTTTCTTAAGAGGTTTAACATTTTGTATCAATCCTCCTCAGCTTTAAATCTTATGTCGTTTCTATCTTGGATGCCCGTGTAAACGTACCTTGATTTAGATTCTTCAATCCACCCCAAGTTTGCAGCAAGCCTTAGACTATACTGCCCGTTATACCTTTGCTTTTTGGACTAAATGATATATGGAAAACAGCTTAGCGCGTGTTGCCAACTTAAGTTGGTATTAAACGGTCACATTTCATAAAATTTTTGGGAAATTTCTTAAATATCTTCTAAACTATCTTGAATTTTTAATTGATTTTTCAGCTTCTTTATTAAGTAGATTCAGTTTAACAATATTATTATATTAAATTAAAATTTAAATGCATTATACGCTTCAATTCACTAAAAGATATCGCGGCATAAGGCCAAAATAGTTAGGGCATGGAAAAGGGGTATATATAGCTTTCGCTAACCTTTATTCACCGAGCGAGTAACCGAGAAGAGTTGGGGAACCCCCCCCCCTTCTCAACGTCTAGACGTTTATCGTAACCCTAGGCATTCGGTAACTGCACCACAAAGACCCGTAGAGGGAGGAGATGACTGGAGTGGAAGGTTGATGTGGACTATATTAGTGAGGGACGCCTCGCTGAGATCGGACACTAGAGGTTGGACCTTCGTGTGAGGATGGTCGGAGGTGTTTATAACAGTGGGAGACGTCCCATTGCGTATAATCGCCTTCAACTGTCCAGCATCGAGGTTTGACCGTAACGGATGGTGGAATGCGATAATATACAATGGGAGACGTCCTGTTGTATATAATTGCACGACACCTGAAACTCATTGTGGCAGCCACGCTTAAAGGAGGTAATTCCCGTTAAACGGAATTGAACGATAAGCTGGCATGATTACGTCTCTAGACTTTTGGCTCCACGAGCTAGGTAACGTGATTTCCGCTTACACAGGATATCCGCTTACACAGGAAGTGACAAACACACACACACACACACACAGACACGACCAGTGTAAAACCTCCCCCTGAACTAAAGTTCAGTCGGGGAGGTAAAAACTTGGGCTACAAATTCTATACGAAGAATACTTGGAAACCACTAGCTTCGGAAGCACGAGGCCTGAACGAGCACTAAGAAGGAAAGTCCGCTTGGAACTTAGAAGTCGCCATAATCCCGAGAACACCGTAGTCATCGAAGCATACGAAACGCCCGAAATATGCGGTTCCGTATTTTCCATACCCAGAGCCGAACTCGCTAGCGAATTTAGCAGACGAAACCTCCCCATGGCAGACGCAACCATGATCGAAATCAGAGAACAGGATCCCCTCGCAATCGACGTACTCATCGGCGCTGATTATCTTTGGGCCGTCGCAAGTGGAAAAGGAAAACGCTTTACTCCTACTCTGACCGCACTGGAAACCATCTTCGGCTGGACCCTTCAAGGCCCCGTTACCGTCACATCACGTAACGTTGGCATGAACGTCATCGCCATTATGCACATTCACGCAGACGCACCTCGTGATGAAGAAGAAGCCCTCTCAAACCAACTTCGCAGCTTTTGGGAGCTGGAGTCCTTTGGTATACACGATCCCGACCGAGACGCTGAATCTGGCAAGACAATATTGGACAATTTCGCTAAAACTACCTCCTTCCAAGATGGCCGCTATACCGTCGCATTACCGTTTAAATCGGACAAATATAACCTGGGAGACAACTACGCAGTAGCCGCCAAACGCACGTCGAATCTACTCTTCAAACTTCGCAAAACTCCCGCCACTTTCGAAGAATACAACGCCATTATAAAAGACCAAATCGCAGCTAACATCGTCGAGGAAGTCCACTCCACGCAAAAACCAGGCAAGGCTCTGTACTATTTGCCGCATCGCGCAGTAATCCGAGAAGACAGCACCTCAACTAAAACACGCATTGTTTACGACGCATCTTCACACGCCTTGGGAGTTTCAAGCCTGAACTGTTGTCTAGAAGCCGGACCAAAACTGAATCCTCGTATCAGCCAACTGTTGGACGATTCGTTTTACGTTGACGACTTAATAACGGGCGCCGATTCCGAGGAAGAAGCCATGGAGATCATTTCTGAAGCAGACAGAATCATGAGAAACGCAGGCATGCAACTCACGAAATGGAAGAGTAACTCGGCACATCTGAGACACATTCTGACCGCTAAAAATCAGAAAGGCACGCCAGAGCACGAGCAGACGCTTTTCGCCCCTTCTAAAGTCCTTGGCCTCACTTGGGACAGTTGCAGTGACGTATTAACTTTTGACATCAAGGAGTTACTCAAATTTATCAAAAGCCGCGAGAATACGAAAAGATGGGTTCTTAAATCGGTCGCTAAGATTTTCGACCCCCTTGGATTCCTCGCTCCATTCACCGTTCGAGCAAAACTTTTGTTCCAGCAACTCTGGGAGAAAGGCCAATCTTGGGATGAACCGCTACCTGAAGCCATAGCTGACATCTTTGAAGCATGGTGCTGCGAACTACGACACTTGAAAAAAGTCACCATCCCGCGCTACTATTTCCAAGGAATCACCAAACTCGACGCAAACCACCTTGAATTACACTGCTTTTCAGACGCTAGCCCAAAAGCATACGCTGCCGTCGCGTATTTTCGGTTCCGGAGCGAAGGAGGAAGCATCGCCTCTATCCTAATCACATCAAAGTCACGAGTCGCGCCTCTGAAAAAACTAACTCTTCCCAGACTCGAGCTCATGGGAGCACTCTTAGCCGCTAAACTCGTCAATCACCTGCATACGCAACTGAAAGTTAAACCGCAGAAGACCTTCATGTGGAGCGACTCTCAAATCACCCTAGGATGGATCAAAGGAGCCGCCGACCGCTGGAATCCCTTCATCGCAAACCGAGTACGAGAAATTCAGACTCTATCCAATCCGATGTCTTGGAATCATTGTAAAGGTACTGAAAATCCCGCTGATCTCCCAACCCGCGGATGCAAAATGGCCGACTTAGCAAACAACAATTTTGGTGGCCCGGGCCATCTTGGTTTCAAGATGACGTAAGGCACCCAAACGAACCGTCCACAGAACATTTCGAGTCCGTAGAAGAAGAGCTACGAAATCCCGCGCTCACGCTGACAGTTATGACGTCACCAGAAGAATCACCGATTTACATTCGCACCTTCAACTCCTTGAAGAACCTTTATCGTCATACAGTTTGGATTCAACGCTACCTTCATAGCCTTCGTTACAAGGACCAACGACGAAAGGGAGAGCTCACCGCAGAAGAAATCCGCTTCGCTGAAATCTATTGGGTCCGCACTACCCAAAAGGAACAATTTCCGCAAGAAGTAGAGCGCCTCGCAAACAAATTGACCCTGAACAAAGACTCGAAAATCCTGACCCTTCACCCACATTTGGACTCTGAGGGCTTACTACGCGTCGGTGGACGACTTCAAGGAAGCGGACTATCGCATGCCGAACGACACCCTTGGCTTCTCGCGCCAAATCATCCTTTCACTGAACTCCTGGTTCTAAACGCACACGACAAGGTCATGCACGCCGGAGTTGTCATCACCACCGTCTCTTTACGCCAAAAATTCTGGATAACCAAGTCACGTAGTTTCGTAAAGGCAACCCTGAAGAACTGCAACGTCTGCAAATATTTTCGCGCCAAACCATCAGACGCTGTCATGGCACCTTTACCCGAATTCAGAACGACTCCTACGCCAGTTTTCGAAACCTGCGGTCTGGACTTCGCAGGTCCTCTCTACACTCGAGACGACACCAATGCTACGTCGCCTTGTTCACGTGCGCTGTCACGCGGGCAGTACACTTGGAACTTGTATCTACCCAGTCAACTGACGCTTTTCTCTTGGCCTTCAGACGATTCATCTCTCGCCGCGGTATGGTAAAGCACGTTTACTCAGATAACGCAAAGACGTTCAAGCGCGCCAAAACTGATCTTCATGAACTATGGGAAAACGTGGACAGCCCGGAAGTCGCACGCTATTTCGGAAACCAACAGATCACTTGGACTTACATCGCCGACCGTGCCGCCTGGTGGGGCGGTTTTTGGGAAAGACTAGTCGGCTCAGTAAAAAACGCCCTCCGAAAGACCCTTGGACGCGCCAAACTATCGTTCGAAGAGATCTTAACAACATTAACGTAAACCGAAGCCGCAATCAATTCCCGCCCAATCACTTTCGTCTCCGAGGATGCGAACGAGCCAGCGCCACTCACGCCAAATCACTTTCTCGTCGGAGACCGGATGACCAGCTTACCATTCAGAACTTATTCAAAGATCGCCGACCTTCCAGCCAACAAGGAGGAACTCACTCGCCGCCTAAAATACCGTCAAACCCTCGTAGACGGTTTCTGGAAACGTTGGAGAACCGAATACCTTCTTCAACTTCGTTCAGCACACCATCGCACTTCCAACAAACCTACAAACCCTCTTCAAGCCGGAGACGTAGTTCTCATCGGGGAAGAGAAAATGCCACGCTTGAGCTGGAAGCTTGGAGTCGTGGACGAGACTTTCATGGGCCGTGACGGACACATAAGAGCCTGCTTAGTGAGATTATCCGACGGGACAAAACTACGAAGACCGATACAGCTCCTCTACAATTTAGAACTTTAATCGTATTATTATTGAACTTCCTAGTTCAATCGGGGGGAGCCTGTTAAATCACAACTTTTATTTATTTTCGTGTCATTATACCTTTAAAATCATGTATACTCTTTAAGATATTATTTTTTATTCTTGTGCCATAACCCCTGACCCTAACCAAAATCTTGGTCCAAAAAATTTAGCAATAGAGGACTGCACCTGCGTTTTAGGGTTTTCTTCCCCTTTTTGTAACCTTTTGTTCGCCCCTCTGACCCAAGAATAAAAACCCTGGTTTTTCTTGAAAAAGGGTATCTTTTCGCTCCAGATCATCGCCGTCGCAGTCGCAGTAGAAGTCCGGTTAACCAACCATGCAGAATAGCCCCCATCGTCTTTAACTATAACTTAGTAAAAGTTTAAACTTCTTTTAAACTTCGAAATTTTTTTATAGCAGTACCCTTTAATAACTTTAAAACTTGCAATAAAATTTAGTTATTGTTTTCTTTAAATCGTGTCGAGTCTTTAAAAACGCGTCTTCTACGTTAAACGAACCAGCTTCGCACCGTTCCAGAACCCAAAACCTTTAGACGATCAGTAACCGGCCGCAAAACCCCCACAAAAGGACAATGGATCAATTAAAAATCACTCGTGGTTAGGTTGCATGCTCCCTTTACAGGAGTTTTAACATTCGAAATTATCGAGGAAATAATTATTAATGTAAGTTACATAGAAAAATATCTTTGTTTCATCAAGATCAAAACCGAGTAAAGCTCCTTTAAATCATTAATTACTAGAATTAAAGAAATTAACATATAACAAAATTACGTGTTATAGATTATTATTAAAACCTATTTGAATCGTAGGTTCTGGAAATTTTAAAAATATAGGAGATAAGTCGCGACTTGACGTCGAGAACGACTAATCCAAGTTCCCTTTCAATGACACGCTGACCGGGTTTAAAGGGAAGCTTGTAGGATATATGGTAAACTTTTTGAATATCATATTCATTGTTAAACTTTAACAAATCGTTAAAATGAAAAATTACGAATCATAAATTATTATAGGATCCTATTGGAATTATATGCCCCGAATAGTTAAAATTTATGCAATGTCAAATTCATTGCTAAATAAGCAAAGTAGGGTATAAAGGGGCGGACTGGCACAGCCTGCCGCTATAGATTTAACATAGCGGCAGTCTGGCACAGCCTACCGCTATACATTTAACATAGCGGCAGCCTGCCGCTATACTTTAACATAGAGGCAGCGGCAGTCCTCGAAATCAAGAACAGGCTGCCGCAGCAGAGGTAGTTCCTTATCTTCACTGTGTGATATTATAATTTTGTTTATTTAGATAAGTACGTCATCATCACGTGACTTTCAGTTACACAATTAGGTTTTTAACCAATCACGTTGGCTTAGGTACCTTGAATTCTTGAAAAAAATTGCTCGTCGGAATACACATGAAACTTTTGATTTTTTTTTTTTTTTTTTTTTTTTTGTATTTTGTGAGCCCGGGAGTCGAACCCGAACCCTCCTGAATGTAAGAATTACATGCTAACCACTAAACCATTTTCTCTTATCGATAATTTGTCTAAAATACTGTAGCTTTAACACTTATCACTTATTTGAAACACTATCTACTTCATTATCGTACTAACGCTTAATTCAAAGAAAGGTTGAGACAGCATCTTATCTCTTTGCTTACACATAGAGACGAGGTAGAATATATCTTTCACCATTATCTATACTTTTGGTTGGTACCACTAACAAAGGCAAGATTATACTTTTATATCTTTACTCCTATTATCAAGTGTGGAATGAATGTACGCTATCTCATGATTGGAAATTTAAATTTTTAAGCGCCAAATTATTAGCGTAACTAAAAGCTCTAAAGAGACCCCACTGTCATGCGTTCAAGTTCGTAGTTTTATCGTAATTTCCGTCATCCTCTTATATGTGGATAATAACAATATCCCGTTATCGTTGTTAGCGAATCGTTTTATCAATGATATACTTAAAGTCAACATGCCCAATCAATCAGTTTAAAAGAGATTTTCAATAATGTTTGGTTTTATAACGTTTATTTCATATTTATTATCTCAGAAGTAATATATTTATACACAATTTCAATCAAAATTTTAATTATTAATACAAGTTACATAATTTAATAATGTCCGTGAGCGAGAGTGGCTATCCCATCATCCAACACGTAGCGTTTATCGTCACATGGGTTTAAACATAGTTTGCTCTGCTGAACTGTCGTCAACTCATGCTTTTTGCTCACGATTCTCTTCATTACCGCCACGGTAACCCGTCTGTTGAGCAGACAGTCCCGATAATGTTCGTGGAGTATGGTTTTCTTCACCACACGCTTGCACACCCCCTTCGCGGTCTTTTTTGTACCCGCCGTCGAGAGGATAGAGTACATCTTAGGGCGTAACCCACAGAATTCCTTAATAGGAATACCGTTTAGTTCGTCTTTGAATTTTCCGAGAACTTTTTTGTTCTCGTCGCTGAAGAGTGGATGTACGATAGGGTAGCCAGAGAAGTCGTAATGCTCGGCTTGTTTGGCAAAGTCGGCCTAGAGGTCATCTGTTTCAATGAAGTATGTAAGACTGTCTGCAAAGAGAAATGAAAATATATTAAATATACAGCCTATATCGGGTCATATCGAACAAATAAAATAATTACCAGTATCTGTAAACAGAAGTTTTGCCTTATCTCCATACTGCGCTCTTATATCACCATAATGAAAGTTGTACATCAATAACTTTGACAGATCAAGTATGGTAAAACCCATATATATAGGACGGTTCAGAACAATTTTCTTTTTCTTCATGTGAATCCCAACCAGATCGTTTTGAAAAATCGTCAATTTTTCGAATGCCGGTGAATTTACCTTCTTAATCACTTTCCTAGGTGTTTGTGCTAAATGGAATTCAATCCGATTCCGTAGATTTTCCATTGTTTTACCTACGTAGAAAGATAAGATAAACATTCAAATTGCTGCGTGTGTATTTTACTTATCTGTGTACGCGCACTCACCGAAAACTGCATTATTCATTAATTTAAAAAAAATCTTTCTCAAAATCATTGGTTGCTAATTTACGCTTTTCCGTATTGAAGTTTATGTAGTCTGCGAGCCAAGCTCCCTGCTCGAACGATACAACACGATGAAGCTTTCCTACCACAAGACCTTCTTCCACATAATATTTTAAGTTCCTATAATGAACTACGTATTTTGTTTTCGGGTTAAGATCCGGTACAAGTTTGGGTAGAGAGTCTTTCAACGGGATGTTCAGATGCTTTAACTGCTCCTTGGAGAATTCAGAAAATTCGTCGCTCTTGATGATGCGTTTTTCAGGTGCTAGTGGTAGATCATTATGATTGGCGTGAAGTTCTGCGGGATAGATAAGGTCTACTTCAACGATAAAGCCAACTTTATCATCATCCGCATGACGGAGAATTTCCTCGGTAGAGATGGAATCATCCCATTTGAAGTTTTTCATCGGCATGAGGTCTCTCATGACTGTTCCATATAGGTTGTTACAATCTACGAGATGGGAAATCGATCTTAAAACTTTGAATTTACGGAACCCTCAAATTACGGAAAATTTACCTAAATATGTTATGAAACTGAATAATTTAATTTATGAAAGACAGTTACTTCATGGACATTTGACTTGTAATAGTTTAATGAAAACTAAAATTTACATTGGTCGGTAGCTTTCGGGCCGTGGCCCATCTTCAGCCGAGACTAAAAGATGGGCCACGGCCCGAAAGCTACCGACCAATGTAAATTTTAGTTTTCATTAAACTATTACAAGTCAAATGTCCATGAAGTAACTGTCTTTCATAAATTAAATTATTCATTATTCAATACCATGGCAAACAAATTCAACATATATGATGTTATGAAACTATTAGATTTCTCCGCGTCGTATGTCTCGGGAATAAGATTATTATTGGCGGTTCGAAACGGTGGCTAATCATAGATACTCCACCACGAATTCCTCGTTCTATCATCAGGTGCATATCATGATCTAAAAGTAGATCCAACTCTACCTTTGTCATATGTAGAGCACTTTCCCATGCGAAACCGGGTCCCGTATAAGCGTGAGCGCTGTCCAACTTATAATAACTCATACAAATTGCCCGGAATGACTCGAAAACATCAGCAAGTTGAAGGGTGTCAGTGGTTACGTACAGATCATGATACTCGCCTATAATAAATGTGATTAGTATGTGAAAGGTTTTCACAAATAAAATAATTTTACCCATATTTTGGATATTAAAGGTTTTCCAGACATTCTGAGCGTGTTCATAGTCAGAATCACTGATGTGCGAGTCACTATTGGATGGAATACATCCTATATCCTTATCCTTGATCAATCCAATTCGCTGCATAATTAGATGGGAGTCATATCCAGACAAATTGTGAAAAAATACAGGAACATAATTTGGTGCGTGTAATTGGAGATTGCAGGTGTTGTGTGCAGCTCCCCGATACGCTCCAGAGTAATGGTCATGATCCCGCACTTTATAATCCCTCGAGGTAAAAGCACTACCACAGAGATAGCAGATGTCAGCCTGTAACCACGAGTTCGTCTCTAACTTCGTTAACTCCATTGGTATGTTTTCCTTGATTTTCTTCAAGATGATATCCGATTCATATAATAGGCTTTTGAGAAATACTGAAGTAGCATCGTCACCTCTGTATGTGACCGGTTTCGCGTTTGTACCTATAAAATTAATTTTAAGTAAAGACAGGGGAAGGGGGGTGATTAAGAAATATTTTAGCTTACCATCTGGTCCAACAACGACGTACGAAAACCCACATGATTTGTGTAAAGCCAATGTAGTTGTTGAAGATAACGAAGAATTCGGCATACATGTATTAACCTTTGGCATTATAGCCTCAAAGTCCGCATATATTACGTACGGGACTCTCTGCCGCCAGGCGAACTTCTTGAACTTACAAATGGGATCATCGATTGGCATCGAAGTAAGCTGAGGTCCATGAAAACTGCACTCTTTAACATGCTGACTATGATTATGTTTCGCGTTTTCACCGGAAAATCTATGTAGACAGTAGCGGCAGTACCACATTGTACAATCGATGTTAGACTCAATCTGATGGTGGATGACGTCAGGAGTTAAAGTAGCGTTAGTAAAACTTCGAAAATATGGTAGAACTTCGCAAATCGATCCTTCATTGGCTTTACACAAATCATGTGGGTTTTCGTACGTCGTTGTTGGACCAGATGGTAAGCTAAAATATTTCTTAATCACCCCCCCTTCCCCTGTCTTTACTTAAAATTAATTTTATAGGTACAAACGCGAAACCGGTCACATACAGAGGTGACGATGCTACTTCAGTATTTCTCAAAAGCCTATTATATGAATCGGATATCATCTTGAAGAAAATCAAGGAAAACATACCAATGGAGTTAACGAAGTTAGAGACGAACTCGTGGTTACAGGCTGACATCTGCTATCTCTGTGGTAGTGCTTTTACCTCGAGGGATTATAAAGTGCGGGATCATGACCATTACTCTGGAGCGTATCGGGGAGCTGCACACAACACCTGCAATCTCCAATTACACGCACCAAATTATGTTCCTGTATTTTTTCACAATTTGTCTGGATATGACTCCCATCTAATTATGCAGCGAATTGGATTGATCAAGGATAAGGATATAGGATGTATTCCATCCAATAGTGAAAAATTCGTATAATTTTGGTTAGGTCGGCTACGTTTCGTAGATTCACTTAGATTTCTACCCGCCTCACTAGAAACCCTAGTAGAAAACTTAGCCAAAGAAGGATCGGATAAATTTCCGATTTTAAAATCTATCTACTCCCCTAACGAAATCGCGGTTCTCTTACGTAAAGGGCTGTATCCGTATGATTATATGGACACTGAAGAAAAATTTGAGGAGAAGAAACTACCTCCCAAAGAGGCGTTCTTCAATATTCTTACTGACTCGCACATCAGTGATTCTGACTATGAACACGCTCAGAATGTCTGGAAAACCTTTAATATCCAAAATATGGGTAAAATTATTTTATTTGTGAAAACCTTTCACATACTAATCACATTTATTATAGGCGAGTATCATGATCTGTACGTAACCACTGACACCCTTCAACTTGCTGATGTTTTCGAGTCATTCCGGGCAATTTGTATGAGTTATTATAAGTTGGACAGCGCTCACGCTTATACGGGACCCGGTTTCGCATGGGAAAGTGCTCTACATATGACAAAGGTAGAGTTGGATCTACTTTTAGATCATGATATGCACCTGATGATAGAACGAGGAATTCGTGGTGGAGTATCTATGATTAGCCACCGTTTCGCAACCGCCAATAATAATCTTATTCCCGAGACATACGACGCGGAGAAATCTAATAGTTTCATCACATATTTAGGTAAATTTTCCGTAATTTGAGGGTTCCGTAAATTCAAAGTTTTAAGATCGATTTCCCATCTCGTAGATTGTAACAACCTATATGGAACAGTCATGAGAGACCTCATGCCGATGAAAAACTTCAAATGGGATGATTCCATCTCTACCGAGGAAATTCTCCGTCATGCGGATGATGATAAAGTTGGCTTTATCGTTGAAGTAGACCTTATCTATCCCGCAGAACTTCACGCCAATCATAATGATCTACCACTAGCACCTGAAAAACGCATCATCAAGAGCGACGAATTTTCTGAATTCTCCAAGGAGCAGTTAAAGCATCTGAACATCCCGTTGAAAGACTCTCTACCCAAACTTGTACCGGATCTTAACCCGAAAACAAAATACGTAGTTCATTATAGGAACTTAAAATATTATGTGGAAGAAGGTCTTGTGGTAGGAAAGCTTCATCGTGTTGTATCGTTCGAGCAGGGAGCTTGGCTCGCAGACTACATAAACTTCAATACGGAAAAGCGTAAATTAGCAACCAATGATTTTGAGAAAGATTTTTTTAAATTAATGAATAATGCAGTTTTCGGTGAGTGCGCGTACACAGGTAAGTAAAATACACACGCAGCAATTTGAATGTTTATCTTATCTTTCTACGTAGGTAAAACAATGGAAAATCTACGGAATCGCATTGAATTCCATTTAGCACAAACACCTAGGAAAGTGATTAAGAAGGTAAATTCACCGGCATTCGAAAAATTGACGATTTTTCAAAACGATCTGGTTGGGATTCACATGAAGAAAAAGAAAATTGTTCTGAACCGTCCTATATATATGGGTTTTACCATACTTGATCTGTCAAAGTTATTGATGTACAACTTTCATTATGGTGTTATAAGAGCGCAGTATGGAGATAAGGCAAAACTTCTGTTTACAGATACTGGTAATTATTTTATTTGTTCGATATGACCCGATATAGGCTGTATATTTAATATATTTTCATTTCTCTTTGCAGACAGTCTTACATACTTCATTGAAACAGATGACCTCTACGCCGACTTTGCCAAACAAGCCGAGCATTACGACTTCTCTGGCTACCCTATCGTACATCCACTCTTCAGCGACGAGAACAAAAAAGTTCTCGGAAAATTCAAAGACGAACTAAACGGTATTCCTATTAAGGAATTCTGTGGGTTACGCCCTAAGATGTACTCTATCCTCTCGACGGCGGGTACAAAAAAGACCGCGAAGGGGGTGTGCAAGCGTGTGGTGAAGAAAACCATACTCCACGAACATTATCGGGACTGTCTGCTCAACAGACGGGTTACCGTGGCGGTAATGAAGAGAATCGTGAGCAAAAAGCATGAGTTGACGACAGTTCAGCAGAGCAAACTATGTTTAAACCCATGTGACGATAAACGCTACGTGTTGGATGATGGGATAGCCACTCTCGCTCACGGACATTATTAAATTATGTAACTTGTATTAATAATTAAAATTTTGATTGAAATTGTGTATAAATATATTACTTCTGAGATAATAAATATGAAATAAACGTTATAAAACCAAACATTGAAAATCTCTTTTAAACTGATTGATTGGGCATGTTGACTTTAAGTATATCATTGATAAAACGGTTCGCTAACAACGATAACGGGATATTGTTATTATCCACATATAAGAGGATGACGGAAATTACGATAAAACTACGAACTTGAACGCATGACAGTGGGGTCTCTTTAGAGCTTTTAGTTACGCTAATAATTTGGCGCTTAAAAATTTAAATTTCCAATCATGAGATAGCGTACATTCATTCCACACTTGATAATAGAGTAAAGATATAAAAGTATAATCTTGCCTTTGTTAGTGGTACCAACCAAAAGTATAGATAATGGTGAAAGATATATTCTACCTCGTCTCTATGTGTAAGCAAAGAGATAAGATGCTGTCTCAACCTTTCTTTGAATTAAGCGTTAGTACGATAATGAAGTAGATAGTGTTTCAAATAAGTGATAAGTGTTAAAGCTACAGTATTTTAGACAAATTATCGATAAGAGAAAATGGTTTAGTGGTTAGCATGTAATTCTTACATTCAGGAGGGTTCGGGTTCGACTCCCGGGCTCACAAAATACAAAAAAAAAAAAAAAATTAATTATCAAAAGTTTCATGTGTATTCCGACGAGCAATTTTTTTCAAGAATTCAAGGTACCTAAGCCAACGTGATTGGTTAAAAACCTAATTGTGTAACTGAAAGTCACGTGATGATGACGTACTTATCTAAATAAACAAAATTATAATATCACACAGTGAAGATAAGGAACTACCTCTGCTGCGGCAGCCTGTTCTTGATTTCGAGGACTGCCGCTGCCGCTATGTTAAAGTATAGCGGCAGGCTGCCGCTATGTTAAATGTATAGCGGTAGGCTGTGCCAGACTGCCGCTATGTTAAATGTATAGCGGCAGGCTGTGCCAGTCCGCCCCTTTATACCCTACTTTGCTTATTTAGCAATGAATTTGACATTGCATAAATTTTAACTATCCGGGGCATATAATTCCAATAGGATCCTATAATAATTTATGATTCGTAATTTTTCATTTTAACGATTTGTTAAAGTTTAACAATGAATATGATATTCAAAAAGTTTACCATATATCCTACAAGCTTCCCTTTAAACCCGGTCAGCGTGTCATTGAAAGGGAACTTGGATTAGTCGTTCTCGACGTCAAGTCACGACTTATCTCATATATTTTTAAAATTTCCAGAACCTACGATTCAATAGGAGCTTTACTCGGTTTTGATCTTGATGAAACAAAGATATTTTTCTATGTAACTTACATTAATAATTATTTCCTCGATAATTTCGAATGTTAAAACTCCTGTAAAGGGAGCATGCAACCTAACCACGAGTGATTTTTAATTGATCCATTGTCCTTTTGTGGGGGTTTTGCGGCCGGTTACTGATCGTCTAAAGGTTTTGGGTTCTGGAACGGTGCGAAGCTGGTTCGTTTAACGTAGAAGACGCGTTTTAAAGACTCGACACGATTTAAAGAAAACAATAACTAAATTTTATTGCAAGTTTTAAAGTTATTAAAGGGTACTGCTATAAAAAAATTTCGAAGTTTAAAAGAAGTTTAAACTTTTACTAAGTTATAGTTAAAGACGATGGGGGCTATTCTGCATGGTTGGTTAACCGGACTTCTACTGCGACTGCGACGGCGATGATCTGGAGCGAAAAGATACCCTTTTTCAAGAAAAACCAGGGTTTTTATTCTTGGGTCAGAGGGGCGAACAAAAGGTTACAAAAAGGGGAAGAAAACCCTAAAACGCAGGTGCAGTCCTCTATTGCTAAATTTTTTGGACCAAGATTTTGGTTAGGGTCAGGGGTTATGGCACAAGAATAAAAAATAATATCTTAAAGAGTATACATGATTTTAAAGGTATAATGACACGAAAATAAATAAAAGTTGTGATTTAACAGGCTCCCCCCGATTGAACTAGGAAGTTCAATAATAATACGATTAAAGTTCTAAATTGTAGAGGAGCTGTATCGGTCTTCGTAGTTTTGTCCCGTCGGATAATCTCACTAAGCAGGCTCTTATGTGTCCGTCACGGCCCATGAAAGTCTCGTCCACGACTCCAAGCTTCCAGCTCAAGCGTGGCATTTTCTCTTCCCCGATGAGAACTACGTCTCCGGCTTGAAGAGGGTTTGTAGGTTTGTTGGAAGTGCGATGGTGTGCTGAACGAAGTTGAAGAAGGTATTCGGTTCTCCAACGTTTCCAGAAACCGTCTACGAGGGTTTGACGGTATTTTAGGCGGCGAGTGAGTTCCTCCTTGTTGGCTGGAAGGTCGGCGATCTTTGAATAAGTTCTGAATGGTAAGCTGGTCATCCGGTCTCCGACGAGAAAGTGATTTGGCGTGAGTGGCGCTGGCTCGTTCGCATCCTCGGAGACGAAAGTGATTGGGCGGGAATTGATTGCGGCTTCGGTTTACGTTAATGTTGTTAAGATCTCTTCGAACGATAGTTTGGCGCGTCCAAGGGTCTTTCGGAGGGCGTTTTTTACTGAGCCGACTAGTCTTTCCCAAAAACCGCCCCACCAGGCGGCACGGTCGGCGATGTAAGTCCAAGTGATCTGTTGGTTTCCGAAATAGCGTGCGACTTCCGGGCTGTCCACGTTTTCCCATAGTTCATGAAGATCAGTTTTGGCGCGCTTGAACGTCTTTGCGTTATCTGAGTAAACGTGCTTTACCATACCGCGGCGAGAGATGAATCGTCTGAAGGCCAAGAGAAAAGCGTCAGTTGACTGGGTAGATACAAGTTCCAAGTGTACTGCCCGCGTGACAGCGCACGTGAACAAGGCGACGTAGCATTGGTGTCGTCTCGAGTGTAGAGAGGACCTGCGAAGTCCAGACCGCAGGTTTCGAAAACTGGCGTAGGAGTCGTTCTGAATTCGGGTAAAGGTGCCATGACAGCGTCTGATGGTTTGGCGCGAAAATATTTGCAGACGTTGCAGTTCTTCAGGGTTGCCTTTACGAAACTACGTGACTTGGTTATCCAGAATTTTTGGCGTAAAGAGACGGTGGTGATGACAACTCCGGCGTGCATGACCTTGTCGTGTGCGTTTAGAACCAGGAGTTCAGTGAAAGGATGATTTGGCGCGAGAAGCCAAGGGTGTCGTTCGGCATGCGATAGTCCGCTTCCTTGAAGTCGTCCACCGACGCGTAGTAAGCCCTCAGAGTCCAAATGTGGGTGAAGGGTCAGGATTTTCGAGTCTTTGTTCAGGGTCAATTTGTTTGCGAGGCGCTCTACTTCTTGCGGAAATTGTTCCTTTTGGGTAGTGCGGACCCAATAGATTTCAGCGAAGCGGATTTCTTCTGCGGTGAGCTCTCCCTTTCGTCGTTGGTCCTTGTAACGAAGGTTATGAAGGTAGCGTTGAATCCAAGCGGTATGACGATAAAGGTTCTTCAAGGAGTTGAAGGTGCGAATGTTAATCGGTGATTCTTCTGGTGACGTCATAACTGTCAGCGTGAGCGCGGGATTTCGTAGCTCTTCTTCTACGGACTCGAAATGTTCTGTGGACGGTTCGTTTGGGTGCCTTACGTCATCTTGAAACCAAGATGGCCCGGGCCACCAAAATTGTTGTTTGCTAAGTCGGCCATTTTGCATCCGCGGGTTGGGAGATCAGCGGGATTTTCAGTACCTTTACAATGATTCCAAGACATCGGATTGGATAGAGTCTGAATTTCTCGTACTCGGTTTGCGATGAAGGGTTTCCAGCGGTCGGCGGCTCCTTTGATCCATCCTAGGGTGATTTGAGAGTCGCTCCACATGAAGGTCTTCTGCGGTTTAACTTTCAGTTGCGTATGCAGGTGATTGACGAGTTTAGCGGCTAAGAGTGCTCCCATGAGCTCGAGTCTGGGAAGAGTTAGTTTTTTCAGAGGCGCGACTCGTGACTTTGATGTGATTAGGATAGAGGCGATGCTTCCTCCTTCGCTCCGGAACCGAAAATACGCGACGGCAGCGTATGCTTTTGGGCTAGCGTCCGAAAAGCAGTGTAATTCAAGGTGGTTTGCGTCGAGTTTGGTGATTCCTTGGAAATAGTAGCGCGGGATGGTGACTTCTTTCAAGTGTCGTAGTTCGCAGCACCATGCTTCAAAGATGTCAGCTATGGCTTCAGGTAGCGGTTCATCCCAAGATTGGCCTTTCTCCCAGAGTTGCTGGAACAAAAGTTTTGCTCGAACGGTGAATGGAGCGAGGAATCCAAGGGGGTCGAAAATCTTAGCGACCGATTTAAGAACCCATCTTTTCGTATTCTCGCGGCTTTTGATAAATTTGAGTAACTCCTTGATGTCAAAAGTTAATACGTCACTGCAACTGTCCCAAGTGAGGCCAAGGACTTTAGAAGGGGCGAAAAGCGTCTGCTCGTGCTCTGGCGTGCCTTTCTGATTTTTAGCGGTCAGAATGTGTCTCAGATGTGCCGAGTTACTCTTCCATTTCGTGAGTTGCATGCCTGCGTTTCTCATGATTCTGTCTGCTTCAGAAATGATCTCCATGACTTCTTCCTCGGAATCGGCGCCCGTTATTAAGTCGTCAACGTAAAACGAATCGTCCAACAGTTGGCTGATGCGAGGATTAGTTTCTTTGTATTTCCTGGCGTGAAGGCGTATGGTGGCTGCCAAAAGAAAGGGACTTGAGGTGGCACCAAACGGGACACGTGTCATCCGGTACATCCTGAGAGTATGGCTTCCGTATGGATTGTTGACATCTACCCATAGAAATCTTAGCGCGTCTCGATCTGCTTCTTGAATTTGGATTTGCAGAAAGGCTTTGGTTATATCTCCGGTGAACGCTACTTTCTTCTCGCGGAATCGAATTAGAATGTCATAGCGTTCAGGGTTCAGTTTTGGTCCGGCTTCTAGACAACAGTTCAGGCTTGAAACTCCCAAGGCGTGTGAAGATGCGTCGTAAACAATGCGTGTTTTAGTTGAGGTGCTGTCTTCTCGGATTACTGCGCGATGCGGCAAATAGTACAGAGCCTTGCCTGGTTTTTGCGAGGAGTGGACTTCCTCGACGATGTTAGCTGCGATTTGGTCTTTTATAATGGCGTTGTATTCTTCGAAAGTGGCGGGAGTTTTGCGAAGTTTGAAGAGTAGATTCGACGTGCGTTTGGCGGCTACTGCGTAGTTGTCTCCCAGGTTATATTTGTCCGATTTAAACGGTAATGCGACGGTATAGCGGCCATCTTGGAAGGAGGTAGTTTTAGCGAAATTGTCCAATATTGTCTTGCCAGATTCAGCGTCTCGGTCGGGATCGTGTATACCAAAGGACTCCAGCTCCCAAAAGCTGCGAAGTTGGTTTGAGAGGGCTTCTTCTTCATCACGAGGTGCGTCTGCGTGAATGTGCATAATGGCGATGACGTTCATGCCAACGTTACGTGATGTGACGGTAACGGGGCCTTGAAGGGTCCAGCCGAAGATGGTTTCCAGTGCGGTCAGAGTAGGAGTAAAGCGTTTTCCTTTTCCACTTGCGACGGCCCAAAGATAATCAGCGCCGATGAGTACGTCGATTGCGAGGGGATCCTGTTCTCTGATTTCGATCATGGTTGCGTCTGCCATGGGGAGGTTTCGTCTGCTAAATTCGCTAGCGAGTTCGGCTCTGGGTATGGAAAATACGGAACCGCATATTTCGGGCGTTTCGTATGCTTCGATGACTACGGTGTTCTCGGGATTATGGCGACTTCTAAGTTCCAAGCGGACTTTCCTTCTTAGTGCTCGTTCAGGCCTCGTGCTTCCGAAGCTAGTGGTTTCCAAGTATTCTTCGTATAGAATTTGTAGCCCAAGTTTTTACCTCCCCGACTGAACTTTAGTTCAGGGGGAGGTTTTACACTGGTCGTGTCTGTGTGTGTGTGTGTGTGTGTTTGTCACTTCCTGTGTAAGCGGATATCCTGTGTAAGCGGAAATCACGTTACCTAGCTCGTGGAGCCAAAAGTCTAGAGACGTAATCATGCCAGCTTATCGTTCAATTCCGTTTAACGGGAATTACCTCCTTTAAGCGTGGCTGCCACAATGAGTTTCAGGTGTCGTGCAATTATATACAACAGGACGTCTCCCATTGTATATTATCGCATTCCACCATCCGTTACGGTCAAACCTCGATGCTGGACAGTTGAAGGCGATTATACGCAATGGGACGTCTCCCACTGTTATAAACACCTCCGACCATCCTCACACGAAGGTCCAACCTCTAGTGTCCGATCTCAGCGAGGCGTCCCTCACTAATATAGTCCACATCAACCTTCCACTCCAGTCATCTCCTCCCTCTACGGGTCTTTGTGGTGCAGTTACCGAATGCCTAGGGTTACGATAAACGTCTAGACGTTGAGAAGGGGGGGGGGTTCCCCAACTCTTCTCGGTTACTCGCTCGGTGAACAAAGGTTAGCGAAAGCTATATATACCCCTTTTCCATGCCCTAACTATTTTGGCCTTATGCCGCGATATCTTTTAGTGAATTGAAGCGTATAATGCATTTAAATTTTAATTTAATATAATAATATTGTTAAACTGAATCTAATTAATAAAGAAGCTGAAAAATCAATTAAAAATTCAAGATAGTTTAGAAGATATTTAAGAAATTTCCCAAAAATTTTATGAAATGTGACCGTTTAATACCAGCTTGAGTTGGCAACACGTGCTAAGCTGTTTTCCATATATCATTTAGTCCAAAAAGCAAAGGTATAACGGGCAGTATAGTCTAAGGCTTGCTGCAAACTTGGGGTGGATTGAAGAATCTAAATCAAGGTACGTTTACACGGGCATCCAAGATAGAAACGACATAAGATTTAAAGCTGAGGAGGATTGATACAAAATGTTAAACCTCTTAAGAAAAATTATAGTCGTGAAAACTCCCCTTGGACAGAAGTACAGTAGGTTTCCCGTGTTTAAAAAAACAACAGTTTTGAATAAAAAATGGTTATCTGATGTTGGAAAAAAAAATAGGCTTCAGATTTCTCCACTATAAAACCAAGAAACATTTCCGATTATTTTCATAATCAAAAGAAGCCGTGTAGAGTGAACTTCGTTAGCAGACCAGGAGACGAGACCAGACGAAAGAGAGCTATAGTGACTTAAGTCAACAGAGCAGCGACAAGGCTTTCATTTATCACCAGAAAGAGACGGCCTGGCTACAAAGAATTGAAACATGCAAGCAGTGAGTGTTTTCGGACTCGACATATGAGATTCTTACAGTCAGTAAAAGCTCAACAGTTCTTCATACGGCCTCGTTATTCTAAACATAAAAGGAATAAATATAAATAAATATTAACGGTATTTAAATTAGTCTATTTCAGTCTTCAAGATATTTTTTTATCATAGGAGTGGAAGCTAACGTCTTGTCAACCGGTTTGGAAAATAACCTCTCGACCAGCTCAATCCTTTGATTCTTCCAATGACTGGGATCACTTGCATGAAGAAAATATCAGTAATGGTCGTCTATTAGCACGTCGAAACAAGAATTTTAGACGAAAACTGTACCGGAAGTAATTGCCAATCATCTACCGAAAATGGGTTGTAAATGGAACATTCAGTCTACAATATTTCTTGGTTTGTCTAAGAGGAACTTGCTACCAAATCTTCGTCGTTTTAATTCCTTGTCTTCCTTGCCATCCCAGACTAAATCCTTCGTCTTCATCAAATCAGTGGATTATCTCAAAGATAATCACACAGTACAGCCTATGCTCTAGTGTTAATTTATATTATAAGAACATGTATTTTACATATTTATTTAGAAAATAAATTTCATTTGGTGTGTCTATTAAGAAATCTACGCCATGCCGCATATAATTATGGGTAACGCTGGATATTTCATTTGGTGTGTATATTAAGAAGTCTACGACCTGCCGCATGTAATTATGGGTAACGCATTACACTCTTTTGCATTCTCTGTATCCTTGAGGTTAAGGGAAAATACTTATACTCCGTAAAATAGAAAAAATTGATGGAAATGCACGCTGTTTTCTCTACTCATCCAATACTCTACATTTCTTTTCATCTTTTATTTTAGGTAGGTTTAGGTTAGGTTAGATTACCTTAACGTCGGGGTCGGGGAGGTTATATTTTGGTTTCCCAACTTGTCTGGATACGCTCTCCTTGATGAAGGTTGCGTGACTCCCGTTGTCAAGTAGGCTAATGCGGTCTGCAGGTATACAGCTTCCTTATTGTTCTTCTGGACTCCGGCGGCCATTTGAGCTCCTCCGCTAGATGAGTTGTCGGGCGCTGCTGTGTCCATTTGATCGCAAATACTGGAGTGATGGCGGTTGTTACATCTTCTGCAATTGCGAAATTTAGAAGTGCAATCTCGGGCTTGATGGTGCTCTCTCAGACAGATGAAACAGCGTTTCTTTCTGGTTAGCAGGGCTTTCTTCTCGGTAACGGTTAGCTGGTTACATTGCGTGGTAGTGTGTTCGTATTTCTCACAGTAAAGGCAGGATCTCTTATCGGCGTTTATGGTAAGTGCTGCGGCTCCGTAGTGCGGTCTAGGTTTACGGTGATCATAGCGGAAGGCCCGTGATTGCGAAAATCTCTCCGGCTGTCTGCGTTCCGGTTCTGCGGCTTTGCGTTCTGACTCGGTAGCTCGAGTTAAGGCGGAGGCTCGTTCTCTGCTTGCGATTTCTTTTTGAAGAAATGTCATCAAATCGGCGATTTTTAATTGTTTGACTGCGGTGAATTCTCGACTGAAGGCTAGCGTGATATCTTCAGGAAGGCGTTGCGTGATGATGGGACAAAGTAGGCTCCCATAGTTCTGGTCAATGACTTTCAAATCTTCTAGGCTTCGGATTTGTGTCATGCAGGAATCGTGTAATCTTCGAAGGCCTAGGACGTCGCTCGATTTCTTCACTGGGGGAAGACTGAGTAGATTGTTCAGGTGCTCGCTTATGATGATTTCCTTGCGCCCAAACCTGGTGTTTTGCGTATTGATTGCGGTGTCATAATTGGCGTCTGATAGTGATAGTCCTTCGATAGATTTTAAGGCTGATCCGTCTAAGTACGAGAGTAGGTAGCTGTACTTGTCGGTTTTGTTAAGATGCGGGTTTAGATGAATTGCGCAATTGAAATGCGCCCAAAAGTTCTGCCATTCGCTGATTTTTCCCGTAAAGCGACGGACTTCCAGCTTAGGTAGTCGCACGGCCGGTGCGAGACTATTTGGCGGTGACGACTGATTTCCAGCTGCGGCTGAATTCTGCGTTGCGTTCCCGGTCGGGTTTGAGCTCCCGCTCCCGGATGGCGTAGAGTTTTGTGAAGCTACTGCGGCTGCCGTTGTATTCTGCGTCGCGTTCCCGGTCGGGTTTGAGATCCCGCTCCCGGATGGCGTTGATGTACCGCTAGTACTCTGCGAGGCTGTAGTGGACGAGGATGCTTGGTTGGCTAGTTCGACGGCTCGTTTCCCACAGGCGATTACTTTTCGCAATCACACGTATGAAGTACACTCGCATACCGCTTTTACACTATGTTTAAATTGGGCACACCATATGCAAAAAAGCCTTTCATCAAGCGGTGTAGTTATTTCGAACAGAGAAGGCTCACGATACATGTTTTTTTCCTGAATGTACACGCACTTTTTAAACAGCGAGCATCCTTCCTCAAAGCAAAACAGAAGAAGCTTTCCGTGTGCCGGGACTCTAGCAAGGTCTCCCTGACAGAATTTGCATTCTAAAGCCTTATCTCGAGGAATAAATTTCGTAGTAAGCTTGGCGTTGGAAATGTTTACGTGACTGACTTGAGACATTGAGTATTCGGATTTAGAATGACTTCGGTACTGTTCTAAATTCGCGTACTGTTCTGAATTCGCTTCTCGTATGCTTGCTCTGAGAAGTCAGATGGTTTCTATACACAGTTTTATATTTGGGAACTCTCGCGATACTTTATAAAGTTTCGGATTCGTCGCTGGAAATTGGAATTACTCCGTTGATTAGATTTGATTTATTTCGCTGTTTCGTTATTGGTAACTATCTTATCAGAAACCTGAAAAGATCTCGAGGCTGGTTTTAAAATTTAGTGGCTTGGTTGAGTCTAATACTTGAAAACTTTTCGGATTCGCTTTCTTGCAACTGAGCTAGGCTAGATCATACTCCGATGGTTCCCAAACTGTTATGTTCGAATAGATTGGATACCCCTTATATAGATGGATATTTCTTATTCTATATAGAACGACGAACGGCAGGGGAAAAAAACCTACATAGGGTAATGCTCGGGCCTCCCCGAGTGAACGATTTTTTTTCGCCACTAGCAGGCGTTTCGGCGCGGGCATGCGTACATTGAGAGAGCGAAATGGCGAATTGAAGGTTTTCTCCTACAGTTTCCTATTTTTCCACTTTTTCGCTTTATCAGGCTTATTTATTTTCAAATATTTTCTCACCAAAGACACCAAACTTTTCGCGAAGTCAAAAACAGAACTCGAGATTTTAAAGAAAAACAACAAATGTGTAGCAAATTTTATATACGAAGCTTAATGAAAGATACGCGATTTTTTTTTTCGATTTTTCATCTTATGATTTACAAATTTATCCTATACTTTTCTGTATTTTTGCTTTTATTTATCGTATATTTCCAAATTTAATATTTTCAATCCTATTTTTTTTTCTACAATTCGCTTCTAAATTTCCTATTTTGTCTATAACTCAGTTCTTCCCCCTGGTGGGCTATTACGTTTCCAATACGCCATTACGTCTTTATAAATTCGACAGAATGTTTCCTTTGGGATAGATAAGCTTCGTATTTAGCAGATCAAAAGGATTGAAACTCAAAATTTTATCCAGGCATTCGCGCCAAAAAAAAAAAAAAAAAATCCAAATGATTCGCCCCAAAAAGACCTCAAATTTGTTGAGACTCCATTCTCCCTTTAAGTTTAATCCAGTGTCTAGTCCAGGCATCCAAAAAACCAATACACTAAGTCATTCAGGCAAAAAACCAAATATTTATCATATTTCATTGTACCTTTTAGTTAAATCCAAAATTCTATCCAGGCATTCGCGACAAAAAAAATCCAAATGATTCGCCCAAAAAAGACCTCAAATTTGTTGGGACTCCATTCTCCCTTTAAGTATAACCCAGTCTTTAGTCCAGGCATCCAAAAAAACCAATACACCAAGTCATTCAGGCAAAAAAACAAAAATTTATCATATTTAATTCTACCTTTTAGTTAAACCCAAAATTCTATCCAGGCATTCGCGCCAAAACAAATCCAACTGATTCGCGCAAAAAACCCTAAATTTATCGGGACTCCATTCTCCCTTCAAATATAAGCCAAAGTCTTATCCAGGCATTCGCGCCAAAACCAAAAATTCAACGTAATGAATATTCCAAAAGTGCATCTAAGTAGTTTAATTTAAATTACAATATTTTACCCTAATTAGTTACATCCTTTATACAAATTTAAGGTATCTTGTTTCCTAATATACTATATAACCCTGCATAGAATTTTCTTTTGTACGAATTGATTTCTTGTTTTAAAATTTTGTATCGATTCCATTTAATAGAGTGACGTTTTTGGTTCAAATATGTTTCGTTGTGGTTGTGGACTATTTAGGATTCACGAAATTCACAAAAAAATTACAAATATCTCTGACCAGCGGAATATTGAGAAACAGTTTTGAAAAATTTAAATTCCCATAGTAAAATTCCATATAAAGGGTCAGAAGCTACGTTCACAGTAGAAACTTTGAAACCGTATTCCAACCGTTTCCAATGTTAAAATTGACTTTTGAAGTAAATAATTTCAATCTTTGAAATTAATCTCTACAACTGACCCTTCAATTTTAATTTTGAACCTTTCCAAAACGGTTTCAAAGCCTCTAGTGTGAACACAGCTAAAAATTAGGAAAGGGTGGGTTTGGTTAAGTTGTAATCCAAATAGGCTTTACGGTATATTTATGGTTTTTAGAGCGCCTCATTCGTTCGATGAACTTTTAAAATCCAAACATTACCCCTATTTTAAAATGACCGTAACTTTTGTCTACTATCAAATAGCACCATTAGAAAGAAAGCATGTCCTAGATTAAATTAAAATTAGCCTTCCTTCCCACTGTTTCATTATTTTAATCTCTGTTTAACTAGAGTTCAGAGGAGAAACTCTTGTACCCTCAAAAAACCTTTTTACATTTCATTTTGTCTATCTCACCCGTAATAGGCAGCGCACGTGGAGGCACCTTCAAGCCGTTTGTAATCGAGTTGATATTCTTAGACTAGTATAATACGCTTTGTAAAATAACTATCGAATTCTGTATATATATCGGTTAAACGAATCGAAATTTGGGTACGCTAAAATGCATCCCATTATTCTTGATAAAAAACAGCGTCTAGCTAACCTACTAGTTAAGCGATGCCACAATAGTGTACTGCACACTGTAAAATAACTATCGAATTCTGTATATATATCGGTTAAACGAATCGAAATTTGGGTACGCTAAAATGCATCCCATTATTCTTGATAAAAAACAGCGTCTAGCTAACCTACTAGTTAAGCGATGCCACAATAGTGTACTGCACACGGGAGTACAGAGTACAGTTACCCAACTTCGCGAACGTTATTGGGTGGTTTCCGCTCGTCAGCTGACTAGACAAAAAAAAAAGAGTTGCACGATATGCAAGGAGTTAGCGGCGATTGCTGGAGATGAAATTACTGCCCCTCTACCGAAAGAGAGAATTCGCGAATCTACGCCATTCGAAGTGATCGGAGTTGATTTCGCAGGTCCTTTGTTTGTCAGACCCACGTTAATCTCTGATCAACTAGAAAAGGCTTATATATGTTTAATGACTTGCGCCGTTACTCGGGCTCTGCATTTAGAGTTGGTTCCTTCGTTGACCACGAGATTTTATCATGGCTTTTAGAAACATGATAGGCAGAAGGGGTATTCCCCGAGTAATTTATTCAGACAACGCGCGCACATTTATAAGAGCGAATGAAGATTTGAAACAAATCTGGAAATGCCTGGACTCCAATGAACTCAAAAGAGTTTTTTGGAGAAAAGGGAATTACCTGGCATTTTATCGCGGAACGAGCAGCGTGGTGGGGCGGGTTCTACGAACGAATGGTCCGCAGCGTTAAAACGGCCCTTAAAAAGGTCATAGGTCGCCCGTCTCTTTATTATAGAGAAATGGAAACGGTTTTAATAGAAACAGAAGCTATGATAATCTCCCGACCAATAACTTACGTGTACAAATAAAGAATTAACTCGACGCTTAGAATATCGCCAGAATCTACAAAACAAACTAGACTCTGGAAAAGATGGAACAATGAATATTTAGCCGAGTTAAGATCCGCGCATCATTGCGCGATCGCGAAACGCGAAAGATCCCAAATAAAAGAAGGGGACGTAGTCTTAATTCACAAGGATAAAAAACCTAAACAATCTTGGAAATTGGGCCTCGTGACGCAAGAAATTATCGGTCGCGATGGTAAGGTGCGGGCTTGCTTAGTGCGCAACCCTAATGGTATATTAAGAAGACTGGCAATTATTGTACAATTTAGAAGTCAGCGAACGATTTCAAGATTAAAAGTTAAACTTAATCGGTAACACTTATCGTGTTACGGCGCGAAGTGTAAAATAACTATCGAATTTTCTATATATCTTGAAGCTTTCCATTTTAACTGTTTTACATATATAAAATGTTAATGAATTTCTGAAGTATTGTATATAGTTGACCTTGCGAAGCATCTTTTTTCCCCTTATATTGCCTGCCAAAGAGGTTTTTCAGATGCTTCGAAAACTAAAGATTTATTACTCCTAAAGTAAAAGTTTTGGGTAGCCTTTGTAGGAAAGAGAAAATTGTCGTATTCCCACTATACCATAAAAGGGGACTCTTTCTTTCAAAGGCGGCCGCGCGCTGATAGGAAACGCTCCATGCTAACATGCTAATGGCATCTTTGGGCGATCGGTGCGCGGTACCCCTGGGTCAAAGATAACATCTTTCACGAATTCGTGGAATTCAAAATAGTAAAAAAGGAGAGGAGCTTTCCTAAAGAAAGCCAGTAAGTCAATCTAGCTCTCCAGAAGAGAGAAAACATTATCCAGTTTGATAATAATTTAAATATCCAGTTTGATATTAAGCGAAACCAGAAGTTTCAAATAAAGAACAGTTTTACCAGGCAGAACCTGTGTGATGTACCTTATTTGAATAAGTTACACAATTTCGGAGTTGGGACTAAAAGATTTAATTTAAGTTGATTAAAGTCGAGCCCACAAGGCTCGCACCGCTTAGTAACTCGCAACACGCTTTGTAGAATAACAGCTATTCCCAATT
The DNA here is from genome assembly GCA_963920705.1 of Odiellus spinosus. Taxonomy (NCBI): domain Eukaryota; kingdom Metazoa; phylum Arthropoda; class Arachnida; order Opiliones; family Phalangiidae; genus Odiellus; species Odiellus spinosus. The sequence continues at coordinate 28,668,469 of OY987226.1, forward strand.
TTCGGGTTAGGAGGGATCCCGCGCTCGCGAACGAAATGTTTACCCCAAGACCTTTGTAGAAAGAATGCACTCTGTTCGTAGTATTTGCTCGTATAAACGTTATTATAGGTAGCGACAAAAAGCTAGTGCACGGGTCTTTATAAAATCAACTACCGCTTAATTGGGCGCTTTAACTCTTTAAAGACGAAGAGACTGAAGAGGGAATTCGTAGCGTAAAGAAGTTAGAGGGTGCGTGAAAGTTTTCGTTTTGACTCGAGTGTATATTGCAAAGTATAGCTCTATACCCGAGGCGAATTAAAACACGTGTTAAATGGCATAGGGAATAAAAGTAGTTTTTCCGAACTGCTTGCGACCCGGAAGCCTAGTCTGAAACCCATTTCTTCGGAGATCTAATTTTAAATCAAAGTAAAACTAACGATCTTCTGAAGAAGGACCTTGGCTTGAAAAGTCTCGTAAATAAAAGTATCATTAAAGGCCTAGGATTTCTTCTGCCTGCCAACCGCCGTTTTCACTGGAAGTGGGCTCACGTTCTGGGCTACCCCTTTGGAAGCGAGGCTAGAGAAAGTCTGGAGGGTGAGCCCATTTCCAGGGAGGTAGGCAGAAGAAATCCTAGGCTTATTAATATTCCGTGTTATTTTCTCTAAACAAAACTAAAATTATGTTCAAGCGTGCAAAATTCCAAAAATTACTCCTATTTTAAAATGGCCATAACATATCTCTACTACCACCTAGACATAAACCGATTAAACCATTAGAACGAAGGCATTCCCCATATTAATTTAAAAAATAAAATTGACAAAACGCCACTATTTAAATTCAAGCAAAAATCCAAAAATTACTTCTTTTTTAAAATGGCCGGAACTTTTCTCTACTATCACCTAGACGTAAACCGATAGCATCATTAGAAAGAAAGCATTCCCAAGGTTAATTTAAAATTATAAAATTGACATGAGTCATTCGTTAAAGATTATTCAGCCACTGATAGATGTCGTGCAAAAATCGAAAAATCACCCTAATTTTAAAATGACCGTAAACTTTCTCTACCATCATCTAGACATGAACAGATTGCACCGTTAGAAAGACGACATTCCATATATTATTTTAAAACAATAAAATTGACAAGAGCCACTCGTTAAAGCTTATTCCACAACTGATAGAAATCGAGCAAAAATCCAAAAATCAGACCTTTCTTAAAATTACAGTAACGTTTTTTAACCATCACCTTGGTATAAACCGATAGAGCCATTAGAAAGAAGACATTCTTCTTGATTATACTTCGAAAGAATTACTGTCCGAATGTTGACAAAGTTAAATCTCGTTTTATATTTTCGTAACAAACTGAAGAAATAACATTTTTGTTTATAAATTTGAATTAATTAATAAAGATCGGCTAAGCTTATGTTTTAACCCTTTTGAAACCCATTCAGGGACCTTCCTGTCTATTACTTAGTATACCTTATCAATGTTTCGTTATTTAATTGTGTTTAACTAGAGAAAAACATTGTACCTTCAAAAAGCCTTCTTATATTTCGCACTAGCTTATAATAAAAGTACCTTTGTCAGTATTAACTCGAATTCAGAGGAATACGACGAAAATCTGAACCTGCGGAGAAAATTGGTGATGAGGAATCAGTAGAGTAGGAAGCTGGGTATTTCCTGAAAATGATTGAAATCACCATAAAACGGCCCTTTTAAGGGCCACCCAATTTTTACTACAAGTTTTTTATCTCGAATGTATTGGTCTATGATTTTCAAACCTATTTGACAATTAAATGTTGTGTAAACTTAATTTCCTAGCAATAGGCTGGTAGAAATTTAAACGCATTCACTCTATCGCTTTTATGCCACTGACACGTCTTTAGTCTTTACAGTCAGCTTACAGTCAGAATCAGTTTGGGAGCCTAGTTAGATTTGTACGTGCTGAAAACCCAAACTGAATTTTCATGTTTAACATATAGCAGTTTCAAGATAAGACGGGAAGCATCACTAGAGCTGCGTTCCAAGAATGGAATAAACAAGAATCGGGTTTTGGGGTCCGGCTAATAAGACTTAGTAGGCAGGCAAAAGAGAAGACGAGCGTTTAGCGGATTCTTTTCGGGACGAGGGTAAAATACGGGAAAATGAGGGTGGGGTACTCCTAATCATTTTATTACTTTTTTTTTTTTTTTTTTTTTTTTTTTTTTTTTTTTTTTTTTTTTTTTTTAAAGAAAGGGGACTAAAATAAATTGCAGCTGTGTCGCCCAATGTAGAGTGTGATCTTTTGTTCGAGTTTTGCGAGCTGTTCTGGTATTTTATGAACGCGAGTCACCATCGGTTTACCTTAGCCCTATAACTAAACTACACGTTCCAAGCTTCACTCTAAGTTGCAAAGTTAGGTTTACCCATATACGCTTTTCTTTCGAATGCAGAAGCAGCTCATAGCGTTTTGGCCGAATTACCGACTTGTTTGAAAAAAAAAAAAAAAAAAAAAAAAAAAACACTATTACTAAGATAAAACACGTAGCGGAAAAATTCGTAAACTTTTTTCTCTGAAGCCGCCTTAAGCGATCCATAGAAATAGTAGAATATTCGCAATTTGGTTCGTCGCATTTAAACTTCTTATCGTTCGAATGAATTAAAGCGTGTTTTTTTAAGCTACCCTTAATAATAATAGAGGATTCGCAGTTTGGCTCGTCGCATTTGAACTTTTTCTCTCCCGAATGAACTAACGCGTGTACCTTTAAGCGCTCTATAGAAATAGTGGAGTATTCGCAATTTGGTTCGTCGCATTTGAACTTCTTTTCATTCGAATGAATTAACGTGTCTTTTTAACCTAGCCTTCATAATAGTAGAGTATTTGCAACTAGGCTCATCACATTTAAACTTCTTATCACTCGAATGAATCAAATCGTGTTTTTCAAATCGTGTTTTTCAAATCATTATGTATTTATCTTGGATACCCGTGTGAACGTGGCTTTATATCGAATATTTATTAATTTTTAACTTAGATACCCGTGCGAACAGGCATTTATATATTATCTTAGTCATTTTATCTTGGATACTCGAGCGAACGGGACTTAATTTCTATATTCTTTATTAAGTCATTTTTATCTTGGAAACGCGTCTTTATATCTATTCTTTATTAAGTCATTGTATCTTGATACCCTGCGAACACGCCTTTATATCTAATCTTTATTGATTTTTACCTTGGATACCCTTGTGAAGCCACCACGGTGCTCGTTCCGCGATAAAATGCCAGGTAATTCCCTTTTCTCCAAAAAACTCTTTGAGTTCATTGGAGTCCAGGCATTTCCAGATTTGTTTCAAATCTTCATTCGCTCTTATAAATGTGCGCGCGTTGTCTGAATAAATTACTCGGGGAATACCCCTTCTGCCTATCATGTTTCTAAAAGCCATGATAAAATCTCTTGTGGTCAACGAAGGAACCAACTCTAAATGCAGAGCCCGAGTAACGGCGCAAGTCATTAAACATATATAAGCCTTTTCTAGTTGATCAGAGATTAACGTGGGTCTGACAAACAAAGGACCCGCGAAATCAACTCCTTCGAATGGCGTAGATTCGCGAATTCTCTCTTTCGGTAGAGGGGCAGTAATTTCATCTCCAGCAATCGCCGCTAACTCCTTGCATATCGTGCAACTCTTTTTTTTTTTTTTTGTCTAGTCAGCTGACGAGCGGAAACCACCCAATAACGTTCGCGAAGTTGGGTAACTGTACTCTGTACTCCCGTGTGCAGTACACTATTGTGGCATCGCTTGACTAGTAAGTTAGCTAGACGCTGTTTTTTATCAAGAATAATGGGATGCATTTAAGCGTACCCAAATTCCGATTCGTTTAACCGACCACCCACACAGAGCAACCCTTCGTTATTTAATATAGGCCTTAGTGACAATATTTTTGACGTTTTTCGGACACTTTTGCCTTCTTTCAAATCATTAATTTCGTTGGCAAATTCTTCCTCTTGAAACGCGCGTAGCCATAACGTTTCAGCGTTGCTAAGGTCTTTCGCGCTAATCGGTTCTTCTATACTTGGTGTTTTTTCTCTTTTGAAACGCTTTATGATACGTAACATCCAAGCGGTGATTCGTAAAGATTTATTTAGGCAGCTGAAATTTTCCAGTTTCATTAAAACCGTCAGACCCAATTTTTCCTTACAACTAATTGTTAAAATAGTTTTTCGTTTTTCATCTTCAATTATAGGACTGAGTCTATATCGGGATTGATTTCTCCAGGCCAATGCTCCTTTGTTTTCTTTAACCAATGTGGTCCATACCACCATAATTTGCTTTCGAACAATTTATTGCCATTCAAACCGCGTGTAGGTAAATCAGCCGGATTTTCTTCTCACGGACAATGGGACCATAATTGGGGGTCGGACCTTTTTTGAATATCTATAATCCTGTTCGAAACAAAAGGTTTCCACGTTTTTGGAGAGTCCTCTATCCAATATAAAGCGATCATAGAGTCCGTCCACATAAAAATTCCAATTTTATCGTCTTCAAAAACGTCTTTAACTTTTTCTACGATTTTTGCCCCTAAGAGACATCCCATTAGCTCCAGTTTGGGAGCAGGGGGGCCACTCTCGCCTTCGACGTTAAAAACGAGACTCCTATCTCCCCCGATTCACGAACGTAACATACGTACACAACTGCCCCGTAGGCTTTTTGACTTGCATCACAAAAGCAATGCAGCTCCACGCTGACAATACGCTCGTCCCCCTCGTGAAAATAATATCGGGGAAGCTCGATTTTTTGAAGAGAGGGCAGTTCCTCACACCATGCTCTGAATTCTGCGCCGTCTTTGGGGGGAAGAGGTTCATCCCATTTAAGTTTCTTGTCTTGTTCTTCTTGGGAATAAGCGTTTGAAATAAAATTTTGGCAATCAAGATAAAAGGCGCTAAAATTCCTATCGGGTCGAAAATTTGCGTTAAGAGGCTTAATACGCATCGTTTTGTAAGCCTTATGTCTTGAGATAATTGTATGAGTTTCTTTAATTCGAATGAAAATGTGTCTTTTTCTGAATTCCAACTTATTCCCAAGACCTTTAATTCTCCTCTTTCTTTTTCTCCGATAAATATTCTCGTACTTTCTTGTAGGGAGTTTTCTTGCACCCATTCTTTTCGGAGTTCCTTGGAATTTGAATTCCATTTTTTCAATGACATGCCGGCTTTTTCCATTATTTTATTTGACCGCTTGTATATTTCTTTTCCTAACTTTACTGATGACGCGCCCGTCGTGAGGTCGTCAACGTACAGATCCTTATTTAGTAGTTCGGCTACCCATTGATCCTCTCGTTCGCTAGGTGATACTTAATAGTGGCAGCGAGTAAATACGGGCTGGAAGTTACTCCGAACGGGTTTCTGGTCATACTGAAAGTTCTGTACCCTTCGGTTATCCTTCCGTCTTTTATTGGAAACGTAATAGCCCACCAGGGGGAAGAACTGAGTTATAGACAAAATAGGAAATTTAGAGGCGAATTGTAGAAAAAAAATAGGATCGAAAATATTAAATTTGGAAATATACGATAAATAAAAGCAAAAATACAGAAAAGTATAGGATAAATTTGTAAATCATAAGTTGAAAAATCGAAAAAAATCGCGTATCTTTCATTACGATTCGTATATAAAATTTTCTACACATTTGTTGTTTTTCTTTAAAATCTCGAGTTCTGTTTTTGACTTCGCGAAAAGTTTGGCGTCTTTGGTGAGAAAATATTTGAAAATAAATAAGCCTGATAAAGCGAAAAAGTGGAAAAATAGGAAACTATAGGAGAAAACCTTCAATTCGCCATTTGGCTCTCTCAATGTACGCATGCCCGCGCCGAAACGCCTGCTAGTGGCGAAAAAAATCGTTCACTCGGGGAGGACCGAGCATTAGCCTATGTAGGTTTTTTCCCCTGCCGTTCGTCGTTCTATATAGAATAAGAAATATCCATCTATATAAGGGGTATCCAATCTATTCGAACATAACAGTTTGGGAACCATCGGAGTAGGATCTAGCCTAGCTCAGTTGCAAGAAAGCGAATCCGAAAAGTTTTCAAGTATTAGACTCAACCAAGCCACTAAATTTTAAAACCAGCCTCGAGATCTTTTCAGGTTTCTGATAAGATAGTTACCAATAACGAAACAGCGAAATAAATCAAGTCTAATCAACGGAAAAATTCCAATTTCCAGCGACGAATCCGAAACTTTATAAAGTATCGCGAGAGTTCCCAAATATAAAACTGTGTATAGAAACCATCTGACTTCTCAGAGCAAGCATACGAGAAGCGAATTCAGAGCAGTACCGCGAATTCAGAACAGTACCGAAGTCATTCTAAATCCGAATACTCAATGTCTCAAGTCAGTCATGTAAACATTTCCAGCGCCAAGCTTACTACGAAATTTATTAATCGAGATAAGGCTTCAGAATGCAAATTCTGTCATGGAGACCTTGCTAGAGTCCCGGCACACGGAAAGCTTCTTCTGTTTTGCTTCGAGGAAGGATGCTCGCTGTTTAAAAAGTGCGTGTACATTCAGGAAAAAAACACGTATCGTGAGCCTTCTTTGTTCGAAATAACTACACCGCTTGATGAAAGGCTTTTTTGCATATGGTGTGCCCAATTTAAACATAGTGTAAAAGCGGTATGCGAGTGTACTTCATACGTGTGATTGCGAAAAGAAATCGCCTGTTAAAAACGTTACTATATTCGTGATTACGCTAATTAAATGTATTCTGTCACTTTGTATCTGTACAATCGAACAATAAAATCTGAAATATTTTTTAATTTTTATCTTTTTCACATACGTATTAACTCTTTCGGGCTTGAAAACTTAAAGGCCAAGGATTTCTTCTGCCTACCTCCCTGGAAACGGGCTCACCCTCCAGACTTTCCCTAGCCTAGCTTCCAAAGGGGTAGCCCAGAACGTGAGCCCACTTCTAGTGAAAACGTCGGTTGGCAGGCAGAAGAAATCCCAGGCCTTTAAGCAAATTTAAGCCAACAAAAGCAAACATAACTAAACTTAAGCATAGATGAGCAAACATAACTAAACTTAAACAAACTGACTGACCGTTTTGCGTATTTGCTAATGTTTGTTTTGCAGGTTTTGTCAGAGCTAGAGTTAACCCAGTAAAAAATCGAAATGTTTCTATCGATAATATAGAGCAAGTAGAAAAATTGATCGGAATTTAATCATGGAAATAGTCCTTGGAACGAGGGAATAAGAGAAAAATCTCGATAATACATAAACGCAAGTGAAAGTGTGTATAGATCGTATTATACAGAAATCTTTTTTTGCTTCGCACTTCAAAAAAAATCGCATTTATAGCCAAGAAACTCAAATCCGCGAAGGGGCAGAAATTAAAAATTATAGCTGAAAGAAATGGAAAGTCACGCCAGTCTCGATTACTTTCCTTTAAATCCAAAACATTTCGCCCTATTCTCAAAAGTAACGGCCATTTTAAGATGGGGGTCAATTTTGGATTTTTACTAGATTTCTACAAGTCCTTTATTTTCTTTAAAGGGAGCATGCAAACTAATAACATGTGATTTTTAATCGATTCCTTGCCGTATAAATAGGCCTACTCCAGTAGTAATAAGTTTACAAAACAAATATTAAACTAAAAAAAATTAAAAACTTCCACAGAAATATTCTTAGCGGGATTCATGGAGAATACCTGTAAGGAACAGCGACCAATGAACAAAGGCCCGTCTTTCGCGCGAGATCGCGCAATATCTCCACAAGACTTTCGATTGGTCACTATACCTTACACCTATTCTCCACGAATCCCGCTAAACCTATTTTCCGTGGAAGTTTTTAATTTATTCTAGTTTAATAGTTGTTTTGTAAACTTTTTACTAGTGGATTAGGCCTATATAAGGAATCAATACAAAAATCACTTACTATTAGGTTGCATACCTTCTTTAACAAGTGGCTTACGTAAATTTTATTATTTTAAATAATCTAGGGAATGTCTTCTTTCTAATGGTGCAATCTGTTTATGCCAAGATGATGGTAGAGAATCGTTACGGCCATTTTAAGAGAGGGGTAATTTTTGGATTTTTGCTCGATTTCTATAAGAGGGTCATTTTCTTTAACGAGTGGCTCATGTCAATTTTATTATTTTATATTAATTTAGGGAATGCCATCGTTCTAATGGTGCTATCGGTTTATGTCTAAATAAAAGCAGAGAAAAGTTACGGCAATTTTATGATAGGGGTTTTTGCTCGATTTCTATAAATGGTTTATTATCTTTAACGAGTAGCTCATGTCAAGTTTATTATTTTAAATTATTTTAGGAATTGCCATCTTTCTAAGGGTGCTATCGGTTTTTGCTTAGGTAATAGTAGAGAAAAGTTACAGCCATTTTGAGATAGGGGTTACTTTTGTCCCCGGGACTCTTATTTTTAGAGTCCAATCGGGGATTCAAACTGGCGAAGGTTGTAAAACGGTTTATTACATAAACGTTTCTGGAGAGCTTTCGGATATAGAAGCTAGGAATATAGGTACAAGTCCCTTATCAATTCACTTCTAAACTAAATAAGATGGTTAAGCCCAGAGGATAGCTACAACACTAATTTTAGTTCAACCTAAACCTACCCTTACCAAAATGTGAAACTTTTTCATTTTTAAAAGCGAAACCTTTCCATTTTTCAAGCGAAACTTTTCCATTTTTAGCCGCACCGAAGGTGTAGGCTCTTACTATGTACCGTGCTGTCTGAAGTCTGAAGTCTGATGTTTGAAGTCTGAAGTCTGAAGTCAGATGTCTCCAGAAATGACGAAAAACGTCATCGAGTAGAAAAATGAATAATCGCGTAGGTTAAACCACAAATAACGCATACATAGCCGTAAAATAAATGTTAGTTTGATTAATTTAACTAAGCAAAGTAACGATAATCATTCGCCTCCTCATATGCTATGCATCCATCCAGTTAAATTTTTTAATTTTATTCCTCCCATGCCAGGAATCGAACCTGGATTATAATTTATATATTATAATGATATACATTTCACGGCTTTACCCGCTCGGCCACGGCACTATGACTAGAACCTGCCAGAACTTCTATATATATTAAATTATTTTTAAACCAAGAAACAAAAAGTCGCGTATGACTAAGCCAATCAATTCCTAAAAAACTTTAAAAAAACATGGAGGATGCCAAACTAAAAAAAAAAAAAAAAAAAAACATGGAGGATGCCAAACTTAAAAAAAACAAAAAAACATGGAGGATGCCAAACTTAAAAAAAAACATGGAGGATGCCGTTAAAAATGAAAAAGTTTCGTTTGAAAAATGAAAAAGTTTCGTTTGAAAAATGAAAAAGTTTCGTTTGAAAAATGAAAAAGTTTCGTTTGAAAAATGAAAAAGTTTCGTTTGAAAAATGAAAAAGTTTCGTTTGAGAAATGAAAAAGTTTCGTTTGAAAAATGAAAAAGTTTCGTTTGAAAAATGAAAAAGTTTCGTTTGAAAAATGAAAAAGTTTCGTTTGAAAAATGAAAAAGTTTCGTTTGAAAAATGAAAAAGTTTCGTAATTTTCATAAAGGCAATTTCCTCCTCTTGCATTATACCATACGCGGTGCGGCTCTCCTATGGGCTTGACCATCTTGTTCAGTCTAGAACCGAAACAGTCATAAGCTCTCTTATAACCTCGACCCCTTATTAACGAAGTATGAAGTTTTGGTTTTTTGAATTCTACTGCGAGGGAGTGGTTAAAAATGACGTAGGTGAGAAACGTAAACATGATTGGCTCTTCCCTCTTTCCCCGGCTATTCCCTCGGCCTCTTTCTCCAGATTTTTCCACTAACCTCGCGACGGCCTATATAGCTATAGCCAATTTCAGAGATAGCTAAAAACGAACGGATATGTGCATTTTAAGCTGCACCTAAATCCGTTCATTTTTAGTTGCGTCTGAAACTGGTAATAGCTATAATAATAATAATATTAATAATAATAATATTAATAATATTAATAATAATAATATTAATAATAATATTAATAATAATATTAATAATAATAATAATAATAATAATAATAATAATATTTATTTCTCAACAAATTGTTGAAGGCAACCACAGAGGCATAGCCTATACTGGGTGGTTGCCCTTCGCGAGGTTGGTGGAAAAATCTGGCCAAATTTACGGTGGTAAACAATTTACCCAGCAATCTATTTTTAGTGATCGTAGTTTAAAAGTAAAATATCAGATTCAGAAAGCTCAGAATCATGCATTTATCATTCGGACAAGGATGAGTCTGACAATAAAAGTGATGAGTTAGATCCATGGGGATCGGATCGACCTTGCCACCATCCTCATCGTTCTGAATAATTCAACCTTGATCCATTCGCTAACAGATAGTTATTGAAACGTGGTAGATAACGAGGCACCAGCTACTCAAGCCGAGTTTAATAATAGACTTGAAAAAGAGACTAACACGTATCTTTTAGGTTAAAAACTTACTAAAGCATCTAATTGATCTGGCAGAGTACGCCGGTGTATAATGGCCGGATTTTTCCACAAGTCTCGCGACGGAATATAAAGCCAGGTTTAACATTGCGTATCGCTCCGCGTTAGTCCTTATTCCATTGCATACTAGCTGTGGAACGAGCCTCTGGATTTGATTTTTTGTCAGTACATTAAGTTTCAGATTTAAATTTTAATACTTCCAGATATGGCGCAGCCATGGAATTTCCGTGAGATACGAAGTATGTTTCAAGCTTTATTTTAAGACTAAGTTCATAATTGCGCCACGAGTAGTTCGTTTACAATAAATTTTAAAAGTGAACCGAAGATAATAAAGCGGAGAAATAGAGTCGCGCGCGAGCCAAAACTTAAGCCTAATATTGTGATACATCAGTTTTCATTTATCCTTTAATATAAATATGCCGGATTTTGACAAAGTGTCAATTCGAAATTGTTCACTATGCATTTAGGGCTATTTGCATGAAGGTTGTCTATTAGAGATTGTATCCCGTCGAGATTTCGTCCCATCGAATTTAGGTCCCATGTGTTCAATCGCCCTTGTGTACATTCGCGATCGTTTCCTAACGCGATTTCATTCATTCGAGATTCTGTCCTTCCGAGATTTTGTAATTCCAAGTTTTAAATTTCAAGATATTGTATGAATACCCGTATAGGATAACAAGTATTCAACGACCAGATTCCAATTTAATTTTTTGTCACGACTACAGTCACAAATCATCAAATATCGTATTTATATTAATAATTGAAAAGTTTGCGTTAACTTTTTTCCAAGGATTTTTTAAAACATTTACGGATTATTTTAATTTATATAGAAAAATGAAATTTTCCTGTTCATTCTTCCTTTAGTTTATTTAAATTCAAATTTCGCTCAAGCCAATCATATTTCCGAACTTAAATCGTTAACCAATAATCCTTTATTTAGGAATTTAATGGGGTACAACTAATATATTATAATAGTCAAAATTACAGGGCTGAAGAGTAGCTACCCGAGTAGAAGAACGCGGTGAATGAAATTTTCAGTTACCCTTAAAAAATATTATAAAAAAATATAGCTTATCTACTTATTATAAAATATTTTTTTTTGTTTTTCATTTAGATGCAATTAATAATGCTCTGCTAAGCTTATGTTTTATTCCTTTTGTAACTCATTCAGGTACCTTTCTCTCTATTAACTCGAATTGAATGGACATTTCTTATTTTTCTACTGTCTAAGAAATAAATTTTCTGTTTAAAAATTTAGATGCGTTAAATGAAGCTCAGCTAAGCTTATGGTTTAAACCTTTTGTAACCCATTCAGGCAACTTCCTTTCTATTACTTCAAATACCTTATCACTCTCATTAGTTAATCTGTGTTTAACTAGAGAAGCACTTGTACCCGATAAAAGTCTTCTTACATTACAAATTACCTTAAATCACACTACCTTTCTCTGTATTAAATCGATTTCAGTGGACGGTCGGACCGCAATGAATCTGACGATGATTAGTGCCAAAAAAAAAAGCCGCGGCTATATAGGAATTAACTCACGGTTTCTGATGAAATTTTGGTTGAGATAAAGGGATACATACGTCCGTGTGTCTCCTAATATCTGGAAAAGTAGATAAGCTATAATTTTTCATGGTATTTTATCGTTAAGTGAAAATTACATTCACTGGGTTCTTCGACTCGAGTAGTCCTCTTCAGCCCTTTAATTCTGACAATAATAATATATCAGGAGTTACCCATTAAATTTACCCTTAACCCCAGAAAAAATGTTACTGGTAAACAATTTATTTCGGGGATATGATTGGGTTGGTATAAATAAATTTAAAGGCAGAATGAAATGTAAAATTACATTATTTCCATTTCTTACATAAAATTGAATAATCCGAAGAAGAATTTTAGAATTCGAGTAGGTAGGTTCAAATCTTGGATGTTGAAGCATAAATGTCTTCGTTGTATACCTTTAAAAATACTAATTAATGTTGAATAGTCAGTTGTTGCGATTTAATGAATCAGGGTATTTCAACTATAGATTAAACCGGTTAAACCGTGCGATATAATCTGCAATGTTTAGTTCTTGAGAAATTGTGATTACGTTCTCCAGCTTTAATTTATTGTTCCTCCTTCCATGGCAATTTCTTTGATTAGAAATTCAATATTGTAATGAAAAGAGCTAAGGTTAGATTAAGTTCATGCTAAACTGATTATCACTGTAGTCTAAATACGAATGTAAAAGTAGTTAACGAGGAATGAACCCGAGAGAGAGTTTAAATAAAAACTTTAAAAATATTTATTTACAAGTTGTACAGCGAGACGTACATTTCGAGCAGCGGCTCGTCGTTCATTCTGAATCATAGCCACGTATAAGATTATTTAAAAATTTCTAATATACAAAAACGCGGTATATCATGTATAACCGAACCTCTTTTTTTTCGGTGGGGGTATCTCTCTCGAACGGGGTCTCTCGTCTCTGATTTTGTTGTGACGAATTTTCGAGCGATCGAGAGAAACAATCCTTCCCGAAGAGGGTTATAGAAAAAAGTTTGTTGGGGGTGGGTAAAGAAGCCCCACAACACTAGGTAGACCTTTGGGTCAAGTAATGTTAAAAATAAATTTCTTAAAATTTCCAAATTTTTGGTTTGGTTGTCATCTCTGATAGTATTTACGCTCTTGTGTCGCGAAATCTGTTCATTAATATCAATAATCTCCGCAGAACAAAGGTTGGAGGATTTCTTCCGTAATGCTAGAGATAGGAGGACATGTAAGCTTCAAAGTCTGATTAGACTATCATCCCCCACACCAATCACACTGAAACTTGGAACAAATATGTATAAAGGGTAAATGATGATTCTGGGAAAGTTTCGTTTTGTAACTGCCACGACGAGGTAAAATATGTAAATAATAGGCCAAAAACCAAAGGAAATGCCTGTAAAAGTGTTTTATGTCTCGGGCACCTATGCTGTGCAGAAAAAAATTCTAGGGGCTGTGCAAAGACTATACAGCTATTATATAGCTTCATTTGATAGTCTTTGCTTTGCGGAAGTACGTCAAGAAATTAGGAGCAATAACAACGCCGTACGTAAATTGAGTGGTAACTGTCTTTTATTTTAAATTGAGTGGTAACTGTCTTTTATTTTTAATACTTAAGTTCTTACAAACGGTACACAAACATTTAAACTATATTGGGTAAATTGTCTAATTGGGCTCCATCTTCGCAAACTTGGCGCAATTTAGATTGATACCAGTTTCTACGCTCCTCAGGCGTCGATAGCCAAGGTACCAGGTGAGACTGCTAACGTGAGCACAAGTACCCACAGTTAAGGCACCCCTTTACAATTGCAACACCATTGCGAGATCGCTTCTAATCCAATTCCATGTGGTACGTATCGAATAATGGCTTGATGAACAGCCGCCGATGAAAATTGACTACGGACACGTACACGCAAGAGGTCATGTTCTACTTTGCACAATTCAACGTCAAACGACCCGGTTTTCTCGATTGTTAAGGCGACGTAGGACTCGGCGCGTCTGCATTTAAAATCACTCAAAACAATACCCTGAACGTCTTCCTCGCTAAGGACATTGAAGTCTTCCAGGTTAATGTCGTCCTGTTTCTTCCATTGAGAAGGTTTACGCAAGATCCCATGCCGTTCGACAAGTTCTTTAAGGGGATTTACCACGTGCGAGGTGGCTTCCATTTTTTCCACCACTCATTCCCATTGACCTTTAAAGGATCGGCTTGAAGATATGCTGGTCTTTGTGCACGCAAATTGAACTTTGTAGGACTGTATAATCACTGGGTCGACCAACTCGGATATAAGAACCGTCAACGATGGTGATAAGACATTCCGCATTATTGCTTGCAAATAGTCTTACTGCTGCAGGTGATTGGTGGTTGGCGATCAATTCTTCTCTTGAAATATGGTGAAGACCGTAATTTAGCGGTACGAAACGTTCTTCTAATGCTGCAAGTACCAATTTAATAATGTGGACTCTTTCATTTGAAATAGAACGGATAATACTGCGTTGGACAAACCGATACGTAGTTTTATCAGTAGTAAGGCTACAGCCGTCTTTGATGAACAAGATCTAATGGTCTTCAGCTTGTCTTCGACGGTGGAATGCAAATCGCGGAACTGGCCTTGCCAGAGGGACATGAGCACCTTGGAGTCATTGTCACTTGTGACAAACGATTCGATAACGCGCCTTCTGTGGTCTTCAATGTACGTGCTAAGACCTTTAAGAAAATTCTCTATGTCAGCTGCACTAAGAGATCTGGAACTATTAACATCACTTATATTGATCGTCATTGACTAGATGACTGCTGCACATTCTGGTGTCGTTATTTACAAAGATGGACTTACGTAACCATATCTCATAGCGGACGTTGTTTCTGATTCGCGTGAGTGTATGAGCTTTGCATAAGAAACACGTCCTTGAACTTGACACAAGACAGTCTATTTGCAAAACAATGATCGGAGTTCCGGGTTGTGGTTCTGCCGTCGGCAATGTTGAAGTGGACGATGTCGACATTTGCGCTGACTCGTCATTGTCACTGACGTCTGCTTTGCAGGTTTTGAAAAATGCGACAAACCTGTTGGATGACGCGAAGCATTTCAAAAAAATATTCGTGCTATTAGGTATAATCCCAAGAGCCGGAAGACCCTTGTTAAAACGCATAAAATATGCATATCTCGTCAATTTCCGCTGATTTAGATACCGACTTGATGCTTTATTAACTTTTCTATTGCACAAGTATCACTTGTTCGATGCCATGTTAACGATATTTATTTACCACTGTCCTTCGCTCGTTAACATGGCATCGAACAAGTGCTACTCGTGCAATAGAAATGTTAATAACTCATCAAGTCGGTATCTAAATCAGCGGGAATTGACGAGATATGCATATTTTATGCGTTTTAACAAGGGTCTTCCGGCTCTTGAGATTATACCTAATAGCACGAAGATTTTTTTGAAATGCTTCGCGTCATCCAAGAGGTTTGTCGCACTTGTCAAAACCTGCAAAGCAGCCGTCAGTGACAATGACGAGTCAGCGCAAATGTTGACATCGTCCGCTTCACATCTGAATCATTGCCGACTGAAGAACCACAACCCGGAACTCCGGTCATTGATTTGCAAATAGACTGTCTTGCGTCAAGTTCAAGGACTTGTTTCGTTTGCAAAACTCATACACGCACACGAATCTGAAACAACGTCCGCTATGGAATATGGTTACGTAAGTCCATCTTTGTAAATAACGACACTGGAACTGGCAGCAGTCATCTAGTCAATGACGAACTTGCTGATGACGTTATTGACAATATAAGTGACGTTAATAGTTCCGGATCTCTTAGTTCAGCTGACATTGAGAATTTTCTTAAAGGTCTAAGCACGTACATTGAAGACCACAGAAGGCGCGTTATCGAATCGTTTGTCACAAGTGACAATGACTACAAGGTGCTTCCCTCTCGGAAGACCAGTTCCGCGATTTACATTCCACCGTCTAAGACAAGCTGAAGACCATTAGATCATGTTCATCAAAGACGGCTGTAGCATTACTACTGATAAAAATACGTATCGGTTTGTCCAACGCAGTATTATCCGTTCTATTTCAAATGAAAGAGTCCACATTATTAAATTGGTACTTGCAGCATTAGAAGAACGTTTCGTACCGCTACATTACGGTCTTCACCATATTTCAAGAGAAGAATTGATCGCCAACCACCAATCACCTGCAGCAGTAAGACTATTTGCAAGCAATAATGCGGAATGTCTTATCACCATCGTTGACGGTTCTTATATCCGAGTTGGTCGACCCAGTGATTATACAGTCCTACAAAGTTCATTTTGCGTGCACAAAGACCAGCATATCTTCAAACCGATGCTTTTAAGGTCAATGGGAATGAGTGGTGGAAAAAATGGAAGCCACCTCGCACGTGGTAAATCCCCTTAAAGAACTTGTCGAACGGCAAGGGATCTTGCGTAAACCTTCTCAATGGAAGAAACAGGACGACATTAACCTGGAAGACTACAAGGTCCTTAGCGAGGAAGACGTTCAGGGTATTGTTTTGAGTGATTTTAAATGCAGACGCGCCGAGTCCTACGTCGCCTTAACAATCGAGAAAACCGGGTCGTTTGACGTTGAATTGTGCAAAGTAGAACATGACCTCTTGCGTGTACGTGTCCGTAGTCAATTTTCATCGGCGGCTGTTCATCAAGCCATTATTCGATACGTACCACATGGAATTGGATTAGAAGCGATCTCGCAATGGTATTGCAATTGTAAAGGGGTGCCTTAACTGTGGGTACTTGTGCTCACGTTAGCAGTCTCACCTGGTAACTTGGCTATCGACGCCACGAGGAGCGTAGAAACTGGTATCAATCTAAATTGCGCCGAGTTTGCGAAGATGGAGCCCAATTAGACAATTTACCCAATATAGTTTAAATGTTTGTGTACCGTTTGTAAGAACTTAAGTATTACAAATAAAAGACAGTTACCACTCCATTTATGTACGGCGTTGTTATTGCTCCTAATTTCTTGACGTACTTCCGCAAAGCAAAGACTATCAAATGAAGCTGTATAGTCTTTCCACAGCCCCTAGAATTTTTTTTTCTGCACAGCATAGGTGCCCGAGACATAAAACACTTTTACAGGCATTTCCTTTTGTTTTTGGCCTATTATTTACATATTTTACCTCGTCGTACGCGCCAATCCCGTGGCAGTTACAAAACGAAACTTTCCCAGAATCATCATTTACCCTTTATACATATTTGTTCCAAGTTTCAGTGTGATTGGTGTGGGGGATGATAGTCTAATCAGACTTTGAAGCTTACATGTCCTCCTATCTCTAGCATTACGGAAGAAATCCTCCAACCTTTGTTCTGCGGAGATTATTGATATTAATGAACAGATTTCGCGACACAAGAGCGTAAATACTATCAGAGATGACAACCAAACTAAAAATTTGGATATGTTAAGAAATTTTTTTTTAACATTACTTGACCCAAAGGTCTACCTAGTGTTGTGGGTCTTCTTTGATAGATAGTTTTAATTAACGGGGAGAAGAGGAAAATTGGACTTGATCAGCATTCAGTAATGGAAACTCGTATCATTTGGTAACTCAACACTTCTTTATTAAATCAACTACTAATGTACAAATAATAATAATAATAATATACACTCTGGGAAATAACTGTTTAAACACAACTAAGGCTATTCGTACAGAGGTTACGAAACTATCCCTTTATGAGGGGGAAGAGGTTTTTCGATCTCTTTTTCTAACTATGGTTTTTCTCTTTATTTCTTCGTTAATTAGTTCAAACGTTAATTCTAATTTTAATCGAGGGGATTCTATAAATGCGCGGAAGACGCGACAAGTTCTTTTCAATAAGAATGACATGGAATTACTGGTTTATCTCAGTTAACTTTAATTTTATCCCTTTCACAATACTCTCTACAAACACCTTGGATCTTTTAAATATAGAGGGTCAGTTGAAATTTATAATTAGTTATCAAATTGGTCAAGCTTACATTTCTCATCATCTGGAAATCGTGCGGCCATGGTTAAATAAAAAAAACTATGTCCCGGAGGGGAACAGACATATATAGATATTGGATATAATTGTTTGACTTTCTCTTAGGAGGTTAGAGTTTAGAATGACCAACTTTCTCTTTCGGACCTTATCTTTACTCGACAAAAAAAAAAAAAAAAAAGGGGGGGGGGTTTCTTTCGGGAAATACCTTCACTTTCTCTGTGAATTTCAATACTTTTAACTGTTTAGACCTTTTCTAAAGGGTTAAGGGTACGTTATTTTCTTACTCTCTGATTTTCTACTTTTCTCAACAATAACCCGACATTCAATCTGGCTTAAACACGAGGGGAGGGGGGCAAAATCAAAATGTACTCATCACAACAGGTTCATACGGCGATTATAATACAGTCTTATCCTCAGATTTCGTTGACAACGGACTACACTTCTCAGTCGGCTTCTCAGATTTCCTCTTGGATGAATTAGAAATGGGGGGCTCTTTTCCTCAGATTTCGTTGACAACGGACTACGCTTCTCAATCGGTTTCTCGATAAGGGTCATCTGGGGGCTCATCGCGTGTTTTTCATCAGCTTCCTGGTGGATTACGTTTCGATCGGTTTCGGATCCCAGAGGGATAATCTCGTTCTGTCCTTTAGGCGGGGTTTTCGAAGTCTCTGGCATTGGATTCCTTTTGAAAGCAATGTTTTTCCGCGCTTTTATATATTTTTTAAGTTTAATGTTATAATATTTCGTCCGTTAAAGGGTTCCGACCATGCGATATTCTATTGTCCCAGCGGGGGATCTTTTCTCATCGGCTTTAGCCGCCGTCGCGTCGGACTTGGCTTCCGCTCTTTTATCTGGCGATCTTCGTTTATAAATTTTCGAACCCAACTGTTAATTTTCTCTCCCTCTTTTTTAGCTAGACCCAACCCTAGTGGGGTCTAGCTACTATATTCACTGCGTCGTTGGCGTTGGCGTTGGCGTCTTGCAAGAAGACGAAATACGTCATCGAATCGAAAAACTTTCGTCTCCTTACCTCTCCGAGTGAACTTTTAGTTCACGGAGAGGTTCTGTCTGTACGTCATCGAATAGGAAAAACTTTCGTCTTCTTACCTCTCCGAGTGAACTTTTAGTTTGCGGAGAGGATCTGTCTGACGTCAGAAGAAGACGTCATGTCTGACGTCACCCACGGAGCTTGACCCTCCAATAGAATTCGCATATACAGTTATTAGCTTCTACCAAGCTTTAAACGTACATCCACCACAGCTCATTGAAGAGCAGCAACCGTTACTCGCCTTATATAGTATCTTTTGGATTCGCGTCTATTTTAGCCTTCTGAGGTTGTAGCTTTTACTGAATTGAAACGTAATATTCATTTAAATTAAAATTAAAACAGACTAAATGATTTAACTTAATCTAAAAACCAATGTTGCTGAAACTTAAATTTAATATAAAAGATATTTTCGAAGATATTCAAAATTTTCTTATAGGTTGATTAGATAAAGGCGTGTTTTCACGGGTGTTCAAGATAAAATGAATTAATAAATTTTAGATATTATGGTGCGTTTTCACAGATATCCAAGATAAGACGATAAAGATTAGATGTAAAGGTGCCTTCACAAGGGTATCCAAGGTAAAAATTAATAAATATTAGATATAAAGGCGTGTTCGCAGGGTATCCAAGATAAAATGACTTAATAAAGAATAGATATAAAGACGCGTTTCCAAGATAAAAATGACTTAATAAAGAATAGATATTAAGTCCCGTTCGCACGAGTACCCAAGATAAAATGACAAAGATAATATAAATGCCTGTTCGCACGGGTATCTAAGTTAAAAATTAATAAATATTCGATATGAAGCCACGTTCACACGTGTATCCAAGATAAATTAATAAAGATTAGATATAAATCCGCGTTCAGACTGGTATCAAAGAAAAATTTAGATTATATATAAAGCCGCGTACACACGGGTATCCAAGATAAATACATAACGATTAGATATAAAGCCGCTTTCACACGAGTATCCAAGATAAATTAATAAAGATTAGATATAAAGCCGCTTTCACACGGGTATCCAAGATAAATTAATAAAGATTAGATATAAAGACCCGTTCACAGGTAGCCAAGTTGAAAAACAAACATGATTTGAAAAACATGATTTGAAAAACATGATTTGAAAAACATGATTTGAAAAACATGATTTGAAAAACATGATTTGAAAAACATGATTTGAAAAACATGATTTGAAAAACATGATTTGAAAAACATGATTTGAAAAACATGATTTGAAAAACATGATTTGAAAAACATGATTTGAAAAACATGATTTGAAAAACATGATTTGAAAAACATGATTTGAAAAACATGATTTGAAAGGCATGATTTGAAAGACATGATTTGAAAAACATGATTTGAAAAACATGATTTGAAAAACATGATTTGAAAAACATGATTTGAAAAACATGATTTGAAAAACTTTACGCAACTTCGTGTTTAAAGGAATCTCGAAACGCCATTCAAATTGTTCAAAGAGCGTTTATGCATGCATAACAAGCCCCTGCTATAGTATAATTCTTTTCAGCCTCTTTTACAATGTCATGGGTCTAGCTATTCCTATGGGCTTGACCATCTTGTTCTATATATACCCTTCTCATTTCTTAGTCGCCCGGGCCGAACCTTCTAGAACTTTCCATCCAGAATTCGCTCAGGTGGTCGTGCGTCATTTGTCTTTCTCAACTTCGAACCTCGGTTAACTGACCATGTTCGTATTTATCGACGGAGGGGTCGTTTATTCTAATTGGTCAACTCCCAGAGCGACGTCATTTTTCTACCTGATTATTGGCTCTTAGCTATTGTCGAGGGGAAATGTATCTTAGCTAATTTAAGTGGAAATAGGTCCGTGGTGACCCAAAAAAACATTTCTCAGATTTTGGATGTTGATGTCAGTACGATTCTTACATAATGTCGTTGAGGGATAAGGGTTTTCTTAGTTAAAAGTTCTATAAGATCGGTCTACTTGGGATGTCGTTTAACACTGAGGTGTGAAAAGTTTATATTATATTTTCCCACAGTTTTTAAAGGTTGAGGGGCAGAAAAAAGTGAAAAACCTTTAAATTATTGGCCTATTTGTCTTTAAATTGATGGGAATTAAGTTTAAAAGTGATTAAAATCGAAAATTTTAAGGGGGATTTGAACGGGAAGGGTTACACATGTCATCCTATGAGTAATTACAGAGAGAGAGAGTGTCTAAGGCCGTCTGACGTCACTCAGGTTTATTTTTATTCGCGTTATTAGAATTACAGCGCTCGGATTTTGTAGCCGCGTGAAATTGTTATACTAGAAAAAAATGTCTTCTAAATTATTTGACACGTTTGAGCTCAAGCTCACGGGCTTTTTGGAATTTGAATTTGGTGCGAGATCTATTTTTAAATCAAAGTAACATTAACGAACGACTGAAGAAAAGCCGCGACTCGAAACGTCTCGTTGAAAATAGTTTTTCTCTTTTTTAAAACTCAATAGCTCTCACTATCTCAATCGAAGTACCAATTAAGCTTTAAAGCCCCTATCTGCTCTGAAATTTACCCCTTTAAAATGATCTTCCCTCACTTACACAGTCTGTAAAAGCTATGTACAACGTCGACTGCTAAGCTAGAAAAGAAGCCGACTTTAAAGGGGATTTTAAAATCGCAGATAGTCCCTTTGGGTCTTTAAGGCTAAATTCCTTCGTTGTTTGACAATCTATATATAAAAACGGTGAAAAGGTTAAGGTGGAAAAATGAAGTCTTTAGTATTGAATACACATATCCTCCAAACCTAAGCCTACTTTCCAAATTAGGCTTTGGTTTCCCTTTTCACGACTCCATTTCTCCACCACAATTTTTACGCCTTTCATAAATATAGATTGTGGGTCAACGGATCGGTGTAAAATTATGAAATTAGTCTTAAAATGAAGCGTGAAACTTGATACCTGGCTGATAATCCAAGGTTGAAAAATATCTGGAAGTATTCGAAAATATATCTGAAAAGTAGGCTCCTTTCAAAAACCAAATCCCCTAGAATAACGTAACAAAGTTAGCCAGATTACCGAACTAGTTAAGAGCTGAACTAAAGGTCAATTTTAAAATGAATATTACTTAATATTTTTTAATGAAATTTGGAATAGGCACTCGTTCGAACCTTGGTCTTCTATCTAAAATTGGTCGCAAGTATAACAAATAATTATTTCGATTAGTTATGCTTCCTAAAATAACACTCCGTTTCCAAAAAATGAGTTTGGAATTGAACCCCTTCCCGAATAAGTATACTCTTTTTTCAAAATATGGTTTTGATCGAATTTAGTTCTTCCCTCCCCCAAATAGTATTCTCCTTTTCCAAAATATTTAGTTAAACTCAATTATATCAAACCAGCCATGAATGAAAACCAACTCAATCGATTGAAATATGTTTATTTAAAAGAAATATTGAGTACATTATTACGTGTAGTACCGGAAAGTTTCAGGCGTCTTTACAGTTATAAGAATGATTAAACCGGTTGAGGTATAGATTTAATTTACAGTTATAAGAATGATTAAACCGGTTGAGGTATAGATTTTACATTTAATGCGTAGGAAAAATTTAATCGTAGTAAATATAATTCAAAACATACCAAGTTAGCAGTTCTAATTGTCCTTGCAAAATAATAAAAACCTATTGTAGTAATGTTAGCGATTGGCGTGGCCAATTTCTTTCGTAACGTGTCAATTCTTCATAATTGTTTAACTTATTCCAAAATAAGCGCAAGCTTCTTCAAAATCGGTTGAGGTATGAGAAATATATGCGAAATTTAGCTTTCCTAAAGTCATGGAAAATGTTTCGGAGTTATATCTCGGTTATAGAAACGCTATTCTTTGGTTTTTAAATTTACAGCGTACAAACGGTTCGGTTCGTAGGAAACTTACGGTCAGAGGTACAAGCAGTAGATTTTCTTACGATAGTTGGTATACACCTGATAAATCATGACAAAAGTTCGGCTTTGAGCTTTAAAATGACCAAAAAAAAAAAAATTGAAACTTAGGCAATCGTTCTAGCGCGGTTCTACCATTTAAAAATGATTAACTGATCCAAGGTTTATCAAAATTTGAACGAGGATTAGACCTAGGAGGCTAGGACCATATCCTCTGGCTTGACGAACAAATTATTGAATCAGGTACTAGGGAGAGTTTAATATCTTTATCCCGATCTCTTAAAAACATTCTCAAGGCAAAAATTCGTCAGTTTTCTTTATTTCGAGGCTTCGGAGGAAATTCGTTCGCTCGCTTGGCTCAGGAGTCAGTTGGCAGCGAAGATAACGAAGATAGCGGTCCTTGCGGTTTGTACGGGAAAGAAAGTTGAAGCGCTATCAAAACGCTCATTTTACTCGTATTTCTTTGTTTAAGCCTAATAATTCTAAATCGTCATCATCCGAATCTTGAGGATAATGAGGGAAGCTTAATCGTTGTACTTTAAATTAATTAAATTTAATGCGGAATAAAATTTCATCGAAAATTAATTGAATGAAATTAGATTCAGAATCAAGTGATGGACTTCTACGATGGTTTGAACGATCAAGTTCATTAAGTTTAGTCGGATACAAATTACTATGGCCTAAGTTTAAACATTCATTTAAATCTCGATTAAAGTCTTGCCGGGATGCGATTTTAATGAGTTGCTAATTCTTAGCTTTCTTAGAAACTGATACTTTTATTCTTAGTACAGCCCCAAGTAGAAATTAAATTGGCCTCGCTCTGGAAATTAAGCTCGGATACCGAATAGTCACGCGGCTTGCGAGATTTTTAATAACCCATGGACCAAGTATACTGTAGAGGGACCCACAGCGACGGTGGCAAAATTCCCGGCACTTCGATCTGATTCCCTCTTGTAACCTTGTTTATCCTACCCTGAACTAATCTCTCCCCTACGTCTACATACTGCTACCATAACGCCATCTCCTACGCGTCCTACAGCAAAATAAATAATAGCCCAGAATTTTATAACTCAAGCAAATTCCTACGGCGGTTACGATTTTGTCGTGGGTCCCTCTACTATATAATTTATCTGTCTGTGTGTTTTTTTTTTGTCAATTAGAAAGGTTGGTTTACGCCTACATTATTGATAAGTATTTCTTAGATATAAACTATTGCATCGATCAAAAAAATAAGTACTCGAAACGTTAGATTTTAATGCAATACGTGTCAAAATATTGAATTTATTGTTACAAATTGATTTTACATTAAATTGGCTACATGTAGCTGTACTGATGGGATTTCACCCAGATATTTTAGGCAAAAATAATCGGCAGTGGAATTACGGCAAAACAAACATCTTTTATTTTCGGAAGAAGTCAGACATTGTATACAAAACACGTGTCCGCAGGAAGTATAGATCATTTCGGTATTAAGTTTTTTAGAGACGCAGATTTCGCAATATCCCTCGCCTTCCAATACGTCTGTAGCGTTTGTCCTTTAATCCTTATAGCTTGGGAGAGCTTGTATTTGGGTGAGTAGGGACGGACTGAAACATCCTTACCCAGCACGGGTGGTTCGCGATTGATATTAAAGTAGAAATTGAATTGACTCAAACACTAAAGTTATGTTTAACGAAATTAACGGTTTATTTTTACTTGAATTAAAACACTGAAGTTATTTTGCACAAATTTATTTTTACTATAGACTGAACTATTCTAACTTTTATTCCATAACCTCAAAGGTTTATTTAAACTACCTAAAGTTTTTCTTTGGTTAGTTCGCCCTAACCAGCGCGCGCTCAAACTTCATCTGAACTCTCTTTTTTTCAACTCGTTCCCTACAAACAATTTCTCACGCTATCACGTGGCTCACAAACTATTTTTCTTTTATTTGTTGGGATTCATCCCCTAGAATGGACTGGTCCAAAACCGACGCACCTGCACAAAATATCTCTTTTCGATTTTCTCTCCTATTGAAATTTCTAAGAATTGCTACAGAAGATTTTTACAAGGGAAATACACTTTTAACAAAAACACAAGGATATATATAAACTTTTAAAGTAACAAGAATATATATACACACTTTTAAACCAAAAAGAATATATACAAGGTTCGAACCATTAATAGTTATTTACATACATAAGACAAATTAAACACAAAATTATATATGACAAATTAAACACTAAATTATATATGACAAATTAAACACTAAATTATATATGACAAATTAAACACTAAATTATATATGACAAATTAAACACTAAATTATATATGACAAATTAAACACTAAATTAAATACAAATTAAACTTTACTGGTCGCTCCAACTTAGCTATATTTTACACACTCCCCGCCCTTGAACTGAGGCACAGTTCAAGACTTAAGAGAGTTCTAAATTGTACAGTAATTGCACGGGCCTTCTTAACCGATTACCGTTAGGGATTCTAACTAAAGCCGAACGTACGACACTGTCTCTTCCCTTCGTTAGCTCGTCAACAACGGCTAATTTCCACATGCTTCATGGAATTTTCGCATCCTCAATTAAGACGACATCTCCGATTTTAAGTTCTTTCGAAGGAGCGCCGCTGATTGGTTTAAGATGATGGGCCGATCTAAGCTCCATAAGATAGTTCTTATCTTTCCAACAGGGCTTGGCGATATTTTAATCTTTTGATTAATTCTTGCCTTTTATTAGGATGACTTTCGCTCGTAGAGTAAACTTGGGACGGGAGCGTGGTTAAACGTTTTCCGACCAAAAAATGGGCCGGGGTGAGAGGCTGTGGTTCGTCTGGATTTTCATAAACAAAAGTATTTGGGCGCGAGTTTATCGTTGCCTCTATCTCAATTAAGAGCGTCTCGATTTCTTCATAGGAGAGGTGGGCCTGGCCAAGGACTTTTCTTAGGGCTGTCTTGACGGACTTAACCATTCTTTCCCAAAAACCCCCCCACCAGGCTCCACGATCGGCAATGTACCTCCAGGAAATTTTCAAACCACCGAAAAATTCCGCGACTTCTGGGCTTCTCATGTTCTCAAGTATTATTTGAATATCAGCGTCGGCTCGTTTGAATGTGGCAGCGTTGTCGCTAAATATTACTCTTACGATGCTCCTACGGGCGATGAATCTTCTAAACGACATCAAAAAGCTTTCTGTCGTTAAATCGGACACGAGCTCCAGATGGACGGCTCGCGTCACGGCGCTATGTAGCATTTTTTGTTTTCTGGTTTGAAGTAAATTGGGCCCGCGTGGTCTATACCACAAATTTCGAAAGGCGGAGATGGATTGATTCTCAAATCTGGCAGCGGTGCCATGACAGCGGTCGTTGGCTTCGCACGGAAGCGTTTGCAGCGGGGGCACGAATACACCACCTTTTTTACCAGCTGCCTCCCCTTTGGAATCCAGAAATTTTCTCTAATTTCAACAAGTACGTCGTTGATGCCTGCGTGCTTGAGACGTATGTGATGGTGGTAGCCTATCAAATAGGCTAACCGGTGATTTGGCGCGATGATTAAAGGGTGCTTTTCTCTGTAAGACATCTTCGCAGATCCAAGGCGGCCGCCCACGCGCATTAATCCTTTTTCGTCTAGCATTGGGTTTAAAGTCAATATTGGTGACTGCTTCGGGATTTCGTCCTTGTCTTTCAAACATCGTATTTCGTCTGGATAGCTCTCGAGCTGGACGCTTTTAATCCAAAATTCTTCCGCTGCGTTCAATTCGTCTGTATTTAGAGGCCCTGAAATCTTCTCTGTTTTTGTTCGGCTATAGTGTACGAAACGGCGAATCCAAGCGGTCAGACGGATGACTTGGTGAAAACAGCTGTATTTCAGTTCAAAAATGGCTTCTCGCGGCAGCTCGACTGAATTGATGTTCACCACAATTTTTTGTAGTGAGGGTCGAAGTTCACATTCAGCTTCGCTCGGGAGGTTTTCTGGTGGCTCGAAGTTCGACGCGCCGGTCTCTTCGGTAGTCAACCACTTAGGTCCGTGCCACCATAAGTCATTTGACGAGATTTCGTCCAAACTTTTCCCTCGCGATGGGAGGTCGGCTGGGTTTTCCTTCCCGGCCACGTGATTCCAGGACATTGGGTCTGTGCGCTCTTGAATCTCTCTTACGCGATTCTGCACGAATGGCTTCCAACGGTTAGCGTTACCGCGAATCCAACATATGGTTATTGTGGAATCAGTCCACAGTTGCACTTTGTTTGGTTTAATTGTTAGGGTTTCTAATAAACTATTGGCTAATCTGGCACCTATGACTGCACCCATCAGCTCTAGTCTCGGCACTTTTAAGTTTTTTAGAGGGGAAACCTTAGCTTTTGAAGCGACCATTACAACATTAATTTTACCATTAGCAAATACACTTTTAATATAAAATATTGAGGCATATGCTAGCTCGCTCGCGTCGACGAAGCCATGTAATTCAACTGAAATTGGGGCTTCTTCGGAATATTTTTCTAAATAAAATCTCGGGATTTTAATTTTTATTAATTTGGGTAACTCATTGCACCATGCATTGAACTTTACGGAGAACTTAGATTCTAACTCCTTATCCCACGGTATGGCTTCTACCCAGAGCTCCTGTAGCAACATCTTTGCTCTGATTGTAAAGGGCGTCGTAAATCCCAAGGGATCAAAAATCCTAGCAACCGCTTTTAACACCCATCTCTTTATATCTTTTTTCGCCAGTAAAAATTGTAGGAGGGATTTCACGTCAAAACTTAAAATATCTCCAATTTCATCCCACAACAATTCTAAAACCTTTACCGGCGACGGGCTGGGTAAATTTTGGGGTTCGCCTATGGCTTCCTTTGCGTATTTTTCTCTAATTTCTGAGGAGTTACTACGCCACTTTCTCAAATTCATACCTGCCTGTGACATAATTGCGCAAGAATCTTTTATTAATTTATCGGCCTCACCAACTCCCTTTTCACCCGAAATTAGATCATCAACATATAGATCATTTAATAGGGCTAAACTGGCACTGGGGTACTTGGCTTCATACTTTTTTACATGAGTTTTTACTGTCGCAGCCAATAAAAACGGACTTTCCGCGACCCTGAAAGGAACTCCTGTTAACCTCAATTCTATTAAATTTTTGTGGGCATTGTTATCTAAATTTTCTATCCATAAAAATCGCAAAGCGTCCCTATCCTTTTCTGTTATTTGAATTTGGTGGAATGCTTTCTCAATATCACCAGTTATGGCAATTTTGTTCTCCCTAAAACGCACTAGAATTTTAAACAGTTCAGGTAGAAAATTGGGACCACTCTCGATACAATCGTTTAGGGACGGGATATCTTTTGCGTGGGAAGATCCATCTTGCACCACTCTCAATTTTGTCGTTTAGCTTCCTTCCCTTATTACCCCCCTGTGCGGAAAGTAATAAAGGGGTCCAAAGATTTCGCTCTTCCTATTTACGCGCTCGACTATTCCACTGTTAAGTTGCTCCTTCATTACGTCATCGTAAGCTTGGAACGTGATTGGGTCTTTCCTAAGTTTTTCGATCAAATTGAGAGTGCGCCTTTTGGCAACTTCAAAATTATCCCCTAAATACTTAACATTCTCTTTCCAAGGGAGACTAACTTCATAACGACTATCTTTAAATTTTATGGTTTCTTGGAAAGCCTTAAATATGCTATTCTCTCCGTTGGGGTTTGATTCGGGGTTATCTTTTATGCCTATATGTTCCAAATCCCAAAAAGCGCGCATTTATTCTGATAAGAGATCGTCCTCGCTCGGCGCGCTAATTGTTATTCTCATTACGGTAGCTGTTTTTGCCCCTACGTGTAGGGCAGCTCCCTCGACACACGTGGTTCCATGCAAAGTCCACCCTAGCCTGGTGTCTATTACTACTAGCCTATTAGATAATCTTTCTACGGGACCCTTAGCGATTGACCAAAAATAATCGGCCCCAATTAAAATGTCCAGTGGGGCTTCGGCGCCTTTCCCGGAATTTTCCTCAGAGTCCGATAACTTGTACCCTCGTTTTTCCATTTCCAAAGCAATGCTCGCGCTCGGGACACTAAAAACTCCCCCACTTATTCCTGGGTCTCTAAAGCTTCAATCTCGACTATTTCGTCGCTTTGAATATTTCTTAGAACTATTTTACCTTCTGTCTAGTACTATTTTTTGGAACATTGCTTTCGAAACTAAAAACATTCGCCTAATTTTTCTAACTTAAGTTCGCGCGAAACCTTCTCATTTATGAAACACCTGTGACTCCCCCCGTCAAACAAACAACGCGCCTTAAAATTTTGCCCATTGGGCCCTTGAACTATTGCTTGTACAGTTTGCAACATAATTTTTTTTGGATCATTTCCGCCCTGCGCCGCGGCGCTGAAATTCGCCACGCTGTCGTTTTTGGGGGTTTCACGTGGTTTTTCTTTGCTATTTTCTACTTTTTCGTCCCTGCCCTCATCGCATAGAATTTGATGGTGTTTTCGCCTGCACAGCCTGCACTGCTGAATTCTACCCTGGCAACGCTGCGCTTGGTGACCCGACCGCATACATAAGAAACATAATCTCTTTTTTAGGGCGGCGCTTTTCCTATCGCTTACTGGAATTTTGGTGCAAGTATAATAGGGGTGCGCGCCGTCGCAGAAGGGGCATGAGCCATAACTTGAGCCAGACGTCACGGCGGCGTTTAAAGAGGCGGCTGAGGGAATTTTCCCGCCAAAACCTGAGAAGGGTTTAATACCGGTTTTTTCGGAATGCGCGTTGCTACTAGCTCTAGACTGACCCCCTGCGCGGTGAACTGCTAAAGCTCTCTCTTTACTCTGTATTTCTTTACTCAAAAATTCTAATAACTCGTCAATTTTCCACGTGTCACTTTCCCCTTGATCTCTACTAAAAAGCTCTAGCAAATCTATCGGTAATAACCCAGCTAAAATGTGCTCCAAAAGTTCTCCGTAATTTTCAGTTAGCATACCAAGGGCTTCGAGACTTCGTACTTAGATCTGACACGAGTCATGCAATTGCCTCAGCGCGATTACATCATTTGATTTTTGAACAGGTGATAATTTTAAAACATTGTTTAAACGAGTACTTATTAACAAATCTGTACGCCCAAAACGTTTCTCTAAAATACTTTTCGCTAAATTATAACTTCCCTCACCATCAATTATGCTAGCTATAGCCTTTTCGGCTGCCCCTTCCAAAAATGACCTTAAGTATATTAGCTTATCTGAATCGGTGAGTCCAGGATCGTTGTCGATAGAGCCTCCAAATTGTCCCCAAAACCGTTGCCACTGGTTAATGTCACCACTGAACCTTTTGATGTGAAGTTCCGGCAGTTTTACAGTCTTTCGTTCTTGATTGGTGCCACTTTGTCCTAATTGCTGCGACGTTCCGCTTCTCTGTTGCGACGTTTGGCTGAGAGTGTTTGATCCTACGGGTCCTGAAGAAACGCTCACCGTGGTACTGGTTAAATTCCGTTGGTTTTTCTCGACCCACCGTTTCGCTCTCTCTTTCCACAGGGTTACATCATCCATCCACGTTTCGACTTCGGCTAATTCGTCCTCGAGGTCTTCGTTCACGGTGATTAGGTCGAAAATGGCAGAGTTCAAATTGGTGATTTTCTTTTCTCTTGTGGTAATTTGGGCTATATAATCTGATAGCTGCTCCTCATCAATTACTGGCTTTTGAAGTTCTTGTTGGATATTGCCCATTGCCGCCTTTACGCTGTTTCGCACCGCCTCGCGTTTTAGCTTTTGTCTGATCAAATCATTGTTCAACCCGTTGCTCGCCATTGTTTCTTACTTAAATATTTTCCAATCCCGGGTTTATACGGCACGAAATAATTGTGTAGCGTTTGTCCTTTAATCCTTGAGTAGGGACGGACTGAAACATCCTTACCCAGCACGGGTGGTTCGCGATTGATATTAAGGTAGAGATTGAATTGACTCAAACACTAAAGTTATGTTTAACGAAATTAACGGTTTATTTTTACTTGAATTAAAACACTGAAGTTATTTTGCACAAATTCATTTTTACTATAGACTGAACTATTCTAACTTTTATTCCTTAACCTCAAAGGTTTATTTAAACTACCTAAAGTTTTTCTTTGATTAGTTCGCCCTAACCAGCGCTCGCTCAAAATTCATCTGAACTCTCTTTTTTTCAACTCGTTCCCTACAATTTCTCACGCTATCAAGTGGCTCACAAACTACTTTTCTTTTATTTGTTGGGATTCATCCCCTAGAATGGACTGGTCCAAAACCGACGCACCTGCACAAAATATCTCTTTTCGATTTTCTCTCCTATTGAAATTTCTAAGAATTGCTACAGAAGATTTTTATAAGGTAAATACACTTTTAACAAAAACACAAGGATATATATACACTTTTAAAGTAACAAGAATATATACTCACTTTTAAACAAACAAGAATATATACAAGGTTCGAACCATTAATAGTTATTTACATACATAAGACAAATTAAACACAAAATTATATATGACAAATTAAACACTAAATTATATATGACAAATTAAACACTAAATTATATATGACAAATTAAACACTAAATTATATATGACAAATTAAACACTAAATTATATATGACAAATTAAACACTAAATTATATATGACAAATTAAACACTAAATTATATATGACATATTAAACACTAAATTATATATGACAAATTAAACACTAAATTATATATGACAAATTAAACACTAAATTATATATGACAAATTAAACACTAAATTAAATATGACAAATTAAACACTAAATTATATATATGACAAATTAAACACTAAATTATATATATGACAAATTAAACACTAAATTATATATGACAAATTAAACACTAAATTATATATGACAAATTAAACACTAAATTAACTTTACTGGTCGCTCCAACTTAGCTATATTTTACAACGTCCTCTAACGTGACATTTCGGCGACCACTAAACGTAGATACGACGATTCCCAGATCGGTTGCGTCGCGAACTAATTTTCTCTGTACATGCTGACACGATTTTTGCAGATTTTCCAATTCGGTTTTGGTGGCGAGTAACGATTCTCTCTTTTTTTCTTCTCTTAATTTCGCGAATATCAATTCGTTAAAGTTATCGATAGTAGACAGTTTTTGACTTTGAGTATCAATAACTTTTCTAATCTTGGCTATTTTACCTTGTCGAAACATTGCCCGTCGAAAAATCATTTCTTGTTATGAAACTTCTTCTGTAAAATCAAACTTAAGATTCTGTGCTTCCACGATGTTCGTTTCTAAGACAATATCGTCAATTTCTAAACCTGAGTTGAGTAATCTCCATAAATCTAAAGTGGTTCGTTCTTCGGAATGTCCACTACCGAAGTTAAAAGCGGCCGCTACGTTTGAAATAATGGTTTTGCTAGCTGCTGGTGTGATGCTGTTGAAAGTATATCGGAAGGCGTGACTTGACGGACTAAGTCTTGCCCTGAAGTGGTTTGGTTCAAAGAGCTCCGATCGCGTAAATTGTATTTATTTGGGACGAGACAAATTTGCTTCCTAGGGTTATATTCTCCATCGCTATCCGATTCAGAACGAGTTCGAACGCGATTTCTTGTACGATTAGACATGAGGTAGAGAGGTTGTCAGTCTCTTTTCAACTTCACTCCTCTATTATGAATGAAGTTAAGTCGAAGAAGACTTCGCTTATATAGTGTATGCCACCTCGGCGTATTCTAAACGTGGATGTTAGTAGTATGAAAATGAGCGTTAAAGCACAGGAGGTGCCAAGAAGTTCCGGAGGTGCCTGAGGTGCCGAATTTTTTTTTTTTTTTTTTCATCCTGGTTTCGAACCCGGAACCTCATGTATGTGAGGTAGGTGCATTAGCAGACTACACCATCTTCTCTTATCAACTTTTAAACTATTTTCCATCCTTATCTATATTCTCGGTTCTTATCTCTATGTTCAGATATCACGTGATTGAAAGTTTAAATTTTAAGGCGCGAAGATATGGGAAAATCAGTAAGCTTTGGTATCTCTACCATTTACAAAATACCATATGAAGATAGGGTTAACCACGAATTTCGTCAACTACGTATGTTTAGAATGCATATTAAATGCGTGTACGAACCAATATTAAAACCAATACTACAACTGAAACAAATGAAATATGAGTCATATAGGAAAAACCCAACAAGTAAATGACTCGAATAGAGACGCTAAAAGTCCTACAGAGACAACCTCGACATTACCACTCTCCATGTCAACGTATTAAAAAAATCATTCGAGAGAGAGCCAATACTTTTATAACCAAAGGCTTAGAAAAATCTATCGTGTTATCAAGGTTTTTGAAGACTGAAGTCGCTAACGCCGAAGATTTGGGCTGCCCGAGACTAGTAACTATAATTTGTGGAACGCCTAGAAGTTGTACGTTTCACCGAGACGAAAACAATTGTACGCTCGTGAAAGCTGCCCGATTAGCTACATGGCTCCGCCGAAGAGAGTACACGAGCACTTAGACTTTCTAAAATATCTGAGTTCGTGTAACACGTGTCAACGAAACGCCGCCATTAAATACGCGAGTAAAGAAGAATTAAAAACCATCGCCGAATGTTGTATAAATATACTGCAGGGCAACGTTTCTCTCACAGAGGACGAGAAGAAGCGATTGAAGAAGCATTGCAATTCCATACGTCGCGTGGCCAAGAAAAATACTCCTGCTAAACGAAGACAAATTTTAATTCAAAAAGGTGGATTTCTCCCAATATTACTTCCGATAATCAGTTCGATAGCAGGAGCTATCCTATCTAAAGTTATCAATTAAAGATGGCGAAAAAAATGCTATTAATTTCCGAGGAGACGTTCCAAAGACTTAATTCGGAGAAAGATCTCAAAGTGGATAAAACTTGGGAATTGGAAAAGGTCGATAAAATTAAAGACATTCTCGATGATCCCAATTTGAACAACACGGACAAAATTAATCGCTATAATCACGTGCTCTCGAGGGTTATTAATAAAAGATCGAAGAAAAAAGTTAAACAAGATGGTCAAGCCCACAGGAATAGCTAGACCCATGACATTGTAAAAGAGGCTGAAAAGAATTATACTATAGCAGGGGCTTGTTATGCATACATAAACGCTCTTTGAACAATTTGAATGTTTTTCAAATCATGTTTTTCAAATCGTGTTTTTCAAATCGTGTTTTTCAAATCGTGTTTTTCAAATCGTGTTTTTCAAATCGTGTTTTTCAAATCGTGTTTTTCAAATCGTGTTTTTCAAATCGTGTTTTTCAAATCGTGTTTTTCAAATCGTGTTTTTCAAATCGTGTTTTTCAAATCGTGTTTTTCAAATCGTGTTTTTCAAATCGTGTTTTTCAAATCGTGTTTTTCAAATCGTGTTTTTCAAATCGTGTTTTTCAAATCGTGTTTTTCAAATCGTGTTTTTCAAATCGTGTTTTTCAAATCGTGTTTTTCAAATCGTGTTTTTCAAATCGTGTTTTTCAAATCGTGTTTTTCAAATCGTGTTTTTCAAATCGTGTTTTTCAAATCGTGTTTTTCAAATCGTGTTTTTCAAATCGTGTTTTTCAAATCGTGTTTTTCAAATCGTGTTTTTCAAATCGTGTTTTTCAAATCGTGTTTTTCAAATCGTGTTTTTCAAATCGTGTTTTTCAAATCGTGTTTTTCAAATCGTGTTTTTCAAATCGTGTTTTTCAAATCGTGTTTTTCAAATCGTGTTTTTCAAATCGTGTTTTTCAAATCGTGTTTTTCAAATCGTGTTTTTCAAATCGTGTTTTTCAAATCGTGTTTTTCAAATCGTGTTTTTCAAATCGTGTTTTTCAAATCGTGTTTTTCAAATCGTGTTTTTCAAATCGTGTTTTTCAAATCGTGTTTTTCAAATCGTGTTTTTCAAATCGTGTTTTTCAAATCGTGTTTTTCAAATCGTGTTTTTCAAATCGTGTTTTTCAAATCGTGTTTTTCAAATCGTGTTTTTCAAATCGTGTTTTTCAAATCGTGTTTTTCAAATCGTGTTTTTCAAATCGTGTTTTTCAAATCGTGTTTTTCAAATCGTGTTTTTCAAATCGTGTTTTTCAAATCGTGTTTTTCAAATCGTGTTTTTCAAATCGTGTTTTTCAAATCGTGTTTTTCAAATCGTGTTTTTCAAATCGTGTTTTTCAAATCGTGTTTTTCAAATCGTGTTTTTCAAATCGTGTTTTTCAAATCGTGTTTTTCAAATCGTGTTTTTCAAATCGTGTTTTTCAAATCGTGTTTTTCAAATCGTGTTTTTCAAATCGTGTTTTTCAAATCGTGTTTTTCAAATCGTGTTTTTCAAATCGTGTTTTTCAAATCGTGTTTTTCAAATCGTGTTTTTCAAATCGTGTTTTTCAAATCGTGTTTTTCAAATCGTGTTTTTCAAATCGTGTTTTTCAAATCGTGTTTTTCAAATCGTGTTTTTCAAATCGTGTTTTTCAAATCGTGTTTTTCAAATCGTGTTTTTCAAATCGTGTTTTTCAAATCGTGTTTTTCAAATCGTGTTTTTCAAATCGTGTTTTTCAAATCGTGTTTTTCAAATCGTGTTTTTCAAATCGTGTTTTTCAAATCGTGTTTTTCAAATCGTGTTTTTCAAATCGTGTTTTTCAAATCGTGTTTTTCAAATCGTGTTTTTCAAATCGTGTTTTTCAAATCGTGTTTTTCAAATCGTGTTTTTCAAATCGTGTTTTTCAAATCGTGTTTTTCAAATCGTGTTTTTCAAATCGTGTTTTTCAAATCGTGTTTTTCAAATCGTGTTTTTCAAATCGTGTTTTTCAAATCGTGTTTTTCAAATCGTTTTTTTCAAATCGTGTTTTTCAAATCGTGTTTTTCAAATCGTGTTTTTCAAATCGTGTTTTTCAAATCGTGTTTTTCAAATCGTGTTTTTCAAATCGTGTTTTTCAAATCGTGTTTTTCAAATCGTGTTTTTCAAATCGTGTTTTTCAAATCGTTTTTTTCAAATCGTGTTTTTCAAATCGTGTTTTTCAAATCGTGTTTTTCAAATCGTTTTTTTCAAATCGTGTTTTTCAAATCGTGTTTTTCAAATCGTGTTTTTCAAATCGTGTTTTTCAAATCGTGTTTTTCAAATCGTGTTTTTCAAATCGTTTTTTCAAATCGTTTTTTTCAAATCGTGTTTTTCAAATCGTGTTTTTCAAATCGTTTTTTTCAAATCGTTTTTTTCAAATCGTTTTTTTCAAATCGTGTTTTTCAAATCGTGTTTTTCAAATCGTGTTTTTCAAATCGTTTTTTTCAAATCGTTTTTTTCAAATCGTGTTTTTCAAATCGTGTTTTTCAAATCGTTTTTTTCAAATCGTGTTTTTCAAATCGTGTTTTTCAAATCGTTTTTTTCAAATCGTTTTTTTCAAATCGTGTTTTTCAAATCGTGTTTTTCAAATCGTGTTTTTCAAATCGTGTTTTTCAAATCGTGTTTTTCAAATCGTGTTTTTCAAATCGTGTTTTTCAAATCGTGTTTTTCAAATCGTGTTTTTCAAATCGTGTTTTTCAAATCGTGTTTTTCAAATCGTGTTTTTCAAATCGTGTTTTTCAAATCGTTTTTTTCAAATCGTGTTTTTCAAATCGTGTTTTTCAAATCGTGTTTTTCAAATCGTGTTTTTCAAATCGTGTTTTTCAAATCGTGTTTTTCAAATCGTGTTTTTCAAATCGTGTTTTTCAAATCGTGTTTTTCAAATCGTGTTTTTCAAATCGTGTTTTTCAAATCGTGTTTTTCAAATCGTTTTTTTCAAATCGTGTTTTTCAAATCGTGTTTTTCAAATCGTGTTTTTCAAATCGTGTTTTTCAAATCGTGTTTTCAAATCGTGTTTTTCAAATCGTGTTTTTCAAATCGTGTTTTTCAAATCGTGTTTTTCAAATCGTGTTTTTCAAATCGTGTTTTTCAAATCGTGTTTTTCAAATCGTGTTTTTCAAATCGTGTTTTTCAAATCGTGTTTTTCAAATCGTGTTTTTTCAAATCGTGTTTTTCAAATCGTGTTTTTCAAATCGTGTTTTTCAAATCGTGTTTTTTCAAATCGTGTTTTTCAAATCGTGTTTTTCAAATCGTGTTTTTCAAATCGTGTTTTCAAATCGTGTTTTTCAAATCGTGTTTTTCAAATCGTGTTTTTCAAATCGTGTTTTTCAAATCGTGTTTTTCAAATCGTGTTTTCAAATCGTGTTTTTCAAATCGTGTTTTTCAAATCGTGTTTTTCAAATCGTGTTTTTCAAATCGTGTTTTTCAAATCGTGTTTTTCAAATCGTGTTTTTCAAATCGTGTTTTTCAAATCGTGTTTTTCAAATCGTGTTTTTCAAATCGTGTTTTTCAAATCGTGTTTTTCAAATCGTGTTTTTCAAATCGTGTTTTTCAAATCGTGTTTTTCAAATCGTGTTTTTCAAATCGTGTTTTTCAAATCGTGTTTTTCAAATCGTGTTTTTCAAATCGTGTTTTTCAAATCGTGTTTTTCAAATCGTGTTTTTCAATCGTGTTTTTCAAATCGTGTTTTTCAAATCGTGTTTTTCAAATCGTGTTTTTCAAATCGGTTTTTCAATCGTGTTTTTCAAATCGTGTTTTTCAAATCGTGTTTTTCAAATCGTGTTTTTCAAATCGTGTTTTTCAAATCGTGTTTTTCAAATCGTGTTTTTCAAATCGTGTTTTTCAAATCGTGTTTTTCAAATCGTGTTTTTCAAATCGTGTTTTTCAAATCGTGTTTTTCAA
This sequence comes from Odiellus spinosus, assembly GCA_963920705.1. Taxonomy (NCBI): domain Eukaryota; kingdom Metazoa; phylum Arthropoda; class Arachnida; order Opiliones; family Phalangiidae; genus Odiellus; species Odiellus spinosus. The sequence goes on from OY987226.1 coordinate 28,706,078, forward strand.
TCGTGTTTTTCAAATCGTGTTTTTCAAATCGTGTTTTTCAAATCGTGTTTTTCAAATCGTGTTTTTCAAATCGGTTTTTTCAAATCGTGTTTTTTCAAATCGTGTTTTTCAAATCGTGTTTTTCAAATCGTGTTTTTCAAATCGTGTTTTTCAAATCGTGTTTTTCAAATCGTGTTTTTCAATCGTGTTTTTCAAATCGTGTTTTTCAAATCGTGTTTTTCAATCGTGTTTTTCAAATCGTGTTTTTCAAATCGTGTTTTTCAAATCGTGTTTTTCAAATCGTGTTTTCAAATCGTGTTTTTCAAATCGTGTTTTTCAAATCGTGTTTTTCAAATCGTGTTTTTCAAATCGTGTTTTTCAAATCGTGTTTTTCAAATCGTGTTTTTCAAATCGTGTTTTTCAAATCGTGTTTTTCAAATCGTGTTTTTCAAATCGTGTTTTTCAAATCGTGTTTTTCAAATCGTGTTTTTCAAATCGTGTTTTTCAAATCGTGTTTTTCAAATCGTGTTTTTCAAATCGTGTTTTTCAAATCGTGTTTTTCAAATCGTGTTTTTCAAATCGTGTTTTTCAAATCGTGTTTTTCAAATCGTGTTTTTCAAATCGTGTTTTTTCAAATCGTGTTTTTCAAATCGTGTTTTTCAAATCGTGTTTTTCAAATCGTGTTTTTCAAATCGTGTTTTTTCAAATCGTGTTTTTCAAATCGTGTTTTTCAAATCGTGTTTTTCAAATCGTGTTTTTCAAATCGTGTTTTTCAAATCGTGTTTTTCAATCGTGTTTTTCAAATCGTGTTTTTCAAATCGTGTTTTTCAAATCGTGTTTTTTCAAATCGTGTTTTTCAAATCGTGTTTTTCAAATCGTGTTTTTTCAAATCGTGTTTTTCAAATCGTGTTTTTCAAATCGTGTTTTTCAAATCGTGTTTTTCAAATCGTGTTTTTCAAATCGTGTTTTTCAAATCGTGTTTTTCAAATCGTGTTTTTCAATCGTGTTTTTCCAATCGTGTTTTTCCAATCGTGTTTTTCCAATCGTGTTTTTCCAATCGTGTTTTTCCAATCGTGTTTTTCCAATCGTGTTTTTCCAATCGTGTTTTCCAATCGTGTTTTTCCAATCGTGTTTTTCCAATCGTGTTTTTCCAATCGTGTTTTTCAATCGTGTTTTTTCCAATCGTGTTTTTCCAATCGTGTTTTTCCAATCGTGTTTTTTCCAATCGTGTTTTTTCCAATCGTGTTTTCCAATCGTGTTTTTCCAATCGTGTTTTTTCCAATCGTGTTTTTCCAATCGTGTTTTTCCAATCGTGTTTTTCCAATCGTGTTTTCCAATCGTGTTTTTCCAATCGTGTTTTTCCAATCGTGTTTTTCCAATCGTGTTTTTCCAATCGTGTTTTTCCAATCGTGTTTTTCCAATCGTGTTTTTCCAATCGTGTTTTTCCAATCGTGTTTTTCAATCGTGTTTTTCCAATCGTGTTTTTCCAATCGTGTTTTTCCAATCGTGTTTTTCCAATCGTGTTTTTCCAATCGTGTTTTTCCAATCGTGTTTTCCAATCGTGTTTTTCCAATCGTGTTTTTCCAATCGTGTTTTTCCAATCGTGTTTTTCCAATCGTGTTTTTCCAATCGTGTTTTTCCAATCGTGTTTTTCAAATCGTGTTTTTCAAATCGTGTTTTTCAAATCGTGTTTTTCAAATCGTGTTTTTCAAATCGTGTTTTTCAATCGTGTTTTTCAAATCGTGTTTTTCAAATCGTGTTTTTCAAATCGTGTTTTTCAAATCGTGTTTTCAAATCGTGTTTTTCAAATCGTGTTTTTCAAATCGTGTTTTTCAAATCGTGTTTTTCAAATCGTGTTTTTCAATCGTGTTTTTCAAATCGTGTTTTTCAAATCGTGTTTTTCAAATCGTGTTTTTCAAATCGTGTTTTTCAAATCGTGTTTTTCAAATCGTGTTTTTCAAATCGTGTTTTTCAAATCGTGTTTTTCAAATCGTGTTTTTCAAATCGTGTTTTCAAATCGTGTTTTTCAAATCGTGTTTTCAAATCGTGTTTTTCAAATCGTGTTTTTCAAATCGTGTTTTTCAAA